>OZ012739.1:466295727-467495727 GCA_963859935.3 Lathyrus sativus
ACAATTCAGAGGGCATATAAACTTCAATTCATATATTTTTATCATATTGAAGCGGTTGGAAAATATATGAGACTAGAAGGATCCTCACATGAACACCTATTAACCAAATTTTGTTAAAGTAGATGTGGGGCTGGAGTTTCACGCATTTTTCTTAGTTGGGTGAATGAAGATGAAACATTCGTTCGTGTTTTATGTGATTGTGTTTATACAACCCAAATTTGGATCAAATTTGTGGTTTCAATTCATATTACTAAATTTTATCTTTGAATTGTATGGATTGGATCTTGAAGAACCACATCTAACAGGTGTACAGAGCACGCACAGAAGGTTGATGATTTATCTTCACATTGACATGCTAGAACCTATGGATGTGGAGGAACAAAATTGCCCTCTTTTTGTACCAAAAACAAATAAACTCTAACTAAGAGGAATAAAGTTATATTTAAAAGATGATTTATTTAATTTTAGGCTAAAATACACTCTCTTTATTTTAAAATTAAAACTCAATATTTCGATCATCCTATTTAGTCCTCTTTGTTTCAGTCCTCTTTATTTTTGGAGAAGTGACAACCTTATTTAGGATGTGGCATTGTTGTGACAATAATGAGTTGGAAAAATATTTTACATGTCATTATTTTAAAATAAAAATTCTTAATAAAATTTATTTTAAACTAAATTTATATTTAAAAATAGAAAATTTTATTTATAAATTAAAACTTAAATATTTAAAAAATTAAAAAGTCAAATCTTCATAATTAAAAATCATAAAATTACATGTACTATGGTGAAATTTTGAGAAGGGAAAGATAATCAATAACAAACTTGTCACAAAAATCTCGACGGACCATGGACCAATCATGCTTGCCATATTAATGCAATGATACAATAACTTTAAACCCACAATTTCTATCTTTTTCAACATCAACTATATCATCAATATATGGTCTAATATGGTTAAAGAATTGAGCAATGAATTGATTATAAGGCGTTTTTTCTTAGATGATTGTTTCTTATATGATTGCTACTTAGAAGAGTGCTTTTCAGATGATTTATTAAGAGAAGATTGAAATAGTTGTGTACATGGCCTATTTAACGATCTTTGAGAATCAAAGTATGTTTGGTTAACATGCTTATGATATGAAAAGTTTCAATAAATATCATATTCCACTAATTTATTCTTTTTATTTTGCATTTCTCCTTTGGTTTTTATTTTTTGAGGTAGTGAACACATTGAAATCATAGTAAGGTAAGCAATTTCATTCATCCTATTTTTTAATGCTCTTTTTCCTATAACATCCAATATCTGAACATTCTCCATAATATTTTTATTGCAATAGTTGTGTACGCCTCTGATCCATCATTTGTGTTAGCCTGAAGTTAACCTTCCATACTTAATTTCTTCCAATGGATATGATTAATATCTAGTGATATATAATCGTCATACAATAAAAATCTCCTTAACTAACTAATGAAAAACAACTCATATGATGTTCTAAGAGTACACCCACAAATTTGGTTGTCTGCTGTCACATCCTTAACCCTAAAAAACTTTTTAGCAATGCATGAGAAAGATTATTTTGATACCGATTTATGTAGATTCCCATAAAAGGACTAGTATGTGTGTGTGTTCAACTTCATAACAACTCTTTTGAAAATAAGCTATAATGTTGCCAATTTTAACTTCAAATTATTATTCATATCCTCCTAACATTTGCACAATTATAAAATCAATACAAAATTTAAATACTAAAAATCATACATATTAACCATGGTGTTGCTCAAATGCAACACTCATTAATCCATGCACCAACAAATATATGCTTATAAGAAGACAACCATATGTCTTTCATATAACCAATGAATTGACTGGAATCAGCACATGTTTCCTAGAGTCGTTGCAACACCTGATGACATTCCACTTCATCACTTTCTCAAACAAGATCAATCCATTGTTCTTCTATCGCATCTCACATATCATGCACAACATATTATTTGCATTTTACTTTAACATTTTTGTTTATGTGAAATCGAAAAAGAAAATTAATTATACTTGGAAATAAAACTTCAGTTTCTTTCATCAAAGTAAGATCTCTATCCGTCAACATCACTTGTGGATATAAACTTTCATTCCTAAATATTTGTTTCAACTTATTCAATAACCAACACAAATTCTCCATCTGCTCAGATTCCATATACGCGAGGGTAACAGAAAACGTCAATTGGGTTGATGTCATATCAACAATTTCAAACAAATGTTGTCTATTTTTGTTTATCTTGTACATGTTATCCATAATCAACAAAATAGAAATAAATAAAAAATCAACAACTTGATTGAACCTGAGTGGACCCAAAAAATATCTCAAAACATGAGTCATCTATTCTTATACTTCAGTAAACATAATCATCCATCATCTTAAACAAATATTATATCTCGTTTCTATGACCTTTGATTTCTTTTTGTAACTTATTCTTATGTTTATATATTTGCGTGGTCTGAGTGATATTCTTAGGATCTCATTCTTACAAGAACAAAAGTATATGTTTAGGTGGAGCGTGACGCTTTGTCAAATGAAAAATATGGTTTCGCTCATCTAGACTCAGACGACCAACAAACGCATGACCTTTAAATCTATCTGGTAAATCGTGGTTGTGAAATCCATATTTTACACCAATCATCCATCCTAAACCATCTTTAGACGGTGTTGATTTGATTTTGAATGGACAACCATGTTTTTTTATTAACACTTTGTGTTACACTATCCGCTTATATTTTTTTCACAACCAAATATTAATGTGTTGAGTCTCCTTGTCTTTTCTGTTTTGATATTTGAATGAGCAATGATGACAATTATTGTGTTTGATCTTAACTTCCTTAATCCACCTTATTACCCTTTCTCATGTATCAAATTTTGGTGTAGTGTACAATTCAATTCGGTGTTATATACACATATCTGATTTTTATCGCATACTATTAAAAGGTATCCATATGTATGAAATATATAAAAGAAAATAAAAATTAAAAAAATAAATAAATATCAATTTACTTATAGGTGAGTAATTGAGTGAATAAAATTTACATAAACTGAATTACTTATAACTATGTTATTTGGTGATAGCAATTAATACCTGATAATAATTAATATTAGTTAACATTTCGTGATAACAAATAATACCCAAAAAGAATTATTTTGTAAAAAATAATATTTAAAAAAATTAAAATTGTTTTTTATTTTAAGAAAAACATTTTAAAATTTTCAAAAATAATTAAAATATTTTTTTGTTAAAAATTATTTTTAAGATTTTATTTTTCAAAAAGAAATTTGATAAAGAATTAAAGTATTCTGTTCTAAATATTATTTTTTTTCAAAAAATAAGGTCTTAAAAAGATGGTCAAGTAATTGGCGTAACTAATGGGATTTTATCATGTATTTTTTTTTTAAGAATTGCTCTTTTAACCTTTTCAATAAGTTCTCTTAGTAATTATTGGGGATTGTTTACTATACTTCATACTTCATGTTTTATTCATACAAGCGAAATTTCTAAAATATCTCAAAAATATATATTTTGAACTTCGTACACACTAAAAATATATCAAATAAGAGTAAAAAAGTACGAATTTTGAAATTTGGGCGCACCTCACATTCCACAATACCACAATAGCTCTGTTTTAAAACCACAATCAAACCAAAAGTAAAAAAATTATGGATTTCAAAATACGAATTTCAATCTCCAAACACTTTCATTTAAGTACTTGTGCCCACACTTTCAGCAAATGTAGAGCTCTCATCTCTCACATTGTTCCGAACTTTCTCTCAATTTCTACTAGGATGCACTGAAACATATCATCTTCATCAAATTTATTCCTTTTCATTCAAACTAAGCACAAATATCTTTCACATTTGATAAGTTTCTCATATCTTTATTTTTTTTGTTTTTTTAATTTTTGTGATGCATGCAATTCTTTAATAGGTTATAGTTATGATGCATTATGATACATTTAATAGAAATGTACAGTTTGTTTGTACTTAATAAGATTTTGTGTAAATTTGAGACTTTGAGGGTTAGGGTGCGTACAAGAACGCATTATGCTCTAGTGCATTTTAGTCCGAATTTTGAAATATAAGCCCTTACAACGGATAACAAAATTTGGATTTGTATGTTTTCATTAAGTTTTTTAATTTTGTTTGTTGATACATTGAATCCTCTTTGATTTTTACATGTCTTTTCCTGTTTCATTATAGAAAAAATAATTGATGAACAATTAAGATACATATATGATCGAGTGACCAAACATGTTTCAATGTGTAAGGCTAATGTATATGCACGTGATCCACATTCTGTAGTAGGATCTGATGTTGCACTTGTTAGTTTTTTAAGAGCCCAGAAGACAAGTCATTACTTCCTATATGCACAACATGGTGCAGTTCACGTGTGAGATAAAGAGGTAGCATAAATATTTCATTGTTCTTTTAAACATTTTGTTATATTAATTAAATTGTTTGACGTTAAAATTTTTTTTTTTTAGTATCATGACACGTTGAAATGTATAAACTATGATAAAAAGATATCAAAGATGTCACAATATGATGAACCATGATTTCAGGAAGTTTTAAAGTTATTTAGGGTGAAGGACTTTGCTAGGACTAAATATGGTTATGTTGAACATGATCTATTTTTTTATTATGTTGAATTTGGTCTATTTTTTGTATTTATTGAGAGATGACACACGTGAACATCGTCATTTCATCTTCCCATTAATGGGATGACTATCATACTTGATATAGCATGTCTCTTACATCCTCCCAATCACATGATGGTTGTTAGATCACTCTAGAATTACTAGACCTAAAACCTTCAACTTGATGATGGCATAATTAGGAACTGAATCTGAATCAGGTAAAACTCAAAGAATGATAGAAGACAATAGAGAATGTCAGGCTAGATTCTCATATTTGAATTTCCATAGGATTGGTATTTGAATTTCCATAGGATTGGTAATCACTACGTGAGATGAGATGTAATTGAAGACTACTCTAATTATTTTATAGCATCCCATGTCCATTGTGAAGCCAATTAAGTCCATTGTGAAGCCAATTAAGTACATATTATTTGGCTTTGGTCTTTGTGGTTGACTTTCTTTGGGGCTTGACCCCTTGTTACCAAAAAATATATATATATATCACTAGATACAACCCCATTTGGTTCGGCATTTTGCTATTTGTTTAATCAAAAGGCCAACTTTACAAACTATGGAATTTTAAAAAATAATAACATGTAGTAATTAGTAGCAAAAGATACAAAGCATAAGATCACGTGGGCTAGGCCATATTAAAATAGATAAACAATCAACTTAGAGAACAGTTGGCAAATTGTGCCATTCACTTTGGATCTACCAAAGATGGAAAATGGAATCAAAATACATTAATTGTCTCCTATCTTCCTATTTTACTTTAAATATACACCAATCATGCAATAAAATCCGTTATATTCTATGAAGTGTCGAAATTTACCAACCAAAGGCTATAAAGTTTCCATCAAGAACTAAGTGAAGTCAACTATATAGATCAACTTTTGCTATAATATTTCCATCAAGAAACGTTCTTCTATCCGAATCGTTAATCTCAAAAAAATTCTTAATAAACTTCTCATAAAAAATACACAATTGAAGATGAATAAAACTAATAAGCAATATGCATGACACCAATGCCTTTACCTTAACATAATTGACACAAATTTACAAGCTGATATTTAGATTACTAGCTAAAAGGTTGAAATTTCAAACCACGAGTTGGCCTAAGCTTCTCAAAAGAAAAACAACCGGCGGCAAAATATTGTACTTCACCTAGCATTCCCTGGTACAACAGGATACCATTATCAGTTTAGGTTGGATGCGGAGAATTTCTAGCAAAATATAGTACATCACCTAGCATTCCCTGGCACAACAGGATACCATTATCAGTTTAGGTTGGACGAGAAGATTTTCGAGTAACTCTTCTCAAATCAGTGACAGCTGATGATGATTGAGACGCACTAGGGCCTGCTATATCTGCTTCATGAGTTCTTCGTAGTCTAGTCCTTGTTCGTGCCCGTCCATTGTCATGCTGACTTCCTCTATGTTCATTGAGCTCGTCCTGATTGCTGCATCCAACTTCGTCATCCTCAACAATCATATTGGCTCTTCGCTTCTTTCCATTAGAACCAGTAGCTCGTTGGCTTTGCCTAGGTCCATTGTCATCTTCAGTCTGTACGTATTCTGCTTTGGGTATTGTAAACGGCCATGAAGTGCCACAACTTGGGCAAACTTTTGCAGCCTAAACACCAGTGAATAGCAGCATTAAGCCAGACAGGAACTCCACATTTCTAAGATGGTAAAAATTGAGCTAGACTTCATACCTTTATCTGGGAGAAAAGTTGCTTCAGGCAGTAGTGATGAATTCGTACAGTACAATTTTCATTTTTGCACAACTCTGCCTGTTATGCAATGACCGATAAATTGTCAGATTTAGAAATAGCAACAATGTGGGGAAAGTACACCAGGTACTAACTACATAAAAAATTTCCATATAAGTTCCTTGTAATAGAAGCAAACTTGTTAATGACGTTTAAAATGTGATCAATAAGTAAATAACCATATCAGTAGTCTTTTTCAGCATTTTCCCTACAATTTCCATGGTACAGAATATTGAAAACCCAACAGAAAAGTAAATATAGAAATCTATGCTGATTCAATATAACTACAACCAATGATGTGAAAAGGAAAAAGAAACTGAGAGTAAGACTGTAAAAATGTAAAGAGGGACTACCTTAATTCCAGCTTCATTGCAAACTTGACAGGATGGAACATCATTACTTCGAAACCAACTGCGGAGATCGAGGAATGATTTTACACCAAGTCTAACATCACCATCTGTGGTCAAATTAAGCCACGAGTCCCTCACAAGTTCATTTAGAGTTTTTTCCTTTTGAGACAAATTAAAACTCTTAAATGCATATGGCACTTGTGGTTGGCTTCCATGAGATTGTTGTTGGCCTCCTTGAGACTCTGAACCGGTCCCAATTGTAACCTGCACATAGCCCATGAAATTTGAGCACTACTGTCAACAATCATAAACATGTAAGTTGTATAGAAGATTTTCTTATAACAATAAAACTGCAGCATGGGTCTATGTCGCTCTAACTCTCTATAGTTACAAAATATTTAAGAGCTGCTTATAGAAAAACAGTATATTGAAGAGCTGTTACAATAAAGCATTCATTTTCATAATGACGTCTAGGATGTCAATCCTAGATAGCATCCGCCAAAACTGGGTAGAAGTATAACGCAAAATGACAATCCTAATTGATGAAGAGAGACAACAAGTGGCAGGCCTGTGTTATGGAGTACAAGGGCAATGGCCCTCACAAAGCCAAATAAGTTCCCTTGAATATATTTAATAGTTTTGTTGTGCCCCCATAAAGGTAAAATATATAAATGAATTCTAAGAGAACTATTTATGATAACTTTGACGGTGAAAGTTCATACAACATTTTCAAAATATGTAAATGACAATTGTAAATGTATAAGCTTCAATATTTTGGAGTTTTTTTCCATAAGATTATATACTACATACTTCTTCGTAAAAGTTTATACTGTAATGTTTTTCTTTATAAAAATTTATAGAATGCTTTCTAGAACTGCTATTGAGACAACGAGTAAATTCTCAACATGAGCTGGGAAGAAGATTTGGCAATCAAAGGTCTGCCCTGCCATCAAATAAGAGCGAAAGAAGTATAGAATCGAAGTTAATGAGATGAGAATTGGCAATGTTATTAGAGGAAAACTAGGGACTATATAATAAGACAATTTACATTTGATTGCACCTATTAACAAGTAGATTCTCACTATGTAGGGTTGTTTGGCCCTGTCCACCCATTAAAAAAATCTCATGTATCTGTTTTGTAAATTGCAAGTGCTTTACATTGATATGTTTGATCATACTTCACAGTATCAAAGACTAGTAAACTAAACCAAAATTCAATTTTTGATGAGCAGAAAAATGTAGGCAGGTGAAGATTTATAACCTGGCTATCCAAATTAAGATTGAGAGCCCCAATGGTGGAGATAAAACCATTTGCCGTGTCATCTTGAACTATTGCTTCAATCTGTTGTTTGCCATTAAAAGAACATAATAAGCGATTAGTCTCAAGATGTCATAATATCAAGCACCAAACTACTAAACTGAACAACCAAATGATATTGTTCACATAGAAACATGCATATTCAAAAACATCCCCGGCAGCTCCTCTCCCTATCAATATCTAATTCTAATGAACACAAGCAAATGGGAGAAGAGGTCCTAATCCAATTAATAATTGTTGAAACCTCTCCTTGGATCTATCCGTTTGTCGCTACCTATTAGTGAGTAAATGAGAATTGATCAAACACAACATGATTTGCAGTTTATGAAAGCTTCAGAACCTTATTTCTGACCAATCTTCTTTTAACTCTATGATCTTGTACACATGGATAACATTTGCACGCTGCCAACTCAGCAACCCCATCTAACATACAATTAACATCCTAAACTTAGTCTGTTTTGACCTTAATTATATTATTGACCAAAACCATTTAAAATTTTCATCCTCAAATTTCAATATTTCCTTATAAATCATCCCTATTAAGACATTTACTACAAATGATAGACAGACTAACCAAAAGAACTTCACCCATAGTGGATTATACAAGGCAATTTATAGAGCCTATTACTTCTATCACACACATATGCAAACAGAAAAACGGAAGCAAGTTCAATTACACTTACAATAGCCTTATAAAAAGCAATTTGTGGAACTGTATACTTCGTCCCAAGCTTTGATTGTTCGTCGGAAACAGTATTAACAACGCCATAATAAACATGGCCATCATATTGATCAATGCAGGCACGTAACTCAAAATTAGCACAAGTTAGAGCCTTGTTTATTGCGAGAATAAATGCATCAAATAGCCTACGATCAGTGCCTATACAAGAACAAACCAATACAATCAAAATCATGATAAAATGAAAAGCAAATAGGACCAATCAAAACTAAAAATTAGGAAAATGAAAAATAAAAAACCTGGACTTTTCTTAGTGAGGTCCTCAAACATGGAGTGTATGTCTTTCTCCTTGAGTGGGCCTCGGGACAAGAGAGCTTGAACTATGACATGGTGTGTTGGGCTTAACCCACCCGACATGAGAAACCCTAGTGTGGAATCAAGTTTGGGAAAATTAGGGTTCAGGGTTTATCTAAAATCTGGTAGATATTTTGAAGAACGAAAAGTGATTGGTGAAAGTTTTGAATGATTTGAATGTTGAAGCAGTAAGGTATTGGTGTTTAGAGGGAAAGAAACGGAGCATGAGCGGTGTGAATGGTGCCGGAAAAGGAGAAATTAGGGGTTAGGGAAGTTGAAATGTTGGGTTGGCGAAAATAAGGAAGGAAAAGAGAGGGAAAACAAATAAGGATATTTCTCACCGAAAAATTGGAAAAAATAATAAATGTGGCTCTCGCGGGATAGAAACAATGCAAAAACAAAATGAACAGATTATTCGTACTTCTTTTTTTTTTTTTTGATTTTTTTGTTTTTTTAATAAATAAATAATTAAAAATATTCATCTTAATATACTTTTCATTCTTTTTTATATAAATAAATTTATATTTTTTTAAATTTATTAAATAATTAATATATTTATAGTTTATATATTTAAATACATTATTTATTCAATAAACTTAAAAAATAAAATTTGTTTATAAAAAAATAAAGGGAGTAATTACTAGCGTGTCTATTTAATTTTTTTTTATTTCATTAACGTGTATATGTCTTTAATAATGTTTTTCACATATATTTCTAAAAAAACATATTACTTTAATATAATTATTAAAAATATAAGTAAGACGATAAATATTTTAGTAATCTACCATAAAAAAGACTCGCAAATCAATATAAACAATAAAATGTTCTTTACGCCAATTTAATAACGTAAATGTTAGATTAGATTAGATTGTGACCATTAAAATTTATTAAACAATAAATAAAATAACTTTTTATCTCTCTCGATTGGTGGAAGCTAATGAGTCATTGGTTATGATAGTTGTTTTAAGAGGTGCGCACTAGATAGAATAAATTGAAAAATAATTCGAGTGATTGACTTTCAAGACTTATGATCGGCACACAACTAGAATACCTTCGTGTAATCCCAATACCTTAAATGAAGTTGGGAATGGGCAACCTTTAAATGCTTTAAGACAACCAGTTCAAAGTAAGAGAAAGGTAATCGCAATCCTATACTTGTGAACAGACACTCGTAAAACAGGACTAATAAGTCATCAAAAGAGTTGCATATTCTCTTCTCCAAACCCACACAAGAACCTACCAACCCAGAGGTTCGTCGTCCATGATGTAAACATCACCTATTTTCGTTTCAGTACCTACCATTTTTTCATCCACCCAACTGTACTTAGTTGCATCGACTGTCTCCACCAACGTCGCGCCTCTTTGGGCCAGGTAATCAACTTTATAATTCCCGTCGAGTGTGATCCAAGAATCTACATTGGGCATGCCCGAAGCTCCAAATGGGTCCTCACTTCAGCATTGCTAGGTTCACAGTTATTGGTTCTTAGGTAAAGTTGGATGAAATCGTCAGCGCGCTCCCCCATTCGCTTGATCGCTTATATTTCCTTCTCAATCAAATCGAGAGGGGCATGGGGACCTCAATAGGATTTTCCTCTTCGGTGTCATCTGATAAAAAGGCTTCAAAATAGTTGAAAGAAGAAGCTCGTTTATCAAGGTAGTTCCTTTCTGAATCAAAATTGTTAGATATGGATATAACTTTTGGGCCTGTGCAATCATGAACAAGGGGAAAAAGGTGAAAATCGGGGGATAACCATTCTCGCAGTAGATAAAGTATTGCTCTTAGAATCACTCACTAGGTGAATAGTACTATCATTCATCTTTGCTAAAAAATAAGAAATGTTGAAGGTAAAAGTTTGAGTTGAGAATGATACCTGGTTAGAAGAGATTGACAAAGCGAGGTGAATGAAGAAAGGCATAGAACTTTATCAAAAGGTTATAATCGCTTTGGCAACACTCCCTAAAGCTTTGCATAAAATGCATTACACCTCCCTAAACGTTTGTAGAAGCCTCTATGACACTCCCCTTTACTATTTCGAATAAGACCACCACACCTAGTCCCATTCATGTCATTACTGGATCTGTCAGTGTTTAACTTCACCCAACCTTCTTCATGAGCTTCCCAACACACTTGAACCAAAGAAGTATCCCTCTGCACAACCACTTCCCTACTTGTTTGAGCCTTATCATATTAGGAATAATATTATTCCATAACTGTCGAGCTCTCTGATAATCTCTAAAAACATGAATGGAATTTTCACAAACATAGCCACAAAAATCACAATACATTATGTCCAAACCTTTCAAACTTTTTTGTTAATTAGTTAATAATCGATCATGCCCAAGTAACCAAACAAACAACTTAATACGCTCCTACACATTGAGGTTCCATATGTTCTTCCATATTTTGTTATCTTCCTCCTCATCCACCTTCTCCATTCGACTATGCAAATAGCTAACTAAACCACCTTGGTTGCCCAAACCGGATACACTAATTGTATCCTTCTCATTCTCACTACTTGGCGGAGGAAAAGCCTTAATTTTCTAAATTAACATGACTGGCATCTTAGGGATCAAGATCTGCTAGTTTCAGTTGTAACACCCCACTTTCCGACTTGACAATTAAATAATAAAACATGTATAAAAACAAAAATATTCACCAAGTAGGATATTACTCGCATAATCCAAAACATTTCGAACCATATAATAGTAAAAACAATTTTTTTGACAAACAGCAGAATTACAAAAAGAACCTTTGACATAAAAGTCTCAACAACATTATTAGTTGAAAAATGGTTCATCACAAAACAAAATAAAACAGAAAGATACACAACAAAACAAATATAGGACAACATGTTCCCCTTGTGATACGTATTAGAGTGACTCCAACTTTAAACCCGAACGACAAGCAACTAAATAGGTCTAACATCATCCTTAATCTCAAACTCCTACTTAGATACCTAGTTATTTGTACTCCAGTGGAGCACATGCATAATAAAATAGTAAAGGAGTGAGAATACATTCAAATAATAAATTGTGCATAAACATTCAAGATAGATTCTTGCATCACAGAATCAGAAAACACACTAACTACAGGTATTCACATCTCACCCATATTACAATCATCCAATATAATGCAACAATGACTCGACTCATGCTCGTCACAGTCCCCACAATGAATCGGACTCACAACTTAACTCTATATGCATGTGATATCGAGTCAATGTTTGGTTTTTTTATACAAATTAATCCTAATATCTGTGAACCCCAAGCCCCCACTATGAGCTTCAAGCCCTCACTCAAGGCTTGGGACAAGCCACTAGCCTCACTCTAAACTAGCAAACACGCATCTTTCACAACAACGACACATATGATGAATGTCATATAAAGTGCAGTACAACCTCACTCTGACTATACAAAATTACTCAACACAACAGATGCAATACAACCTCGCTCTGATTGTAACAAAAATGCATTTTTAGTGCATATAACTCATACATATCTCATCAACACAATCAACATCACATCATACTTTCACTCTTATTACACATATTCACAAATTACACATAACTCACAAGTATGCATAGTATTACTCAATTAATTATATAAATTAATTAAACCAACTCATATTAATCACAAAACATCAAACAATAGTCAATACTCGACCGCCCGACAAAACAATTCTCAAAACCAAACTCAGCAAGTCAGAGCACACCTTCCGACTCGATTATGGGTGACCCGTCACTAGGGTGACTCCTACCATCCTTCCCAGAACCCAACACGCCAAACTAGTGACGACTTGGAAAGACTACGCTCTCCTGGAGGTCATGACAACCTCCCCTTCATCTGGCTGACGCCCATCAGCGCTCCACAACGCATGACGCATAGAGCGTCATATGGGTGACACCCGTCATCCTGGTAACAAAAACATAAATATGTTCTACTATAGGAGAACTTGCGAAATTCACTCAAAACAACTCTAAAACACCTCTAAAAAATCCATAAACAATATTCATATGATCATAACACAAAAGCATGTTAATTCCTATTAATCCAACATGTTATTACATTGATTATCTAATAAAACTCATAATTTAATCATGTTTCAAAACCCCAATAAGTCACACAATTATACCCAATTCACAACATATACCCACACATCATTTAACATGACAATTTATCTCACAAGACACTACTATAATGTAGTTTTGTGCGTTAGCTTTCCAACACTTCAAATCGCGCCTTAATCCGAGTTCCAAAACTCAAGTATGATATAAAAAACCGTATTTGAACAGGGTTTGTCTGGTCGTGTAGGGTGAACCGTAAGGCTGACAACCGTCACAAAGCTGGACGTAATGATGGTTAGTTTGTCACAAGGGTGACGTCCATCACCGATGCAGAATGTAGAACTATTACAGAATGGAAAATTATGCGTTTTTTCACCATTTGAGGGCTTTCGGACCTCCGGTTTCGATTATGTAAAAAGTCAAACGCTAAAAACTTGACACACAATATTTATATAAAAATTATACAACAATTAACACATATTATATAGACCTAAAATCAAATAATCATAAATCAATCATGGAATTTAACATGTTTTGTTCATCAAATTCACAACAACACATGAACGCACCTTCATACCAATTTCATCAACAAGAACACATAATTTTTTCATGGAAAATAGTGCATGAATTTACAAACACATCATGGCATAAAAATAAAATTATAATCAATTGTTCATCATATAACACAAATTAACAAAAGAGAGAAATTTCTATTGGTGATTAAGGGAATATCTCTACTCTTTCATGAATTAAACACCCATGGATGAAAAATCTCCCTCTCGCCTCGTAACTCCAGAAAAATTCAGAAAAAAAACCTTAATTGATTTCTTCTCTCAAGGCCTAACACTCTCTTTTCCAAGCTATTATCTCCAAAATCATTTGTTTTCACGTCTTAATGAAAAAGCCTCTCAAAAACTTAAGTTTATTCTAACTTTCCAAATATATACTATTTTATTTTAATTCCTCTAAATTGCACTTTTTACCCAACGGAAACTCAATATTTCTCTACTCACCATTAAACTCTCATAATTCTCATAGTTGGTCTAATTCTACATATTATCACCAATTTCTAATAAAATTATTTGATTAATTCTCATTAACCCAATTAATTAACATAAAACACCACAAATACTGTTACGGTCAAACATGTCACATATTCACACAAATAATTATCTAAATAAAATATTTAATTAAATTAAATAAATAATTAACAAGCGAATATTTAAATTAGGGTGTTACACCAGCTGCCACCGTCTCCCACCAAATCTATTAATTTAGCATTTTGCAGTTCTTATGACCTCTATAGGCTGATATCATGGATGCTTCTATCATTGTCTATCCAGCAGTCTCTCCAGGGGTTGATAGTAACACCATCACTAATATTCCCACAAGAACGAGCAAAAGTCTCCGATTTTAATTTCATTATGTCCTTTCATAATTTGGAGTCAGACAATTTTAAGTTGCAATCCACCATGTTAGAGACATTGTACTTGCTTCTCAAAACATTGCACCATAACACTTCATCCTCATTAATCAGCTTCCTAACTAACTTCATACTACAAGCTTTGTTCATTTTATTCAATTTTCTCAAATCCAAGCCACTTCCTTCTTACCTTTGGTCACTGTTTCCTAGTTAACAGTATTGTAAGAGAATTTAGGTTGTGCCTTTTCATTGATCTGTTAGTCATTTATATACACAATACAACTATGTGGTTATGATTTTAATAATCATTTGTAATCAATATTTATAATAATATTTCTATATTTACATATCTAATACACCCCCGTAGTCGAAACTAAAGGTGAACTAATATTGAAACTATCACGAAAGTCATCAAAGAGTTTCAACGGAAGTCCCTTTACGAAGATGTCAGCAATCTGAAAACGCGAGGGAATGTGAAGAACGCGTACTTAACCACGAACAACTTTCTCACACACGAAATGTATATCCATTCCAATATGTTTGGTGCGTTGATGTTGAACAAGATTGTCAGAAAGATAAATTGTGTTGATGTTGTCACAACATACGAAAGCAGCTTTTGTGACAGGACAACATAGTTCCAAGAGTAAGTTGCGTAACCAACATGATTCAGACACAACATTAGCTACACCTATGTATTCGACTTCGGCACTTGAACGAGACAAGGTATGTTGGCGTTTTTTAGACCATGAGATTAAGTTATCACTGAGATAAACACAATAGCCGAATGTAGATCTTCTTGTGTCTGGACAACCGGCCAAATTCACGTCTGTGTAAGAAATGAGCTTGTCGACGAATGAAGGGTACAGATGGAAGACAAAATCTATGGTACCATTAATGTATCAAATGATGCATTTCAATGCAGACATGTGTTGAGTTTTTGGGTCATGCATAAATAAACACACCTGCTGAACTGCATATGAAATGTTTGGTTGAGTGAACGTCAAGTATTGCAATGCTCCGGAAAGGCTACAATATTCGGTTGGATCATGGTAAGGGTTACCGGATGAACCACTAAGTTTCGCCTTTGTGTCTACTGGTGTGGAAGATGGTTTGTAGGAGGACATACCAGCTCGTTCGATAATTTATTTTGCGTTTTTTTTTTTTGAGAAAGAAAAAGGCATTCGGGATGTCGGGTGACAAAAATACCCAGAAAATAACTTAGAGGCCCCAAATCCTTCATGGAGAATTCGGAACTCAGTTGTTCCATAATAGACTCTCTAAGAGTGTCAGATGATGCAACAAGAATAATGTCATCCACATGCAGAAGAATGTAAGTTATGTCATTGCCATGATATAAAAAGAGAGTGGTATGAAATACTGTGAGAGAAACCCATTGTAGCTACATAATCAGTAAAGCGCTGGTACCAGGCGTGAGGTGCTTGTTTTATGCCATATAGATATTTCTTCAATAAACAGACATGATCAGGAAATTGAGAATTATGAAATCCAGGAGGTTGATGCATGTATATTGTTTCATGAATATTCCCATGCAAGAAAGAATTTTTAACATCTAATTGATGAAGACACCATGATTTAGATCAAGCAACACTTAGAACCATTCAAATGGTAGTCGGTTTGACCACCGGGATGAATGTGTCACCACAATCAACACCCGTTTGTTGATTTGCACCATTACCTACAAGGTGAGCTTTGTATCTCTCAAAGGACCCGTCAAATTTCTTTTTATGCCTGAAAATCCACAAACTCTGAATAACATTAGCATTAGACAGACGGGGAACTAAGTCTCATGTCTTATTTTCAATAAGAGCATCATATTCGTCTTTCATTGCCATTTTCCAATTTTGATCATTTAATGCATCAATGAGATTTGTAGGTAGAGGGGATATGGAGGTTGAGTTTGAGGTATGGAGATTGAAGAGTTTGTGAGGTTTGACAATACCATGGTGGGCTCTGATTGTCATTTGAGGGGAGAGATGTGGTTTTTGTTGTGAAGGTGGAGGAGTCAAAACTGATGTAGTGGATGGGGATGAGACGATAGTTGGTAATAATGGGTTTAGAGGTGATGTTGTGGATGAGGCTGATGTTATGGTTAGTGAGGTGTGATTGTGGGAGGGTGACAGAGGTGAATTAAAAGAAGATGGTGATGGTTGGTAAATGTTTGTTTGAACTGGTGTAGTTAGGGGTGGAGTATGATTTTGACGGTTAGAGGATGAAGCACTGTAGGAATAGGATGGAAGGAAGGGTGTGTCGTCATCCAAAAAATTATAGTCAATCGTTGTAAGAACATTTAGATTAGAAAATGGAAGCTTAGTTTCACAAAAAATGACATGCTGGGAAATAAATATTTCACGGATAGATAAATCATAGCATTTGTATCCTCTATGATTTGAGGAATATCCTAAGAAGACACAAAGTGTAGACCGAGCCTGTAACTTATTCCTATATGATAAAGGGATGAGAGAATAGAAAAGACATCCAAAGACACGAAGGTGAGTATAGGATGAATCTTTTTGGTAGAGTATTTTAGTGGATGATTGTAGGGAAAGCTTTTTTATTTGGAAGAATATTATGTAGTAAGTGGCCATGTGTAGTGCATGATGCCACATTTATGGAGGTAAAGAGGCATGGGTAAGAAGGGTACAGATGATGTCGTTTATGGTAAAAAAAAATTCTTTTGGCTTTTTCATTTTGTGAGGAGGTGTGAGGACACGAAAATCTAAATAACATTCCATCGTTTTTACAAAATTTATGAAACATAGAGTTATCATATTCTTTACCGTTGTCACATTGGAAATATTTAATTTTTCTTTCAAATTGTGTTTCAATGTGAGTTCAAAATTGATGAAAAATGGAATGAACCTGAGATTTTGTATGAATTGGAAAAGTCCATAAAAAATTTGTGTAACCGTCAAGAAACAACACATAGTAACGATGATCTTCTGAACTAATAATTGGTGAAGTCTAAAGGTCATTGTGCACAATATCAAAAGGCATAAATGTATGAGACACAGAGCTATAAAAGGGCAATTTTATTTGTTTTCCAAGAGGGCGTGAATTACAAAAGTAATTGTTCTGAGACTTATTACATTGGAGAAAGTTGTCTCGGTGTAGAGAACTTAAGATAATAGCTCCTGGATGTCCTAAACGATTGTTCCATAATTTCGTGGATAACGCGGCAAAGGTGGATGGTGGCAAGGTTTTATTAGGTGGTCTTGTAGCAATGGGATAAAGTCACCAAAACTGTTACATCTCATTAACAGTTTTCCTGTATGAAAATCCTTCACAGAAAAACCAAAAGGATCAAATTCAACCGACACATCATTATCTATGGTAAATTTACGAACAGAGATAAGATTTTTAATGATTTTTGATGCATGTAAAATATTAGGTAGTTTTAGAGGATGAAGGGAATTTGGTAATGATGCATGTCCACAGCCAATTACAGGAATATTTTGACCATTACCAATAGTAATATTATTACTCATATTGAAGTAGGATGTGAGGCTACCTTTGTTGGTCGTCATAGGTGAGGTTGCTTCAGTGTCCATGTACCACTGATCATCAGGATTAGAAAATGAGAGAGTATGCATGACAACTTGAATATTCGTTGGAGCATATGAGGAGGTTGGCGCTGCATTGGCGACATGAGCTTGGTGAGATGACTTGGGACCAAGAATGTCAGGTTGTTCCTTTAAATTTCTTGTTGTTGGATACAGACAAGGTGGTGTAGCCCATGGTTGCCATGGAGGGGAGCTCCACTATTGATATTAATTTGGGTATAGCGGATAAGCCCACTACTGGTGCGAGTAATATGGTGAAGGCCACTGCTGTTGTGGAGCACGACCTCTGCCACGTCCATTGTTTCTCCTCCGGCCTCATCCACTCTTTCCTCTTCCATTGCTTTGGCTACCATGATTATGGTCACTGTTGTTGCCACGGTTAGAACAAGATGTCGATGAATCAATTGGTGCGTCATTGTGAGACGCCATGAAAGATGAATTTTCGGATGAGCTTGACACCTTTTTCTGCAGTGTTGTTTCTTCCAAAATGATCATAGAATGAGCTTTATAGAATTGAGGAAGTGAATCAACATGATGAATTTGGGATCTCATAGTAGCGTATGCATCAGTTAGTCCCGAAATGAGTTGAAAAACTAAACGTTCATTTGATACTAGGGCACTAACATTAGCTAGTTGATCAGAGAGAGACTTGAGATGCTGACAGTAGGAGGAAGCATTAGAGAATTGCTCCATATGAGTTCGTGAAAATTCTTGCTCTAGGTAGAGAGCCCTAGAATTCTTGTTATCATAAAAGATGTCGAATAAGCGATTCCACGCGATTTCAGCGGTGGAATTATATTCGATGATAATGTTGAGAAGGTCGTCGGAGATTGTTCCATATATCCACTATAAAACGACGACATCGAGATGAAGGCATAAATGTGGATCAGTAGTTTTGAGAGAGGGATTTGTGACTGGTTTAGAGGGAATGATATGGTCAATCACTTGAAAAACTCGAGCATGAATTTTGAAAAGCTCTGACCACATGTTATACGTGCCCTTTTCAATGCTCAGAGTAATCTTAATGAAATTAGTAATATTTCAGACAATGAGAGCAGGGCGAGTCAACGTAGAAGTGAGAGGTGAAGGTGGAGGGTTGGTATGACCGATGGAGTGTGAGGAAGAGTTGTTGTTTGAGGAATCAGTAGTGGTAGTCATGGCTGTTTTGGGGTGGTTAAAGAGAAGAAAAAAATGAAAGATAGGAAGAAAGAAGGTTGACGAATGGTTTTAGGTTTTGGGAACAAATCAAACGTGATACCATATAAGAGAATTTAGATCATGCCTTTTTATTGATCTGTTAGTCATTTATATACACAACACATTTATGTGGTTATGATTCTAATAATCATTTTTAATCAATACTAATAATAATCTTTCTATATTTACATGTCTAATAAACATGATAATTCCTTTTCTCATCTGTATCCCTCCACACAAAATTTCTCTGCAGCTTTTTGAATGTCCTCGATGCAAGCTTTAGGCAGGACGTTTGTCATCATAGGATAAATAGGAATAACCTATATCACATTTTTAGCCAACGGTACACGTCTCGATACTGACAATTGTTTAGCTTTCTATCGAGTAAGTTTGTTCAATATTTGTTCTAGAATATACTTGTAATCACCCCTTCTCAATGGTTTCCCTTTCAATAGTATTACAATTTTGTTAACATTGAAGCATAACATTTGTGTTATTACGGCTTTGTTAATATTGAAGCATAATATATAAACATAGAAAAGCATGGTCAATTCAAGTAACAAACATACATACGACCATTGTGTTACTTTATTATATGATAACTCTTTAAATTGGCTTTCCATCGCATTCGACTGCGTCTCAATCAGAATTGTCTAACTTAAATATGTTATTTTTTGTCAAACCTTGACTTGAGGTAGAGGAGATGACATGTTGGCCTTTATGAAGATGACGTCCGACATTCTGGTTGGGGAACATGATGGGTTGGGCATCATGAATGGCGACGATCGTCATGGGCCCAATACGTTCAAAAAAACCTTGAAATTCTCAACAAAAACATTTTTTTCATGGTTTTCCAACCCATAATCCAACCAACATTCATAGGATCGTGTACGAACATAATACACACATTCTTGACAAGTTAAATAGAAAATCACACACCAACATGTTCAAACATGTAAGTTAATCATGCATTCAAATAGAATATGCATCAAAATGTGATTAACTACCCAATCTCCTGACATTAAGATCAAAAACCTAAATTTGAATTACAAGAGATGAAAAGGATCCTACACATACAAGAAGCCTCCTTCAAGCTTTGCTCCCATCAACGTTGCCCCTTCTTCAAGAAATCCAAGACTTCTACATGTAAATGGAGAATTTTTAAGATGTCAAACTACTTTCTCCCCTCTTCTCCTTGCTCTTGTCGCCCCTTCTTCTACAAATAATTTGATCTTTTGCCCTTGCATTAAAAGTCAATTATGTCATGCTCCTAATTGTGTTCATTAATCCAAATCACTTCACCATCAATTACTAATTAATAGATACCGTTGTAATTAAAAGAATGGGGTATTACATAATGGTTACTCATAGATTTGGATCCTCTCATTTTTTATATATCCTGTCATCTCTCATGTTTCTAATCTAACGGTTCAAAATTTATAATGAATAATTAAATAAAAAAAGTCATTTAATAGGAGAGAGAAATGACTTTTTTAAATTGCAGATATTAGTAATTGTTAAATGACTTTTTTTATTTAATTATTCATTATCAATTCTGAACCGTTAGATTAGAAACATGAGAGATGACAAGATATATAAAAAAGGAGAGGATCCGAATCCGTTACTCATCAATAGATAATAAGTTAGTTTAGTACAAATCTAGTGTATTTTGATCCTCTTATTATATTTCTTAATATGTGTATAACAACTTTAATAACATTCATTTTAAAATTAATGAAGTAATTAGAAAGAATTTCAATTTTAAAACTAATGAAATAGTAATTAGAAAGGATTTCATTATGTTTTTAATTATTTATAAGATTCAATTCAAACTTATTGGCAAAGTTTATGTAAAGTTATTAGCAATTTAATCCAATGGATTCAACTAGAGTTGAAGAAACTAATAAATAAATTAAAGAATAAAAAAAATTATTTAAAAGATGCATAAAATAAAAACTGGTTGAACCAATCATAATTCAGCCCAACTCCACTTGGATTGACCAAATTGTGGTTCAGATGAGATCCAACCGATGGAATAACTGATTTTCAAAACACTGATCATATCTTAATAACTATATAACTAATAAGAATTTAACTAAATATGACTATAATAAGTCAAACAACGTGCACTTTTTCTATCTCATTATACATTGAAAAATCACGGTCTCCTACTCTAAGTTCACTAGATCCCTCCATAGTACAGATTTTCCTCAGTCCTACACTAAAACAGCAAAAATAGATAACCAGAAAGAAGAACATGGGGCACAATGAATGTTTTACTTAAATAATGAGATATCCACTTTTTCATTTCTGGCTATATGACCAAACTCTACCATAAGTGAAACCTTTGAATTCTTTATCCGCTTCACTTAAGATGCCATAACATTCCAAGTACTGTAATCCTTCAGCATTTCATGCAACAGGAACGTTAGGTTCTCCTAAATTCACAAAAGCCTCTCCCCAGATCAAGCGTTCCGTTGCAGCTTTCCAAGACACAAGGTGGTTCAGAAATACATTCACATACGCTGCTCTGTCATTCTGTCCAAAAGTTGCACGGCACGAGGATTGTTAAGTTAATGTTTATGGGAAGTAAGTGACGATATATGATGGTTACATACCTTGTAATCCAGATAATATGCATGCTGCAGTGAAGTGAAAGCATGTCAGTGATGACTAACATAAAGCTTGTTGCTATGTAATTATAATGTGCATCCACATGTTTTTTTTTTAGTTGTAGGGATGAGAGAGAAAGAGAGCTAATCATACCTCCCATAAATCCAAATTGATAATTGGCTGCATGAGAAAAGATTATTAGCTCCATTTCCAATATTAAAACGGACAAATTTTATAAATGAAAGGGATAAATAACTTACTATGTCACCCGACACAATTGGGCAAAAGGAGTTTGGAGTTTTAACAATGGCTAGTCGTTTCTCTTTTCTCTTCACTGAAACACCCAGCGAATATTTGCGACAATCAATTATCCGCAATATGAAAGCAAAATATCGAACAATAAGGTTTCATTTAAGATAGTACACTTCAACAACGGAACAGTCTAAGAATGCAATTGTTTTAAAACTAAATCAGCTAGTGACAAGAATAGTTATTACAGCCTCAAACATAAAGTATTCAAATATTCTCAATGAGATAGAAGAAACGAGAATTTAGCAATGCAGTAAAACAAAAACTAGGTGCTTACTTTTAAATCTTAGATTTATTTTAGATATATGTTTGTTATAAAGAGAAATCCAATGATTTCATGGCATTAATAAGATAATATGGGATTTGAATAACTTATGCATTACTTAAGCAAGACAGGACTTACAAACTAGCCAAACCCAGCCAGAACCAAACAACGTGAGTGCAGCTTCTGTAAACTTCTCTTTGAAATTCGTAAATGATCCAAAATCCTTTTCGATCTGTTGAAGGAGACCTAGTATGGGCATATCACCGCCTCCCGGTTGCATGGATTCCCAGAAGAAGTCATGATTCCAAACCTGTGAGGAAATAATTAGGTATAACAATTCACATAGACATCATTTGAATATAAAAACACAAAGCAGCCACATTTGTAATTTTGTGATTATTGAATATCATATAGTTCGACGAACAGACAATCAAGGCCGTCTTTGAGGGCGTGCAAGGCCGGCTACTGCACAGGGTCCAAAATTGTTCACGGTTAAACTGTGGCTAAATAGGGCCTCAAAAAATGTTTATCACGGTTAAAATGTGGTTAAATATGATTATCTATTTGTTTTTTCATTATTAAACAATGACTAATCTACACAGGACCTCCCCAAAAACTTGAGACGACTCTACTGACAAGAATAGCATCATCGCTGAGAATAGGACATACAACTTCTAATTTCATGCCAGCTAGAGAAAATGCAAACCACCAAATAAAAATCATTTATCAAAGAGACACGCAAAAACCAAAAAGAGCGCAGGAGCTACAAAAAGAGTATTTATTTCTTTCAGCTTCCACTCTACGTTGATTTAGCTTCAAACCCAGTGTCCAATCTTAAATACATTTTGTGGTTTCAAGAATAGTTTCAGACTTTCAGGCACGTGTTTCTGATCATAATGGGAGAGATGCCAAATTTTCAACAGGGTGTTCATCAACCTTACATCCCCATAACTACAAATATAACCTAGTATATTTAAAGTATCCAGACAACTTTAACTTGCCAACTTGCTTAGACACAAAGAGTTAAACATAATAGAGTGAATGTAATTTCTGAAACAAGTCGAGACACAAGTGTAGGTTTGGAAAATCTGAAAGGAGGTTAATAATATCAACACTCAAGAATGTATATCCTATTTTTATTATGTAATATAAACTTGAGCATTTTGAATAGTTTTATATGAATAAGTGAAAAGCTTCAGATTCATGATCGACTTTAAAAGACCAAAGCAGCTATCAATTTAATTATTACCTCAGCTGCATTGTTGAATTCAGCTAAGGGATTCCCATTATTGTATGTCACTTTGACTAGTTCATCCAAGGTGTAACCATATAGTATATCATCCTTTCCCAGCTGTTCGTTCAAACCTTCAATGAAATTCCGATGATGCTCTCCCCAGTGTATGTCAATTGTCTTCTTACTCATGTATGGCTGTAATGCATCCTATGAATATTGAAGCAACAAATGAAGTTAGAATTATGATATGAAGCTAAGTAAAAATTTTGAGTTAGTTAAAGGTTGGACTTAATTGTATGTTTCATCGTGAATATTACCTTCTATGTCATTCCGTTGTCAATCACTACTGTTTTCTCAATTCTAGTTTCTCTCTTGGTCATTACAATCGTAAAAAAATTGGAATAACTATGTAACTATCTCAAATAAAGCTAAATTTGACAATACAACCTATGTCTGTAATGATTTCTTAGATAAGCATAGTGCAGCATTCAACTAATCCAAGTATATAGGTTAAAATAGTATATCTCCAAACAAAAACATGGATTCACCTAACTATATGGTTCACTTACATGTTCGTAAGGAGGGGTCTTCAAGCCATAATATGCAGTAATTTTTGAAGATCTGGACAAGGCACCAAACCTCTTTTTCTGCATAAATACAATTGAGGAAGCAACATACCAGCACAAATCAGATTTTTTTTTGCGACTTTTCATACAGAATAAAATTCAGAAACTCATTTTTTTTAAGAATCAGAAACTAAATAAAATATAATTCATCTAAAACAAGTACTCCATGGCACTAACTGAAATTCATCAAGCTTCCCCGAGTTCGATAGAAACATTAGTAAGCCTTTAACGACTCTTTACAATTTTCTATTTTAAGACAAATAGAATTGGCAACACACATAGTTATAAATAAACAAACAACACACCAGAGCAAAATGATTTTGAACTCAATGTGTGTTACTAGTCTATTAGCCATTTGCTTCTCTTGTAAGATTAAAGCTCGTTTTTTTATTATTTAATCTTTGTGAACTTCACTTTGTATCTTAATTTTGTGTCCATTTCTAAGAAATACAAATAACAGTTCAAACATTTTCATGCAGCAGACCCAGATCACTTAATGCAACAATATATCACCATTCCTACATGAAAAATCAGACATTTTTACATTTATCAAGGTCAATAGAAACACATATATTTCCCATGAACATTGGAGGAACATGGCCATGAAAATGAATACGAATCCAAGTAATTTACCCTGTGAAGAAGCTTTGGAATCTTGAATTTTGTAGATAAGTCTGCTGAAATGAGACGAGAGCTAGTAGGAATTGGGTTGAAGTAACAGGAAGCCATTGCAACTCTTTTCCCTAGCATTTACATAAGAACATTAATTCATTATTCAGCATTCAATTGTACTACTAAAAGACAGCCATTACAACCAAAACCTTAGATTTATCGAAACAGATACAATTTTGCAAAATTTGGAAGAAAACTTTATAAGATTGCTAAGCTAAGCACAATTTAATAATGTTCACAAAACTTTATAAGACAGTCATCTAGGCATTTAAACAAACAGTTGATATACAATAAGTTGGCTTAAAACTGACGTGGCCAAAATAGAAAGAAACATCATTTACTGCTTCTACCCCCATCAACTGCATTCTGGACTCGAGTAATTAACAAAAAGGAAGAGGAAAAACAACAACAATAACAGCAAAATCAAGCCATGCATAGAACATGAAAAACAAAAGAACCCATGTAGCAGGGGAAATAAAAGAAGAAAAACCTTGATATAGTAAATAAGGGGAAAAGGAAAAGAGAAGAGGAAAATTACAGATGCTGAAAATGATGCAGTTGAGAGTTGAGACGGGTGAGGGTGGAAGATGGTGGTGAAGTTTTGCTGCAGCACAATCTTCTCTCAAATTATTAATTCTTCGTGTTAGTAAAAGATAATGTAACCAGTGTTCAATCGGACCGGACAGGACCCCGGTTCGGTTCAATAATAGTACTCCGTTAATGAATATTTTAGGGACCTGATTGGACAATTGACTTAAAATTAAAACTTAAATTAGATAAATAACCCGCTTATTGTAAAATTAAATTAATAGAAAACACTAACATGTGAAATTGAAACAAAACCTATGAAATGATAATTAAAATCGTTATGTTTTGGCTTTGAAAATCAATTTCATTATTCTCAATTCTAAATTTAAACCAATATTATAATTTATGCTTTTCATGGTAGAAAAAGATCAATTTATAGTTAATTATTTGCGGGCAGTAGAGAAAGGTTAGGGAGAATGCAGGCGGTAGTGGGATAGTTAAAGAGAGCAAATTGAGTGTGGTAAGAAATATTTAGATCATGTATGTTTGTTAAATCTAACGGTCAATTTAAGTGGTATATAGGTGAGGGACTTAATTGAGCTCTCACCCTAAAAGTTACCTATTATTTTTAAGTTTAACAATGTGATTTTAAAATTTAACGTTAAAATCAACTATCGTCGTCTCATTTATTATTTTTTGTAAATGAAATGATGAAAAACTACTATATTATTAAAAAAATTAAAATTGAAGAAAATTTAAATTATTTAAAAAGCATAATATTAAAAAATAATAATAACAATTGCAAGAAAAATATAAATATTATTCTATAAAATTTATGAAAATAATATATTTATCTAAGTTAGTAATTTATTGTTAGGTTAATATATTTTCGATTATAACTACTTTGAAATTAAAAATATTTAATATAATCTATTTTAATATATTATAGTAATTTTTTTTAATGATTTTAAAGAATATAAAATTTTAATTTTAGTGTTCGAATTTATAAATATTTTTGTCTTTCTGAGAAATTGAACTTTGTGATTTTCAATAGAGAATAAATATTATATTTTTTTTGTCTTTGTATGAAGTTGAACTCGTGACTTCTATTAAAGAATAACTATTGCATTTGATTTTTTGAAAATGAGTTTAGAGAGGTGTCATATAGGACAATGAAATGATGTGGCACAAATGAATTAAAAATATTAACATGTATCGCGATATAATATGTTGCTTCATATTTAATATATTATATAGATATAACACACAATTTGTCATTTTCTATTTTTAAAATGATATATATATATATATATATATATATATATATATATATATATATATATATATATATATATATATATATATATATATATATATATATATATATATATATATATATATATATATATATATATATATATATATATATATATATATATATATATATATATATATATATATATATATATATATATATATATATATATATATATATATATATATATATATATATATATATACACACACACACACACACACACATACACACATACACACACAGACACACACACACACACACACACACACACACACACACACACACATATTTCATTCGGGAATTAGAAACTGATGCATTTGGTGAACTAAATATCTTGAACAGATAATGTTGATGTCTATTACGATAATGCAGGGTGAACCTGCATGGTTAGCACTTCAACGCCTAAGTCAGTTCAAGATTCAAGATGATTGTAACGAACATTGGAGATTAAAGAGTGTACCTTGTTTACTGTATGGACTGACTTTATACCTTAAGTCGCATGGAGTGAATTTGAGATGATTTGGGTCTTGGCTAGCCCATAACAGTTGCCCCAAATATTTTATCGGGCATTGAGTGAGTCAAGGAAGCCTTTAGCGATTTTGGCCGACCTCCAAAATGTTGTTCAGTGTGAGGTAGAACTGAAACGTTTAGAATCAATTGAAAGAGTAGTGGGGACCAAGTGCATTAAAGGCATTTCCACCATTGAAACATTTTGTCTCCTTCTAGTAACATGTGTGTTGATGCGACAAATTAGATCATGGTGTGGCTCATAATGCACTTGAGTATGCACGAGTTTGCATGTATCCTCGAGGAGGAATCTAGTCGCTGATTTCATAACTTATTTTCTTAGTTGATTTGGGTTGTCCAACCGTTCTCGCCTATAAATAGGAGGAATTAAGCATTTTGGAAATTTTTTACAATCCTTGTCATTCAAGTTTGTTCGTATTCACTGTCTTAGTAAGCGCATTTGCTCCATCTTTCCTAAAAGCATTAATCAGGAAGATTGTAGTTCTTTAATCAAAATCTCTTCTTTCTTTACTCATTTCACTTCATCAATTTCAGACCCCAGGTACCACCCTAAATTCAAGATTTTTCTTCAGTGTTTACTATTTATTTGTCAGGATGAGTGATAATACAATTAACTTAGTGAGTGATTCTGAGAGCGAAACTTCTCCTACCTCAAGAATAGGGACATCTCCTGATTCTCACCTCCCTCCTCTTAATCATGATCACTTGGAACCAAAAGTCATACATTTATCTGACAATTCTAACTCATAAAGAGTATATGGGGATTCCCTAGAGGAAGAAGCTTCTTCATTTGACTCATTATAAGCCTTTTTATCTAATGTCAGCGAAGACGTGAATAGTACTAAGGTCCCTATGCCTTTTTCCATTTTAACTGAGGAGGAAATATAGGCCAAATGGAGAATGAGAGAATGGATTAAAAGTTTCATCCAGCTTTTCCTGAGAACCAATAACTCTAAACTTAGCAACACTAGAGTGAAGGCCTACTTGGATCTTTGAGGTTGGCCAAGCGCAATGTCTTGGATCACGCTCGACGAACATTCTAAGATCGAACATTTGGCCTATAAAGGATTGGCGTTAGTGGAGCCACCCGATATGGTGAAGTATGGTTGGGTGGAGGCCAAGGTGGTCAGTAACTTGTTTGTTCTAAATATTGAGGCGACAATAGAGGTTGTTGGCTTCATGGTTAGTGACCCTCGGGAATGGTCGGTTCTTCCACTGGGCCTGGAGAAGAGAATATGTAGTTTTTTTGATGACTGCATGATTCCCCTCTATGAGTGTCAATTCACAAGGATGGGACCGTGACTGCCTTTTGAAGTTGTTCAACCCTCTATGGATTTGGTTTTGTTCCTTGTTTCGTTTAATATCATTTATCATTTTATCACTTTTGTAATTGAGTCTCCTTTAATTAGATCTTTGCAAATATCTTAGAATTGAGTGCGATGTTTTTAAATAAGTGTTTTGCATGCTAAATAAGTGTTTTGCATGCATAAATCAAATAGTAGAGTTTTTTGATCAAGAACCTTATTTAAGATTGGTTCAAGTCATGACATTAGTATCATATCAAAGCATCTTTAAAACTGCAAAAAAATATTGAGATTTTAGGTGTGTGATTTGAATTACACATCATATGACTTGAATCAAATGAAACAGACGCTTTTGGGAAAAATTTGATGTTGTCATGATTTGAATCACATTGTTCATGACTAGAATCACACAGTTCTGTGACTCGAATCACGTTGTTCATGACTTCAATCATTAAGTGATGAAAACTCCAAGATTTGCATATGACTTACTTGATTCGAATCACACTGTTCATGACTCGAATCATGACTTTAGTATTGACTTGGATCACGTTGTTCATGAGCCAAATCACATAAATGAGTTTCTCATATATTTTAATTAAATTGCCATTTGACTCAAATCATATATGTGTTATGATTCGAATCAAACATCATTTTTTCACTAATTTTGTGCATAATATCAAACACCTATATAAATCATTGTCCTCTCTCCCTTACCACAATAAACATGAGAATGATTATTGTGATGATAATCATAACTTTGAAACCTTTTCTAACAAGTTGGAAAATCACTTTCAAGAAACACATTTTCACATATATATTTTGCATCTGATCTCGTCCTTAACCTCTAGCAAGATTAATATAAGTTCCTTCTCAATTCTTAGAGAACATGAGATCTATCATAGAGGAGGTTCACTCTTTGTTGATATTTGTGAATTTCCTGAGTCGTATATAAAGTTATGATTGTGTGTTGTTGTTGGATTTTGGCTATCCAACAATAAAAAGAAGAAGTCTTTTCTCCAGGTTACTTTGGTAGAGTTATGTGAAAGCCTACAGACAAAGTCGAAGTTTTTGTGTTCTTCAAACAAATCGATGTTCAAGGTGTGACACCCTTAACCCCAAAAATATTTATTAATTAGTATTTTAAAATCTCGTGGATCTTCATTGGAAAATTGGACTCAATAATGCATGTTTCAAAATTTATCTTCAAGAGGTTAAGAAAATCACTTTATAAAACAAGATATTATATATCATATATCATGAACCAAAATAGGTTAAATTTGATCAATAATAGTCATACAAATATCTTTTGAAAATATTACATGCATATAAATCGTTGAAATGAAAAATATAAAACAAGATACATAGTAACAAATCAACCCATATGTCATTATATCAGAGTTATATCTCATGTCAGCGTATAACAAATCCAACTAACGAGTAAAATAATACTTAAATACAAGGTCAAAAAGTATGCCTTTACTCCATTTCTTTATAGAAAATCAATCTTCACTTTTAAAAATCATATTGATACTTATTTGTACGTAAATAAAAATATGGGAGAAGAAGGCACACAAAAGAAAGGGGTGAGATACGTTTCGTATCATGTTAAGTGGTATAAAAATAGAAGCAAATAAAAACACACAAATAACACATAAACATATGCCAAACAATTTAAGCATACACACAATCATAAAACGTATGCATGTTAATGTAATGCTTGTCCACCTCTACTCCAAGGCACGTGGTACCATCACTGAACTCAAGGCTCATTTTCATGAGTTCTAATAGTTTAGGAGAATAGATGATCTACGTACCATACTACAACACTCTCCTAAAAGTCCGTATACATGCAATGTCTAGAAGTATGTGCGAGCTACGTATGCATTACAACACCTTTTGTTATACTCTACTTCTAAGAGTACATGCAAGCTACATTCTTACTACGACACTCTCTTGAATTTTTTGTATACATGCAATTCCTAGGAGTACATGCAAGATATGTCGTAGTACACAATCTCGCTAGACGATACCTACTCTGATTCACATATGATGCATGATGATCAAACAAACGTGAATTTCATCCGAACCTCCAAACCATATTGAAACACATTAACCTTGATTACCACATTAGGGATTTCCATAAGGATTTATCATGTATTCACTGCCATATCAACCTTCACATTGGTTCTTATCGAACCTTCGACATAATCGTCACATCATGGATTTACATTGGTTCTCATTGAAACTCCAACATAATCGCCACTTTAGGGCTTCACAATTTCTCACACATTTGTTTTAATTGCCACATTAGGCTTCATAAATATTTTATGAAACACTGAACTCACTTCCTAAGGGTATTCGCACAATCATTCGTAATTTACAACTTTATTCATAACAAGCATCTTATTAAAACATTGGACTCGTGTCCTAAAACATTACACAACATTACACAACTATTCATTATTTATACATATACGCATCTTGAAACATTATCATGGCATAGGTTTATGTATTAGCTTTTTAACGCATATGGTCCCACCTTAATCAGAGCTACCAAACTCAAGTTATGCCAATTACGATTATGCCTCATACTTGAAACAACAACAATTGCGAGCTGTAGTAAAACAAAACACATCATGCCTTACAGAAAACAGAAACTGTAACACCCCTATTTTAATTTTAATATTATTAGTATTACTTTGATATGTTTAACATTTTTTTATAGTTATTTAAGTTTGATATGCTTTTATTCAATTAAATAAGTATTATTTAATTATTGGGTGATTGAGTTTTTATTAAGAATTAGTTTATTATTTAAATTAATTAAAAATAATAGAAATGGTGAGAATAATTAGTCTGGAGAGAAAAATAGATTTTTATTAAAAATAAGAAAGGAAAAGTGGGAGTAGTAAAAGGTGGGGGTGTTGTTTGATTTATTAAAATGAAGATTATGGTTATTTTATTTTAAATAGAGAAGCTAGAAGGAAAAATAGTCAGATCGTAAAATTAGGAGAGACAGAAACAATCTAGGAGAACGTTGGAAGATGAGAGGGAATACCAAAAGGCAACGTTCATGTCTTTGCAATCTTGAGGTAAAGAAAGGGGGGGGGGGGGGGGGGGGTATTCATACATGGGTGGTTAAACAGAGGGATAATGAGGGTTCTTTACCCTCATATCTTCTCCTTTTTTCCCTTTATTTGTAATTGATGTTTTGTTCACGGTCAAAAGGGGTTTGGGAAAAATTCTTTGAAGCGATCGACTGATAATGTTTTTACTTCTGAGTAGTATGATGTGTATTATTAGTTGACATGTACTATGATTTTGATAACCTTGTTGATGCCTTATTGATGCCTTGTTGATGATTGTGTCATGTTGTGTATGGTTGTTGCTTGTAGTTGTAGATATGTTTAATAGGCGAATATCATAAAGTAAAAAAATTCAAAAAATTGGGTCGGCGATGGTGAATTTTGCGGTCCAGTTCAGCGAGTTTTGAGTAGTTTTGTTATTTTAGTGACTGTTCATAGCCTTTTTATGAGTTTGAAGTCCTTTTGATAATGTTAGAGTTGAAAGTAAATAATAATGTGTTGTATTGAATTGTCTGATGGGTTATGAGTTGAACTTGTTGAGTGTGAGGGTTGTAGAATATTAGTCTTTCCCTGTTGGTGAGCATATTTGAGTAATAATATGTTTTACTTTAATATGAGTAGTTCAAATGAGGAACTACAATGTTGTCCTGATATTGACGTAGTTTTCGGTTCAGATAAGGAAGATTTATTGAGTATTATATTAATCTTGTTAATTACATTTTATGCATCATGTGCATTGATGGTCTCAGACTCATTAGTGGAATCGTTGGTTCAAATGAGGAATCTCAGACGGGTCTTGAATTCATTGGTGTAATCGTTAATTCAAATGAGGAACCAAAGATGGACCTCAAATTCATTGATGGGATCATTGTTTTATACGAGGAACCAAAGGCTTGGATCAATTAATAACATAACTTTGAAATCTAAAAACTTGGTACCACATGCATATTGTGTTAGTAGTGATGAGTCACATTTCATTATATAAAGTTGCATATGTGATTGTTCTATGTTGTTAAACTATTTGATGTGGTTGTTGAATATTGTTTTTTAACTATCCTAACTGTTTATATATACCATTAACATTATGGACATATTTCTCACCTTTTTTTGTGTGTGGCTTATTGTATCAATGGTACATATATCCTAGCAGATGAGTATTAGTTGCTGCTGTGTGGAAGGATTGGCATAGATGCCTACTTCATTTTTATTTATTGCTCTGAGTTCACTTAGTATTCTCGTATTATGATCTGATAGTGTAACATCAGTGCATGTTTGTAGTTGTTGATGTTTTCTTGAGAATTTGTTGGATATATTTCCTTATGTTTGAACTAAGTTGTTGTTATAAAAGTATGAGATATTTGCAAGATTGAAACAAGTGAGGGAGGAGCTTCTGCTTCTCTCAGATGTTTCAAGTGTGGAGGGTTGGTTCAACATGTTGCTGTCATACCCTAATTTTTACCCATAATATTTAACATATCATATCATTTGCATTCCATCATAATCACAAGCATGGGTTCTCCTATCTGTCACTTCTTTAGGCTTGCCTTTTGTATGAGATCACCAAGCATCTATTTGTGTTTATTTTTGTTTTTATGTTTGTTTATGTTTACTAACCTTTATTCAAAATCCAAAAATATGTGTCTTTTGTTTTCATTTTCTTGTTGTCTAAGCTTAGGTTTTGCAAGGGTCGATCAAAGTTCATTTAAGGTTATCATGTCAAGTGTGTGTGCAGGTTTAATGGTTAAGATTCAAGTAAAGGTCGACTTAATCTTGGTCAAACAAGAAGAGTTTGCTTCATTCACAAGTTATTTTTGTCATGGATTGTTTTGAGGGCAAGACTGTGCTAAATTCAAGAACTTTCTGTTAGAAGATCATCAAGGACCAGATTATTTCCAATTAAGGCTTTGTGCAAATTCAAGTCTAGTGCATTGATGCTCATATTTCAAGGCATGATTCTTTAATTTTAAGGCATGTTTATTTGGTCCATAATATTATCCAAGAATATTCAAAGTGAGGATTTTGGTTCGTCATGATTCAAGTGACTATGTGTCCAAGATCGATTCATTTTTGGTTTTATTTCTCAAAGATTGATTTAAGACTTTAATCCATTCAAAGTTCAAGATTGATTCATTTCTCAAGAGTCGATTCAAGGCTTTAGTTCATTCATTGCAAGATTGGTTTTAATCAAATCAAAGATGTTGAAAATTGGTTTTAAGTGTGATTTTTGAATTCAATTTAAACATGACATCAACATGAAAATACAAGGTTCGATTATCATATTTCATCATGGGTTCAAACAAATTCAAAAATTACAAGATAGTTCAATCATGAAGCTTAATCCAAATTTCGAGGTGAAAATAATAAAATTAGGCCTAAGCTTAAATTCAAATTACATGGACATTACAAATAATACAATCAAAGTTCAATTCCAATTACAAATTACAAATCAAAGTCCATACAAAATTTAGCAATTCATAAAAGAGTAGGTCCATTACAAAATTACAACAAAAAATGCCAAAAAAATAGAAACAAACTCTCATGAAACATACACGACCAGGGTTGAAAAATGCAGCATGAAAAGAGCAATGCACAATCCAATACAAAATGCTGCAACATGAATGCAGCCTGCAAGTATAATAAAATTTCATCCAAACCTTCAATTTCAAATGACAAAATCACCATTTAATTCCCTATAAATTAGACCACTTCATTCAAAATTCAAATCAAGCTTTTCAAGCCAAGAAAATTCTACAAAATTCTCACCACAAACCTCCAAGCTTTACGCACCACTGTCGTGGTGAAAATCGGATACCAAACTATTGATTAGTTTGAATATTTAATTAATTTTGCAACCGAACTTTGATTTGTCCAAAGAAAGGGATAAAGGTCGAAATTCCCACAATGCAATGCAAATGCAAGGTTTAGAGAGTTTTAGGTTCGGGGGTTGGTTAAACTTAGGGAAGGTGCTAGCATCCTAAGTTTCTGTAGTACTCTACAGGAACCTCTTGTTTTATGTTTGTTTATTGCTAAGTATTTATCTGCTTAAGGTATAAAAGACCTATGGGTTTATTTCTAAGTATACTCGATAAGATATCACATCTTAGGCCTACATATCCTTACGGGAGTGGAATCAGAGTATTTTGTAGTTCTCCTAAAGGGTTTGAGGATTTCTTTGACTGTGGTATAAGTTCCTACGGGTTTAGGGTAGTTGATTGATTGATTTTAGGAGAAAAGGTGAGTTGTCATTTTAAGGGAGATTTAACCGCCACAAGTTGTAGGAAAATAGTCTTTGCATCGTCTTAAGAGAAGGGCTCAAGTACTCGGATAGGGATCGACGAGGTACACCTTTATCTCTCTTAAGGCAAAGTTCCTACGATATTGATTGTATTGATGTGGGGTGGAGATTCTATCTTGCTTAAGATGATTAACATCTTATTCTCCAATGTTTGAATGTTTTGTATTGAGTTGAATTGTTTTGTTTGTATTTAAGTTGTAAAGATAATGGTCCTTCCTATGAGGTAGGATCTATCCTAGAGATCAACTTGAATGGGGTCAAGGATCATGCGGGAGTATGATGCAAATGATGTGCACTACACACAATTGTTGAATTATGTGTAGGTTTTTCCTTTGGACGGAATGCGATGCGGTAAAGTAAATTGCAATAATGTAAGTAAATTGTGGAAAGTAAAGCCATACACATACGCATGAAAGCGCTGAAGTGTGTGAGAGTGAATGTGTCGTGAGTGTGCACGATTAGGTTGTATTTTATATTGTGAGTTGATTTTAGTTGGGGTTGAATTTGTTTGAATTATAAGGAAATGTTGATTTGGGTGACTTGATTTGTAAGTAGGAAGTTGATTTTAAAAAGGTCGTTGTGTTGTTTTTAGTTGAATTGTGTTTAGTGAGGTTATTCGGTTTTATTTGTGAAACTGATTTTAGTAAAAAGTTGTATTTGATTATTAATAGCGAGACAGACTAATTTAGTTGACTTAGGCTTATGAGAAAATATTTTGGTGAGATCGTTTAAGAGATGTTTGTTTATTTTTATGAGAAAAAAAGAAAAAGGTTATATTAATTTTATTATTTTAAATATTAAATGAGTTTTATTAAATAAAAGGGATCATATTATTAAAAAAAAAACTAACTAGAATTTCTTAATAAAAATGTTATTATTAAAGTACTAAATATATTTAATAAAATGCAAATAAGTTATATATTTTTAATGTTTTTTTTACTAAATTATTATAATAAAAGAGATATTATGAAAATGTTGATTGATTAAAAGGTTGATTGAAGATAATTATTATGATTAAAAAAGTTGTTAGTTTATTTTTAAAATAGATTAATTATAGTTATGATTAATTAAATAAAAAAGCAGATTAATAGGTTAATTTTAGGGTTATTAGTTGGTGATTAATGGTTAAACGCTCGGTGAGTGCGTGGTTTGTGGTGCGTGGAATCATAATACAACAGAAACAAAAAAGCAAATTAGAAACCCTTCTCCCCCCCAAATCGCCCACCGATTCATCCCCTTCATCGTGATCTCCGATCATTCTTCTGTTCACTCTTCATTCTTCTCACGTTTTTTCTTCTTTCTTCTTCTTCAATGGCCTTCCATTTTCTCTACAAAACAATCAAGACAACATCAGCATCATAAAACAATATTGACAAGAATGCTCACCCTAACGAAGTTCCTTCCGATTGGGGAGTCCGAAGGTTGACAGCGGTTTACAATTCGCGATGAACAGCAAGGATATTGCCGTTGAAGCTTCGTTTATGATTTGATTTGGGATTCTAATATTTATGTGTGTGGGAGCTAGGGTCTCCGTTGATTTCCTTCCAAACTCGTATGAGCGAAAGTAATGACTGAAAATTTTATGAAGTTTCTTTCCTTCTTTGTATCGACATGTCTACGGTTATTTGGGAAAGAATTTGAATTCTGTCTTGGGTATGCTTTGGGAAAGTGTTTAATTATTTGTCTGATTTTGTTTGCCAGGTCAGGAGACTCGTGAAGCTCTATCCAGCCATTTGTAAGACAGTGAGAATGTTTCTGAGACATTGGTACTCAACTTCATACTAGTGGGAGCTTCGGCATTATGATGCATTGGAGATATTGCAGCGGAAGCAGAGTCACGAGACAAAGCACAATCACTCCGTGCTTGCTGCAGAGAAACATCCTTGCTTTGACTTGAACTTCTTTCTTGAATATTGAAATAGCTTCTCTTTTTTTCTAGGTCATAAAAACTTGTGTTCATTCTGCATCACATTGCTTTATCTTTTAGCCGATTTCCGGAGCTGATAATGATGTTGTTAACCTGTTGCTAGTTGATCTGATGTAGCCTAAGAACATTAAGCATACTTTGAACAACAAACGGTTTTCGACGCGCGATTGGTTGGGGGCTTCGATGTTGCTTTTTCCTAAGTGGATGGTATTCTTGGTACTGTTTTAATCTATTGACTTGACGAATGTAATTCGAGACTCATGGCCTTTTAATCATGTATAGATTTCTGAACTTCTTGTCTTTGTTTCGGCTCAAGCAACATTCTTCTCTGTCACTTTCATGTCAACTTGGGAGGCTTGATGTTGAAGTAGACGCAAACCTTGTTCCTTGGCCAATGCAACCGTCCATTTCACAGGAGGATAAATGGAAACAACAAACGTCAATGCTTGATAATGCATCCCAAATTGCAGCTGTTATGTCCTTACACTTCCATTTGTATGAGGTTACTTACCTGCTGTGAGGTTCGGTTTCCATTTCGGGTAAACATGTTCAAAACATCTTCATTTATGTTGTTTGGCTATGCCTTGAAGAATTGATGATGTGGATTTTTGTGTCTGTTTATAGGGAATTTGTCGTTGTTGCAGGTGTTGTAAATTTCGAGTGCTGACCGCAAATGCTTTCGAACCGTCGGACCGTAGGTTAATCTGAAATTGCCCATCTACACCTTCTTAGACAAGAATGGCAAGGTATACTGACTGTCAAACCTGAAATGCGCATTTAGGACTATAACTATGCTCTGAACTGGTCTTTTGTAGCTGGTTATCTTGTCTGCGACACTTCCCCATCTTGGGAAAGTCTGTTACTATCAAAATCAAATGAAACATTTTGTGGTAATCTTCTAACCACCTATTCCTTTGTTTCTAGGGCACACATATTGAGGATAAAATATGGGGAGTAATCCATAACATAACCTGTCGTATCAAAGGTGGAGTTTATGTGAGGAAGAACCGAAATGCTGCCTGTGCAAGGTAATGTCGTCTTAGGTTGATAGTGTCTGTGGGTTGAGTTTCTTTTAGGAAGGCAATTAAAACCAGATCCTTATGCTTCGAACCGTTTTGGTTATGTCACTATGAATTTGTTTGGGAATTTTCTTCTTCAATCCGACATGAACATCGTATTGGGCGGTCAATTAACTGTGTTTGTGCTTCTATTTGATGGAAACGTTGGCAACAGCCTAACCGGTGCGGTAATTACAAATGCTAAATTCTGTAGGAGTTCCCCGACAGTTGGTTTTGTATTGAACAGGGTAATGGTGCTAAAAGTAACAGCTGACAACATGAGAAAGGGAAGTCGACGGGTACCGAAACCGTGGTCACGTAAGACTGATGATGATCTCTTTGAACCTTACTTTAAAACATTCTGAAGAGTTAACAGGATAGGTGTATCTGAGCGGCAAAAATGTCGGTGTAAGCATTTATCGGACCTGTTGTATGCTGCTACATAGAACTTAGCGCCTTGGGGCTTAACTTTGTTATGCTCTCCATTAAATTCTGGGATGTTTCATGTAATTATTATATTATTAATTTTTAATCTAGTGAGACTCCCAATCACAGGCTCTGATAGACAATGGTCCCCTCGCCTTCATATTGTATTTACTGCTGCTAGCAATGATATCATAAGCATTTCTTTAATTGACAACCTTCCGATATTAAGTGCTTTGAGAGTAATGCCCATTCAGTGCAAGCGATGCAATTCCGGGCATTCATACTACAAGCCCCTTTCATTTTTTTCCTCTCTTTTAAACTTTGCAGAAAGTTTTTAAGTGTGTGCGTCCTACCGTCCTTATGGTTGGAATTTTCCCATCCTTTTTGCTTTGAAGCTTGATGAATGTGCTTAGTAATAACCTTTGAAACAATCCTTATATATTGGCACTTTGTACCTTTCAGAAAGCACTTAACACGTAATTGAATGCTTGGTGCTGAAATAATACTGAACCTTGGGCTTGAATAAACCACCTTGCCATTAAATCTCAGGAAAATCCACAAAACAACTTAAATTAAATCCTTCAAAAAAAAAAGATGCTTTATGAACTTGATGCCACTTGAATCCTGAACCCATTATTTAGTCACAAATTAATCACGTTCATTCTAATAAGACCCATATCCATAATCAATGTGAAGCACTTTGACTTAACGAAGCTTTAAATGACTACGATCAGTCCTCAAATGATTATGCCAAATAAAAAATCCCACTTCTCCTCAGGGGTAGGCGTTGATGATTTTAAGAGATGTTGAGGAAAACCAATAAAATCCCGTAATCAATCTGAAACAGGCTCAATTGACCATGTGGTGGAGTATTTAAAAATCCATATGAAATCACTGCATCTGCACGATTTGGTTAGCCGCAATAAACATGTACACACAAGTAGAAAGATAACATATGAGAAAAAACACAAGGAGGCGACATCTTATGGTCAAAAATTAGGGTGTGACAGATGACTCTATTTAAGTTACTTCTATCCGGAGGTATGAAGATTGAAAATCTCCATCTCGACGTGATAGGAGGGACTTAAATACAAACATTGCACGAATTTTTGGCCCTAAGAAGCCACCGAATGCATATGATATGCAATGATATGAAAATGCAAGACAGACGATCCTGTGAGGAAATGATGCCACAGGTGGGAACCAGACACAACACCTAGAGAGCAAGCTCAACGACGCGAGGCATCATGAGAAGAGACAACAATCAGCATTGTGGATTCTCCAGAATGAAGATAAGATATAATAATACCGCCAGGAATACAGTAGCTTGGACAGTGAAACAGAAACCTGAAAGTGAAGGATAACCTACTACCAATGTGTGGTAGCCTGAACAAAGGTATCTGGTTGAAGCAAAGAAACGCATGTTACCTACTATCAAACATATGATAGTCTACGCAAAGGTTTCTGACCAAAAGAAAGGCGTGTTACCTACTATCAAACATATGATAGCCTAAGAAAAGGTAATAAATTCAAAAGGAGAGATCACCTACTACCAAACATATGGCAGCCTAAGAAAAGGTGTCTGACAAAAAAAGGTGTATTATTTACCATCAAACATATGACAGCCTAAGCACAGGTAATAACCCAAAGGAGGAAAGATTACCTATTGCCAAACGTATGGCAGCCTAAGGAAAGGTATCTGATTAAAAGACGGTATATTACCTACTATCAAACATTGATAGCCTAAGAAGAGGTAATAACCAAAAGGAAAGATCACCTACTACCAAACATATGGCAGCCTAAGAAAAGGCGTCTGACCAAAAAACGATATATTACCTACTATCAGATATATGATAGCCTAAGAGCAGGTAAAAAAAAGAAAGGCGTGTTACCTACTATCATACGTATGATAGCCTAAGCAGAGGTAATAACCCAAAATGATATGTACTAGAGATTACAAAGCTTCAACGGGGATCTTCAAGAGATGTAAGCTTGTTGATTAGCAAAATATGTCTTCTCAAATAAAGAGAGACTAGTTGTTATAAACTTCATCGAACTTCTCGAAAGAGATACCCTTTAATGGAGTTAAAGCTCGTGTGATAGACTCACTAGGGAATGCATTCCTGAGGAGTATCTTTGTTGTAGATGTAAAATATGTATCCTGATAAGTTCTCAAATAAGGAGAAGTATTTGTAATGTCTTTGATGCATTTCTCTGACAGATTTCCGGAGGAATGCCTTTTTGATGACTTGATAATCTTGATAAATCCACTGGGGATTGACAAATTGTCTTGAGGAGACTGCTATTTGTTGTTTTGAAGGAGATACTGATCAAAACGAGTTGCTCAAATAAAGAGGATGTCGCAGTCTAGATACAAATTGTTGAGAAGCTTCTGATAACGCTGTTGGAGAAATATTTGTCTTCAATAGTTATCTTCATAAAAACCCTTCCTGGGGAGTTAAGTGCGAAATAAATGCACACTTAATCCATAATCAAAAGTTGGAGATGTCCACAATGTGATTGTCGAGGACCGAAGTTCCATTCAGGAAATAACTGAAGAGAAACTATAAAGCAAGACCCATCCATCAAGGTGTGAACTCAAATGGGATTTAACTAAAACAACCGTCTTCCACGAGGATCGAACTCTGTGGGGAAATAGAAGCATTGCGCTTTTTCTGCCTAGGGCTGACAACACTACTTGAAGGAGAAGACACACCCAATTACTCAGGGATAAACACAACCAAAGTGACAGAACAAACAAAACAGAGATGCAAGATGCATATGTCATGCTATCTATCTATATGTTATGCGTATGATAACCAAAACGAAAATGAAAAAAAACATTTCGGGCACTCAAACCAAATCTTCACAGATCAAACATTGCTTGAAGAATGTGCACTTTCTTTTGAAATTCCCTCAATCTTCGGAGATAGAAACGTCACTCGTAGACAGGTGGAGAACCATATATGGGATCACAGTTTTGCTTCAAAGCTTCAAATCTTCCGATCGGAAACAGATCCCTCTCTTAATTGGAGAAGCTTCGTGGATAAAATAAATATCCATCCAATGGGGAAACTGGGTTAACAAAGTTGTTGAATATGTTGGATGAGTGAGGCTAAATCAGAAACCCCCTTCGACTCTCAAATGCCCCAAATCACATGGTTCACGATAAAAGGTCGTTTTGGGAGGATTTTATAGAAAACATGGCGTCCAAATGCCCCATTGTTCTCAAACCCTTTGAGAGATTCGTAGAAGCTCGACGTAACTGCCCCTGATTAATGGTATAACTGAGTCTTCAAACTTGTGTTATTGGTGAATCCAAGCTTGTATGGATCAAATCTTTTTGGACGAAATAATTTGCCCCGGGTCAGCAAAGTCTTCAAATGCAATCGGTGGTTCCTTCACGTAATCTTTCTAAGACATCAGGCAAATCTAGCAATTCAGAAATGTCAATTCTGAAATTGTTAATGTAACACATATGTTTGTCTTGAAATTTTGAAAATAGATATCGTGATAACTTGTGACAAAATCACTAGTTAGGATATTAATTTAAATTTATAATGCCAACGCCAAATTGAGCATAGCTCATAGGAGTCAGGAAACGATATTTCGTCGAGTATGCTTTTCAATTAACCTTACTTCAATTAGGACTTTATGGGTCATGTATATGGGTTTAGTTTATGATTTGTAAAGCAGAGGAATAAAGGTCAAATTATATTTGTGCCCACCCAGATTTTGAGATGTTCATTTTTGATACCCTGCCCCAGGTTAAAAACGAGGTTTTGATTGGGAGAGAAAAAACAAATATTTTCTCAAGGCTTAAAAGAAAGGTTGACTATTCCTGGTATTTTGGGAGGTTTAAAACAATGCCTTACATCATCAGTAGGGTTTTTATTCAAAAGCATACAATGAGAGATCCTGCGTTTTACTTCATCATCCTCCCTCCAATTATTCACCAAAGTGAGATAATTGGGTATAGCAGGCGTTATAAATTATGAAAAAATGTTTTACGAGTGAAACAAATGGATTTCTTCAAGACAAACATTTTATTGCATTAATTCTTCAAAATAAACAAACCATACAAGCCAAACATGTTTTTAATCAAAGAAATGAAATACGCATAAGCAAACGAAAAGAAACCACCCTGATAAGCCCATCTCAGGATTTTATTCAGTCTTTGTATGGGATGGGGAAACTTGCAGAATCGTCTGATATGTCGCCTTCTAATTCATTTTTAGGCACTATATTGATATGAGCTTCCCGAATAACCTTGGATCATGTTCGCGGAGGACGAACCATGTTGAGGTGGCGGATTACCTTGCACATAAGGAATGGAACCCTTAAAGGATAAAATTTCATCCTTAACCAACCTTTGAACGTCTGCCTTCAAACCGTAACAATTCTCAGTATCGTGGCCTGGAGCACCTTGATGGTATAGGCAAAATTTGTCAGCTTTGTACCAATACGGAAGTTTCTTGGGTACCTTAGGCAGAGCTCTCGTCTGGATGTGACCCTTTTGAATCAAAGATGGGAACAAGTCAACGTATGTCATCGGGATGGGATCAAATTCTAATCTTTTGTGTACACGACTCTGATCGTTGAATGGTTAATTTTGATGATTTTGTTGATGTTGTGGTTGATGAACCGCAACAACCTGATGTGATGGCGGATATCCTCTCTTGGATCGCCCCTGCTGCACAACACTTGCCTCATGTTCTCTCTTTTTTATAAAACCACTCCCATACCTCTTAGCATTATTGGGAGCACCCCCTTCCTTGACTAATATTCCTTCACGAACCCCCTCTTCCAAGCGCATGCCCATGTTTAACATCTCGGTGAAGTCACTGGGTGCACTTGCTACCATTTTCTCATAAAAGAATGAACCGAGAGTTGTCAGAAAAATCTTGGTCATTTCCTTTTCTTCTAATGGCGGTATGACTTGCACGGCTAACTCGCGCCAACGCTGAGCATATTCCTTGAAATTATCTTTGTCTTTCTGAGCCATGGCCCTTAATTGATCACGGTCAGGAGCCATATCCATATTATACTTGTATTGCTTGATGAAGGCTCCAACCAGATCGTTGAAAGTTCTAATCTTCGCATTATCCAATCCCATATACCACCTGAGTGCGGCGCCTGTTAAACTATCTTGGAAATAATGAATGAGCAATTGATCATTGTCAGTTTGGGCAGACATCTTTCTGGCATACATGATGAGATAACTCTGAGGGCAAGTATTCCCCTTGTATTTCTCAAAATCAGGGACCTTGAACTTCAGCGGAACCTTGACATTTGGGACCAAACATAAGTCAGAAGCACTTTTTCCAAACAAATCCTTCCCACGAAGGGCTCTCAATTCTTTTTGCATCTCAGAAAATTGGCCTTGAAACCCATCTATCCTTTCTTCCAAACCCACAGTTCCGCTGGGTACCCTATGGAAAATTGGCTCGTCTAAGATATACGGAGTAACGTTCACTTGCGGAGGTGCAGTGGTCATTACAGCAGTAGTCGTAGGAATAAATTGAACGGTGGTCACGGCGGGGACCTCGGGAACAGGTGGACGATAACCGGCCGAAGTGAAATAAGGAGGCATCCCCCACGGGAAACCTGGCGGCATGCTGTAGGTTACTTAAGCAAAAGTAGACACCACTGGGATCGGTGCTGATACTACTTCGAAGATAACGGTCCCTTGAACTTCTTGATTATTGAGTGCAGACTGGTTAGACAGAGCTTCAACTATACCATTCAACCTTTCCAAACTCTCTTTCAGAGTTGCAACTTCGTCACGGAGCACTCTGTTCTCTTGTTCCAATTGATCCATCTTTTGGCGTCGACTGGCTCGAGTCTTGTACTGGTGATTCGGTTTGTTTGTGAAGATGAAGCAAGAATGAGACCCCCCGGAATGCAAAGGATGCTATGCAATATGCGAAATGCAAAAATGCAAGAATGCAAAACGAAATGTTTCATGGAACTCAAGTATTTATAAACGTCACGGAGTATCCAAAGAAAATTCATTTTTACTGGATTACAAGTGAATATTCTCATAAGAGTCCTAACATAAAAGCTAGAAAAAGTCCTAAGGAAGTCCTTCATCTTGCTTGTTGATATGTTCTTCCACTTAGATCTTCTTGAATATGAGTCGTCCATGATCAACATCTAAAGATTAGTTTGATAGAGGAAAATAAATCCTCCATCTCTTCTTTTGTTCTTGTTGGAAGGTGAGAAATGAATCCCTTGTTTATTTGGATCTCCAATGATAATGAGAGTCCTTTATACTTCTAATGATCCTCCATGATAGGGGAAGCCTTTCGTATTTATCCTTTGAGTTTCCCTGATTCTTCCATTAGCGCCCTTAACTTCCTTGGGTCATCCAAGTTAAGACTCTTAAAAGAATATTTCAAAATATTTTCCTTTGTAATCCATATTGATCTCTGTAATGTTTATAAATAAACTCGGAGTTCCATGAAACTGATGCAATATGATGCTTTATGAATGCAACAAACACAAGTAAGCATATAAGCACACAAAGATAAACAAACAAAGGTCCTAGGTTTGTAACGAGCATGGAGTCAAAGGGTATACCCATTCCCAAAGGACACGGACTGATGGTTGATTGTACCTGCAGAACAAGGTTCTAATAAGGGTCCCAAAGTCATTAGCCCATCTTTCGGATATTATCAACTTCCCAAGTACCCGGGGGTTAATAATATTCTCAAGAGAACTTCTTTTGAGCGTAGTATCGCGTAGCACTATTTCGAGGGTACCCCCTCATAGCCCCGCACTACATCCTAATAAAGGTCAAAGTGGGGTTAAGGTAACTACGGTCTTCAATATCCTAGGCTCCAACATCGAATATAGTGCATGTTTTCACGATTAAGGACTCGTTCAACAATACAATTTTCGAGAGGGCCTCAATTGAGCGTGATTTTCAAGTCAGCTTGGTCGGGATTCTACCCCCTATAAGCCTCTTTGAACATATCACTATCCTATCTTAAGTTCACTCAAGTCCGGGTGTAGGACTTTGTCTCACCACTCAAGAGCATCAACCCAAAAAGCAATAAACAAACAGGTATACAAGTAAACAATTAAGCAAATATAAGCAAATATAAACATAAAGAAAACAAGTTAGGAAAACCCACTGAGGGTCCCCAGTGAAGTCGCCATTTCTGTCGCGGTGAAAATCGGATACCAAACTATTGATTAGTTTGAATCTTTAATTCATTTTGCAACCGAACTTTGATTTGTCCAAAGGAAGGGATAAAGGTCGAAATTCCCACAATGCAATGCAAATGCAAGGTTTAGAGAGTTTTAGGTTCGGGGGTTGGTTAAACTTAGGGAAGGTGCTAGCATCCTAAGTTTCTGTAGTACTCTACAGGAAGCTCTTGTTTTATGTTTGTTTATTGCTAAGTATTTATCTGCTTAAGGTATAAAAGACCTATTATACTCGATAAGATATCGCATCTTATACCCACATATCCTTACGGGAGAGGAATTAGAGTATTTTGTAGTTCTCCTAAAAAGTTTGAGGAGTTCTTTGACTGTGGTCAAAGTTCCTACGGGTTTAGGGTAGTTGATTGATTGATTTTAGGAGAAAAGATGAGTTGTCATTTTAAGGGAGATTTAACCACCACAAGTTGTAGGAAAATAGTATTTGCATCGTCTTAAGAGAAGGGCTCAAGTACTCGGATAGGGATCGACGAGGTACACCTTTATCTCTCTTAAGGCAAAGTTCCTACGATATTGATTGTATTGATGTGGGGTGGAGATTCTATCTCGCGTAAGATGATTAACATCTTATTCTCCAATGTTTGAATGTTTTGTATTGAGTTGAATTGTTTTGTTTGTATTTAAGTTGTAAAGATAATGGTCCTTCCTATGGGTTAGGATCTATCCTAGAGATCAACTTGAATGAGGTCAAGGATCATGCGGGAGTATGATGCAAATGATGTGCACTACACACAATTGTTGAATTATGTGTAGGTTTTTCCTTTGGACGGAATGCGATGCGGTAAAGTAAATTGCAATAATGTAAGTAAATTGCGAAAAGTAAAGCCATACACATACGCATGAAAGCGCTGAAGTGTGTGAGAATGAATGTGTCGTGAGTGTGCACGATTAAGTTGTGTTTTATATTGTGAGTTGATTTTAGTTGGGGTTGAATTTGTTTGAATTATAAGGAAATGTTGATTTGGGTGACTTGATTTGTAAGTGGGAAGTTGATTTTAAAAAGGTCGTTGTGTTGTTTTTAGTTGAATTATGTTTAGTGAGGTTATTCGGTTTTATATGTGAAACTGATTTTAGTAAAAAGTTGTATTTGATTATTAATAGCGAGACAAACTAATTTAGTTGACTTAGGCTTATGAGAAAATATTTTGGTGAGATCGTTTAAGAGATGTTTGTTTATTTTTATGAGAAAAAAAGAAAAAGGTTATATTAATTTTATTATTTTAAATATTAAATAAGTTTTATTAAATAAAAGGGATCATATTATTAAAAAAAACAAACTAACTAGAATTTCTTAATAAAAATATTATTATTAAAGTACTAAATAGATTTAATAAAATGCAAATAAGTTATATATTTTTAATGATTTTTTGTTTACTAAATTATTATAATAAAAGAGATATTATAAAAATGTTGATTGATTAAAAGGCTGATTGAAGATAATGATTATGATTAAAAAAGTTGTTAGTTTATTTTTAAAAGAGATTAATTATAGTTATGATTAATTAAATAAAAAAGCAGATTAATAGGTTGATTTTAGGGTTATTAGTTGGTGATTAATGGTTAAACGCTCGGTGAGTGTGTGGTTTGTGGTGCGTGGAATCATAATACAACAGAAACAAAAAAGCAAATTAGAAACCCTTCTCCCCCCCAAATCGCCCACCGACTCATCCCCTTCATCGTGATCTCCGATCACTCTTCTGTTCACTCTTCATTCTTCTCACGTTTTTTCTTCTTTCTTCTTCTCCTTCAACGGCCTTCTGTTTTCCCTACAAAACAATCAAGACAACATCAGCATCACAAAACAATATTGACAAGAATGCTCACCCTAACGAAGTTCCTTCCGATTGGGGCATCCGAAAGTTGACAGCGGTTTGCAATTCGCGATGAACAGCAAGGATATTGTCGGTGAAGCTTCGTTTACGATTTGATTTGGAATTCTGATATTTCTGCGCGTGGGAGATAGGGTCTCCGTTGATTTCCGGCGACGGTGGTGGTGTCGGGAGGGAGGTTCTGCAAAGATGAGTTTTTATTTCTTTTGATTTTAGGTTTCTGAATGGGAATTTGGGGATTTCATGACTGTTACACTTTGTGGTGGTTTCTGTCTCGTTTCTTTCTTCTGAGAAATGGTTCTTCCTCCTTTTATAAGCTCCAAATCATAATTTTGCTATTAAAACAATACCAGATCCGTAGGGACAGGTTTTAACTGTTTTGGAAAGAGTTTATGAATTTGTGATTTCCTTCCAAACTCGTACGAGCGAAAGTAATGACTGAAAATTTGATGAAGTTTCTTTCCTTATTTGTATCGACATGTCTACGGTTATTTGGGAAAGAATTTGAATTCTGTCTTGGGTATGCTTTGGTGTTGCACCCCAAAATTTGCCCAACCTTTTCTAACCTAGGTTTATGTTTCAATTGCATAGTCATTTGCATCATTATCATGTACATAGTGTATTCATCTGCATAGCATAGCATAAGCAAGCTAATTTTAATCAGGGGATCAAGTACCATTCTTGTCTCAAGAGGCATATTCAGAGGGTTTCATTCATATTCAAGACTATTCGTGTCATCAGGGAAGAATTTGAGTCTTGAAGAGTTGACAGATCAATCATGGGGTTCTCTCCTATCTTGAGGTTGTTTGGGGATCATCAGAGGGTATATGAGCTATGAGCAAAAAGTATGGAATGTGTATGGATGTTATGGAAAGCCTAGATGATCATTTTGAAGGAGAGCCAAGTCATTGGAATGATTACAAGAGCCTCAATTGAAGACAGTCAACTAGGGTTTTATCTAGGTCAATCCTAGGTCAAGGGCTTGATTTGAAAGGCATTAAGGCTCATTTGAATAATGTGGGATTCATTATTTGATATGTGGATATGGATGTGGTGTTGTGCCAAAGAAAAATCAAAAGAAGTCAAGGAGAAGTGAAGTTACCAAATTAGGGTTTCAGTGTAAAATCCCTTGATTAGGTCAAACTTCAAAGCAATGCAACTCAAAATGCAAGCTTCATATGAATTTCTGGTCCACATGAAAATTGTAGAGAATCTTCATAGCTTTCATAGCTTTTGTTGGTCGGTATACGCAGTGATCGTATTCGTCCGTTATATGGTTTGGTTATAGGATGAGGCACGCAGTGAACGTGTTCATCTGGTTGTTTGTGGCCGAAGTACGCAGTGATCGTATTCGTCCCATGTTTGAAGTTGTGTCACAAGGCACGCAGTGATCGTGTTTCCTCCAGTCAAGAGGGCCGTGACATGAAACGCGCAGTGATCGCGTTCACCCTATGTATGGTTAGAATATGCAGTGATCGTATTCGTCCAGTTATGTGGGTTAGTTGAGACACACAGCACGCAGTGATCGTGTTTTCTCCAGTCAAGAGGATCGTGGCTCAGAACACGCAGTGATCGTGTTCAAACACGCAGTGATCGTGTTCAAGATACGCAGTGATCGTATTCGTATAGCACACAGTGATCGTGTTGATAGAACCATTTGAACTTGTGGTGTGAAGCACGCAGTGATCGTGTTGACATCATTTTGGGGGTTTGTCGGTCAATACACGCAGTGATCGTGTTTGTCCTATTACAGCACACGCAGTGATCGTGTTCATCATATTGGTGGTTGAAGTACGCAGTGAACGTGTTCGCCTCTTCTACGTGGATTTATTCCGTCTGGCACGCAGTGATCGTGTTTACCTCATCCGGTTGAATTTATGGTCGATGTGATTTTGGTTGTAACGCAACACGCAGTGATCGTGTTTGTCCCATTATGTGGTTTTGTTTGTGACTTCGAAACACGTAGTGATCGTGTTCGTCGTGTTTGTCCCTTCAGTGGATGTTGTTTGTGATACACGCAGTGACCGTGTTCGTCGCAGTTTTGTGGATTTGTGGTGTAAAACATGCAGTGATCGTGTTCGTTAGGCCGCATATTCCCCTAGCAGAGTTTCTTGATCAAGCATTTCTCTTTTCCCCAGCCTAGTCTTTCTCAGAGTACGGTGGAAATAGCATGATGCAGATTTTGGGTGGTTACCCACAGTTACCCCAGTAGAGACGTAATCCCCAGCAGGTTGGTCTTCAACGAGATACTTGGTTAAGTTCCTCGTAATCCCCGACAGGGTCTTCTTCAACAAGTCGCTTGGTTAAGTTACTTGTATTCCCCCAGCGGAGTGTTCGTCAACGGATTACTTGGTTAAGTTCTCGTGACCTCCAACAGAGTTTTCCCCACCGAGTTGCTTGGTTAAGCTACTCAGTTTATCTGGCTTAGTGTTATATCAGTACGTAAAGATATGAAGTTTGTTACCTACGGTCAGAGTAGGTGTGTGACGATCATCGTCGGATTATCCCCTCAGAGATGCTTGGTCAAGTTTCTCGGTTCCCCGCAAAGTTGATAAGTGAGATCAACATCTTCCCGCTTGGTTAAGTGTGTTTCTCGTTTCTTCAGGAAACGAAAGGTTGATCGGTGAAATCAACATGATAAGTGAAATCAACATGATGAGTGAAGTCAATATTTTCCCGCTGGTTAGCGTGTGCTCGGTTGATAAGTGAGATCAACAGAGGTTGATAAGTGAGATCAACAATTTATTGTTGTGTGGCGTGTGCTCATTTCTTCGGAATGGAGTAGTCGGCGGATAATATCAGGATATTTAAAAAAAAAAAATAGATTGACAGATGGATGGCTAGTTGTTGCTGTGACAACAGAAGCCAGTTCCCAGGGTTTTCCCAAGCAGTAGTCGTATTAGCAATTTGATTTTGCGGTTGGCAAATTTCCGGGTTCTTTCGTATTCAACCGTCTCGTACCTCGAATGTCTGAAGGCTGCGCGCTCTTCATCCAGTCGGGTCCAAGCCGCTTGAATAGGGGCAGTTGTTGCACCCCAAAATTTGCCCAACCTTTTCTAACCTAGGTTTATGTTTCAATTGCATAGTCATTTGCATCATTATCATGTACATAGTGTATTCATCTGCATAGCATATCATAAGCAAGCTAATTTTAATCAGGGGATCAAGTACCATTCTTGTCTCAAGAGGCATATTCAGAGGGTTTCATTCATATTCAAGACTATTCGTGTCATCAGGGAAGAATTTGAGTCTTGAAGAGTTGACAGATCAATCATGGGGTTCTCTCCTATCTTGAGGTTGTTTGGGGATCATCAGAGGGTATATGAGCTATGAGCAAAAAGTATGGAATGTGTATGGATGTTATGGAAAGCCTAGATGATCATTTTGAAGGAGAGCCAAGTCATTGGAATGATTACAAGAGCCTCAGTTGAAGACAGTCAACTAGGGTTTTATCTAGGTCAATCCTAGGTCAAGGGCTTGATTTGAAAGGCATTAAGGCTCATTTGAATAATGTGGGATTCATTATTTGATATGTAGATATGGATGTGGTGTTGTGCCAAAGAAAAATCAAAAGAAGTCAAGGAGAAGTGAAGTTACCAAATTAGGGTTTCAGTGTAAAATCCCTTGATTAGGTCAAACTTCAAAGCAGTGTAACTCAAAATGCAAGCTTCATATGAATTTCTGGTCCACATGAAACTTGTATATCATCTTCATAGCTTTAATTTTAGTGGTGGAAGTCATCAAGATGATTTATAGAACTCAAGTTATAGCTCGTGCAAGTTATAGGTCATCTAAGGACACTAAAATTTGTCTGTGAAAGTTGTCTGTCTTCCAAGCAACTTTTGACTTTCAAGGAGTTTTCAAATGAATTCTTGGAAAACATAAGGGTTGTTCCTCATGATCTCCCCTTTCCAAAAAGGTATGGTATGCCTTCATATGATATGTGAAGCTCAAGTTATAGCTTGTGCAAGTCAGGGGTATTTTGGGAAAGTGGAATTATAGGTCATTCTTAGCCTATGCCTAAAACTCATACAAGGAAGCTTCAAATGAAAAACTTCACAACATCAAAGTTGCTCAAAATGGCATTTTGAGTCTAGGAAAGAGGTCATGGAAGTTTGGAAATGCATAGAACAAGAATTGACAAAAGTTGGTGAAAATGACCTAAAAAATGGACATAAGTTGAAAAAGTTCAAGTTGAAAATTGGTATGGGCAATCTACACATCCAAAATAGGTCATGTGATATATCAAATTGAGTCTAAACAATATTCTAAAGACATTGGTTCAGCCACAATTTTGAGATAGGGCTTTAAAAATGAGGTTGCTTTGTAAATCCATTACTTGCATAATAAGGTATTCATGTGAAACTTAACACAAGGCAAGGGATTAGCTTGGTAAGCATCAAACACTCTTCAATAACTCATGTCATGAGATTTTCAAAAGTGTTTAAGGGGCTGCAAGTTAGATTGAAGGGAGATATCATGAGATGGGGATTATGTCATAACATGAGAAATTCATGAACTTTCTAGAATCATCTAAGATGGATCCAGAAGATTCTAGTCAGTTCCATGCTTCTCTATATATTGAGTAGAGATCATCAGAGGCAAAGGTTGGTGAATAGAGAGAGAGAGAAAAGTGAGAATTGCATAGTTTCTTCATTTGCAAGAAAGAGGGAGAACATTCATTCTACACCATTTTTGTTCAAGCTTCTTCTTCATCTCTAATCCATAGATCATAGTGAGTGTATACAAGCGTGGTCAGAGGTTCATCAATGGAGTTTTAAGGAGTTAGAATTGAAATTGCAAGAATCTACACCAGATTTGCAGCCCTCACCACAAGCTTTTTTCACACAGTTTGTTGCAAACAGAAGCACCAACACCATCTGAGGATCATTCTTGAAGCTTGGCCAGGCCTGAAGAGCACGAATTCTCACCTGTTTTCATCAAGATAGCAGGTATGCAACTTGATTCTCACAGCCTTAATTATGTCTTGTTAGTATGAATCTTTAGGTTAGAATTGTTAGGTTTGAGTAGATGATGAATTTCACAAAGTTTGAGAGCCATCCATGAAGGTTTACTTTAGGGCAGTAGAACTTTTATGACTTAGAACTCTCAATTTAGGACATTTTAATCTTAGCTATTATGTTTAGGATACTCAGCATAGCATGTAGATTACACTAGTATAAGGTTTAGCAAGAGTTAGCAAAGTGCATGACAGGGATAGTTCAAGTATACCCAAGGTTTATACCTATCGGGTTTGGTTTTTGGGTGAGTTTTAGAGAAAACTAATGGTAGGGTTTTGTAGAGGGGAATGAGTAGTTCATTTTTGGTCTTTAGGGTTTTGAATTTCATTGAGAGGAGAGTGAGAACAGAGGTGATGAAAATGGTTGCATGGGAGAAGGTTTTTGGCTGGTTAGGGTTTCTAGTTGGAGAAGATGGTGGATGATCGTTGGATTGGATGAAAGACCTTGACTTTTAATCTCATCCATTGGCTAGCATTTGAACTGAAAAATGGAGGGAAGTGGCTGCGTGTAGAAACGCAGCGTTTCACTTAATGAAACGCCTGGGCCTGAATAAAACTTGATAACCCCACCCCCTTAGTGAAGCCCATTAAAAATGAACTGGAATCTCCTGCTATTCACACCGCGCCCTTATCCATTTATTTTATTTTGATTTTCTGAAATAACCATTGGGCCTGCGCTCTTTTACTTTTGCCACCCCCTAGTTTAGAGCCCACTTAGAATAACAACTAGGCGCTTTGCCATCTGCACCCCCTCCCCATTTATTTCAATTTTGTGTTTTTAATTTCTTTAACATTTTCTTCATTTTGTAAAAATCATATAAAATTGAAAATTTAATATTTTTGGTTTCTTCTTTTTGCATTAGATTCTTAATTGTGTCTAGGAAATTAATAAAAATAAAAATGCCATTTTATTTTTAGTTTACTATTTTTTTGTATATTTTCCATTTTAATAGCTTTTATATAGATTTTAGGTGTGTTCCTAGTTTTGTAGAATTTACTTTAGGACTTTCCTTTAATCTTTTTGATCCATTCTTTTTAGCATGATTAGGTCTTGACCTTAACTCCCTCTGGTTTTTATACCAAGAATTGTAGGATAAATTTTAGTTAGTTTGATTAATCAACATTAGTGTGATAATTAGGGTTTTTAGGGTGAACATAGGTGAGATGAATCATTTTCTTTTGAGAGTTTTTGATTTGATTTTTGGGTATGGGAATATAGGGATATTATGGGTAGGTGTAATAGACCATTGTAAATAAGTGTTAGAATTTTCCCCCTTGTCCTTGTATTTTGACTGATTGTATTGATTGTTTTGTGATTGCTTGTCTATCTGTGGGGGTTTATCTTTGGGAATTGTTGTGGGGCTTGGTTTGCTTTGAGGACCTTGTTGAAGGAGCATGATGAGGAGAAGATTGAAGATCAAAGATCCAGAGGTTGTTGAGTCTTTTGCTTGCCTGTAGCTGTTGAAGACCATAGGGTTTAGGAGCTAGGTAGAGCTCTAGATTAGAGATTTGATTCTTAAAACATGGAATGCTTCCTGGGCTTCCATTCTTTCCCAGTGACTAAAAGTCCCTCTAAGAACTCGCCTCCCTCTTTGGAGGGATAAGTGATTGGTCTTAGAGGTAGAACTTTGAGGGAACCAGTCCCACTATGCTAATCCCATGTGAGCTTCCTTTGGTTGTTCATAAGCTGATTAGCATGCCATAATGTATCTCTTGATTTTAATTCTGTTATCCTGGAGTGCTTACCCTTGAAGATGGAGATCATTGAAGATGAAGACTGTCAAAGAAGCAAGAAGCTAGCTAGAGCTTGGGGGCCTAATGAAGAAAGAGTTTGGAGGTTCATTTAGAGGATGTGCTGTGCATCAACTTTGGAGTTAGCTGTCAGAGCTTGGGGCTTTTTCTGTATTGTGTGTATTAATTCCCCTAGGTTTAAAGTTAAATGTGCTTCACTTTTACCTATTGTGTTCAGGTTAGAGGTAGAGTTTGGCTCCCTTGCTTAGCTTGTTTGTTGTATTCCTCATATTTTACTGTTTACTGTATCTGTTTTTGCTTTCCGTTTATTCCCTTAGGAGCTCTGTTTCTCTCTGTGCAAGAGAGTAACATGACAGACATTAAGAGCTAATCCATGTATGATAACATTAGGGTAGATTTTTTATCCCTTTTTGTAACCCTAGGAGTTTTTAGAGTGTCATCTCTTCTTTCTTCAAACAACAGAAAAACATTAATAAGGGTTATAACAGAGATCAATTCATTTCTTCCGTCAAAAGATTTGAACAAACATCAACCTTTTTGCAATAAGAAAACCCTTGTTTAAGGTGATATTTTTTCATAAAAGACATTTGAACAGCTTGTGTCGTGCGTAGCCCGAACTACGTTTGCTCTGATCTTCCATGCTGTGTGGAAGTACGTAGGCATAGGATGCAGTATCCTAGCGAGCAACCTTCCCCACCTTCACCCGTAGTTAGGCGAACTACGTTGACTCTGATTTCTCGTTCCAGACGGGAATACGTAGGCATAAAGTGCGATGCTTTGCCGAGTCATGTTTTCTTTTCTTTTCAGACCTCATCCTTTAGTTTAGATAGAAGTGTAATCCGTACAAACAAGCAAGCGTGGATCCCATCGAGTACGATGGACGTAAGGGGTGCTAATACCTTCCCCTTGCGTAACCGACTCCCGAATCCAGGTTTTGGTTGCGATGACCATACCTTTTCCCGTCTTTGCGTTAGGTTTACTTCGAGCGTTTCCTTTCCCTCCTTTGGGATAAATAACGCACGGTGGCGACTCTTCTGTATTGCCGGCGCCGATTTTCGCAGTAGCGACAGCTGGCGACTCTGCTGGGGACTCCAACAGTTCCCTACGCGAGTCAATCCTAGCGCTTGTTTTCCCGTCGTGGGCTTTGTATGGATTTACATTTCTGTATTTACCTTTCAGTATTATATTATCATGGTTATTGCTGTTTTGTGGGTTTGAGGGGGTTCTATGATTGAGAGATAAGCCGGACCTGGGCTTGAGTGCACCTAGAGTTAGAGTAGAGATTAGTGGGGGTGTGCATGCTTTGCATGTACTAGCATCCCGCGAAATCTACGCTCGGACGAGGTTCTTCTGGTTGGCTTCCTGTTCGACCCTTTGGGTGAAGTGGGCTGTTGGTTAGATGGATTGTCGACCCCGGGGACCGATCATTTGGAAGTTGGCTAAGTGAGGCCTCTTCAGGATTTGATGATGCCACACCTTCTGGGTATCATATCATCAACCCTGAAAGTCTGTGACGCCAACGACCGCATAGGATGCCGTACCTTGTGTCAGTTATAGGGACATCTACCTGTGAGAGGGGTTCGGGGCATGCAGGTAACTTGACCTTCAGACTACCGGTTTATTTCTTACGAGATTCAGGATTGTGGATATTTTGTGGACAGTTATCGGGTCGGTCAGAGACCAGGATGGTTATATTATTGGGTCTGTCAGAGACCAAGCTGGAGTTCATTGAGAGGTCTGTCTAAGACCATAATTTAAGCAAGTATTATGGGTCTGTCTAAGACCAGTATTGCAGATGTGGCTTCTCAGTAGCAACTTGATCCCTTGTGTGTGCATTTGCATTTTTGCATTTCTGTTTGCATTTGCATCTCATGTGCATATCCATCATCAACCGGAACTGGGAGCTTACCCGTCTTTTGTCCGCTTCGTCAGTTGATTTCCCGACATTCGTATTGGGCTTGGGTTAGCTTTTGGGAGGATCATGGCTTCAGGAGGGCAGAATTTGGTTGTTACTCGGGCAGAGTTTGAAGTGTTGAAAAACCAGCTGAGTCAGCTCATGGAATCCATAACGGCTATGAACAAAGGAGAAACTAATATTCAGAGAGCTCCAGTGGACGATGTTGCTCAGCCTGTGCAAACCCCTGTCAGAGGTCCACCTTCTCTCAATGATACAGAGTATTAAGGTTCCACCTTCTCTACGCCAGATTCTCCAAGAGCTGCTCCACAGGTTAATGTTCAGAACCCAAGGACTGTTGAGTATACGAGAAGACTTCAGCTGTTGGAAGATCAGATTGATGCCTTGATGAATAAGAATACTCTTGATCTGAATGCTGCGAGCATGTGTTTAGTGTCAGGCCTTGTGTTGCCTCCAAAGTTCAAGACGCCTAATTTTGAGAGGTACAAAGGGGATAGTTGTCCGAAGTTACATTTGGTTATGTTCTGCAGAAGAATGACTTCGCATGTCACCAATGACAGGCTCATGATTCACTGTTTCCAAGATAGTTTGATTGGAGCGTCTTTGGATTGGTATATGCAGCTGAAAAGTGATAGCATCAAATCATGGTCAGATTTAGCCAATGCCTTTGTGAAGCAATACGACTATAACCTGGATATGGCTCCTAGTCTCGCACATTTGCAAGAATTATCTCAGGCAGAGAATGAATCCTTTAGAGGGTATGTGCAAAGAGGGAAAGAATTGGCTGCTCGTGTCCAACCACCGCTTCAGGAAAGAGAAATGGTTGACCTCTTCTGGGGTGCTCCGAAAGGCCACTATTATGACAAATTGTTCGGTTGTACAAGCTTTGCGAGCCTGATGAGAATGGGAGAGCTTGTTGAGAGAGGAGTCAAGAGTGGAAAGCGTCAAGATGCTCCTTATATCCCAGGTGATAAGGACGAGTCAGTTGTTGGTTCTCAAGAGGAGTGGGAAGAAAGAAATGATGTCGTCTCCGAATCTCTAGCATCTCAGGATCAGTTTTCAGACGCTTCGAGTCAACAGTCGTCCTGTCGTCGATCACGTCAACACGCCCAACGAAGACCAAGGAAACCGGAAAGGCAGTTTACGCAACTACCGGTGTCGTACAGTCAGTTGTTGCCAGATCTAGTCAGAAGTGGATTGATAGTGCCGAAAGAGACTAATGCGGTGATTCCGCCGCATCCACCGGGTATTGATGTCAGCGCCCGCTGTGAGTACCATGTTGGGGCGCAGGGGCATTCAACAAATGATTGTAAGGTGCTTAGAAGTCAGGTTCAGGATCTGTTAGACTCTAACCGGATTGTCATCACGCCTCGGGGTTTTGTTCAGATTAACGATTCTCCGTCACATCCGGCTCAACGGAGGATTCAAGAGGGGAGGCCAAAGAAGGTATTTGAGGCGCCACCTTCAACGTATGCTGAGCTCTTTCAGACTTTATCGAGGTTTAAACTGGTTGAAAAAAGAACAATGGAATCACCCAAGGGAACGATATCGCCTCATGGGTACGATACTAGTAAGCAGTGTGAATTTCACTCTGGGACACTCGGACATGTCATCGAGAGTTGTCATGCTTTTAAGCACAATGTTCAAGACCTGATTGACTCAAAAGATATTGAATTCACGCCGAGTGGTGTAGCTGTACGTATTGGTCCTACCCCAGTCGATGCTAAAAGGATGGACGTTCCTGTAGCTGCAGTAGGTCAGAAACATATCTTGGACTCCATGGTGTCAGAATCTCCGTGCCCGCAACTGTTGCCTATTCCTGGGGCAGATCTGAGAAAGAAAGTGGCTGAGCATAAGGAGTACTTTCGTCAGCGCGGTGGAAATCAAGAAACCGATGTTGTATTTGCTACGAAAGTTGTTCAACAGTCAACCCGGTACCAGCAACAACAGCAACGACCTCAACAGCAGCAAAGACAACAGCATCCCAATCAGCGAAGAGCTCAGAATCAGAGGCCGATGAGGGTATTTAAAGTGCCTCCGATGTCTTACGCCGAACTTCTTCAAACGTTGCTACGACTACAGTTGGTTGAAAAGAGGAAGTTAGCCCCGCTGACAGGCACGCCACCAGCTGAGTACGATACCAATGAGCACTGTGACTTCCATTCAGGAGCACCGGGGCACAACATTGAAGATTGTTTGGCCTTCAAGCACAAGGTGCAGGACCTGCTCGATAATACAACTATTAACTTCGGGCAGGAAGGGCCCGAAATCATCTGAATGAGGAGTATTCCCTAGTTTGGTGGAGTCATTGAAAGCAGATCAGGACAACGTCAGGGTGCCTCCAACCACTGACAGTGAAGATGGCTGGTTCAGCAGCAAGACAGATGTGAAAGCCTGGTTCTAGGAAGCTGGCATTTTTCTTTGTTTTATCTTGTCATTTCTTTACGTTTGTAGTTTCTTTCCTGTTTAAAATGCAATCTTGTTTGTAAAACTCGTTGTGTTCATTCGATTGATGATAATGAAATAAATATGCATGTTTTGATTAAATCCATTCGTGTTCACTAATTGTTTTTATAAATGTCCAACACCTGGTTAAGAGGAATCTGGGGAGGATGACGAAAATCAACGACATGCAACTTCCGATTGTATGCTTTTGAAATAAAACCTGCTGATGATGTACAGGCATTGTTTCAAATCCCTAAACACCGGAGATATAAGGAAGATAATCCCTTGTCTACCATTTTGAGCCTTGTAGTAGGAGTTTCTTTCTGCGAATGAAAAACCCTCAATCTTAACCTGGGGCAGGGTAGGTGTTAGCTAATTTGACCGAGCGTTCAAGTTGCAAAAGGAGTGTCCGTTCGAGGATCAATCACACCTCTAGAGGTCGTGCCTAAGAAACCACAATGGTTCAGCATTAGGAGTGAAGCAGTCACATCATTCCCCAAAGAGTCAGACAACCAGCGTCACATGACTTGTTCGAAAGAAAAAAGAGAAAAAAATCAAAAGCCCGCTAAGTCAAGAAAAGAAAACAATTGACTTAGGCAAAAATGAGGGCATCCCGCTGGACTCAAAAAACCAAAAGAACTCAAAAGAGTCAGTCCAGGCAAAAGTTAGGGATATGAAAAGAAAAAAGATGAAAGGATGGAAAAATACTCAAATGAAATACGAGTCGTGTGACCTCAAGTGTCAAAGACGGAAGGTGAGTGCTGTCACTCCCAACAATCATAATTTCTCGAACTATCACTCCTATCTTTCAGCCTCTGAGAGGTGAGTGCTAAGGTCGAATTAGCTGAACATAGGATCGGAGAACATCAAGGAGAATGGGTGGGTTAAAATAAACTTTGAGCCTTTATCCTTTCCTTCAAAACCGTGAACCCGACCACGTTACAACCTTCAAAAGTCCTAATTGAAGCAGGTTTGTTTTGAGAGCATACTTCGGTAAAGATCGCGTCGAAACTGACTCCTGAAAGGGTTCCTCATGCCATGTTGGTACTGATATTGATATCCTTGACAAATGTTTTGTGCATTACATGCCATGAAATGTTTTTCCTTTTCCCGGTGAACAGATTGGATGTCAAAACTGTCATATGCGTTGCATTATTATATCTTTTATGCATAACAACTTGTTTTACTTGCGAGTAAGCGCTTGACAGCAGGGAAGTTTCCCACAGTGGAAAGTATGGTCGAGATAGAATACAGAACGCCCGAATGTTCCGTAAGCCGGGGCAAGCCATTAAGTGACTCCCCAGTCAGGTCAGCCATTCGAAGTCAGTTATTCTGGGGCAATCAGGTCGAGATTCGGTAAATCTCTCGTAATCGGAGGTACTGCTCTAAATCAGCTAACCAGGGGCAATGTCATTGTAATCAGGGGCAGGCCATCGTAAGAGCGCAGAAGTTTTTCTTTATTCGAGGTTCAGAATGCCGGGGCATCTTATACCAGACCAACAAGATACAAATTTTCAGATTTCCTTTTGAGGAGTATCCCCACAGAGGTCCCGCAGGCTGGGGCATGTCAGAAGCAAAGGGATTGTTCTTCTTAGTATCATCAGGGTTATTCAGAGTTATTCGAGCAGATTTAGTCAATCTTAAAGTGTGAGACGAATGTCGGGAAGTCATGTTACTATCTTCTGATCCGTCGACCAGGGACTGTGAATTCAGACAGAATGTTGTTCAACGTCAGTTGTACCTGACCCATCGCAGATAGCCTAAAAGTCCAATTCTTAGTGGCGATCACTGTGAGGCCCGTCCATGTTGGCACATCAGTTTCAAAATCCAATCTTCATTAGTACGCAGGAAGACTCCGTCCGCTTTCCCCAGCAAAAGCCCGATTTTCATTGGCACGAGTAAGCTATCCCCAGAGAAGGTCAATCATACTCGGCACATGTGTTCTTCCTCAGCGGAGTTGATTTCACTCTTCCAGCATTTATTTTGCTGGAATAATTCTGTGATGTCCGATTATCCCCAGCGGATCCAGCTTTGTCTTCAGTATTTATTTTGCTGAAGCGACTTTTTGCATAAGCATGCATCATCATACTTGCATTTTACCTAAAATACGTAGCATTTCCATGCTGTATGGAAGCATTACATCATTCACGAACATGCATTTTTGAAACATAAGCCAGGTTGGTTACCTCTTCCGTTTCAGACATGTTGTTTCTTGCCGATAAGAGAAGTCGTGGTTCAAGAAGATGTTGATTTGTGGTCAAAGTACGCAGTGATCGTATTTGTCCCGACCTTTGGGGGTTCATGCTGTAAGGCACGCAGTGATCGTGTTGATCTTGGTGTGTGAATTTCGTGGCCCAAGTACGCAGTGATCGTATTTGTATCTTCTACGGGGTTCATGTTGTAAGGCACGCAGTGATCGTGTTCACCCTATGTGTGGTTAGAATATGTCGTGATCGTATTCATCCAGTTATGGGGGTTGGTTGAGACACACAACACGCAGTGATCGTGTTTTCCTCCAGTCAAGAGGGTCGTGGCTCAAAACACGCAGTGATCGTGTTCAAGATACGCAGTGATCGTATTCGTATGGCACGCAGTGATCGTGTTGGTAGTACCATGTGAACTTGTGATGCGGAGCACGCAGTGATCGTGTCTATTGCATCAGGTGGATTTGTTGGTCAATATACGCAGTGATCGTGTTCGTCCGTTATATGGGTTGGTTATAGTATGAAATACGCGGTGATCGTATTTGTATCATCTATGGGGTTCATGTCGTAAGACACGCAGTGATCGTGTTGATCTTGACGTTGTTTTGTGGTCCAAATACGCAGTGATCGTATTCGTACCATCTATGGGGTTCATGTTGTAGGACACGCAGTGATCGTGTTGATCTTGGTATGTGTATCTGTGGTCGAATGGCGCAGTGATCGTGTTCGTCCCGATCTAAGAAGATTGTTTTGTAAGGCACGCAGTGATCGTGTTGGTATCGTCTCGGGGGTTTATTGGGCAGGACACGCAGTGATCGTGTTCACTCTATTGGTGGTGCGAAACACGCAGTGATCGTGTTTACCGTATCATGTGATGTTTGCTGGTCGATATGCGCAGTGATCGTATTCGTCCGTTATACAGTGGTTATAGATTGACACGCAGTGATCGTGTTCATCCAGTTTTTGTTGGTCGGTATACGCAGTGATCGTATTCGTCCGTTATATGGTTTGGTTATAGGATGAGGCACGCAGTGAACGTGTTCATCTGGTTGTTTGTGGCCGAAGTACGCAGTGATCGTATTCGTCCCATGTTTGAAGTTGTGTCACAAGGCACGCAGTGATCGTGTTTCCTCCAGTCAAGAGGGCCGTGACATGAAACGCGCAGTGATCGCGTTCACCCTATGTATGGTTAGAATATGCAGTGATCGTATTCGTCCAGTTATGTGGGTTAGTTGAGACACACAGCACGCAGTGATCGTGTTTTCTCCAGTCAAGAGGATCGTGGCTCAGAACACGCAGTGATCGTGTTCAAACACGCAGTGATCGTGTTCAAGATACGCAGTGATCGTATTCGTATAGCACACAGTGATCGTGTTGATAGAACCATTTGAACTTGTGGTGTGAAGCACGCAGTGATCGTGTTGACATCATTTTGGGGGTTTGTCGGTCAATACACGCAGTGATCGTGTTTGTCCTATTACAGCACACGCAGTGATCGTGTTCATCATATTGGTGGTTGAAGTACGCAGTGAACGTGTTCGCCTCTTCTACGTGGATTTATTCCGTCTGGCACGCAGTGATCGTGTTTACCTCATCCGGTTGGATTTATGGTCGATGTGATTTTGGTTGTAACGCAACACGCAGTGATCGTGTTTGTCCCATTATGTGGTTTTGTTTGTGACTTCGAAACACGCAGTGATCGTGTTCGTCGTGTTTGTCCCTTCAGTGGATGTTGTTTGTGATACACGCAGTGACCGTGTTCGTCGCAGTTTTGTGGATTTGTGGTGTAAAACATGCAGTGATCGTGTTCGTTAGGCCGCATATTCCCCTAGCAGAGTTTCTTGATCAAGCATTTCTCTTTTCCCCAGCCTAGTCTTTCTCAGAGTACGGTGGAAATAGCATGATGCAGATTTTGGGTGGTTACCCACAGTTACCCCAGTAGAGACGTAATCCCCAGCAGGTTGGTCTTCAACGAGATACTTGGTTAAGTTCCTCGTAATCCCCGACAGGGTCTTCTTCAACAAGTCGCTTGGTTAAGTTACTTGTATTCCCCCAGCGGAGTGTTCGTCAACGGATTACTTGGTTAAGTTCTCGTGACCTCCAACAGAGTTTTCCCCACCGAGTTGCTTGGTTAAGCTACTCAGTTTATCTGGCTTAGTGTTATATCAGTACGTAAAGATATGAAGTTTGTTACCTACGGTCAGAGTAGGTGTGTGACGATCATCGTCGGATTATCCCCTCAGAGATGCTTGGTCAAGTTTCTCGGTTCCCCGCAAAGTTGATAAGTGAGATCAACATCTTCCCGCTTGGTTAAGCGTGTTTCTCGTTTCTTCAGGAAACGAAAGGTTGATCGGTGAAATCAACATGATAAGTGAAATCAACATGATGAGTGAAGTCAATATTTTCCCGCTGGTTAGCGTGTGCTCGGTTGATAAGTGAGATCAACAGAGGTTGATAAGTGAGATCAACAATTTATCGTTGTGTGGCGTGTGCTCATTTCTTCGGAATGGAGTAGTCGGCGGATAATATCAGGATATTTAAAAAAAAAAATAGATTGACAGATGGATGGCTAGTTGTTGCTGTGACAACAGAAGCCAGTTCCCAGGGTTTTCCCAAGCAGTAGTCGTATTAGCAATTTGATTTTGCGGTTGGCAAATTTCCGGGTTCTTTCGTATTCAACCGTCTCGTACCTCGAATGTCTGAAGGCTGCGCGCTCTTCATCCAGTCGGGTCCAAGCCGCTTGAATAGGGGCAGCTGTTGCACCCCAAAATTTGCCCAACCTTTTCTAACCTAGGTTTATGTTTCAATTGCATAGTCATTTGCATCATTATCATGTACATAGTGTATTCATCTGCATAGCATATCATAAGCAATCTAATTTTAATCAGGGGATCAAGTACCATTCTTGTCTCAAGAGGCATATTCAGAGGGTTTCATTCATATTCAAGACTATTCGTGTCATCAGGGAAGAATTTGAGTCTTGAAGAGTTGACAGATCAATCATGGGGTTCTCTCCTATCTTGAGGTTGTTTGGGGATCATCAGAGGGTATATGAGCTATGAGCAAAAAGTATGGAATGTGTATGGATGTTATGGAAAGCCTAGATGATCATTTTGAAGGAGAGCCAAGTCATTGGAATGATTACAAGAGCCTCAGTTGAAGACAGTCAACTAGGGTTTTATCTAGGTCAATCCTAGGTCAAGGGCTTGATTTGAAAGGCATTAAGGCTCATTTGAATAATGTGGGATTCATTATTTGATATGTAGATATGGATGTGGTGTTGTGCCAAAGAAAAATCAAAAGAAGTCAAGGAGAAGTGAAGTTACCAAATTAGGGTTTCAGTGTAAAATCCCTTGATTAGGTCAAACTTCAAAGCAGTGTAACTCAAAATGCAAGCTTCATATTGTTGCACCCCAAAATTTGACCAACAATTATTTATTCATTGAGTGTTTGAAAGTGGATACCTTCATCAGAAAGTTCAAGAGATCCTCAGAGGAATTGGTTGAAACCAGGGTTGTGTGCTTCATAGCTTGAGAGTTGTGGGTGCTCCTCAGATGATTCTGAGACTTTGAGAATGAACTTGATGTTTTGAGAAAGATTATGAGATGTCTTGACAACCATCATGAAGCCCAGAGAAGTCATTATGCAAGAGTTCAGAGGATTCAACCATGAATGGTAGAATTAGGGTTTTGACTGGGTCAACCCTAGATTAACTGAAGATTTGGGGAAGGTTGAGACCTAATCCAAGGGCCATGAGATCATGGAATGATGCATAGAGATGTTATAAAGATGATTCCTAGACCAACTCATCATGATTGAGGAGTTTGAGAAGTTTCAAGTCAGGGTTTCCAAGGATTGTCAGTGAAAAACCCTAATTTGATCCCTATCTTCCAGGCAGTTTTAGCTCAAGTTGTGATTGATATCTCACCTTCCCCACAACATGAATGTTGTAGAGCTTGTTCTAAGCTTTAATTTGAGTGGTGGAGGTCCTTGATAGGAGTTACAGAGCTCAAGTTATGGTTTTGACAAATTACAGGTCAGCAGAGGTATGTGAATCTGGGTCCTTGAAAGTCACCCAACTTGCAGACAACTTTTGCCCTAGTAGGATGATTCCTATGATCCCTTGGTCAACATGAATGTTGGAGGGCATCTTCTTAGCTTTAATTTGAGTGGTAGAAGTCCTTGATTGGATTTGTGGAACTCAACTTATGGTTTGAACAAGACAGGGGTATTTTGGTCATTTGTCAGTTATAGGTCATTTTAGCCAATGCCTAAAACTCCTATTTCCAAGCCTCAAATGGAAAAACTCAAAACATGAAAGTTGCTCAAAATGTGATTTTAAGTCTAGAAAGAAGGTCACAAATTGTTGGAAAAGCTCATAGCATGAAGTTACATGATTGGTCAAAAAATGAACTAAAAATGGCATATAAGTTTGAAAAGTTGAATTTGGAAATTGATTTGGAAGATCCACAAATCCAAAATAGGTCATCCAATATATCATTTTGATTGGAAAAATCATTTTGAGAACATTGGTTTAGCTAGAATTTTGATTTGGAGCTTTAAAAAGGGTGATGCTTTGAAAAGTTGTTACTTGAAAAGGAAGGCAATGTTGAAAAAACCTTACACAAGCCAAAGATGAGCTTGTTTTTCACTCATCCCTTCTCAATATCTCACATAAGGACATTTTAAGACAAAATTGCAAGGCATAAGGCATGGAAGATGAGAAATTCAACTTGTCCCCACATGAGATTTTCAAGAACTTTCCACACTTTTCTAGATGATTCTAGAAGGATCCAGCTTCTTCCATCCATCATTATAAGAAGGATGATCTTCATAGTGTTCAAGGTTGGTGATAGAGAGTCAAGTCAGAGGAGAAAGAGAGAGATACATTGCCATTAAAGAGCTACCTTCACAATCAAGCAACTTGAGTTTTCTTCCATCACAAGCATCTTCCATCAACAACTCTTGCAAACAGAAGGTTGTGGATCATCCAAGGAGCATCTTGAACCAATTCCAAGGCCTGCAAGCATCCCCACGAGCCCTCACCATCATTACTTGACAGGTTCTTTCTCTCCTCTATCCCTCTTAATTTATTTAGTTTTAGTTCATTCTTTAGGTGTAGAATTAATGTGCTAGGATAGAGGATCAGTTTATGAAGGTTTGAGAGCTCTGCGTGAGGTTTCATGGCAGGTGAGTGATTCTTTAATCTTCAAGAACTAGTTGTTTAGGGAGTTTTAATTAGCATGAGTTAGGTTAGATTGACTAGGGTAGCATGTAGAGCAAGTTTAGATCCTTAGGTTGAAGCTTCACCATGGTTGATCTCAGGTGATCATGGTGGAACCATGATCTTAGTGTCTTCTGTTAGGGTGATCTAGGGAGAATTAGGGGAATCCACGCGTACCATCTTGTTCCTCTCATTGAATACTGCAATTTTCGTTTTGAAATCGTGTTAAACCGTGGCGTGTGGAGAGAGAACCAGGGAGAGGAAGGTTAAGGCATGGAGGAGAGGTTTCTGAAAACCCTAGTCTTGTTTGGGACGATGAAGGAGGTCCATTGATTTGGTCTCAATATTTGACTTGTTATGTTGATCCAACGGCCGTGAGTGAGTCTGAGAATTGGAGGGAAGATTCAAAAGAAGTGAAACGCGGTCGTTTCACTTAAGGCCATTCTGGGCTTAGCTCGCTGTTCGCACCCCCCCCTTTTGCTGGCCCAACTGAATCCAACTAGCGTGTATTGCTATTCCAACCCCCTCCCTTTAATTGATTTAAATTCTTTTATTTTCTTCTTTTATTTTTTCTGTTTTGATTAATTCATAAATAAATGATAAAAAATGATTTTTTAATTCTTCTTTTTTCTATGATTAGATGAAAATGTGTAGAAAATATTAAAAATAAAAGTGGGATTTTATTTTTTAGTTTAGTATTTTAATAGATTTTTCTTTTAAAGTAGCTTTTATAATGTTTAGTTTTGTATCATGATTTTGCAGGAATTGTTTTAGGACCTTCCTTTAGGTTTTTTAATCCATTCTTTTTTGTGCAATTAGATGATGAATCATAGTTCCCCATAGGATTTTTTCTAGAATTTTAGAATTAAATTTTGGTTAGTTTAATTAGGGTAGATGTAGGGTATCCTAATTAGGGTTTAGGTTGTGCTTAGGTGAAGAATCATCTTTCTTTGATTGAGTTTTGTCTTGATTTTTAGGTAGAGGCCTATGTAGATGTTATGAATAGACCTTGTAGACCCTTGTGAATAATTGTTAGATTTTTCCCCATTGGTTTAGTATTTTTTAGGTATTTTCTGAAGTTGCCTGTTGATTTTGTCTCCCCTGTGGTTATCTGTTCATCTTTGGGGTTCATTGTGGGGGAATTTGTTGAGGGGCTTGTGTTGCCTTGAAGACCTTGTTGGAGAGCATCATGAAGAGAAGATTGAAGATCAAGATTCAGAGACCCAGAGCTTGGCTTGTCCCCTGTCTGTGAGGTTTGAGATCCTGAAGTTTGGAGGAAGTTCATGGTACTTTCCTGAGGAAGGCACTATGAATGACTTTCATTCTTTCTTCTCACCTCTTTCTTAAGTGTCCAATGATGTTGGAGCCCACTTGTGAGTTTAATTTCTCCTGAGGAGGAATGTAAACTGATCACAGTGGTTGAGCCACATGGGATACGACTCCTAAGTGGAAGCCTCCTAGTACTTTCCTGAGGAAGGTTCTATGAGTCTATTCACTTAGTTCCATTAGTCTGTTTAGGATTTCTCAAGTATCCAATGATGTTGGAGCCAACTTGTGAGTTTAATTTCTCCTGAGGAGGAATGTAAACTGATCACAGTTGTTGAGCCACATAGGATACAACTCCTAAGTGGAAGCCTCCTAGTACTTTCCTGAGGAAGGTCCTATGAGTCTATTCACTTAGCTCCACTAGTTCAGATAGGATTTCCTAAATATCCAGTGATGTTGGAGCCTGCTTGTGAGTTTAATTTCTCCTGAGGAGGAATATAAACTGATCACAGTGGTTGAGCCACATAGGGTATGACTCCTGAGTATACACCTCCTAGTGCTTTCCTGAGGAAGACACTATGAGTCTGCTTGCTTAGCTCCCTTTCTTTGGGTAAGCTTGTTCTGAAGCTTGAAGACTGGGATTGATTCTCTTGTTTGGGGTTTTGCTTCAGTGCTTTGTTTAGATTTGATTCAAATTCTGTGATTAGGGTTAGGATTAGAGAGTAGATTCTTTCTCAAGCATTTGTGTTTGTTTGCCTGTTGGCACTTCATTTCTCTTATCTGTTATTGCTTGATAGCATGTTGTTTATTTTCAGTATGATTGCTGTTATTTCATGACTGGCTTGAGGTCGAGACGAGCTTGTGGAGGCTGACACCCCACACACATTTCCTCCCTCGCTTGCATTGCATGCATTTTACTGTTAAAGCTGATGTTTTTGTTTGTTTCGGTGTATCCTTGACATGATCCCTTAGGACTCTCATTTCCTTTGATAAGGATCTGATGATAGACTTTTAGGTTGAAACCTATGCATGACAACTTCTAGGAGTTCCCTGTTCAAACCTCAACCATAGGATGAATCCATGGCATGATAACAGTAGGACTTGATAGTCTCCCTCCTAGTTGAGCCATAACCCGTAGTTAGCCGAACTACGTTTGCTCTGATCTTTCATACCAGATGAAAGTACGTAGGCATAGGATGCGATATCCTAGCGAGCAACCTTCCCCACCTTCCCCCGTAGTTAGCCGAACTACGTTGACTCTGATTTCTCATTCTCTGATGGGAATACGTAGGCATAAAGCGCGACGCTTTGCCGAGTCATTTTTCTTTTCTTTTTCAGCCAGCCTTGATAGGTAGATAGATTATAACCAACCCGTCCAAGTAAACAAACAAGCGAGGATCCCGTCGAGTACGACGGACGTGAGGGGTGCTAATACCTTCCCCTTGTGTAACCGACTCCCGAACCCAGACAATGGTTGCGACGACCTTGTCTTACCCTTATTCGTCAGGTTTTTCCGATCGTTTCCTTTCCCGCTCTGAGGGATAAATAACGAAAGGTGGCGACTCTTCTGTCATGCCGGCACCTTATTTTCGCGCAAGCGACAGCTGGCGACTCTGCTGGGGACGATAGCATCTAGGGACTTTTCCCATCCCTTATGATGGGACCGTTTCCCATCCCCTACGCGAGTCAATCCTATCGTTTGTGTGTTTGCTTGTTGGGTTGCGTTTATTTATCGCATTTTTACTTCTCGCATCTTTACTTCCCGCATTTTATTTCCCGCCTTTTATTTCCAGTTTGATATGATTATCTGTGCTGCTGTGGGAGAGGGATGTTACTGTGAGTGAGAAGCCGGACCTGGGCTTGAGTACACACCTAGATATAGTTGCGGAGAAGTAGTAGACGAACCTGTCTGCTGAGCAGGCACAGTTCCCTACGAAAATCTGCGCTCAGACGAGATTCTTGCAGAGGTGCTCCTTTCCGGTCCTGAGGATCTGAGGGGAGTCCAGACGTGAGGATTGTCGACTCTGGGGACCGATCATTTGGAAGTCAGCTAAGAGAGGCCTCTTCATGACTTGACGATGCCACTCCTTCTGGGAATCGTATTGTCACTCATGAAAGTCTGTGACGCTGATGACCGCATAGGATGCCGTACCTTTGTCCGTGGATTAGGTCCATCATACCTGTGAGTGGGGTTGGGATATTGCAGGAAACTTTGACCTCCAGACTACCTGGTTTTCTCGACAGTGAATCAGTTATGTTGGGTTCTCAGTTGCAGAGATGTTCTTGACAGAGCGAGAGTTTGATCAGAGGATTTTATCATCGGGTGTTTGTCTGTTCTTGACAGAGCAGGCTTTGATCAGTGTATTATCATCAGTGGTTTGTTCTGGACGGAGCAGATTTTGAGTGGGGTTTGAAGATCTCATCAGCAGCTGTGTGTTTGTTCTAGAGAGGGCAGATTTGTGATTTGGGGTCCGAAGACTTCATCAACAGATATTCCTTGACCATACATCCCGGGTCCTTATTATCAGGCACTTATTCTTGTCAGGGCAGAATTTTGATCTCGATCCTATCAGATGGTTGTTCTCAGCAGATCAGATCAGTGGTTTTACACCGGGGTTTCCTTCTCATCAGCGACTGTTGACACCGAATCTCCACAGCAGCCACCCGGATATATTGTTGCATACCTGCATTTTGCATTAGCTTGCATAATCATTCCATTAACGTGTGTCTGTGACAGGTACCGTTTCCCCGATCCAGGATCTCTCGCCTCTTATTGTGTTACTACAGCCGTTCTCAGAAAGACTGATGCGTATGAGTTCTCGGTCCTTGATGTGTCGAATCTGACTATTGCTATGTGAGGTTACTATTTCCATGATTGGGCCTGGATTCCTCTCCTTATTATTGCCAGCAGGTGCCAGGATCGGGGGAAATATCTCAGGCACACGGACACACGCATGCATCTGCATAAAGCATTCTTGCATGACATACATTCTGTTACCTTTTCCTAACCTTTGATGTTAACAGGTTTTTCAGGTACTCAGGTTCCGAGCTGCTTTTGATCTCCAGGATTGATCAAAGATTCATCCACCGCTACTCAACTCGCGCCAATCAAACGAGAATCATGGACCAGGTACAGTCAGATGTTCAGGAGCTTCGTGAGCGGATGGATCGTTTTATGGAGCTGATGCAAGTAGTTGCGAATGGGCAAGACCAGCTTCGTACTTTGGTTCAACCACTCATCTCCAGGGTTGACAGTAATGGAATACTTCACGGCGGGGCCGTGCCCACTCCTCCTCAAGGGGATACTCCACAAAACGTTGTTCCTGCTGCCGGGGGCAACGGTAGTGCTAACGGCAATCTTGTGACTAATCTCGGACTAAACGCGGCGGGCGCCGTCAATGGGAGTTTGGGAGTCAATGTTAACATGGGGCCGGTCAACGGCAATGTTGGTGCAGGAAATATGGTGGTGCCTCAACCGTGGCTGGAGGACCATCAGGAGGACATATTCTCTCAGAGAGGTGCAGAGGCTGAATTGACTGCTGAAGCTCGACTCAGGTTCAAGGCGCTGGAAGACAAAATGAGAGATATAGAAAATCAGAACACATTGGGCGTTGACATGGCCAAGCTTGGGTTGATTGCTGACTTTAAAGTACCTCACAAGTTCAAGGTGCCTATCTTTGAGAAGTATAGGGGCACTACTTGTCCCCGTGTTCACCTCCGATCTTATTATAGAAAGATGTCCGCTTATTCTGACGATGAGAAGCTGCTGATGCACTTCTTTCAGGATAGTCTTTCTGGTCCATCGCTCGAATGGTATATGGGTTTGGAACCCGCTGCTGTGCGCACCTGGAAAGATCTCGCAAAAGCGTTTGTTCTCCACTATCAATATAATAGCGACTTGGCTCCCAACCGAGTTCAGCTTCAGAATCTCTCGCAGCGGAGCAATGAAAGCTTCAAAGAGTACGCCCAGCGGTGGCGTGAATTGGCTGCTCGGGTTCAACCACCGATGGTTGAGCGTGAGTTGGTACAAATGTTCGTGGCTACCCTTCCTGGAGTCTATTATGAGAAGCTGATCAGTGGCATGTCTGGAACTTTCTCGGCTCTTATCACTTTGGGCGAGCATGTCGAAAATGGTATAAAGATCGGAAAGATTCAGGGCGAATCATCCTCATCTGGAGGAGCTAGCAAGAAACCCTATACTGGCAAGCGTCGAGAGGGAGATGCCAGTGCTGTCACTAATGCTAGGAGAAAGGGCAAGGGCCCCCAGTCTCAGATTGCTAGCATAAACATCCCAGCTGCTCCCCCACAGCCGCAGCAGCAGCCCCAGCAACAGAATAATCAGGGATATAAGAGATATCAGAATCGGGGTCCCCTGGCAAACCGTCATTTGGAAACTCCTCCTATGCCGTATGCACAGCTTCTGCAGACGTTGCTTCAGCTTCAATTAGTTCATAAGAGGACATTGGCTCCCTTGACAGGGGCACCACCACCAGAGTATGATGCTAATGCTACTTGTGAATTTCATTCTGGGGCACCTGGCCATACGGTTGAGAATTGTAAAGCTTTTAAGCACAAAGTCCAGGACTTGGTCGACGCCAAGGTTATCAACTTTTCTGACAGCGTGCCCAACGTCACCAAAAATCCAATGCCTCATCATAGGGGGGGCGGAGTGAATGCTGTTCTCACTGAAGAGAATTCAGACTTGCTGACTGATGTCAAAGATCTGAAGACGCCGTTGAGTTTTGTTAAAGCTAAGTTGCTAAAGAAAGGCTTCTTTCCTGGATGTGGAGAGTTTTGCATGGCTTGTGCTACACTTCCTGATGGGTGTGAGCAGTTGATCGAAGGTATCCAAAGTCTGATGACCGAGGGTATTTTGCAGTTCAGTCGGAGCGTTGAGAATGCGTCAGGGGAAGTCGTGCTGAAGCAGGCGGACGAGGTTGCTACCATTACCATTCCTCGCCACCCTATCACTATTTCTGCGCCCCGTCCGCCTACTATCACCATCACCAGGGCCGGACCAATCCCATTCGAGAGCACTAATGCCGTCCCATGGCATTACGGCGCCGAAGTGTATTGTAATGGTCAGAAAATAGAGCTGGAGCCGTCCAGATCGACTGCGCAGAATCTTGCTGAGGTCAGTGGTATCACTCGGAGCGGAAGAGTATTCGTACCGGCAGAGGTTGCAGCAGAGAAAGTGGTCCGAGCTGACGCTGTGGATAAGGGCAAAGGTAAAGCTGTTGAAGAGGTCCCTGCAGGGGCAGAGAAGGACTTGCTGGTCAAAGATGCTGAAGAGTTCATGCGGCTAATCAGGAAAAGTGACTACAAGATTGTAGATCATCTTCACCAGACTCCGTCGAAGATCTCTATTCTTAACCTGTTGCTGTGTTCTGAAGCGCACCGCAACGCATTGCTGAAGGTATTGAATGCTGCATACGTGCCGCAGGAGATATCAGTGAATCAACTCGAGGAAGTAGTAGCCCATGTCAATGCTGGTAATGGGCTGGGATTTACAGATCTGGAGCTGACTCCCAAAGGAAGAGATCACAATAGCGCCTTGCACGTCTCGATAGAGTGCAGAGGCACGATTATGTCACATGTCCTAGTAGATACGGGTTCCTCGCTTAACGTGCTTCCGAAGAAAGCACTGATGAAGTAGGATACCCGTGGACTGCTGTGCACGCCCAGTGATCTGGTCGTGAAGGCCTTTGACGGAACCAAGCGCCACGTCTTCGGAGAATTGACCCTGCCAATTCAAGTTGGTCCAGAGACGTTTAATGCGGTTTTCTATATCATGGATATCATGCCCGCCTATAGTTGCCTCTTAGGTCGGCCGTGGATCCATTCTGCTGGTGCCGTAACGTCCACGTTGCATCAGAAGCTTAAATATGCTGTTGGGGGCAGCATAGTGACAGTCTGTGGAGAAGAGGACATCATGGTAAGCCACCTGTCGTCCTTTAAATACGTTGAAATGGATGGTGAGATCCATGAGACTCTTTGCCAGGCTTTTGAAACCGTCAGGGTGAAGGAGGTAGCTCCCGTTGTTGCAGAGAAGCAAGAGTTGAACCTCTCCTCGTTTAAGGAAGCTAGAGCCGTTGTCGAAGCTGGTTCCACCCCGGGCTGGGGGCATGTCTTGGACATACCAATCAAACAGGATAAGTTTGGATTAGGGTATTCTCCTGGAGCTGAAGCTTCATCTTCTTCTGGCAGTTCGTCTCATGGGAAAGGGCCGATCTTATTCACCAAGGGGGGAGTAATTTTCGAAAGCATCAACGCTACGTCGGAGGACAGCGGGGACAGTGATTGTGATCTTGACGCCTGGATTCAACCGAGCAAGCCAGGCGAGCGCCTCCACAACTGGGCCATCAAGGAGATTATCAAGCTGACAAGTGAAGAGTAATGATTTGCTTTTTACAATCTTTGTACAACCCTATGTCCTGCCCGGGGCATAGTGGTTTTACTGTCAGGGCCTTGTTGGATTATGTGTATGCATTTTGTTAATAAATAAAAGGCGTTTTCTTCGTAATCAAATATTGTGTTCTCTGTTATTCATGCTTTATGTTTGTTTCGAAAAACAGCAAAATGGCAACGAGGTGCGTGCTAACCTGCATATTCCTGCTTTAAACTTAACCCTTGTTATTGCAGGATCCACGTAACAGATGACATCGACTCTGGACCCTCTACGGCTCACTACGACTTTGATTGCCCGATCTATCAAGCCGAGGATGAGATTGATGAAGACGAAGACCTTCCGGAAGAGTTGGCCCGCTTGTTGAGACAAGAAGAGAAGGTTATTCTGCCTCACGAGGAGGATATTGAGATCATAAATCTGGGTTCTGAGGAGCTTATCAGGAATGTCAGAGTTGGGGCTGCGCTGCAGAATGATGTCAAGCATAGACTGGTCGAGATGCTTCGAGAGTATAGTGACGTCTTTGCTTGGTCATATGAGGATATGCCCGGACTTGACACTGATATCGTGGTTCATCGCTTGCCGTTGCGAGAAGATTGCCCTCCAGTCAAGCAGAAGCTCAGGAGGACGAGACCAGACATGGCTGTAAAAATCAAGGAAGAAGTCCAGAAGCAGTTGGACGCAGGATTTCTAGCCGTTACCACTTACCCTCTGTGGGTCGCCAACATAGTGCCTGTACCGAAGAAGGACGGTAAGGTACGCATGTGCGTCGATTATCGGGATTTGAACAGGGCGAGCCCTAAGGATGATTTCCCGTTGCCTCATATCGATGTGTTGGTCGACAATACAGCCCAGTTTTCCGTGTTTTCGTTCATGGATGGCTTCTCCGGTTACAATCAGATTAAGATGGCGCCGGAGGACATGGAGAAAACGACGTTTATTACCCCCTGGGGCACGTTTTGCTACAAGGTAATGCCCTTCGGTCTGAAGAACGCAGGGGCCACTTACCAGCGAGCAATGGTAACTTTGTTTCATGATATGATTCATCATGAGATCGAGGTCTATGTTGATGACATGATTGCAAAGTCCCAAACGGAGGAGGAGCATCTGGTCAATTTGCTGAAGCTGTTTGAAAGGCTTAGGAAGTTCAGGCTGAGGCTGAATCCTAACAAGTGCACTTTCGGAGTGCGGTCCGGAAAGTTATTGGGGTTTATCGTTAGTGAACGAGGTATTGAAGTTGATCCTGCAAAGATAAAAGCTATCCAAGAAATGCCAGCGCCGAAGACAGAAAAAGAAGTTCGTGGTTTCTTGGGCCGAATAAACTACATTGCAAGGTTTATCTCTCAGCTCACGGCCACTTGTGAACCGATGTTCAAGTTGTTAAAGAAAAACCAGGCGATTACTTGGAATGAGGATTGCCAGAAGGCATTCGATAAGATAAAGCAGTATCTTCAAGAACCTCCAATCTTGATACCCCCAGTGGCTGGACGGCCATTAATCATGTACTTGACAGTTCTGGAGAATAGTATGGGGTGTGTTCTCGGTCAGCACGACGAGACGGGCAGAAAAGAGCATGCCATTTATTATTTGAGTAAAAAGTTCACTGAGTGTGAATCTCGATACTCGATGCTGGAGAAGACGTGTTGTGCATTGGCTTGGGCCGCCAAACGTCTACGACAGTATATGCTCAATCACACCACTATGCTGATTTCGAAGATGGATCCGATCAAGTACGTCTTCAAGAAGCAGGCTCTTTCGGGCAGGATTGCCAGATGGCAGATGGTGTTAACAGAATATGATATTCAGTACGTCTCTCAGAAAGCCATCAAGGGAAGCGTATTGTCTGATTACCTTGCCGAACAGCCAATCGAAGACTATCAGCCGATGAAGTTCGAATTCCCTGACGAGGACATTATGTTTCTCAAAGCGAAGGATTGCGATGAGCCATTGCCCGATGAGGGGCCAGATAGGAAGTCTCAGTGGAAGTTGATATTCGACGGAGCGGTTAATTCCTATGGAAGTGGTATCGGGGCTATCATCACGACTCCTCACGGATCCCACATCCCGTTTACTGCGAGACTGACGTTTCCAGTTACCAACAACGAAGCCGAGTATGAAGCATGTATTATGGGTCTAGAAGAGGCAATTGATTTGAGAATCAAGAATCTAGACATATATGGTGACTCAGCGCTTGTAATCAATCAGATCAAAGGGGAGTGGGAGACTCGTCAAGCGAATTTAGTGTCGTACATGAATTATGCCAGGAGGCTGCTTCCGTTCTTCGACCGAGTAGAACTTCATCATGTACCCCGGGCCGAAAATCAAATGGCTGATGCTTTAGCCACGCTGGCTTCAATGTATAAGGTCAATCTTTGGAATGAAGCTCCAAGCATTGTTCTTTCGCGTCTTGACAGACCAGCATATGTGTTCGCAATCGAGGATGCCACTGACGGCAAGCCATGGTTCCACGACATCCAGACCTTCCTTATGACTAAGGAGTATCCCGCGGGTGCGTTAACCCAGGATAAGAAGACTCTGAGGAGGCTATCTGGAAACTTTTACCTCAACCCTGATGGAGTGCTGTACAAGAGAAACCACGATCTCGTGCTACTCAGATGTGTAGATGAGAAGGAAGCAAGTAGGCTCATGGAAGAAGTCCATGAGGGCACATTTGGTACGCACGCCGGCGGGCATGCCATGACGAGAAAGATCCTGAGAGCAGGATATTACTGGTTGACTATGGAGTCGGACTGCTTCAGATTCGCGAAGAAATGTCACAAATGCCAGATTTATGCTGATAAAGTTCATGTGCCGCCGTGCCCATTGAATGTCATGTCCTCCCCTTGGCCGTTCTCCATGTGGGGCATCGACATGATAGGCAAGATCGAGCCCACCGCATCCAATGGTCATCGTTTTATTCTGGTAGCTATCGACTACTTCACCAAGTGGGTGGAGGCAGCCTCGTACGCTAATGTGACCAAGCAGGTGGTGGCTAAGTTCATAAAGAGGGACATCATCTGTCGCTATGGAATTCCCGAGCGGATCATTACTGATAATGGTTCGAATTTGAATAATAAGATGATGAAGGAGCTGTGCCAGAGCTTCAAGATCGAACACCACAACTCATCTCCTTACCGGCCGAAGATGAATGGCGCTGTTGAAGCGGCCAACAAGAACATCAAGAAGATTGTTCAGAAGATGGTTGTGACGTACAAAGATTGGCACGAGATGCTGCCGTTTGCCTTGCACGGTTATCGTACGACGGTGTGTACGTCGACCGGGGCAACTCCTTTCTCCTTGGTGTACGGTATGGAAGCTGTCCTACCGCTAGAAGTGGAGATTCCCTCTTTGCGAGTCTTGGTTGATGTGCAGCTTGATGAGGCAGAATGGATTACGAGTCGCCTGAACCAGCTCAGCCTGATGGACGAGAAGAGGTTAGCATCGATTGCATTTGGTCGCCTGTACCAAAGCCGAATGAAGAAAGCTTATGATAAGAAGGTGCGTCCTCGAAGCTTTCAGACGGGTGATCTCGTCCTGAAGAAGATTCTTCCGCCACACTCCGATCACCGGGGCAAGTGGACTCCGAATTACGAAGGGCCGTATGTCGTCAGCAAGGTCTTCTCAGGAGGAGCTTTGTTGTTATCCACGATGGATGGTGAAGACTTTGCATCCCCGGTGAACGCGGACGCAGTTAAAAAATACTTTGCTTGAAAGAGACCCGCTGGACAAAAAAAAAAAGAAAAGAGTCCAGGCAAAAAAGGGCATCCCGGCGAACCAAAAACAGAATAAAAGGTTCGGGTAAAAATTAGGGATATATTGAAAAAAAATGTACACCCGCGAAGTCGAAAACCTACACTGGGCGGCTTCGGCAAAAAAGGGTATCCCGGTGAACTGAAAACCCGTGAAGGGCGGTTCATGCAAAAGTTAGGGATTTGAGTAAGCAAATGACTGCGTTCCGCGTATGGACTTTCATTGTTTAGTGGTTCGGAAGACCTGAGGGCCGTTTATCTGAATCAATCTCTTCCAAAGCTGAAGCATCGGAGAAGTATCGAAGTCGAGTGGGTCTTAGAGGGATCAACTCATGGTGTTCGTCTACGCCTCGATTGCCGACATTTGTATATACTGATGTATATTTATGTTTTATTTTTGCGCGGCTTCCTCATTCCAGGAGCTTGCCTCTGTTGTAAAACATTTTTGCCCATTCAGGGGTTCACCATCAATAAAATGCACATTATTCAGCAATTCTGCTTGTCTGTTTAGCATTTATCCGTTTTGTTTGCGAATGAAAACGCCAATGTTTTTTGATAAAATGCGCATACATAAACTTGCGGGCCTAAGCCCATAGATTGTTGAAACAACTAATTAACTGAATATTGTCACGAGATAATAACCCGGATAGGCCCCCTTTGAGGTGGGTATCTTGTCTGTTTGTTTGTGCTGTTGCAGGTATAGCACCTTGCCAGAAGATGTGTCGTGCGTATCCCCGAGGCAGGATGAGTCCTCCTTCCCCAGCAGAGTTCAGTAGTCTCTCCTCCGCAGAATTTGAACGCGAGATGGTGAGCATTGATATGTCCTCCCCGGGTAGAGGTGATTCTCTTCCCCAAGCGGACCCATCCTGAAGGAATGTCACCTCATCAGCTGAGTCAAGCACCGAAGAATGATGTCGTTTCCCCCCAGCACCGGGTCACAAGTGCAAAGTTCATAGAAATGTTTGGGTACTGGAGCTCGTGTTTTCCCCAGTAAAGTCGTCGAAGCAGGATCTCCCCCGCACCGGGTCACAAGTGCAGGTTTCGCAAAAGGCTGCTCGTTAGCCGAAGGATGCAGTAACTGATGATACCAGACTGAAGTCTCCAGTGGAGTTGAGATTCCCCACCAGAGTCATGCTCTCTCCTGAAGTCCGATGATTCCCTCTTCCCCAGTAGAGTGTTGGAACAGCTGATGTTGTATTCCCTTGCAGAGTTGTACTCTCCCCTGAAGTCAGATGATTCCGTCTTCCCCGGCGAAATTGAAATTCCCCATCAGAGTCGCACTCTCCAATGAAGTAGAATGATTTCTCTCCCCGGCTGAGTCCGCAGAAAAGCAGAATCCTTGGAAGTCGATCAGATCATGATCGATGTTCCCTAGCAGAGCGTGGGGCAGCTGATGTTGTATCTCCCCAGAATCGCACTCTCTCCAGCGAAGCAGAATGACTTCTCCTTCCTCAGCCGAGTTTGCAGATGTCCAAGAGATCCGAATCCTTGGAAGTTGATCAGATCATGATTGGTTTTTCCCCAGCGAAGTGTTGAGCAGCTGAAGTTGGTTCCCCACAGAGTTGTTATCCCCAGAAGAGTAGCCGAGACGGCCGCGCAGTTCATTCGCGCGATTGATATCAGCAGATCCAAGTTCTCGTAAAGCTTCATCTCCTGCAGCAGTCAGCTGAAGTTGTTCCCCTGCAGCAGTTCGCGGAAGATCAATTCCCCAGACAGAGCCTAATTGATATTGGCGTGTTCACATTCTCCTCAGCAGGACGATTCCTCTATCTGAGCGGTTCTTTCTCCTTGACAGGAGGATTTCCTCCCTTCGGCATTTATTTTGCTGATGGGATCGCATCATTGTGCATGATTGCATAGCATTGTGCATGACTGCATAGCATTTAAACGCTGCATAGAATTATGCAGGATTGCATGGCATTTAGCATAAATGCATATCACTCCCACCGTGTGGGGCGTAGCGCAGAAGCATACGCATCATAAGCATGATCTAGGTCATTATCATCCTTGTTGAACAGGTGTATCCCCAAAAGACCGGCTGCTCAGGACGATTCTTGATGTTCTCCCCAGCAAGGTCGCTTTTGAGATGATTCTTAAAGACCCCGGTGTGATCCCCGCAGTCCCTCGCTCAAGATGATTTTTGAGATCCCCAGCAAAGTCTTCAGTTCAAGATGATTCTCGAACTCCTCAGCAGGGCCATTTGCTTAAGACGATTCTTAAGTACCCAGTACAGCTTCCCGAGTGGTTCGCCTAGTGTGATACTTGAGCTCTCCAATAGCATCTCCAGCAGGAGTTGCCCAGGAAGATTCCTGGAATACCCAACCAGAAGGTTTGCTCCGGAAAGGTTATCAGTTCAGGACGATTCTTGAAGATGCCCGACGGATCTGTTCGGTCAAGATGATTCTTGAAGTCCTCAGCAGCGTGATATGCCTGCTCCAACAACGATGTCTAATCCGAAGATGGATTTCGTAAGCGCCCGATGGCGATATCAGAAGGTTCCGGTGAGTCCAGATTTCCGTGTTGAAGAATCAACGGGGGGCTAAAGACAAGGTTCCAGAGTTGTAGATACAACAGAGTGATTCGCGTGGGTCTGAAGACCAAGTCAGTTATCCTGAGGTGATGATTGAGTGCGATCAAGTAAATGATACGTCTTCTGATTGAAGTCGAAGATGTTTCTCCCGCGGTGATGCAGGGTATTTTGATTGTCCGACAGTGATGTCAGATTTAGTTCTCCAGCGGTGATGCAGGGTACTTCGATTGTCCGACGGTGATGTCAGATTTAGTTCTCCAGCGGTGATGTTGGGTATTTTGATCGTCTGACGGTGATGTCAGGTCGATATTTCTCCAGCTAGTTGTTGAGCAGCTAGTGTTTCAGTATTCAAAGATTTGTTCCCCGCAGAGTACCGTGTGCTCGTGCAGTTGGCAAATTTTCGGGTTTACCGATATTCAACCGTCTCGTACCTTGATTGGTTGAGAGCCGTTCGCTTCTCACCCAGTCAGGTTCAAGCCGTTTGAATAGGGGCAGCTGTTGCACCCCAAAATTTGACCAACAATTATTTATTCATTGAGTGTTTGAAAGTGGATACCTTCATCAGAAAGTTCAAGAGATCCTCAGAGGAATTGGTTGAAACCAGGGTTGTGTGCTTCATAGCTTGAGAGTTGTGGGTGCTCCTCAGATGATTCTGAGACTTTGAGAATGAACTTGATGTTTTGAGAAAGATTATGAGATGTCTTGACAACCATCATGAAGCCCAGAGAAGTCATTATGCAAGAGTTCAGAGGATTCAACCATGAATGGTAGAATTAGGGTTTTGACTGGGTCAACCCTAGATTAACTGAAGATTTGGGGAAGGTTGAGACCTAATCCAAGGGCCATGAGATCATGGAATGATGCATAGAGATGTTATAAAGATGATTCCTAGACCAACTCATCATGATTGAGGAGTTTGAGAAGTTTCAAGTCAGGGTTTCCAAGGATTGTCAGTGAAAAACCCTAATTTGATCCCTATCTTCCAGGCAGTTTTAGCTCAAGTTGTGATTGATATCTCACCTTCCCCACAACATGAATGTTGTAGAGCTTGTTCTAAGCTTTAATTTGAGTGGTGGAGGTCCTTGATAGGAGTTACAGAGCTCAAGTTATGGTTTTGACAAATTACAGGTCAGCAGAGGTATGTGAATCTGGGTCCTTGAAAGTCACCCAACTTGCAGACAACTTTTGCCCTAGTAGGATGATTCCTATGATCCCTTGGTCAACATGAATGTTGGAGGGCATCTTCTTAGCTTTAATTTGAGTGGTAGAAGTCCTTGATTGGATTTGTGGAACTCAACTTATGGTTTGAACAAGACAGGGGTATTTTGGTCATTTGTCAGTTATAGGTCATTTTAGCCAATGCCTAAAACTCCTATTTCCAAGCCTCAAATGGAAAAACTCAAAACATGAAAGTTGCTCAAAATGTGATTTTAAGTCTAGAAAGAAGGTCACAAATTGTTGGAAAAGCTCATAGCATGAAGTTACATGATTGGTCAAAAATGAACTAAAAATGGCATATAAGTTTGAAAAGTTGAATTTGGAAATTGATTTGGAAGATCCACAAATCCAAAATAGGTCATCCAATATATCATTTTGATTGGAAAAATCATTTTGAGAACATTGGTTTAGCTAGAATTTTGATTTGGAGCTTTAAAAAGGGTGATGCTTTGAAAAGTTGTTACTTGAAAAGGAAGGCAATGTTGAAAAAACCTTACACAAGCCAAAGATGAGCTTGTTTTTCACTCATCCCTTCTCAATATCTCACATAAGGACATTTTAAGACAAAATTGCAAGGCATAAGGCATGGAAGATGAGAAATTCAACTTGTCCCCACATGAGATTTTCAAGAACTTTCCACACTTTTCTAGATGATTCTAGAAGGATCCAGCTTCTTCCATCCATCATTATAAGAAGGATGATCTTCATAGTGTTCAAGGTTGGTGATAGAGAGTCAAGTCAGAGGAGAAAGAGAGAGATACATTGCCATTAAAGAGCTACCTTCACAATCAAGCAACTTGAGTTTTCTTCCATCACAAGCATCTTCCATCAACAACTCTTGCAAACAGAAGGTTGTGGATCATCCAAGGAGCATCTTGAACCAATTCCAAGGCCTGCAAGCATCCCCACGAGCCCTCACCATCATTACTTGACAGGTTCTTTCTCTCCTCTATCCCTCTTAATTTATTTAGTTTTAGTTCATTCTTTAGGTGTAGAATTAATGTGCTAGGATAGAGGATCAGTTTATGAAGGTTTGAGAGCTCTGCGTGAGGTTTCATGGCAGGTGAGTGATTCTTTAATCTTCAAGAACTAGTTGTTTAGGGAGTTTTAATTAGCATGAGTTAGGTTAGATTGACTAGGGTAGCATGTAGAGCAAGTTTAGATCCTTAGGTTGAAGCTTCACCATGGTTGATCTCAGGTGATCATGGTGGAACCATGATCTTAGTGTCTTCTGTTAGGGTGATCTAGGGAGAATTAGGGGAATCCACGCGTACCATCTTGTTCCTCTCATTGAATACTGCAATTTTCGTTTTGAAATCGTGTTAAACCGTGGCGTGTGGAGAGAGAACCAGGGAGAGGAAGGTTAGGGCATGGAGGAGAGGTTTCTGAAAACCCTAGTCTTGTTTGGGACGATGAAGGAGGTCCATTGATTTGGTCTCAATATTTGACTTGTTATGTTGATCCAACGGCCGTGAGTGAGTCTGAGAATTGGAGGGAAGATTCAAAAGAAGTGAAACGCGGTCGTTTCACTTAAGGCCATTCTGGGCTTAGCTCGCTGTTCGCACCCCCCCCCTTTTGCTGGCCCAACTGAATCCAACTAGCGTGTATTGCTATTCCAACCCCCCTCCCTTTAATTGATTTAAATTCTTTTATTTTCTTCTTTTATTTTTTCTGTTTTGATTAATTCATAAATAAATGATAAAAAATGATTTTTTAATTCTTCTTTTTTCTATGATTAGATGAAAATGTGTAGAAAATATTAAAAATAAAAGTGGGATTTTATTTTTTAGTTTAGTATTTTAATAGATTTTTCTTTTAAAGTAGCTTTTATAATGTTTAGTTTTGTATCATGATTTTGCAGGAATTGTTTTAGGACCTTCCTTTAGGTTTTTTAATCCATTCTTTTTTGTGCAATTAGATGATGAATCATAGTTCCCCATAGGATTTTTTCTAGAATTTTAGAATTAAATTTTGGTTAGTTTAATTAGGGTAGATGTAGGGTATCCTAATTAGGGTTTAGGTTGTGCTTAGGTGAAGAATCATCTTTCTTTGATTGAGTTTTGTCTTGATTTTTAGGTAGAGGCCTATGTAGATGTTATGAATAGACCTTGTAGACCCTTGTGAATAATTGTTAGATTTTTCCCCATTGGTTTAGTATTTTTTAGGTATTTTCTGAAGTTGCCTGTTGATTTTGTCTCCCCTGTGGTTATCTGTTCATCTTTGGGGTTCATTGTGGGGGAATTTGTTGAGGGGCTTGTGTTGCCTTGAAGACCTTGTTGGAGAGCATCATGAAGAGAAGATTGAAGATCAAGATTCAGAGACCCAGAGCTTGGCTTGTCCCCTGTCTGTGAGGTTTGAGATCCTGAAGTTTGGAGGAAGTTCATGGTACTTTCCTGAGGAAGGCACTATGAATGACTTTCATTCTTTCTTCTCACCTCTTTCTTAAGTGTCCAATGATGTTGGAGCCCACTTGTGAGTTTAATTTCTCCTGAGGAGGAATGTAAACTGATCACAGTGGTTGAGCCACATGGGATACGACTCCTAAGTGGAAGCCTCCTAGTACTTTCCTGAGGAAGGTTCTATGAGTCTATTCACTTAGTTCCATTAGTCTGTTTAGGATTTCTCAAGTATCCAATGATGTTGGAGCCAACTTGTGAGTTTAATTTCTCCTGAGGAGGAATGTAAACTGATCACAGTTGTTGAGCCACATAGGATACAACTCCTAAGTGGAAGCCTCCTAGTACTTTCCTGAGGAAGGTCCTATGAGTCTATTCACTTAGCTCCACTAGTTCAGATAGGATTTCCTAAATATCCAGTGATGTTGGAGCCTGCTTGTGAGTTTAATTTCTCCTGAGGAGGAATATAAACTGATCACAGTGGTTGAGCCACATAGGGTATGACTCCTGAGTATACACCTCCTAGTGCTTTCCTGAGGAAGACACTATGAGTCTGCTTGCTTAGCTCCCTTTCTTTGGGTAAGCTTGTTCTGAAGCTTGAAGACTGGGATTGATTCTCTTGTTTGGGGTTTTGCTTCAGTGCTTTGTTTAGATTTGATTCAAATTCTGTGATTAGGGTTAGGATTAGAGAGTAGATTCTTTCTCAAGCATTTGTGTTTGTTTGCCTGTTGGCACTTCATTTCTCTTATCTGTTATTGCTTGATAGCATGTTGTTTATTTTCAGTATGATTGCTGTTATTTCATGACTGGCTTGAGGTCGAGACGAGCTTGTGGAGGCTGACACCCCACACACATTTCCTCCCTCGCTTGCATTGCATGCATTTTACTGTTAAAGCTGATGTTTTTGTTTGTTTCGGTGTATCCTTGACATGATCCCTTAGGACTCTCATTTCCTTTGATAAGGATCTGATGATAGACTTTTAGGTTGAAACCTATGCATGACAACTTCTAGGAGTTCCCTGTTCAAACCTCAACCATAGGATGAATCCATGGCATGATAACAGTAGGACTTGATAGTCTCCCTCCTAGTTGAGCCATAACCCGTAGTTAGCCGAACTACGTTTGCTCTGATCTTTCATACCAGATGAAAGTACGTAGGCATAGGATGCGATATCCTAGCGAGCAACCTTCCCCACCTTCCCCCGTAGTTAGCCGAACTACGTTGACTCTGATTTCTCATTCTCTGATGGGAATACGTAGGCATAAAGCGCGACGCTTTGCCGAGTCATTTTTCTTTTCTTTTCAGCCAGCCTTGATAGGTAGATAGATTATAACCAACCCGTCCAAGTAAACAAACAAGCGAGGATCCCGTCGAGTACGACGGACGTGAGGGGTGCTAATACCTTCCCCTTGTGTAACCGACTCCCGAACCCAGACAATGGTTGCGACGACCTTGTCTTACCCTTATTCGTCAGGTTTTTCCGATCGTTTCCTTTCCCGCTCTGAGGGATAAATAACGAAAGGTGGCGACTCTTCTGTCATGCCGGCACCTTATTTTCGCGCAAGCGACACATATGAATTTCTGGTCCACATGAAACTTGTAGATCATCTTCATAGCTTTAATTTTAGTGGTGGAAGTCATCAAGATGATTTATAGAACTCAAGTTATAGCTCGTGCAAGTTATAGGTCATCTGAGGACACTAAAATTTGTCTGTGAAAGTTGTCTGTCTTCCAAGCAACTTTTGACCTTCAAGGAGTTTTCAAATGAATTCTTGGAAAACATAAGGGTTGTTCCTCATGATCTCCTCTTTCCAAAAAGGTATGGTATGCCTTCATATGATATGTGAAGCTCAAGTTATAGCTTGTGCAAGTCAGGGGTATTTTGGGAAAGTGGAATTATAGGTCATTCTTAGCCTATGCCTAAAACTCATACAAGGAAGCTTCAAATGAAAAACTTCACAACATAAAAGTTGCTCAAAATGGCATTTTGAGTCTAGGAAAGAGGTCATGGAAGTTTGGAAATGCATAGAACAAGAATTGACAAAAGTTGGTGAAAATGACCTAAAAAATGGACATAAGTTGAAAAAGTTCAAGTTGAAAATTGGTATGGGCAATCTACACATCCAAAATAGGTCATGTGATATATCAAATTGAGTCTAAACAATATTCTAAAGACATTGGTTCAGCCACAATTTTGAGATAGGGCTTTAAAAATGAGGTTGCTTTGTAAATCCATTACTTGCATAATAAGGTATTCATGTGAAACTTAACACAAGGCAAGGGATTAGCTTGGTAAGCATCAAACACTCTTCAATAACTCATGTCATGAGATTTTCAAAAGTGTTTAAGGGGCTGCAAGTTAGATTGAAGGGAGATATCATGAGATGGGGATTATGTCATAACATGAGAAATTCATGAACTTTCTAGAATCATCTAAGATGGATCCAGAAGATTCTAGTCAGTTCCATGCTTCTCTATATATTGAGTAGAGATCATCAGAGGCAAAGGTTGGTGAATAGAGAGAGAGAGAAAAGTGAGAATTGCATAGTTTCTTCATTTGCAAGAAAGAGGGAGAACATTCATTCTACACCATTTTTGTTCAAGCTTCTTCTTCATCTCTAATCCATAGATCATAGTGAGTGTATACAAGCGTGGTCAGAGGTTCATCAATGGAGTTTTAAGGAGTTAGAATTGAAATTGCAAGAATCTACACCAGATTTGCAGCCCTCACCACAAGCTTTTTTCACACAGTTTGTTGCAAACAGAAGCACCAACACCATCTGAGGATCATTCTTGAAGCTTGGCCAGGCCTGAAGAGCACGAATTCTCACCTGTTTTCATCAAGATAGCAGGTATGCAACTTGATTCTCACAGCCTTAATTATGTCTTGTTAGTATGAATCTTTAGGTTAGAATTGTTAGGTTTGAGTAGATGATGAATTTCACAAAGTTTGAGAGCCATCCATGAAGGTTTATTTTAGGGCAGTAGAACTTTTATGACTTAGAACTCTCAATTTAGGACATTTTAATCTTAGCTATTATGTTTAGGATACTCAGCATAGCATGTAGATTACACTAGTATAAGGTTTAGCAAGAGTTAGCAAAGTGCATGACAGGGATAGTTCAAGTATACCCAAGGTTTATACCTATCGGGTTTGGTTTTTGGGTGAGTTTTAGAGAAAACTAATGGTAGGGTTTTGTAGAGGGGAATGAGTAGTTCATTTTTGGTCTTTAGGGTTTTGAATTTCGTTGAGAGGAGAGTGAGAACAGAGGTGATGAAAATGGTTGCATGGGAGAAGGTTTTTGGCTGGTTAGGGTTTCTAGTTGGAGAAGATGGTGGATGATCGTTGGATTGGATGAAAGACCTTGACTTTTAATCTCATCCAATGGCTAGCATTTGAACTGAAAAATGGAGGGAAGTGGCTGCGTGTAGAAACGCAGCGTTTCACTTAATGAAACGCCTGGGCCTGAATAAAACTTGATAACCCCACCCCCTTAGTGAAGCCCATTAAAAATGAACTGGAATCTCCTGCTATTCACACCGCGCCCTTATCCATTTATTTTATTTTGATTTTCTGAAATAACCATTGGGCCTGCGCTCTTTTACTTTTGCCACCCCCTAGTTTAGAGCCCACTTAGAATAACAACTAGGCGCTTTGCCATCTGCACCCCCTCCCCATTTATTTCAATTTTGTGTTTTTAATTTCTTTAACATTTTCTTCATTTTGTAAAAATCATATAAAATTGAAAATTTAATATTTTTGGTTTCTTCTTTTTGCATTAGATTCTTAATTGTGTCTAGGAAATTAATAAAAATAAAAATGCCATTTTATTTTTAGTTTACTATTTTTTTGTATATTTTCCATTTTAATAGCTTTTATATAGATTTTAGGTGTGTTCCTAGTTTTGTAGAATTTACTTTAGGACTTTCCTTTAATCTTTTTGATCCATTCTTTTTAGCATGATTAGGTCTTGACCTTAACTCCCTCTGGTTTTTATACCAAGAATTGTAGGATAAATTTTAGTTAGTTTGATTAATCAACATTAGTGTGATAATTAGGGTTTTTAGGGTGAACATAGGTGAGATGAATCATTTTCTTTTGAGAGTTTTTGATTTGATTTTTGGGTATGGGAATATAGGGATATTATGGGTAGGTGTAATAGACCATTGTAAATAAGTGTTAGAATTTTCCCCCTTGTCCTTGTATTTTGACTGATTGTATTGATTGTTTTGTGATTGCTTGTCTATCTGTGGGGGTTTATCTTTGGGAATTGTTGTGGGGCTTGGTTTGCTTTGAGGACCTTGTTGAAGGAGCATGATGAGGAGAAGATTGAAGATCAAAGATCCAGAGGTTGTTGAGTCTTTTGCTTGCCTGTAGCTGTTGAAGACCATAGGGTTTAGGAGCTAGGTAGAGCTCTAGATTAGAGATTTGATTCTTAAAACATGGAATGCTTCCTGGGCTTCCATTCTTTCCCAGTGACTAAAAGTCCCTCTAAGAACTCGCCTCCCTCTTTGGAGGGATAAGTGATTGGTCTTAGAGGTAGAACTTTGAGGGAACCAGTCCCACTATGCTAATCCCATGTGAGCTTCCTTTGGTTGTTCATAAGCTGATTAGCATGCCATAATGTATCTCTTGATTTTAATTCTGTTATCCTGGAGTGCTTACCCTTGAAGATGGAGATCATTGAAGATGAAGACTGTCAAAGAAGCAAGAAGCTAGCTAGAGCTTGGGGGCCTAATGAAGAAAGAGTTTGGAGGTTCATTTAGAGGATGTGTTGTGCATCAACTTTGGAGTTAGCTGTCAGAGCTTGGGGCTTTTTCTGTATTGTGTGTATTAATTCCCCTAGGTTTAAAGTGAAATGTGCTTCACTTTTACCTATTGTGTTCAGGTTAGAGGTAGAGTTTGGCTCCCTTGCTTAGCTTGTTTGCTGTATTCCTCATATTTTACTGTTTACTGTATCTGTTTTTGCTTTCCGTTTATTCCCTTAGGAGCTCTGTTTCTCTCTGTGCAAGAGAGTAACATGACAGACATTAGGAGCTAATCCATGTATGATAACATTAGGGTAGATTTTTTATCCCTTTTTGTAACCCTAGGAGTTTTTAGAGTGTCATCTCTTCTTTCTTCAAACAACAGAAAAACATTAATAAGGGTTATAACAGAGATCAATTCATTTCTTCCGTCAAAAGATTTGAACAAACATCAACCTTTTTGCAATAAGAAAACCCTTGTTTAAGGTGATATTTTTTCATAAAAGACATTTGAACAGCTTGTGTCGTGCGTAGCCCGAACTACGTTTGCTCTGATCTTCCATGCTGTGTGGAAGTACGTAGGCATAGGATGCAGTATCCTAGCGAGCAACCTTCCCCACCTTCACCCGTAGTTAGGCGAACTACGTTGACTCTGATTTCTCGTTCCAGACGGGAATACGTAGGCATAAAGTGCGATGCTTTGCCGAGTCATGTTTTCTTTTCTTTTCAGACCTCATCCTTTAGTTTAGATAGAAGTGTAATCCGTACAAACAAGCAAGCGTGGATCCCATCGAGTACGATGGACGTGAGGGGTGCTAATACCTTCCCCTTGCGTAACCGACTCCCGAATCCAGGTTTTGGTTGCGATGACCATACCTTTTCCCGTCTTTGCGTTAGGTTTACTTCGAGCGTTTCCTTTCCCTCCTTTGGGATAAATAACGCACGGTGGCGACTCTTCTGTATTGCCGGCGCCGATTTTCGCAGTAGCGACATTTGGGTATGTGTTTAATTATTTGTCTGATTTTGTTTGCCAGGTCAGGAGACTCGTGAAGCTTTATCCAGCCATTTGTAAGAGAGTGAGAATGTTTCTGAGACATTGGTACTCAACTTCATACTAGTGGGAGCTTTGGCATTATGATGCATCGAAGATATTGCAGCAAAAGCAGAGTCATGAGACAAAGCACAATCACTCCGTGCTTGCTGCAGAGAAACATCCTTGCTTTGACTTGAACTTCTTTCTTGAATATTGAAATAGCTTCTCTTTTTTTCCAGGTCATAAAAACTCGTGTTCGTTCTGCATCACATTGCTTTATCTTTTAGCCGATTGTCGGAGCTGATAATGATGTTGTTAACCTGTTGCTAGTTGATCTGATGTAGCCTAAGAACATTAAGCATACTTTGAACAACAAACGGTTTTCAACGCACGATTGGTTGGGGTCTTCGATGTTGCTTTTTCCTAAGTGGATGGTATTCTTGGTACTGTTTTAATCTATTGACTTGACGAATGTAATTCGAGACTCATGGCCTTTCCATCATGTATAGATTTCTGAACTTCCTGTCTTTGTTTCAGCTCAGGCAACATTCTTCTCTGTCACTTTCATGTCAACTTGGGAGGCTTGATGTTGAAGTAGACGCAAACCTTGTTCCTTGGCCAATGCAACCGTCCATTTCACAGGAGGATAAATGGAAACAACAAACGTCAATGCTTGATAATGCATCCCAAATTGCAGCTGTTATGTCCTTACACTTCCATTTGTATGAGGTTACTTACCTGCTGTGAGGTTCGGTTTCCATTTCGGGTAAACATGTTCAAAACATCTTCATTTATGTTATTTGGCTATGCCTTGAAGAATTGATGATGTGGATTTTTGTGTCTGTTTACAGGGAATTTGCCGTTGTTGCAGGTGCTGTAAATTTCGAGTGTTGACCGCAAATGCTTTCGAACCGTAGGTTAATCTGAAATTGCCCATCTATACCTTCTTAGACAAGAATTGCAAGGTATACTGACTGTCAAACCTGAAATGCGCGTTTAGGACTATAACTATGCTCTGAACTGGTCTTTTGTAGCTGGTTATCTTGTCTGCGACACTTCCCCATCTTGGGAAAGTCTGTTACTATCAAAATCAAATGAAACATTTTGTGGTAATCTTCTAACCACATATTCCTTTGTTTCTAGGGCACGCATACTGAGGATAAAATCTGGGGAGTCATCCATAACATAACCTGTCGTATCAAAGGTGGAGTTTATGTGAGGAAGAATCAAAATGCTGCCTGTGCAAGGTAATGTCGTCTTAGGTTGATAGTGTCTGTGGGTTGAGTTTCTTTTAGGAAGGAAATTAAAACCGGATCCTTATGCTTCGAACCGTTTTGGTTATGTCACTATGAATTTGTTTGGGAATTTTCTTCTTCAATCCGACATGAACGTCGTATTGGGCGGTCAATTAAATGTGTTTGTGCTTCTATTTGCAGGAAACGTTAGCAGCAGCCTAACTGGTGCGGTAATTACAAATGCTAAATTCTGTAGGAGTTCCCCGACAGTTGGTTTTGTATTGAACAGGGTAATGGTGCTAAAAGTAACAGCTGACAACATGAGAAAGGGAAGTCGACGGGTACCGAAACCATGGTCACGTAAGACTGATGATGATCTCTTTGAACCTTACTTTAAAACATTCTGAGGAGTTAACAAGATAGGTGTATCTGAGCGGCAAAAATGTCGGTGTAAGCATTTATCGGACCTGTTGTATGCTGCTACGTAGAACTTAGCGCCTTGGGGCTTAACTTTGTTATGCTCTCCATTAAATTCTGGGATGTTTCATGTAACTATTATATTATTATTTATTTTTGATCTAGTGAGACTCCCAATCATAGGCTCTTATAGGCAATGGTCCCCTCGCCTTCATATTGTATCTACTGCTGCTAGTAATGATATCATAAACATTTCTTTAATTGACAACCTTCTGATATTAAGTGCTTTGAGAGTAATGCCCATTCAGTGCAAGCGATGAAATTTTGGGCATTCATACTACAAGCCCCTTTCGTTTTTTTCCTCTCTTTTAAACTTTGCAGGAAGTTTTTAAGTGTGTGCGTCCTACCGTCCTTATGGTTGGAATTTTTCCATCCTTTTTGCTTTGAAGCTTGATGAATGTGCTTAGTAATAACCTTTGAAACAATCCTTATATATTGGCACTTTGTACCTTTCAGAAAGCACTTAACACGTAATTGAATGCTTGGTGCTGAAATAATACTGAACCTTGGGCTTGAATAAACCACCTTGCCATTAAATCTCAGGAAAATCCACAAAACAACTTAAATTAAATCCTTAAAAAAAAAAGATGCTTTATGAACTTGATGCCACTTGAATCCTGAACCCATTATTTAGTCACAAATTAATCACGTTCATTCTGATAAGACCCATATCCATAATCAATGTGAAGCACTTTGACTTAACGAAGCTTTAAATGACTACGATCAGTCCTCAAATGATTATGCCAAATAAAAAATCCCACTTCTCCTCAGGGGTAGGCGTTGATGATTTTAAGAGATGTTGAGGAAAACCAATAAAATCCCGTAATCAATCTGAAACAGGCTCAATTGACCATGTCGTGGAGTATTTAAAAATCCATCTGAAATCACTGCATCTGCACGATTTGGTTAGCCGCAATAAACATGTACACACAAGTAGAAAGATAACATATGAGAAAAAACACAAGGAGGCGAGATCTTATGGTCAAAAATTAGGGTGTGACAACCACAATTCATCTTCAATCCTTCATCATCTTTCAATAAGCTTCTTCAACTCCCCAATAAATTCCACAAAACCATAACAAATTTTGTAATCCTACAACATCAATAATTCATTCAACACAACATCACAATCGTAGCTACAACAACAAATTCATCTTCAAAATATTCTTCACAATTCAACAATAACAAAACTCGCAACTCTCAATGCACATACTTCAACAACATCTTGCAGCAAAACATCAACGATTAACAGTAACAAAACGTGATCTCACAACAGAAACAAAAGAGTAAGGACAAGTTTCATACCTGAATTTGATTCAGATTCACTTTATTTTTTGACTCAGTGTATGTATTTGGTGAGAATTTGCAAAGAAATTTTGTTGGATTTGGATAGAAGAAAGTGAAACGAATACGAGGGAATGATTTTGGTAGGTGTGGAGCGGCCGCCGTGAGGCGTGCTGGTGCAACAACATGTTTATGCTTTCCGGGCGTGTTTACTGTGAACTTTGATAAACAGCCGCTGGTCTATCAATTTAGGGTAAAATTGACTAACTTGCAGGATTGACCATACTAAATCCTAGAACATGTGCTAAGTATGCAAAAAGACCCTAAGTTGAACTCCACGTTCGACTATGAAATCTTTGGAAAGTAATATGACTTGAAAATTAAAAGAAAGCAAGTAATGTGTCGAAGGTTAAAAGACAAGAATGTCAAAGTGAAGTAATGTAAAAGCTTTTAAAAGTAAATGACTTTGAAAATAAAGGCAATAATGTAAATGTGCAAAAGACTATAATATGAACTCCGCGTTCGACTATGGAATCTTTGAAAATAAAGGTGCAGAAAATTTAAATGGCCTTTAATATTAAAAGTGCAAAAGATGCTAATCTGAACTCCACGTTCGACTAGGGGATCTTTGAAAAGTAAATGACGTCGAAGATAAATGGGCAAGAAAGTAAATTGCTTTTGAAAGTAAATGTGCAAAAGATTCTAATCTGAACTCCACGTTCGACTAGGAGATCCTTGAAAGTAAATGTGCAAGAAGTTAAATTGCATGGAATGTAAAGGTATTTTAAAGTTGAGGAAAAGCTTGTAAAACAATTTAAATGTAAAAGCCGAAGGTTAAAGGGCAACAAGTAAATGGCAAGAACGAGTAAATTGCATTAAGGAAAAAGGGTTGGTGTTGTATCACGTGCATTCTCGCTAACTCGTTTCTCTACACGCGGGTACTTTGAGTTGTATGGAGTGACTAGTACAGAAATGAACGAACACCCTTATTACATAAAAATAACACCTATTTATAGTGCTATAAATTAACTACTTAGATGATGGTTGAGGCTTCATAACGTGTCTTTTTGGCGCTTTTCTCAGTCTTCAACTTCTCCCACGTTCGCCCACTATCACTTTGAATTTAGACATTAAGAATTCCCTCCAATTTTGATAGTAACTGCCTTGCGCTCCCTTCAGCATGATCTTGGTCGAGAATGTTTCCAACACTTAGTATTTTTTAGGAACTTTGTTCACCTTCCTTCGACTCGGATTTCTTCATAGTCGTGTCGAAACCTTCACATGCGCTAAAGTGACATTTTGACTTGAGATGATTCTGACTTTCACTAGCGTCGAAAATGAGAGCTAACAGGGCGGTGCACGCGCAAGGAGAAGATGAGGAACGTGTTCCTTTGGTATTCCTGGTGTTGTTTTTTTGAATACTACATCCATGTTGTACTTGGGCCTCATGGCCCGTTGAAGTTCATTCCTACATTTTCTTTCTCGTCCTACACCCTTCCTCTATTTTATTATTTTTATTTTTTTTAATTGTTTTTTAATTTTTTAATAACTGCTTTAGTAGTTACTTCTATTTCTTTTATTCAATATTTTTTTATTTAATATTTTATTTAACTTTTAGATTTTTATTTTTATCATTGGTTGATGAAAATCTAGAAATCACGAAGTGATGATTTCAAGGATGTTTGAATCTTCAATATTTTAAATATGTTGATGAATGGCCATTAGATCATTCTTGATACTTTGAGATATTGACAGGTTGTCCTTGGTTGATTATTGAAACTCTTGATTAAAAATGAGACCATTCTTTTTTGCTTCATCTTTTTCTTCTTGTGCCACATGTTTTAGGAGAATGATTCTATATCATTTCTCTAACATGCTTAGCACATAAATTGTTATTGACCGACCTTAGATAGGTTTGAATTCTACATAAGTCCATTTACAATTGCTTAACATAGCGCTAAATTGGTCCCGATTAAAAAAAACCGATCATTTGATCATTAACCACTAACAACTAACTTTACTTTCTTACCCTTCATTTTTCCATAATTTATTTCTCGTCATTTACTTTCTGTCTTTTACTTTTTGTTCATTTATCATTCATGCACTTACTTTGTGTCATTTTATTCTTCTTTGATGTTTTATGCATCATCTTATAAAAAACACAAAAACATAATAAAATGGAAAATACCTAAAAAAGACTTGTGAGATATAACTGGACAATCAAACTTAAATGTTTGACCCGAGCTTGACATGAGGTTTTGGACCTTGTACTTAACCCTAGAAAAGGAGACTTGGGCTGGATTTCTTTATTTCATTGTCTTAACTTAGGATACCTTGCACACACATGACTTTCTCTTGGGCTACCTGACAACCAGACCCTTTATTTCTTGCATAACTCCCTTGTATTTTTCATGTATCCCTCTCCCCATTTTGGTGTACTTTCTTTACTTTCCCGCTTTCCTTTGATTGTGTTTTTTGCTTGCTAGTTATCCTTAGGGACTGGGATCGACCTCACCTTTTCTCTTAACCCTTGTAATTCGATTGTTTCGTGCATCGTCATCAATCTTTCCCTTATACCACTTTCTAAAAGCCCTTGATCCAACGTCAAGCAACATTTTCATTAATAAAATCCTTGATCCAATGTCAAGCGGATTTTTTTAATAAACTCGAAAAACACAATAAGATACGATTAGGATCGCATGCTACGAGCCTTAAGTGGTGGAGAAGGAGTGAGAATGAATATTTCCTACCCTCACTCTAAGTATTTTGAACACAAGACGCTTGGCTTGGTAGTTTAAAATATTCACCACTACCCATATTTTTTGTGCAATCCTAATCAAGAGCAATCCTTTCAAAAATCCTAAAAACAACATCAACTCATCAAACTCCTTTTGTGTCTTAGGGCATCACTCTGAAAACCCTTTTTCAAGGTAAAATTAACCAGCAAACATTTATTTTCTACTCCGAACTACGAAACTTTGATTTTTCATTTCATAATGGAGATACGTAGGCACAAGGACCCTAATCCTTGGTGAACACCCTAATAAAAAAATCCCTCCATTTTTCTTTTAGCAAGTAGAACTTTAGATAAACGATACCCATTCACGCTTAGACGACATAGATGGTTCCCGCTAAGTACAACAAATATGAGGGGTGCTAACACCTTCCCCTTGCATAACTGACTTTCGAACCCGAATTTGGTTGCGAGACAATTTTCTTCACCTTTATGGGTGTTGCGGTGGAAATAGGATATCAAACTATTAATTAGTTTGAATCACAATTCTTAATTCACAACCGCTCTTTGATTTATCCGAAGGAAAAGGTCAAAAGAGGGAAAACCTATTTTTGCATCATAAACACAATGTGGGGAAAGACCTAGGTAAGGGGTTGGTTAAGCTTAGGGAAGGTACTAGCACCCTAAACTTCTGTAGTACTCTACAGGAACCTTTTGTTTATTGTATGCTTTTTATTTTTATTTATTATCTGCTTTAATATATATTGAGCTAAGGGATATAGTGACCTAAAAGAGACCTAAGGGTTAGACCTAAGTTTACTCGGCAAGACGTCGCATCTTGTGCCTACATATCCTGACAGGAATGGAATCAGAGTAATTGTAGTTCCCCTAATTAGGGAGGTTAGAAACCTCTTGACTGTAGTCAAGGTTTCAAGGGGAGTAAGCATATCTTAAGGACACGCCTACGTGGAGTTTTTAAACTCCTATTTCTACGTTGAAATGTTAATTGAAAATTTAGGGTTAAATTAGGGATTCCACAGCGGGAAAACCTAAACAGAGCACGACGGCTCTTTGACCTAAAAGCTAGGGTAAAGGGCAATTTTGTCCACGGCGGGACACCTAAGCTAATTAGGGTTTTGAAATGGTTGAAACTAGGGTTATTGACTCGGCGGTCAAACTGTTAATCCTAATTCCTTCGGAAAGTAAATAACGGTAAAAACATGCAAGCAACAGAATTATTACATGGCAGGCATAAAAAAAATGAAAATAAAGCAAGCAGTAAATGAAAGCATCGCGACCACTCTGTTGCACCCTAAAATTTGCTCAACCTTCTTCACTTGGTTTATGTTTCATTTGCATTAGCATTTGCATATAGAGTCATGTACATAGTCTAATCATCAGCATAGCATAGCATGGCAAGTCATCCAACAAGGGACCAAGTATTATTCTCATCCCTATGAGCCTATCAAGAGGTTATTATTCTAATTCAATCTCATTCAAGTCATCAGAAAAGAAATTGAAACCTAAAGAAGTCATTGGGTCAAGCAGTGAATCTATCTCCCATCTGAGGGCATCTGAAGGTCATCAAAGAAGTTGTGAGCTGTGAATTGAGCATGGAGGGTATCTAGACATCATGGAAGACTTAGAAAGTCATTTGGAGAAGGAGGCAAGTCATTGATAAGATCACAAGAGTTGCAGTTGAAGACAGTCAACTAGGGTTTCATCTGGGTCAACCCTGGGTCAACCTTAGGTCAATTGACTGATTGAAGGGCATTAAGGTCTATTGGAGAGATGTGGGGTTCATCATTTGACATGTGGAGAAGGATATGGTGATGTTCCAAGAAGAAATCAGGAGAAATAAAGGAGAAGAGGAGTTTCTAAATTAGGGTTTCTGTGTAAAATCCCCTGATTTAGGTCAAACTTCCAAGCAAGATAAGTCAAAATGAAAGCTTCAAATGGATCCTTGGTCAACATGAAACTTGTAGAGGATATCAATACCTTTAATTTGAGTGGTGGAAGACATCAAGGAGATTTATAGAACTCAAGTTATGGTCCTTGCAAGTTACAGGTCATCTGAGGTATCTGAAATTTTGTCTGTGAAAGTTACTTGTCTTCCAAGCAATTTTTACCCCTCAAGGAGATTTCAAATGAATTTCTGGTCAACATAATAATTGTTCCTCATTGTCTTAGCTTTCTATAATGGTATGGTATGCCTTCATATGATTTGTGGAACTCTACTTATGGTCTTGGCAAGAAAAGGGTATTTTGGTCATTTGAGAATTACAGGTCATTTCAAGCCTATGCCCAAAACTCATACAAGAAAGCTTCAAATGGAAAACTTCACAACATCAAACTTGCTCCAAATGACATTTTGAGTCTAGAAAAGTGACCATGAAAGATTGGAAAGGCTCATAGCTCAAGGTTTCAAAATTGGTGGATTTAATGAATAAAAAATGACCTAAATTTGGGATTTTTCATACTTTGGCCAAATGGGATGAAATTATAGGTCATTTTGATTGGAAAAATCATTTTGAGAACATTGGAAAAAGTAGAATTTTGAGTTTGGTTCAAGAATTGAAAGTTATGCATGGTTACTTACAAGTGAAGTTACATAATCCAAATCCAAGGGAAAGTGTGCATGGGAAGTTTCTCCAAGGTTCTAGGAGTTTCTAATCTCATCTATATATTGTGTGGAGTGGCTTCATGCCATGGTTGGTGAATCACATTGCTCATAACACCAAGTTCCACACAATTTTTCCAACTTGCAAAAGCTTTTCAAACTACCTCAAATCTTCACCAATTTTCACAATTCTTGATTGGATCATCATCACCATCATTCAGAGATCACATTTCACACAAGCATTTGGTGGATTTGAGGAGAATTCGTGCCATACACTTCCATCATCCAAGAAGCAAGAAATTTGGAATTGCAAGATCCAAGAAGTTTGAGTTAGAATCTTTGCATACAGAATCAAGGTTTGAGTGTGTGGATCAGTTTCAAATCACTGCAAGCATTGGATCAAGGAGTTCCATAGCTGTTTTCTTCATTTTACACCAGGTAGGTTTCTCCTTCGAATTGCATGTTTTAGTTAGAATTATAGGGATTTGTTAGCATAGAAATGTTAGGATAGGTTAGATGAATGATTTTGGTGAGTTTGGAGAAGTTTTATGGAGGTTGTTAATGGTGTGTCAAAACTGTTAAGGCTTGTAACTCATGGTTCAATGCACGAAAATCTTGAATAAATGGCTCAAATTAATCAGCATGGAATATAGATCAGGTTAGGGTAAGAATTGGTGAGAATTGAAGCAATTGATGACAGGTGAAAATGGTGGAGCAGTGTTATTGCACTCATCGGGTTTGATCATTGGTTAAGTTTTAGAAGAAGATAAGGGTATGGCTGTGTAGAGGGGAAGAGGTAGATCATCTTTGCTTTTGGAATCGTTTGATTTCGTGGAAGAACGAGAGAGAACAGAGAGGTGTAAGCTCGTGCATGGGAGAAGAGAATTTCAGAAACCCTAGGGTTTCAAGGTTGAAGATAACCCCAGAGCCACACGATCGTGATGCTGACTTTGACTTGGCTTCTCATCCAACGGCCACGATTAAACAGAAAAACGGAGGGAGATTTAAAAACCAATGCGCACCGTTTCATTAAACATATTCAGACTGGGCTTCAGATTTCATTGCTATGCACACCCTCCCCAATCAGGCCCAATTTGGTTTTAACTGAAAAATTCGCTATTTGCACCATTTACAGTTTTTAATTTTTGTCATATATTCTGATGGTGTTGGGCCCAGACGCGCTTGCTATGTGCGCCCCCCAGTCTGGGCCCAGTTGGTTGTTTTAACTGCTTTTTATTACTCATGGCACCCCTTTCCATATTAATTCCATTTTATTTTCTTTCAAAATTTCATTTCTTTAAAAATTCCTAAAAAATAGAAAAATGCATGATTTTAATTGATTCTTTTTGCATATTATTCATAATTTTGTCAAGAAAAATATCACATAAAAAAATTAATATTTCATTCCATTTTCATATTTTTAGCATATTTTTCTTTTAAATAGCATTTTAAGTAGTTTAATTTGATGCATGATTTTGTTAATTTTAGTTTGAATAAATGCTTTACCATTTTTAATCCATTCTTTTTAGGTTGATTAGATTAGACATTTATCTTGCATACCAAATTTAGTTCATATTTTTAGGACTTAATTTTAGATGATTTGTTTAGGTGTGAATAACATGATCAAAATTAGGGTTTAGGTGATAACATAGGTGAATTAGTCCATTTCCCTTAGGAGTTAGAGATTGAATTTTTGGGGTATGGGACTATAGGGACTATGGGTAGTTATTAGATCCCTTAGAAAATATTAGGATTCCCCTACTGCTATTAGTATACTATCTATGTTTGCTTGACTGGTGTGGTGTGCCCTCTCTGGGGATTATGATTTGTCTGTATGGGGTATTGGGATTACTTTGGGGATTGGGAGAGCTGAAGACTTGAGAAGATGAAGCCATTGGAGATCTAGAGATTGAAGTCCAACTTCCAGAGTTGATGAGGAGATTCTTGCTAGCAGCTGTTGAAGAGTATAGGGATAGGAGCTAGGCAGAGCCCTAGAGTAGAAAGCTTGTTTCCCAAACATGGAATGCCTTGTCTGCATCCATTCTTTCTCTATGATTCAAAGTCTCTTTCAAATATCCACCTCCTTCCTTTGGAAGGATCAGTGAATGTATTTGAAAGATAGAACTTTTGAGGGAAAATTGTCTGTATAATGTTAACAGTTAATGAGCCACCCTTGGTAGGCAGTTTACTGTTTAACAATCATTCTCTCTTGTTGTCTGATATTCCTCTTGGAGATTGAGACTTGAAGAAAAGATATTGTAGACTGAAAGACTGATGACAAAGACCTTGCTTGAAGGCTGTGGAGATGGAGATTGATGCTTGCTGAAGCTTGTAGCTGATTGATGATGACTTGAAGGCAGATGTTGCAGAGCTGCTGTGGCTGTTTATTTTCTGCTGTTATTAATTTCTTGATGTATTGATTGGTTTTCCCTGACTGTATTGTTTGCTGTTTAACCTGTTAGGTAGAAAGTGAATTCTGTTCACTTTTGCCTATTGTTTTCTAGGTTCGAGGTTGAGTGGGACTCCCTTGCCTCGCTTGTATTGCTGCATCCATGCATTTTACTGCTTTACTGTATATATGCTATTGTTTCTGTTTCCGTCTATTCCCTTAGGATCTCTGTTTCTCTCTGTGCAAGAGAGGAGCATGATAGACACTAGGTCTTAACCCATGCATGATAACATTAGGTTAGTTTGATTCCCTTTGCAACCATAGGATAGAGTTATGTCTCTTCTTCCTCAAAACAAACAGAAAAACACAATAAGATTTCAAACACAATAAAAGACACTTCTTCCGTAAAAGAATGTGAACTCATCAAGGCGTCATTTTGTTCGCTTGGACTGTTAATCAAAACACCTTTTTCAGAAGGAGTAAAAACAATCAAAACAGACAGACTTGTGTCGTACGTGGCCCGAACTACGTTTGCTCTGATCTTTCATGCTGTATGAAAGTACGTAGGCATAGGATGCGATATCCTAGCGAGCAACCTTCCCCTCCTTTCCCGTAGGTAGGCGAACTACGTTGACTCTGATTTCTCGTTCCAGACGGGAACACGTAGGCATAAAGTGCGATACTTTGCCGAGTCATTTTCATTTTCTTTCCTTTTTAACCCTTAACCTTTAGTTTAGATAGAATAACAATCCATACCCGAAAGCAAGCGTGGATCCCGTCGAGTACGACGGACGTGAGGGGTGTTAATACCTTCCCCTTTCGTAACCGACTCCTGAATCCAGGTTTTGGTTGCGATGACCATTCCTTTCCCGTCTTCGCGGTAGGTTTACTCTGAGCGTTTCCTTTCCCTCCTGTGGGATAAATAATGCACGGTGGCGACTCTTCTGTTCAGCCGGCGCCGATTTTCGCAGTAGCGACATCTGGCGACTCTGCTGGGGACCCAACGTCCCCTGGCTGCTAAGGACTGCGATAGTTCCTTATGCATTTGGGATCCAACGTCCCTTAAGAGAGTCAATCCTAACGCTTGTTTTCCCGTCGAGGATTTTGTATGGATTTATTTTTATTTCTGTCCTTTATTTTCAGCATTATATTATTGATATTATTGCTGTATTGGGGTGTGACGGGTGATTCTATGATTGAGAGATAAGCCGGACCTGGGTTTGAGTGCACTTAGAATTAGAGTGGAAAGTAGTGGGCGCCCGCTTGCTTTGCTTGCCTTGGTGTCCCGCAAAATTCACACTCGGACGAGGTTCCTCTGGTTGGCCTCCTGCCCCTTCCTTTGGTTGGCGTGGGTTGCTGGTTAGTTGAATTGTCGACTCTGGAAACCGATCAATTGGAAGTTGGATAAGTGAGGCCTCTTCAGGATTTGATGATGCCACTCCTTCTGGGAATCATATCATCAACCCTGAAAGTCTGTGACGCCGACGACCGCATAAGATGTCGTACCTTTGTCAGTTACTAGGACACCTACTTGTGAGAGGGTTTGGGGTTATGCAGGTAACTAGACCTTCAGATACCAGGCTTATTTCTTGATCTGAGATCCTGAGTATTTATGGACAGTTATAAGGTCTGTCAGAGACCAGTTGGAGTTATGATATGAGGTCTGTCAGAGACCAGTCATAGTTATGTTGTAGGGTCTGTCAGAGACCAGGTTGGAGCTTTTATTATTGGGGTCTGTCAAAGACCAGATTGGCGTTATCATTGGGTCAGAGAGCAGGATTGGAGCTTTGTATTGGGTCTGTCTAAGACCAGGTTTGAGGAATTCTGGAAGGCCTATCTGAGACCCATTTTTTAGATTGGGCTTCTCAGCCGGGGCACTTGATCCCTGTTGACTGTGTGCATACGCATTCGCATTTTCATTCGTATGTTAGTAGCATATTGCATATCCATTTTGCATTGCAGGTACTGGTTCAAAACTGTATCTCATCTCCTGCATCTTCCAGGTCCTCCAAGATTAGCGACCGAAGAATTCCCTGCCATTCAACCAGAAACAGCAGTGAGGAAGCCATGAGTCAGGATCAGACTGAGATGCAAGAGGTGCACAACAACATGATGCGGCTCATACAGGTAATGGAAGCCATGGCCAAGAGTCAGGAACAGTTGCAGAATATGGTGCAGCCTCTGATTGCACGAGCTAATGATAGGGCTGCCGATTTTGCTCAGCAAGGGAATCAAGGTTTTCTCCCAGGCCTCGGACGCCAACTTGTGGGGATAGACATCGAGCAGGTTCAAGCGGAATTAATTAATGTTCGAGGCCAGCTGGGGCAGTTCACGAGAGATATGCAAGTGTTGCACTCGAATCAAGAGACGCTAGAAGAAGAGAACTGCCGATTGAAGGCACAGGTGGGATTGATGGCTGAAATATTAAGGAACGTACTCAGAAGAGAAGGAGGGCAAATGTCTGAAGACGCGGCTGGCTTATCTGCTCCTCAGGGGTCTGAAGAACCATTACCCATGCATGATAGGCTTAAGAGACCCTCTCCACGGTTCGAAGCTCAGGGTTCTCCTCGTCAGCAGTCGCAATTGATTTTTCAGGATAACTCAAGGAGGTGTGGTAAGAGGATGAGGTTTTCTAACAGAGTATTTGATGAGATCCTAGTGGATTATGATCAGCTGGTGCAACTCTTGTTCCAACTTCAACTGGTGGAGCCCCGCATTTTGGTTCCACTGACAGGGCAGCCGCCACCAGACTATGACCTGAACGCCCATTGTGCCTTCCACTCCGGAGCACCGGGGCATAACATTGCAAACTGCAAAGCTTTTAAGCATAAGATTCAAGATTTGCTGGATGAGAAAACAATTGAGTTTGTACCGGGGGGTATAAAAGTTTCAGGGACTGATATTCTCATTTCTCCGCCAGAGGTCGCAGACGCATCGAGGTATATCCCAGAGCCACTGGAAGCTAAATCCCCATGTCCAAAACAGTTGCCGATGCCAGGGTTGAATTTAAGGATGATAACGCGCGAGCCTAAGGAATCGTCCGGGCAAAGCCAGCAGCATACGAGATGCCAGTATCCGGCTCAACAAAGAATGCGGGGAAGGAAATCAAGGAGGGTGTTTGAAAAGCCTCCCTCAATGTATGCAGATTTGTTACAGACACTACTGGGTTTGAACTTGGTGGAGAAGAGAACTCTGGTGCCAATAACAGGCACTCCTCCGTATGGTTATGATGCAAGCAGGCACTGTGAATTCCACTCCGGGGCTCCCGGACATGATATTGAGGGTTGCCATGCGTTCAAGCATAACGTCCAAGATTTAATCGACACCAGGGTTATTAACTTCTCTGATAGGGTCCCCAAGGTGGTGCAAGGCCATAGACAAGCGAAAGCCGGGGTGAAGAAAAAGTTTCCCAGGTTTGATCGGGCCGTCGAAGGAAGATCGAGACAGCAGTAGACTACCCCTGATAATAGTTTCTGAGGATGGTTGACTCGCCAATAAGTCCAAGTGCAGGAAGTCCAGTTCTGAGACACCGACATTTTTCATGTTATCTTGTTCATGTCTTCGCATTCGTAGTTTCTTTTCTATTTAATTGCGAATTTCGCTTCTAAAACTTGTTGTTTTTCAATTGATATTTATAAACGAAATGAATATGCATGTTTTGAATTAATCCAGTCGTGTTCACTCTTTGCTTTCTTAATGCTTAATGCTTGTTTTAGCAGGAATCCGAGGAGGATGACGAAAACAGATGACGAATAATATTCCGATTGTATGCTTTTGGATAAAAAACTTGTTGATGAGATACAGACATTGTTTCAATCCATAAACACCGAAGATATAAGGAAGATAATCCCTTGATAACCCCTTTTGAGCCCAGTAGTAGGAGTTTCTTTTTGAAAATGAAAAAACCCTAAATCTTAACCCGGGGCAGGGTAGGTGTCAGTTAGTTTGACCAAGCGTTCGAATCGTGAAAGGAGTGTCCGTACAAGGATCAATCACACCTCTGGAGGTCGTGCCTAAAAAAAACAACAAGGTTTGAATAGAAAGAGTGAAACAGTCACATTATTCCACAAAAAGTCAGACAAACCAGTGTCACACGACTTGTTCGAAAAAAAACGAAAAGCGAAAAGAATCAAAAGCCCGCTAAGTCAAAAATTGAAAACAAATGACTTAGGCAAAAAATAGGGGCATCCCGCTGGACTGGAAAATCAAAAGAATCTCAAAAGATACCCAGTCCAGGCAAAAGTTAGGGAATAAAAAAAAAAAACGAAAGACGGAAAGGATTGTCAAAGAAAAGAAAAAATCCTCGAAAAGGACAAAGTCGTGTGACTCTAGGTACCCAAAGACGAAAAGCAAATGACTGCCACTCAAAAAAAAAAGTGTGGTATCCTGAACCATCACTCCTATCATTCCACCTCTAATAGGTGAACGCTGAAGTCAGATTAGCTGAACATAGGATTGGAGAACATCATGGCGAAGGGGTGGGTTAAAATAAACTTTGAGCCTATGTCCTTCCTTGTTAACCGTGAACCTGACCAAGTTACAACCCGAAAAAGTCCTAATTGAAACAGGTTTTGGTCAAGAGCATACGTCGGTAAAGATCGCATCGAAACTGACTCCTAAAAGGGTTCCTCTTACCAGCTTTCGTATTGACATTTTGATAATTGATTCATTACATGTCGCAAAAAATTTTCCAGTGAACAAACTTGGATTTTGAAACTGTCATATGCATTGAGTTTAATATATCTTTTGTGCAGAACAACCTGTGTTACTTGCGAGTAAGTGCATGTCAACAGGAAAGATTCCTACAGTGGAAGGTCTGATCAAGATAAAATGCAGAATGCCCAAATGTTTCGTGAACTGGGGCAAGCTATACTGATTAATTCAGGTAGAGTCAGTCATCCTAGAATCAGTAAATCTGGGGCAGTCAGGTCAAGATTTGGCAAATCTCTCATAGCTATGGGCATTGCTCCACAAATCAATCAATCAGGGGCAAAGCCATTAACAGACCAAGATAGGTCACCCTAGGAGCACGAGAGCTACTTTTGACAGAGCACCTCTTCGAGGGTCGAAATTGTAGAAGCGGTTCATGTCTGGCCGTCAGGATACAAAGACTACAGGGTCCATTCCAAAATTGTTGCAGATTCAGGGGCAAGCTATTTCAAGATAGAGTCCTGACTAGGATTTCCTTTCGAGAAGAAGTGTTCAAGAATACATACTGGGGCATGGCAGTATCCCCGAAGCAGAGTTCCGAGAAGGTGGGTTATCAAAAGATTGCAGTACGGACCAGGAGTTCGTAGCGAAAGATTCTATCCCCGCGCAGGTCGCGCTTCCAAGATAGCAGTGTTCCTCACCGAAGAATGATCGAATTTCCCAGCTAGTCGCAGCTTATCCAAAGGACATTCCCCAGCCAAGTCATTTATCCTCAGCAGAGTTTGGCGGATTCCTTATCTCAAGCAGAGTGGTTCAGCCGCAGAAGATTAATATTTGTGAGCCGAATTCAGATAGTTCACCTTTCCCCGCAGGGTCATTTACTCTCCCTGCGGAGTCAGTTGATTTTCTCCCGAGAATCGTTTCGTCCCCGGCGGAGTTCTCTCTTTTTCAGCAAGTGTGTCCTTTTCCTCCCAGTGGAACTCGAAGATTAAGATTCTCCCCGGCAGAGTTGGTTGTGTGTCCTGGCATTTATTTTGTCAGAATATCGTGTGAGACCTGTTCACTCTCCAGCAGAAGTCCAATCATACTGTGCACATCTGCTATTCCCCAGCAGAGTTATATTCCCCAGCAGGGTGTCACCTCAACAAGGTGCTTGGTTAAGTTCCCAATTTCCCAGCAGGGTTGACTTCACTCTTCCAGCATTTATTTTGCTGGAATGATTCTGTAGCGCCTGGCTATCCCCAGCGGAGTTGGTATTATCTTCAGCAGTTATTTTGCTGAAGCAGTTTCTGTATTCTAGCCGTTCAGATGGGGAGAACTCTTGCTCAAATGAATTACCAAACATTCAAGATCTCGGCATGAGACATTCAATGATAATGTCAGTTCGACAGTATTCCCCACAGAGTTACCAGGATAAGTCTCTCTTTATTCCCAGGCAGAGTTATTTGTCATCAAAGGGCTTCATGAATCAGAATTTCAGAAGTTGCAGCCGGTTATCAGAACAGGCATCCGGTAGTTTGGTTTCCAAATATCCCCAGTAGAGTTCGCCTCAACGTCACTGTCACGTCAGTGCTAAGAAGTTTGTGGGTTGGGATCAATGAAGAAATGGGTCCTGACGTGGACAATCTATTCCTATATTGACGGGATTTCTTCGTGCTAGAGAAGTGAGTGTCCTAACGTGGACAGATTTATTTCCTCGGGTTGATGAGATGTGTTAGTCCTAACGTGGACAGATCTGGGTTCTCGGTATTGGGGGAATGTGAAGTCATGACGTTGACAAAATTGATTACTCTTTGTGTTGGTGTCCTGACGTGGACCATTTATTCTCAGCAGTTATCTTTCTTCGTGTTGGTGAAGCGAGGGTCCTGACGTGGACAAATCAGACGAAGATGTGAGTCCTGACGTGGACAAGCTTTATTTTCTCAGCAGAAAAGATGTAGTCCTTACGTGGACAAATCAAGACGAGATCAGGGTCCTGACGTGGACAAATCAGATGAAGATGTGAGTCCTGACGTGGACAAGTTATTTCCCCAGCGGGTCGAAGGTGCATGAGTCCTGACGTGGACAAAGTTTATTTCCTCAGCAAGTCGACATGTGAGTCCTTACGTGGACAAATCAAAAGAAAATGTGTTTTCTTACGTGGAAAGAAGTTGATTCCTTACGTGGAAAGAAAATGTGTTTCCTTACGTGGAAAATAAGTTGATTCCTTACGTGGAAAAGAAAGTTGATTCCTAACGTGGAAAGTTTGATTCCTAACGTGGAAAGATTGTATTCCTTACGTGGAAAGAGTGGAGTCCTTACGTGGACAGATCAAGTTGGTTTCCTAACGTGGAAAGAAGAATGATTCCTTACGTGGAAAGAGAGGTTTCAGTTCCTTACGTGGAAGAGCAAGTTTATTCCTTACGTGGAAAGATTGGAGTCCTCACGTGGACAAATCAAGATGAGTTGTATTCCTTACGTGGAAGAAGAGATGTTTCCTTACGTGGAAAGAGTTTTATTCCTTACGTGGAAAGAAGTATTCCTTACGTGGAAAAGATTGTATTCCTTACGTGGAAAGAGTTTTATTCCTTACGTGGAAAGAAGTATTCCTTACGTGGAAAAGATTGTATTCCTTACTTGGAAAGAGTTTTATTCCTTACGTGGAAAGAGATTGTATTCCTCACGTGGAAAGATTGTATTCCTTACGTGGAAAGATTGAGATTCCTAACGTGGAAAGATTGTATTCCTTACGTGGAAAGATGGTGATTCCTTACGTGGAAAGATTGTATTCCTTACGTGGAAAGATTGGAGTCCTTACGTGGACAAATCAAGATGAAGTTTATTCCTAACGTGGAAAGGACAATGTAGTCCTAACGTGGACGAATTTATACTTCTTCGGGTCAACGAACGGTGTCCTGACGTGGACGAGGTTACCCCATGCTGATAGGATTTTCCTGTGCAGTCGAAGATGTGATTCCTTACGTGGAAAAAGACGATTCCTTACGTGGAAAGATGTGATTCCTTACGTGGAAAGATGGATTCCTAACGTGGAAAGTTTGTATTCCTTACGTGGAAAAGAAGATAGATTCCTTACGTGGAAAGATGGAGATTCCTTACGTGGAAAAATGATTCCTTACGTGGAAAGAGTGTATTCCTAACGTGGAAGAGTTTAGTCCTGATGTGGACAGATCCAAAAGAAGAAGTGATTCCTTACGTGGAAGAGATGGTATTCCTGACGTGGAAAAAAGATGTATTCCTTACGTGGAAAGGTGGGTCCTAACGTGGATGATGTATTCCTTACGTGGAAAAAAGATGTATTCCTTACGTGGAAAGGTGGGTCCTAACGTGGATGATGTATTCCTTACGTGGAAAAAAGATGTATTCCTTACGTGGAAAGGTGGGTCCTAACGTGGATGATGTATTCCTTACGTGGAAAAAAGATGTATTCCTTACGTGGGAAGGTGGGTCCTAACGTGGGTGATGTATTCCTAACGTGGAAAAAAAAAGATGTATTCCTTACGTGGAAAGGTGGGTCCTAACGTGGACGAGGTGTTCCTGACGTGGACGGAGAGAGGCATTCCTTACGTGGACAGGAGTTTAGTCCCGACGTGGACAGATCCAAAGGAAGATGTTATTCCTAACGTGGAAAGGTTATTCCTAACGTGGAAAGGGGAGTCCTAACGTGGACGATGGAGTCCTAACATGGACAAGGTTATTCCTAACGTGGAAGATGTTATTCCTAACGTGGAAAGGAGAGTTGATTCCTAACGTGGAAGATGTTATTCCTAACGTGGAAAGGTTATTCCTAACGTGGAAAGGTTATTCCTAACGTGGACGATAGAGTCCTAACGTGGACAAGGTTATTCCTAACGTGGAAGATGTTATTCCTAACGTGGAAAGGTTATTCCTAACGTGGAAAGGGGAGTCCTAACGTGGACGATGGAGTCCTAACGTGGACAAGGTTATTCCTAACGTGGACAAGAGTTTATTCCTAACGTGGACGATTTATTCCTGATGAAATGCAGACGAGTCATCCTCAGCGAAGTCGCCGAGATTTTTTCGTGTTGACGGCAGGTGGAGTCCTAACGTGGACAAGTGTAGTTGAGATTTCTTCGATGATAGAATCTTTTTCGGGCTGATGAAAATAATCCCCAGCACGGTCGCTAATGGATCAGTTGGTTGCCATAACAGTTAGATTCAGTTGATGAATGTCGTTCCCCAAGCAGTGATGCAGTTTATTTCTGCGGTTGGCAAATTTCCGGGTTCTTAGTATTCAACCGTCTCGTACCACGAATGGTTGAAAGCTGTTCGCTCTTCACCCAATCGGGTCCAAGTCGCTTGAATAGGGGCAGCTGTTGCACCCTAAAATTTGCTCAACCTTCTTCACTTGGTTTATGTTTCATTTGCATTAGCATTTGCATATAGAGTCATGTACATAGTCTAATCATTTGCATAGCATAGCATGGCAAGTCATCCAACAAGGGACCAAGTATTATTCTCATCCCTATGAGCCTATCAAGAGGTTATTATTCTAATTCAATCTCATTCAAGTCATCAGAAAAGAAATTGAAACCTAAAGAAGTCATTGGGTCAAGCAGTGAATCTATCTCCCATCTGAGGGCATCTGAAGGTCATCAAAGAAGTTGTGAGCTGTGAATTGAGCATGGATGGTATCTAGACATCATGGAAGACTTAGAAAGTCATTTGGAGAAGGAGGCAAGTCATTGATAAGATCACAAGAGTTGCAGTTGAAGACAGTCAACTAGGGTTTCATCTGGGTCAACCCTGGGTCAACCTTAGGTCAATTGACTGATTGAAGGGCATTAAGGTCTATTGGAGAGATGTGGGGTTCATCATTTGACATGTGGAGAAGGATATGGTGATGTGCCAAGAAGAAATCAGGAGAAATCAAGGAGAAGAGGAGTTTCTAAATTAGGGTTTCTGTGTAAAATCCCCTGATTTAGGTCAAACTTCCAAGCAAGATAAGTCAAAATGCAAGCTTCAAATGGATCCTTGGTCAACATGAAACTTGTATAGGATATAAATACCTTTAATTTGAGTGGTGGAAGACATCAAGGAGATTTATAGAACTCAAGTTATGGTCCTTGCAAGTTACAGGTCATCTGAGGTATCTGAAATTTTGTCTGTGAAAGTTACTTGTCTTCCAAGCAATTTTTACCCCTCAAGGAGATTTCAAATGAATTTCTGGTCAACATAAGAATTATTCCTCATTGTCTTAGCTTTCTAGAATGGTATGGTATGCCTTCATATGATTTGTGGAACTCTACTTATGGTCTTGGCAAGCAAAGGGTATTTTAGTCATTTGAGAATTACAGGTCATTTCAAGCCTATGCCCAAAACTCATACAAGGAAGCTTCAAATGGAAAACTTTACAACATCAAACTTGCTCCAAATGACATTTTGAGTCTATAAAAGTGACCATGAAAGATTGGAAAGGCTCATAGCTCAAGGTTTCAAAATTGGTGGATTTAATGAATAAAAAATGACCTAAATTTGAGATTTTTCATACTTTGGCCAAATGGGATGAAATTATAGGTCATTTTGATTGGAAAAATCATTTTGAGAACATTGGAAAAAGTAGAATTTTGATTTTGGTTCAAGAATTGAAAGTTATGCATGGTTACTTACAAGTGAAGTTACATAATCCAAATCCAAGGGAAAGTGTGCATGGGAAGTTTCTCCAAGGTTCTAGGAGTTTCTAATCTCATCTATATATTGTGTGGAGTGGCTTCATGCCATGGTTGGTGAATCACATTGCTCATAACACCAAGTTCCACACAATTTTTCCAACTTGCAAAAGCTTTTCAAACTACCTCAAATCTTCACCAATTTTCACAATTCTTGATTGGATCATCATCACCATCATTCAGAGATCACATTTCACACAAGCATTTGGTGGATTTGAGGAGAATTCGTGCCATACACTTCCATCATCCAAGAAGCAAGAAATTTGGAATTGCAAGATCCAAGAAGTTTGAGTTAGAATCTTTGCATACAGAATCAAGGTTTGAGTGTGTGGATCAGTTTCAAATCACTGCAAGCATTGGATCAAGGAGTTCCATAGCTGTTTTCTTCATTTTACACCAGGTAGGTTTCTCCTTCGAATTGCATGTTTTAGTTAGAATTATAGGGATTTGTTAGCATAGAAATGTTAGGATAGGTTAGATGACTGATTTTGGTGAGTTTGGAGAAGTTTTATGGAGGTTGTTAATGGTGTGTCAAAACTGTTAAGGCTTGTAACTCATGGTTCAATGCACGAAAATCTTGAATAAATGGCTCAGATTAATCAGCATGGAATATAGATCAGGTTAGGGTAAGAATTGGTGAGAATTGAAGCAATTGATGACAGGTGAAAATGGTGGAGCAGTGTTATTGCACTCATCGGGTTTGATCATTGGTTAAGTTTTAGAAGAAGATAAGGGTATGGCTGTGTAGAGGGGAAGAGGTAGATCATCTTTGCTTTTGGAATCGTTTGATTTCGTGGAAGAACGAGAGAGAACAGAGAGGTGTAAGCTCGTGCATGGGAGAAGAGAATTTCAGAAACCCTAGGGTTTCAAGGTTGAAGATAACCCCAGAGCCACACGATCGTGATGCTGACTTTGACTTGGCTTCTCATCCAACGGCCACGATTAAACAGAAAAACGGAGGGAGATTTAAAAACCAGTGCGCACCGTTTCATTAAACATATTCAGACTGGGCTTCAGATTTCATTGCTATGCACACCCTCCCCAATCAGGCCCAATTTGGTTTTAACTGAAAAATTCGCTATTTGCACCGTTTACAGTTTTTAATTTTTGTCATATATTCTGATGGTGTTGGGCCCAGACGCGCTTGCTATGTGCGCCCCCCAGTCTGGGCCCAGTTGGTTGTTTTAACTGCTTTTTATTACTCATGGCACCCCTTTCCATATTAATTCCATTTTATTTTCTTTCAAAATTTCATTTCTTTAAAAATTCCTAAAAAATAGAAAAATGCATGATTTTAATTGATTCTTTTTGCATATTATTCATAATTTTATCAAGAAAAATATCACATAAAAAAATTAATATTTCATTCCATTTTCATATTTTTAGCATATTTTTCTTTTAAATAGCATTTTAAGTAGTTTAATTTGATGCATGATTTTGTTAATTTTAGTTTGAATAAATGCTTTACCATTTTTAATCCATTCTTTTTAGGTTGATTAGATTAGACATTTATCTTGCATACCAAATTTAGTTCATATTTTTAGGACTTAATTTTAGATGATTTGTTTAGGTGTGAATAACATAATCAAAATTAGGGTTTAGGTGATAACATAGGTGAATTAGTCCATTTCCCTTAGGAGTTAGAGATTGAATTTTTGGGGTATGGGACTATAGGGACTATGGGTAGTTATTATATCCCTTAGAAAATATTAGGATTCCCCTACTGCTATTAGTATACTGTCTATGTTTGCTTGACTGGTGTGGTGTGCCCTCTCTAGGGATTATGATTTGTCTGTATGGGGTATTGGGATTACTTTGGGGATTGGGAGAGCTGAAGACTTGAGAAGATGAAGCCATTGGAGATCCAGAGATTGAAGTCCAACTTCCAGAGTTGATGAGGAGATTCTTGCTAGCAGCTGTTGAAGAGTATAGGGATAGGAGCTAGGCAGAGCCCTAGAGTAGAAAGCTTGTTTCCCAAACATGGAATGCCTTGTCTGCATCCATTCTTTCTCTATGATTCAAAGTCTCTTTCAAATATCCACCTCCTTCCTTTGGAAGGATCAGTGAATGTATTTGAAAGATAGAACTTTTGAGGGAAAATTGTCTGTATAATGTTAACAGTTAATGAGCCACCCTTGGTAGGCAGTTTACTGTTTAACAATCATTCTCTCTTGTTGTCTGATATTCCTCTTGGAGATTGAGACTTGAAGAAAAGCTATTGTAGACTGAAAGACTGATGACAAAGACCTTGCTTGAAGGCTGTGGAGATGGAGATTGATGCTTGCTGAAGCTTGTAGCTGATTGATGATGACTTGAAGGCAGATGTTGCAGAGCTGCTGTGGCTGTTTATTTTCTGCTGTTATTAATTTCTTGATGTATTGATTGGTTTTCCCTGACTGTATTGTTTGTTGTTTAACCTGTTAGGTTGAAAGTGAATTCTGTTCACTTTTGCCTATTGTTTTCTAGGTTCGAGGTTGAGTGGGACTCCCTTGCCTCGCTTGTATTGCTGCATCCATGCATTTTACTGCTTTACTGTATATATGCTATTGTTTCTGTTTCCGTCTATTCCCTTAGGATCTCTGTTTCTCTCTGTGCAAGAGAGGAGCATGATAGACACTAGGTCTTAACCCATGCATGATAACATTAGGTTAGTTTGATTCCCTTTGCAACCATAGGATAGAGTTATGTCTCTTCTTCCTCAAAACAAACAGAAAAACACAATAAGATTTCAAACACAATAAAAGACACTTCTTCCGTAAAAGAATGTGAACTCATCAAGGCGTCATTTTGTTCGCTTGGACTGTTAATCAAAACACCTTTTTCAGAAGGAGTAAAAACAATCAAAACAGACAGACTTGTGTCGTACGTGGCCCGAACTACGTTTGCTCTGATCTTTCATGCTGTATGAAAGTACGTAGGCATAGGATGCGATATCCTAGCGAGCAACCTTCCCCTCCTTTCCCGTAGGTAGGCGAACTACGTTGACTCTGATTTCTCGTTCCAGACGGGAATACGTAGGCATAAAGTGCGATACTTTTCCGAGTCATTTTCATTTTCTTTCCTTTTTAACCCTTAACCTTTAGTTTAGATAGAATAACAATCCATACCCGAAAACAAGCGTGGATCCCGTCGAGTACGACGGACGTGAGGGGTGCTAATACCTTCCCCTTTCGTAACCGACTCCCGAATCCAGGTTTTGGTTGCGATGACCATTCCTTTCCCGTCTTCGCGGTAGGTTTACTTTGAGCGTTTCCTTTCCCTCCTGTGGGATAAATAACGCACGGTGGTGACTCTTCTGTTCAACCGGCGCCGATTTTCGCAGTAGCGACACACTCGCGTAAATTACAAATTCCCAAAAAATGCGCAATAAAATCGTGACCATGGCCTCGCGTAAATTACATCCATGGAACAAAAAATAGTACGATTATTAACGGTGATAAACATAAATCAAATATAATCTGACGGAAAAAATAGGGAACGTTAGTGACTGGTACACAGACGAATGTTAGATATAAATCAAAGACCAATAAAATAATATAATTTTGGATTTTTTGTTTGTTCTATTTATTATTCTCTAATTATTTTTTTAAGGTCAGTTATTGGCAGTAAATATTAAAAAGCTAAATTAACTACAAATTAAAATCTAAAACTAAATTCCCTATTAACGGTTTAAATTAAGATTAAAAAAAATGGCCTTAAATTAACAAATTATAAGAAAATAAAATTTAAGTTATACATGTAACAGTTTTAGTTTTTTTTTCTATATATCAACCTTACGCTTCGATTGATGGAAGTTTTTAATGTTTAATAATTTACATAGAAACCATAATTAAAACTAAAGCAGAAAAGCAATATGGTTCTAATGCAGAATTTGAAAGGAAGTTTCAATTTTCCAATACCACTACGGTAGCCTTAATTTAATGGTTGTGGTTTTTCATAATTATTTAAATAAACTAGATGCATAGATTAAAGAAACAATAAATAAATATAAACAAAGCAAAACATATATAAAAAAGGGAGTTCAGATAGTTGGAGAGTTTTTAGGGTTTCCTTTAACCCTCCTATGTACCGCCGACGACTACCTTATCTCCTCTTCTTCTGAAGAAAGTTCTTTTTTCTTTCCGTCTTCTCCACCTGTTTCACAAACACAAACATAAACAATGAAAATGATGATGGTAAATAGAGAATCTCACGGTTCCGGCACAGTGGCTTGGCGAAAACGGCTGCGGATCAGAAACTTTGACGGTTCGTTTGGCTCTTTGCCGCCGTGTTGGACGGCGTTGCATGCAAAGGTGTTTCTCGATGATTTCGGCCGGTGAGGATGAAAGTCTGAGGCTATGGGTTGTTGGAATCGCGACGTTTTCACGGCGGAGCAGCGTTCTCGTTGCTCGCTGTGACTTATTGCCGGTCGGTATTTCGAGCTTCCGCTGGTTCTTCTCGAAAGAGATCAGGATAATGATGAGGATCAGCGACCGATCTTTTGAATCCCTTTTGGTTGTTGCGCCGTCTTTTATGTTTTTGTTAGGGTTCGTCCCTTTCCTTTCTGAATCCTTATGACCCTCTTATATGTGGTTTTCTCTTGTGGGCTTTTGTGATTGCGAAGATCACGGCGAGATGAATACGAACTCGTTATGTTGTTTGTTTTTATTCTGGGAGAAATTGCCGCTGCCGTTTTGACTGGACTTGGCTTGAATTTGTTTTAGATTTGATTGCTGAAACGTTTGTGGTCTTGGCTTGCAGCTTTTGACTTATTTGGCCCGTTGGATGAATTTGTTGGAGTTTTCTTCGGAAAAAAATTGTTGCTACAGATTTATTGGTTTGGCTGATGTGTTACGCTGACGGTTCGCCCCATTTGATTGGACTTTCTAAACCAGTTCAATCCAGTTTACTGACTTGAAGAACTAGTTTGAAGAACTGGTGTTCTGAACCATCTTCTGAACTGGTTTTCCTCCGTTGGATTCTGAACTGGTTTTTTGGATTGAATTGAGTTTATTTGCTTGAACTATTTTGATGTTGAATTTGATTTTTCTCGGAGAATTGGAGTTAAGGTTCAATCTTTTGAGCAAACCGTCTCCGACAAAAATCACTTTCTTTCAAAAATGAATTTCGAATAATCTCTTCTGCTCACAGCTTATCTCGAAACAAAACTTTTCCTCTTCATCTTTTCGGTAGCTTTCGATAAGAACAGGCTATTGCCGGATAGGCCAGGCCATTGGCCGAGAACGGCACCCGGTGATGACATCGTTCTGAGGGTGTTGACTAACCAATTAACCCTGCTTGTTTATTTCGTTTGCAGGTTCGGAGCGTCGGTCGGAATTTCGGATAGTCGGAATATAATCGGAAGACTTAAGAATTCTTTTAGAAATTGTATTTTTTGTAAAAATTATAAGTTTATCCGTTGTAATCTCGTGTTTTATTATTGTTGTGTAAACAATTAATAAACTCTTCATTTTATGAAACATTATTATTACGATTTTTATTGTGCAAAAATAAAATGATAACTACTGTATATGCTCTTGTTTTTTTAAAATTATTTTTAAATATAGAACAAAACAATGCTGAAGATAAGTTAAACTAAAACGTGTGAACAAATTATTATTTATATTTTTTTGTTTTAAAAAAAGGAAGTTATTCAATATGAAATGCAATAGAATTTAAAATGAGATAAATTATTTTAAAATGAAAGAAACTTAAAATGAGATGAGTTATATTTTAAATGAAATGAAAATAACAATAGGATTAAATGAAATTAAATTAAAGTAAAATGACGGTGCTATGCAATACAATTAATTTTAAACGCACAAATGAGACGACACTCCCATTTTTTAGTAATTCTTAACTTTCAATCTATCCGGCTAACTTCGCTTCCGACGCCATTTCCGATTAAAACCTCCCAACCATATCAAACAACTCAAAATTTCTGATTACAGCCCAAAATTCAACTGGACGACCGAATGTGAACAAATGACTGTTTTGCCCTTTGTGATCCCGAGAGTGCGCCATATGATATTTTCCTGATGATAGCATTGGTACGGGCCTTGAATGAGGTAAAACAACAAAAAGCAGAGAAATTCAATTACGGCAAAGCAGAGCTGACCGCGGTACTGAAAAATTCAACGTGTCTCTCTGATGACGAGATCCCATATCCTGAACTAATTCGGCCCAAGATCATGATTAAACAGGTATATTAACTCTAAACTTGAGTCAGAATGAATTCACTGCTTCCCTTTTAAAATTTGAATGGCAAGTAGCAGAAGAAACAGAGAAATAAATATTTGTTGAGACCAAATTCCGCAGAGCAGATCCTTGCATTTGACTTGAACCAAACCAAATTAATATCTCAACATAATCAAACCTGCATGACAAAATAACTGTCTCGACGCTTTTATCCCCTTTTTTGTTTTTCACTTTTTGCTCATTCTGAACACCTTCTTCATGGTTCTGTTTTTGTGCAGTTCGCGGCGCGACCTCAGGAGAATTTTTCTCTTCTTAATTTTGAGCCTCCAACAATTCTTCTTCTTGATTTCCAGCTGTGACATTTATCTCATCCTCCACTGTAATTTCCTCGTTTACGTTGCTTGCCACCTTTTTACCACTTCTTGTGGTAATTGCTTTATAATGTTCCCTTGGGTTGGTTTGAGTGTTGGCGGAGAATGATGGACTTGCTTGTTGTTCCGCCAGTTGTTTTGCAAGTTTACCTACTTGAGTTTCCAAATTCTTGATTGCTGCTTCATTGCTTTTTTGACTTGTCATGGAAGCTTGTATGAATTGTGCAAGCGTATATTCTAACTTGGAACTTCCGCCTTGTGATTGTTGGACTTGTGTGTTTTGATATGGACTTTGTTGCTAAAAGTTTTGATTGTTGAGCCTTGATTGTTGGTAGCTTTGGTTGTTCCTTTGAAAAGTGTTGTTGTGTTGTGGAGGATATCTTTGGTAACCTTGACCTTGATTGTTGACATAACTTACTTCCTCTTGAATTGGGGGACAAAATCCGGTTGGATGATCTCCTTGACAAAGTTCACAACTTGCTACTTGATGTCTAACTTGTGTTCCATGAATCTCTTTCAATTGTTGTGGAAGTTTGGACATTTGTTGAGTGAGCAACTCCACTTGTTGAGAGAGTAGCTTGTTTTGAGCAAGTATGGCATTGTTGGTATTCAACTCAAGAACTCCCGCTTTCCTTTGTGAAGGACTACGGTCGTGTTGACTTTGTCGATCATTGAGTGCCATTTGATCAATAATGGTTTTTGCTTCCTCCGCATTCTTTGACATGAGGGATCCACCCGCGGTAGCATCCAAGAGTGTCTTTTGTGAAGTTTGGAGTCCGTTGAGAAAATGTGAATTTGTGTGAGATCATCAAAACCGTGACCTTTGCATTTCCTCAACATGGATTTGAATCTTTCCCAAGTCTCGTTTAGAGACTCGTTGCTTCCTTGTGTGAACACTGAAATAGCCGTTTTGGCTTGCATGAATCGGGATTGAGGGTAATATCTCTCTAGAAATCTTTCTTCTAACAAATTCCAATCCGTCATCACTATTGTTGGTTGATCAAGGTTCCATTCTTTTGCTTTTCCCACCAATGAGTGTGGAAACATCCTCTTGAATAAGTTTTCTTCACCTGCTTCGTCCACTCCCGTAGAACCCACAATCTCATAAAATTTGATGAGATGGTTGTACGGATCTTCATGATCCATTCCGGTGAACGGATTTGCATAAAGAAGTTGAAGGATTCCGGTCTTCATCTCCGTATTCCTTCCGCCTCGATCAAATTGAGTTGTTCGCCTTGGACTATTAGCGGACATTTCGGTACGAGAATCATCACCCATACTTCCTTCAACGGTTTCTACAACTTCCTCTTCAATTTGAGCAAGTGCAGAATTTGTTGCTTCTTCTCTCCGGTTCCTTTCGTCGGCTAGTTTATTTCTCCTTCGTATCTTGCTATTAAGCCTTCGGATTGTTCTTTCAATTTCGGGGTCGAATTGAAATTGCTCCTCGGTGGCTTTTTCTCGCACGCACTAGAATCTACAAAACTAACAAACCAAGTGAAACACAAGAGTGATAGAAATAAAAATAAAAACAAGAACTTAGAATAATGAATTATTGCAATGCATGTAATATCGACACCAATCCCCGGCAACGGCGCCAATTTATTGAAAAGTATATTTCCGACAAATATTTTTAATATCGTATCCACAGAGATTGGTGTTACTACCACCGTTCTATAATTGCGATTGTTGTAAGTTCAAAAGGTATTCAAATTGTTTGTTTATGACTAAAGTATTCTTTTCACTTATAAGAAAATTAAGACAATAAAAATGGTTTTAGAATAAAATGTGGAGACCTTGTCAAGATTGAGTTTCATTATCTTTGTTCTTTATATGTTCTCAATATCACATGCATGCATTCAAACTCCATTGATAGTATTCAAGTGTCCTCTCAATAATATTTATATCTAAATAAGATTGTGACAATTATTATATAAATCTTTAGACGATCTCTCCATCTAACTATTGATATAATAATCTTGAATGTTTAACACAAATAGAAAAGTAGTGGATAAATCTATCTCTACAATTTATTCTCTACTTGGAAAAATATCTTAGGTCAAGAATTAAACTATCTTTCTCAACAATAATTCAATTCTGATTTTTCAATGTAAAAAGAAAATATAATTCCTTATACCAAATGTAGTTTTTTACATGCAAGGATAGTAATATTACATAAACAACATAGGATAATTACTACCTCAAGCTTGACAAGAAATGAAATTAGCTGCTCATCATCTTCATAGAATACTCAGCAAATTCTTCAATAATCTCTTCTTGCATGAAAACTTCTCTCCAAAAACAAGAAAATCTCCTCTCAAATCTTTCTAAAATCTCTTACAAACCTAAGATCTATTAAGACTAAAGGGTGGAATCATTATGTCCAACATGCAAGGGAAAAGTGCAATAAATAGGCTATGGGGCGCCACCCTACAAAAAGGTGGTTTTTCTTCCAAGACAGGACAAGTGTCATTATTTTGCATGTGGCTGAAATGCACTCACTTTGCGGCGCGAACTGTCAAAAACAGAATTGCTTGCTTTGTTGCTTCGCATTGCTTTTGCCGACTTTGTTCTTCAAGTATTGCTCCGGAGATCTTTTTATGCAATCATTCTTTTCTTGACAAAATTTCTACAAGACTTAAAGAAAAAGTGAAATATCTATTCGAACAAAACAAAATAACTAAAATTGAATGTTTTACTAAATTGTGATAAAAACTTGTGTGAATTTAATAAGAAATCGGTAAAAAGGGACCGATAAAATATATATAAATTAATACCAATTGGTCCCTAACACTTTGCTACTAGAAATGATTTGTTTAAATAATCTATAATGTTGATTTTATGTTATGAATGATCTATAATGTTGATTTTATGTTATGAATAGTAATTTTATTTTGTCAAAATACAAGTTTTTTTGGTTTCTTCCTCTGATAGTGTTGCACATATGTTACGAGAGAGTGCATCTACAGACAGATTCCGGAGATGCATTTCGGGTAAAAATATCTAACTTCTAGGGCGCCATTGAGAATAATATGGGTTGTATGTGTATAGAGTGCGTCCGGAGATACATTCCAATTCGACGAGTTTTAAGTATTTGTGTGATTTCAATGATTGTTTGTTGCCTTTTGGTGAGTTTATAGTTATTTTGGCAATGTTATATTTGAAGGTGAATAATAATGTGTTGTATTGAGTTTTCTGATGGGTTATGAGTTGACCATGTCGAGTGTGAGGATTGTAGAATATTACTCCTACCCTGCTGGTGAGCATATTTGAGTAATATTATGTTTTACTCTATTGATGAGTAATGTTGAGCATGTATAATAATTTCTCACCTTGTCAATGAGCTTACATAAGTAATAATATATTTTCCACTGTTGATGAGTAATGTTAAGCATGAATAATAATTTTTTTACCTTGTTAACGAGCTTAAATGAGTAATAATATATTTACCCTGTTGATGAGTATTATTAAGCATATATGTTAAATATTTTTCCTATTGGTGCTATCAAGGGTGAGTATTTAGTTTGTCATATCCACAAAGATTGGTGCGATATCAATGTCGTTCAACAATTACTATAGTTTTAAGCGTAAGTTTGCAAGATGGTTGATGGTTTAAAGCTACAAAATGTAAAACAGATGAATGATATATAAAATTTCAGAGAGATGAGAGCTTGTCATAATTGAATTTCATCCACCAGTACATTATATAACTTACCAATCAGTTATGAACAATCTAAACATTTATCAATATCATCATGTATCGCTCACAACAATGTTCATGTCTAAACTCCTGACGAGAGTTCAACCGTATTGTCGAATTGACAATCTCTCAACCTATTAAATAATACGGTAGCATTAAGACTTGATACTCAAGTGAATGTTAAATCTAAATATATGTTAGAGTTTAGAATCTAATATATGCTTATCCTATATCGAGATTCAAAGAGTATTTTTCAGTGACAGTTCAATTCAATATGTAAAAAAGGTAAACAAGGATAACATAGATATTGATTCATAAATAGATTGTACATAACACCATGATATAAAAAAATACATACTTTTACAGTGAATTTACATCCAATCCCAACAAGAAAGGGATTTAGCTACCCATGGTAGCAAGATACAAATAAAAGAATGAAGATGAACAAGCATCCATCGTGATTTCCCAACGCTAGAAGTGAACCCAACTCCGTATCTTCAAGAAGCACACTCTCTTGTTGTTTTCTAAGCTTTTCTCCATCCAAAATGAAAAGAAAGTTCTGAGAGTCCGAGAGTGTGAGAGAATTTCAAAAAATATGATTTGGACATATTTATACAAAGTTGGAATTTTCCTGCCTCGCACGACGAACAAGGTCTTGCCCGACGAAAGTCACTTTTTGGCCCATCCTTTTTCCAGAAAAGCATTAAACCGCCCTCAGGCAAATATCTCATCTCGCTTGACAAACTCAAACTCACAAACCCTCGTCGAGAGACCATGTCAAGCTTTGCTACTAGAAATGATTTGTTTTCCTCACATCTGCTTTGCCAAAGCTCACTGGGCGAGCTCACCTTTTCTTCACCATCTTTTAGCTTTGTTCATTCTTCTTTGTTTTGTGATTTTTTCTTGATTTCTTGCAACATTTTCTGCATACTGACACACATATTAAGGATACCAAAGCTAAATGCTAATTATATGTCATTTTATGCAAACTCAGGGAATTCAATGATTGAAAACTCAAAATAAGTTTGAAAAATACCAAATTTTAATGTGTAAAATTAGTCATGATTGACACTTATCATAGTCCTACACATTATATAAAGATTAATACATCACATTCTAACACACAAATCCATAATCATGCATCCAAACACTAAATTTCACGAAAATCATCTCTACGAACACACAACAATATAAAATAAATCATTAACAATATATATCATAGAAAAATAAAGGCCGAAGTCGAGGTCTAAGGTCAACACCTCTACCCACAACCATAATCATGTCCATGAGTAAAATAATCTCCCTCTCACCTCAAATGAATATTCCTACACAGTGTAACAAACTTGATGATGACAACAAATCATAACAAGTTTGCGTATTTTCTGCCAAATATACTGACTAATACCCCATAGGTTCAAATAACATATGTAACAAACAACCAATATAAATAGATTATTATAAAATTTTACAAAATTAAACCCATTATTGAGAATACATGACTAAGAAACTTACGAAAATAGATGTATTGGAATTTTGAAATTTTTGTGACCTTTGCATGTCAGATATTTCTGGAGATACATCTCTAGAATAAATTGATAAAATTCTGAACTACACGATCACATAACCATACTTGTTTTCCACTCCAAAACCTCACCAAAAACCCTTCTATTCTCAATCCACATTTTTACTCCAAATCTTCAATATTGAAGGGAGCAAAAAAAGTTAGAATTTCAGGTAAATATCATTTATTTCAAGCCTCATTGCTAACAATAATCTTATTTTCAGTCTGAAAAACGTGCGTTTATTTTGGAGATACATTTCTGGAATGAGTATGAACTAATCCAGAAGTTCATCTCCGATATTTGTCTGTTATCATTTTGCTAGTTCTATTTACAACATTAGCACTTATTTACGATTCTATTGTAATTGTTTTCATTAGATATGGTGCGCCTCGACATTTTCCCCAAACATGTTATGTCTCCGGATGCCAAAGGAGTTGTTGTGAAGGCGGTATATGTTTGTAACCAATTTAAAAGTGAGCAAGTGTTTGAATTTCGTGATCACATGCTTCAATGGATTTATACAGAGGCCTTCAAACGGGGATTTAGTGTGGCAATCAAAAGGTCCGATAATGGCGCGGATAAAATATGTGCTTTTGTAACAATGACGTGGAAAAGAAGCGGGAAATATATACATCCTCTACAAAATTTAAACGAGACGAAACCAATTCAAGAAAATGTGAGTGTCCATTTAAGTTATTTGGTTATATGTTGGCAAATAATAAATGGAGATTTAATATCATATGTGGTTTACATAACCATGACTTATGTGAAAAGTTAGTTGGCCATCCAATTATGTGCCGCCTCTTACCGGAAGAGAAGGAATGTGTTGCTGACATGACATTGAATTTGGTTCAACCGAAAAATATACTTGCAACTTTGAAATATAAAAGACCAGAAAATATTTTGAATATCAAGCAAGTGTACAATATTCAGTACTAAACTAACAAGACGCTGAGGGGGGATATAACTAAAATGCAACAAGTCTTGAAACTGTTGGATGATAACAGTTATGTGTCTAGGTACCGAATGTACGAGGATGAAGTAACCATTAGAGATATATTTTAGACTCATCCTAATTCCATCAAGTTGACTGAATGAGAAGTGATACAAGAGAGATTTTTGAAAGCCGATGATAATATGAAACCACACATCAAATAAAAAATGAGGAAGATTGCTTAGCTAGAAACCACCGACTTAAAATCACCCTTTCAACCGATAAAAATAAAAGGTGCTCCAAAGAAGCCCAAGCCTACACAAAGTGATAATTCAACGGTGTAGTCTCGTATTTTGGACGTGTTGACAAAGTTTTTCCAGACTCACAAACTCCAAAATCTCAAAAAAGTGATTTTAAAGGAGCTTGCATCAACAAACCACCTCCACCAAATTTTCCATTAATTGACAAGATACTGATTTTTATGCACAAATACATCGAGCATATCATCAATGTTAAGGGTGATGGTAACTGCGGTTATTGAGTTGTTTCAGGTTTACTCGGTAAATGAGAAGATAATCATACATTTGTTTGCCATCAACTTATCCATGAGTCGAGGACTCAAATGATCATACACATGACTTTATGGAAATAAAGAAAACTTTGATGCAATTTATGAGTCTTTTGTTCCTTGCCTTAGTGAACCGACACCGAATGCTAAATGAATGTGCTTCCCTGAAATGAGCCACCTTATAACATGTGCGTATGACAAAGTTTGTATTGATCTTACACGATACAACTTTTCGGAAACCTTTTCCACACTACGCACCACCCCACCTCAAAATTCAAAAGATCGTATCATGTGTATTGGATGGCTTTCAAAATCACGACATTTTATTCAATTTTACATGAAACCGGGATGCCTTATACCATTTACATCACCAGAGTGGGAAGCTCATTCAACAACAAAAGTCGAGATTTGGCCAGATCACTTTGTGGAAAGGATGTAAGAGTTCGAGAAATTGAGCAACATTGAAACAAAATCAAATATACAAAAGTCAAAGGGAGGTACCACCGATAGATTTAGTCGATGATAAATTATTCGATTCGTTTTAATTTTCTGTTTAGCCGGACAAATAAGTGTATATAATTGTGTCTCAATATTAATGAAGTGTAATATATACAATTACTTAATATTTTAATACATTTTTTATCTTTGCCAAAATATTTGCTCATTTACCAAACAAAGTCATATATTAGGTTCTATTTTGTGCATGTTTCATTATGCCTGGTTCAGGAAAGGGTCCGGAGATGTATCTTCGGAATAAGACAATATGGCAGTTTCAGAAATGTATTTGCGAAACCAACACTGATGCTTGATAGAAGTTTTGTGGTCCACATATGTCTACAACTTTCTATAAATTTAAGGGTTCTGATTTTTTTATTTCTAACAAATATAAAATGTCTCAAATGTCACAAATAAACATCATCTGGTGTGTTGCAAATGTCTCATTCTCATGCGCAACACCTAAACGAAAGTTTAAGCTCAAAGAGCACACCTCTTTTCATGTCTGAAATATGAACTCCATAATCTTCTACCTTATAAAGACAATCAGAAAATTGTCAAGTTCGAGTACCGCATTAATAACAGAAGAAAGACTAAGTTTATCGACTTTGAGCTCAAGAGGGATGCAAATGTAAGGACTATGTGGAATACATTTTTTCGTTTTGAAACAAAAGTTTTGCTCGAGTTGGAAGCTACGATTTCAAGATCGATCAAAAATATTGTGAAGACGTTGAAGCGTCCACCTGAATATTGAAGTGTAATGTTTCATTTTATGTTGAAATAATCTATAATGTTGATTTTATGTTATGAATAGTAATTTTATTTTGTCAAAATACAAGTTTTTTGGTTTCTTCCTCTGATAGTGTTGCACATATATTACGAGAGAGTGCATCTACAGACAGATTTCAGAGATGCATTTCGGGTAAAAATACCCAACTTCTAGAGCGCCATTGAGAATAGTATGGGTTGTATGTGTATAGAGTGCGTCCGGAGATACATTTGTGAAATCTATGAGCATTTAAATATTTTTACGTGGTATAATAGTAATATATATAGTGCATTAAGAAATTCCCAAATATTTTAGTTTTTCTTAATATATATATATATATATATATATATATATATATATATATATATATATATATATATATATATATATATATATATATATATATATATATATATATATATATATATATATATATATATATTTTAAAAAGATATTTTTTATAAAAAATAAATAAATATTAATAAAAACAAAATTTCTACTAAATAATTAAGTTGAATTTTTCATTTTTCTAAATATAAAAATTAGATTTTTTTGAAATTTAACTAAAAATAGGTTTTTTTTTCCTGAAAATAGAAATTGTTAATTTTTTAAAATAAAAAATAGTCAATCTTTTAAAATAAAAAATAGTCAATTTTTTAATGTAAAAAAACCGATTTTATTCGAAAATAGAAAAAGTTATTTTTTTAAATAAAAAAGACAATTTTTCCAAAGAAACAAAAGATTTTTTTTAAAAGAAAATAAAAAAGTCAGTTTTTTCCAAAAAAAAATGCGATTTTTTCAAAAAAATTGACTTCCAAAAGTAAAATAAATAAAAAAAGCATTTTTTTTCAATAATAAAAAAATAATCAATTTTTTTCTAAAATTAAAAAATTTGATATTTAAAAAAAATCAATATTTTTTTAAAGTAATTGGGTTTATTTATTTTTATAATTTTGACAACACTATATTTTGGGCTCATTTATTTTTACAATTTTAAACACAATGTCGGTGCAATCACACCCATCAAAAACTGTCGACAAAATTCTAAACGTATAAAAAATCAAACAAATAACATTATCGAAAATTTCATTTAAGTAAAAGTTTTCAGTATTGAAAATTTCATTTAATCTATCAAAAATTTTGGCCTATATTAAAAATTTTATTTAATCTACCAAAAATTTTGAAAGAAAATTTGAACCTAATAGTCACAATAGTTTTAAAAGTTAGGTCCAAGTAGAATGTGAAGTGAGTGACTTTCTTCTGCTACTTTGTTTCTCAAGTGCAGAGAGTCAGAAGCAACAACTCCTGTTAATTTTCGGTTCACCATGGAACACAATCATATATTAGCAACAACAAACGAAGAAGGAGAAGGACAACCTATAAGATGCAAAGGTGTCCATCATGTTTCAATATCTAGATATGTTTCATTTCTTCTTCAGTTTTGTTTTCAATGCATTTATAGCTTTAGCTTGTTCCATTTTTTTTACTGTAGCTGCGGTTGCAAGAAAACCAGGTGAACCATTGGTTATAGAAGAGATCATTGTGGCCCCACCAATGCCTCATGAAGTTCGGATTCGTATTCTGTGTACTTCTCTCTGCCACAGTGATTTCACTTTTTGGAAGATGCAGGTTTACTTTTTAAAATATTTTTCTGTTCATGTTATTTATTGATTTATAATTTTTTATTTATTTATTTGAATACCCTATTACATGTTTTTGAAGGAATCTCCTGGCATTTTCCCAAGAATTCTAGGTCACGAGGCAGCTGGGTGAGTTTCTGCATAACCATTTATTATCTTGTAATTTACAAACATAACACAAGTGTGGGTTGATATTGTTGTAGACATTGTTTGATTGCGGTGTGATCCATAATTTGAACACTGTTTTGTAACATAGATTCTCTGTTTCTCTTGTATTGTGTGGGTTGAGTGATTTGTTGCATTGTGAATTGATTGTTGAATATGAGTCGCAGAAGTAGGCATATTTGGCCAAACTGCATAAACAAATGCTGTGTCCATTGTTTGCGGTTTGTGTTTTTATTTTATCTTTTGTTACTGGTCGATGATCATCTGCATACTCAAAGATTGAAGACCTTGGGAAGAAGATAATGATAGATTTCATTTTCAACTATTTTTCATGTGACATAGGGTTGTGGAAAGTGTGGGAAAGGATGTAACTGAAGTTACAAAAGGAGATGTAGTCATTCCAATTTTCTTACCTGATTGTGGAGAGTGTAAAGATTGCAAATCAACCAAGAGCAACCGCTGTACTAATTTCCCGTTCACGGTTTCCCCTTGGATGCCAAGACATGAGAGCACTAGATTCACCGACCTAAACGGAGAGATCATATATCATTTCATGTTTGTTTCAAGTTTTAGCGAGTACACTGTGGTTGACATCGCCAATGTAACAAAGATTGATTCACAAATCCCTCCTGACCGGGCATGTCTTCTCAGTTGCGGTGTTTCAACTGGTAGTTTTTTTTTCTCCTTTAAAAAAGTAGGGTGAAGTTAGTTGGTCATGAATCAAATTCATAGTTTTCTTGTATTACAAGTTAACAACGTTCTCGTGATTCAATGTTGTTTAAAATCTACATTTGTAGGGGTAGGTGCTGCTTGGAGAACAGCAGGTGTCGAGCCAGGTTCTACGGTTGCTATTTTCGGGCTGGGATCTGTTGGATTAGCAGTATGGATTCTCTTAAACAAGGTTTCACTTTCTTTGTATCTTTGTGGTTTCTAAAATTCTCATTGCAATTGATTGATTTCTTAGGTAGCAGAGGGAGCTAGACTTTGTGGAGCAACTAGGATTATCGGTGTCGATGTCATCCCTGAAAAATTTGAAATCGGTAATGCATGGCTTGTTATCAACGAAAGGAATTGTACCACTTTGAGGCTATTACGCAAGAATTCAGAGTTTGATCTGACGATTTGTTGGTTTCATTTAATCAGGAAAGAAGTTTGGACTTACAGATTTTGTCCACGGTGAAGAAAGTGGGAACAAACCTGTGAGCCAGGTCTAGCCTCTTGAAAGCCTCAATCTTAACTTTAGTTTACATGCTTAGTATCGAAGTTCTTTATTGTTGGCAAATTCGTAAATGTTTTTCATAAGAAAATTGTCTTTAGTAATCATCTATCAAAATGTGGTTGCTAAGCAGGTTATCATAGAGATGACGGACGGAGGAGCAGATTATTGCTTTGAATGTGTTGGTATGACGTCATTGGTTCATGAAGCATATGCTTCCTGCAGAAAGGTATAATTCATGCAGAGATTGAACTCAAATGTATCTGACCTGTTCGAATTTAACCAAAGCGTAGTAACCACTTGTCTCAATCACTTTGTTTGTGGTAACCAAATTGAAATTCCGAAAAGCTGATACTTTTTCCTTCAGGGTTGGGGGAAAACAATTGTTTTAGGAGTGGACAAGCCAGAAGCTAGATTGAGTTTTAGTTCAAGTGAGGTTCTTCATGATGGGAAGAGCCTCATGGGATCCTTGTATGGAGGACTCAAACCCAAATCTCATGTTCCGATTCTGCTTAAGCGTTACATGGACAAGGTAATCAATTTCTCTTGGACTATGTTTTTGTTCTCTCTACTGTGTGATATAGTGTTATTATTCATGATGTTATAGTTAATAGTCGAGTAATAATAAAGTGAAAAAGTTAGGAGAAAAAAGAAAGAAAGATAGTGATTTGGGAGATTTCCAGTGAGTTAAGTTTTGGCCTGTTTGTTAAGTGCAGGAACTGCAGTTGGATGAATTTGTGACTCATGAAGTGGAGTTTAAGGACATAAACAAAGCTTTTGATTTATTGAGTAAAGGACAGTGTCTTCGATGTGTCATTTGGATGGAAAAGTAAATGCATTCTTATGTCACAAACAGTACTTACTGGAATCCAAATCTTAACAATTTACGTTTTCTTTTATTATATTCTTATTTTACAATCTTTTCCTTAATGTTTTTCAAGAAAACATCAACCGCGGTGATATTTCGGTATGCAGAAAATTAGTTGTTTCTATGAAGACCCTTGTCTAAATGTAAGGCAATGCTAAGCAAGCGCTCTACCATCTGAGCTACATCCCCACATGTGTTCAAACAATTCTAAATATTAATAACAAGATTTTAAAAAAAACTAGAGAAACCATCTAACATAAATGATTATGATATGAAAAATGCTACAGTCAAACGCTGTGTCACTCATTCCAATTAAATTTTATAGGACACCTTATACAACATTTACATTTGAATAGAATAATCATACTTATACTTATATTTTAGTTCTCTCATAAATACAAAATATGATTAGAACATGCCAAATTCATATCCAAAAATGAGTGAAATACAATCTCATATGTAGAGTATCGTTCTCAATGTATGTCGATCAAGGTGATCTATGTCAGTTTCCCCGCTCCTGGTGTCATGACGGCCACAATGACCATTGTGGAGTCTCTCAAGTGTTTCTTGATGAAAGAATAGTTGATACATGTCATACTTCTGCCTCCTAGTTTTGATAGGACATATGCCATCATGTTTTCCTCCCTTGACACATGGGCAATCTCATACGTCTTGAATGAGCTCAATATGCCTTTGACCACAGCTACAAGTGATGTTGTCAAATTAATTTTTGGGTAATCCTTTGGTTAGGATGTCTGCTGATTGTTCTGTAGTGAGAATATATGTAATAAAAAGCTGCCCCTTTCTATCTTCTCTTTGATGAAGTGTTTATCAACTTCGACATGCTTGGTCCTATCATGTAGGATCGGGTTATGGGCAATAGATATTGCTGACTTGTTGTCGCGATATATTTTTATTGAAGGAGAACTATGAACCTTTAATTCTTATAGATGTTTTTCCACCCATAATATCTCACAAATTCCATGAGCAAGTGCTCTAAATTCAGCTTCTGCACTACTCCTTGCTACAACACTCTGTTTTTTGCTTCTCCAACTAACTAAGTTTACTCCAACAATGGTGCAATAGTCTGATGTTAATCTTCGGCATGTCACACTCCCATCCCAGTCAGTATCAGTGTAGCCTTCTACCTGGAGATGTCCATGGTTTTTATAAAGAAGTTCCTTTCCATGTGATCCCTTCAAATATATTAGGATTCTGAAAACTGTCTCCAAGTGTTTATGACCTAGTGCATGCATAAACTGACTTAACATGCTTACAACAAATGTTATGTCTGGACGCGCGTGAGATATATATTAGCCTTCCCACTATTCGCTGATACCTTCCTTTGTCCACCATATTTTATGTTTCAGCTAGTTGTAGTTTTAAGTTGGGTTCCATGGGTGTTTATGCAGCCTTGCATCCAAGTAATCTTGATTTTTTTAAAAGATCTAGAATATACTTTCGCTGGTTCATAAAGATACCTTCCTTTGATCTTGCAAATTCAATTCCAAGGAAGTATTTCAATGGGCCAAGTTCCTTGATTTCAAAAACTTTAGCAAGTTTCTCCCTCACATTTTTGAGTTCCAAACTATCATCACATGTCAGAATAATATCATCAACATAAACAATCAAGATAGAAATCTTATTATTTGTTGAATGTTTACAGAAAAATGTTTGATCAGCCTGGCTTTGGATATATCCAAGCCCTTTTATCACTGTTCCAAACCTTTCAAACCATGCTCTTGGAGATTGTTTCAGCCCATATAATGACTTCTTTAGTCTACACACCTTATTTCTTCCAAGTTCTTCTTCAAAGCCCGGACGAAGGCTCATAAAAAATTCTTCCTCTAGTTCCCATTCAAAAAAGCATTCTTTACATCCAATTGATGTAAAGGCCAGTTTAAATTTGCAGCAAGGGATAGAAGAATTCGAACAAAGTTAAGTTTAGCGACTGGAGCAAAAGTCTCCTGATAGTCTACTCCGTAAGTTTGGGTGAATCCCTTTGCTACTAATCTTGCCTTGTACCTTTCTACACTCCAACCAGCCTTGCACTTAATGGTAAAGACCCACTTACAACCCACCTATTTTTTGTCACGTGGTAGGTCAACAAGTTCCCAAGTCCCAGTCTTTTTTCGATGCATTCAACTCTTCTAAGACTGCTAAATTCCAATTGGGATCATCTAGTGCTTCCTCAATGTTTCTAGGCACAAAGAAAATTGTTATTTTATAGGTAAAGGCTATGTGATTCTAGGAAAGATTTTTATAAGAAACATATTGGGAAATGGGATGGTTTGTGGTAGCCTTTTTTTAGTTTTGAGTGCAGGTTCTGGTTCCTTTCCTAATAGCTATGGGCAGATCAATCGTAGAAGTGGGAATTGCAGTGTTACCTTGACTTTCTCTTGGTATGTCTCCTTGGGCTTCCTCCGGAAATTATACTTGGTTTGGTGCTGAGATGATGGACTGATTTTTGATCCTTTTAGGATATTTTCGAGCATAAACACGACACTATTTATTTGACTGTGTTATTTCTTTCCTTGCTCGGGCTCCACCTAAGTTTGGCATAGGATTTCCTTTGGAAAATTCAAGACTTGTTTCCACATGGTCTTCCTTGTTGTGTAACTTGTGTTCATTTGTTTGATCAATAAAATATATATTTTCAGTGTGCACAACAGGGATAGGCAATGGTTCATGCAAATGTAAAAAATTGTCTTCACTCACATTATCATTCTCCCCCTGAAGGGAATTTTTTTTGAAAAAAAGGTTGATGTTCTAGAAAGGTAACATACATGCTAACACAACACTTTTTTGTAATAGGATTAAATACTCTATACCCTTTTTGGTTTGGAGAATATCCAACAAAAATGTAGTTTTCTGCCCTTGGGTCCAGTTTAGATCGAGATATGGAGGGTGTATGCATACAAACGATACAACCAAACACTTTCAAAGGCATTTCAGTATGTAATTGACATGCTGGAAAAATTGTTTTGAAAGTGTCCAAAGGTGTGCGGTAATTTAACACATGAGCGAGCATTCTATTTATAAGATATGTTGATGTTAGGACAGCATCCCCCCACAAATATTTTGGAACATTACTCTCAAACATGATGGCACGAGCTACTTCAAGGAGGTGTTTATTTTTTCTCTTAGCAATGCCATTTTGTTGAGGAGTATTTAGACATGTCGATTGATGCTGAATGCATTTATTTTCTAGAAACTCATTGAGATTTTTATTAATATATTCAGTTCCATTGTCATTCCTCAAAATGGATATTTTTTGTGTCAAATTGAGTTTCTACCATTTGTGAAAAAAGTTTAAATATATTAGGAACTTCAGATTTTTCATGCATATGGTAAACCCAACACAATCAGGTGTGATCATCAATAAATGTTACAAACTACCTTTTTCCAAATTGGGTTGTAATTTTTGAAGGACCCCAAACATCACTATGGATTAAATAGAAAGGTCTAGATGCATGATAAGGTTGAGAGTAATAAGAAGCTTTCTGATTTTTAGCAAGAAAACAAATTTCGCATTCAAGAGAAGAACAATCAACATTTTTGAATAAGTTTGGAAACAAATGTCTAAGATATTGAAAACTCGGGTGCCCTAGTCTCTTATGCCAGAGCATTATTTGGTCCCTAACAAGTACAAAACTCATACCACTTAGACCCCGAGCTTCTTTATTTTCGAAAGTATCCTCAAAGTAGTAAATTCCATCCATCATCTTAGCACTGCCAATCATCTTTCCCGAAGTCCGATCCTGAAAAACACAATGAGTGTCAAAATATTTCACACTGCAATGGGAATCCGTGCAGATTTTGCTAATAGAGAAAATGTTATAGGTAATTTTAGGTACATGTTAAACATTTTTTAAGTCAATGTTTTTAGATAAGGTAATATTCCCTTTCTCTGCAATTGCGGAAAAAGTACCATATGCAATTCTAATTTTTTCACTTCCTGAACAAGGAGAATAGGTTTTAAATAAAAAAGAAAGACGGGTCATATGATCCGAGGCACCTGATCAATCATCCAATGTACACACATATTTGAGGTACAATTAAGGTATCCAGGGGTACTCGAATTACCTGTTTGTGCCATAGAACCACTAGGGGTACCACATAAAAAATTAGAATTTAACAACCTTATGAGTTCCTCAACTCGTTCCTTTATCAAAGAAGTCATTTCTGCCTCATAAGCTATAGGGAAGGGTCTGAAACTTTAGAACCTGATTTGCTGCCCTTTAGATGAGTTGGTCTCCCATTAATTTTCCAGCAAGTTTCCCGGGTATGACGTGGTTTGTTACAGTGGTCACACCAGAGGTTTGCAAAATTCTTCTAGTTAGTTGAACTCTTAAGGGCGGTAGTTTCTGCAACAAGAGCATTGATCTTAGGAGGAGGTGGAACAATTTTGATCTTTCTCACCATCAAACTTCTCCTAGTTTCCTCTCTTCTGACTTCAGCAAAGGCCTCACCCAATGAAGGTAAGGTTACTCTCCCAATGATCCTGCCACGAACTTCATCTAGCTGCTCATTCAGAGCTGCAAGAAATTGAAATATTCTACCTTCTTCCACTGTCTGTTGATGGTGTTTGGCATCCTCTGCTGAGTTCCAGTTGTAAGTGTTGAAGAGATTAAGTTTCTGCCAAACCCGCTTCAAAGAGTTGAAGTATTTTATCACATTATTACCTCCTTGCTGAATTTCTCTGGCTCGCAAAGTGAGTTCATAAATATGAGATTTATTTCCAAGGTCAGAATACATTTATGTGATACTATCCCATAGCTCTTTGGTTGTGGAATAACACATGTAATTGCTGCTAATGTCCTCCTCCAAGGATTTTACTAGCCAAGTCATGACTATGGAGTTTTCAGCATCCCAAACAGCATATTATGGATCAGCAGTATCTGGCATGGGTCGCTCACCATTAAGGTATCTGAGTTTTCCTCTGCCACGAATATACAACTGGATAGATTGGTGCCACCGGAAGTAGTTCGACCCATTGAGTCGAAAGGCGGTGATTGGACAAAATGAGGTTCACTAAAAGTAACTCGCTGCAAGTCTTTGGGGGCGACAATCTCCTTCTCCTTATTCTGATCATCGTTGGTGGCTGAGGAACTAATAGCCATGGCTGCAAATCAAATGCGCAGATATTTGCTCTGATGCCAAGTTGAAATATTTGGCAATATTATATTCTTAACTGTACAAGGATTCTTCCTTTTTATTGAGGGAATTACAACAGGTGATTGACTACAATTTAGGATGGAAATCCTAAATTAAGGAAAGAATAAATCATAATAAGAAACTATCTGAAGTAGACTAAATAGAAAGGAAACACAATAATTATATACATACAAAATTATTTACTGCTAGTTAATGTAAATGCTGTATTTTACACCCTGTCAACAATTATTATGTAGAAACTCACCTAGTTGCCTCATGACCCAGAATTCTTGGGAAAATGCTAGTAGATTCCTTCAAAACATGTAAAAGGGTATGTTCAAATAAATAATAAAACATAAATCAATAAATAAACATTGATATAAAATATTTAAAAAAGTAAACCTGCATCTTCAAAAATAGCAATTGTAGACCCTAACTCCATGATCCGTTGTAGCGCGCAGATCAAAAATGAGTTATTTGAAAAAAATGTAGTAAAACGACAATGACTCAGATGTTGATTCACAAGGATTCTTGTAGTGATTAACTAATTACAGTAACTAAATATGGGGGGGGGGTCGGTTTTGATTTAGGAAAGTGATTAAAAATATAAGTTGAAACAGTTAATCTGTTGTTTTAGTTTCCCAATTTATAATCGATCCAAATAGTTCCTAATTCCTAAGCGGACTCTATCTCCTTTTCGATTATAATTACAATCAAATAAGCGCGATTGATATTATACGATACAATTCCTTAATTTCTGAATTAAGCAAACAGATGAAATATAGTGGTCGTGAATTAAGTAAACATGAGAAACATACGCGGATTAGGCAAACACGATTAAAGTATAAGAACATGCAATCATCGAAATAAATCAATCACACCTAAGATAAATCGAATTAAGCAAACAACATTTCACATAGAAGAATTGAAAGGAAATAGATTTTTATGGGAAATTAAAAGAACCTCAAAGTGTCGGCGAATATCGATTACAGCTGACTAACTTGAAGAAGTTAGTTCTCCATAAGTTTCGTACAAAGCAATATAAAATTCGTAAAAAAAAGGTAATCCTACTATAGCACGGAAGCAAACCTTATAAACAAAATAAGGTTTGCATTACACACTCAACTGGATCAGAAACATAAACCAGGCCCAATAAAGATGACCCAAAACAACATAATTATTACAGTAAAAAACTTCAACGAATTATTCGAGACCCATGTACTCCGATTCTTCGTCCAGCATGAAAGTTGTAGATCTTTTTTTTAGCTTTCCAATGACTGGTAAAACACCTTGATCCAATTCATGTAGCTCCAGTTATGAATTTTTTTTTGAAAGATGCTAATGCTGAAAATAACAACCGAAAATCAAATAAGGCTGAAAAAAATTGAATTATAAAAACATCATAAAATAGAAAAATAAACAAACCAAACTATAGAAATGCTTAAGTCTAAACATAGAGGAATGTGCATCAAAATGCACTGATCAAATTCCCCCACACTTGAACTTTTGCACTCCGAGCAAAATCAAGAATTTAAAACAGAAACTTCAAAGAAAAAACTGAACAGAGCATGCAATCTCAAAGGTTCTCTGGATACGAAGTGAAAGCAAACTTCTAATTCTAAGCTTCAAGAATATGACATTAGTGATTAACTCTTTTGTGACATTCAAAGAATATATGAAAAGTAGATTACCAAAAAGTACATCACCAGCATCAAGATCCTCACAAGATAAACTGTTTCCACTCAACTCTCAAGTATTTAGGTTATATGCTTACACTCAAAGCACAACATGAGAGTTAGTAATACCATAGGCTTGAAAAAAAACTATAACATTCACAATTGATTTACATACACACAAAGATCAAAAAGACTTTCATTAATGTTATAACGTGGCCAAAGTAAGGGTAGGGTAAATCCTAAGGGGCACTAGGCTAAAATAAAAAAGTTAAAAGAAAATTGAAAGAAATGCGGAAGTTGAACTACATGATACATCAATTGCTTTCAAACAAAAACCTCACAACTTATTTCTCTTTTTCCTTTTATTCTTCTCTTTTTTTTTCCGGAAGAGATATGTATTGACATCCTTCTCTATTTTTCATTTTTTTTCTTCATTTTTTTTTCTATTTTTTTTGTGCCAACATCATAACAACATTACAATAATAATTCAAAGATAATGCTCAACCCCACACAACTCCATACAAGACTCTCTTAACCCTTTGAATAGGGTTATTTCATTGTTTTTCACTTTTTGACTTGTAATGCGTTTTATACAAAAAAAGGGATAATAGGCTCAAAGGGGCTTGAAAACAAGGGTAATATTATTAAGGTTGAATTTTTGGATAATTGGCTAAAAATAAAACAAAACAACATGCCTTTATCATTTCCGTGTGCACAAGTAAATAAAAAGCTTCAACAAGAGTCAATTCAAGTTCTAGAGACTAATGACCATGAGTGGAATCACACAAGAAAGAAAGAGATGGATTTTTGATGTATATCCATTATTAGGCTCAAAGTCTCACAAGGTTTGGTGATCTACCACTAGTGATGTACAATTTAGAGTTTAGTCATACATACATACTAAGAATGCGCAAAAAGAATCAATCACATCACAACACAAGTCTTTCGTAAAAGAACATAGAGAAAAATCGCAGTTGTAAAAAAATAACCAACGAAAAAGCATGCGATTAATTTTTTTTTTTGAAAAAGAAACAAACAGAAATGAAGAAAACAACAAAAGTAAAGAAAACAAAAGGTTCCCTCCCCCACACTTAAAACAGACATTGTCCTCAATGAAAGAAACTCAATTATAAAGTAAGAGTGAGAGAAAGGAAAGGGTGCTCCCTGGTCAAGTTGCAGTGTAGTTAGGCGCTTCCAAAGAAAACTCTTCTATGGTAGCATCTTCAGGCACTGGACTTTCATGGAATAGCTCCAGCCGCTGTCCATTGACCTTGAAAACTTTGTTGGTACCTGCACTTTTAATTTCTACTGCACCATGGAGGAAAACACTAGTAACAACAAAAGGGCCAATCCATTTGGATCGAAGTTTCTCAGCCATAATCTTAAGGCGGAGTTAAACTGTAAAACTTGTTGGCCCACAAAGAACTCTTTCCTAGAAATCATTTTATCATGAAAGTGTTTAGTTTTCTCTTTATAAATTCTAGAGCTCTCATAAGCCTCTAGCCTAAGCTCTTTAAGCTGTTGTAATTGGAGTTTTCTTTCAATACCTACTTGTTGCATCTCCAAATTACAACTCTTTACCGCCCAATAAGCACGTTGTTCTATCTCAACAGGAAGATAACATGCCTTACCAAAAACAAGTTGATAGGGGGACATCCCTATTGGTGTCTTGAAAGCTGTTCATTGAGCCCATAGTGCGTCTTCTAGACGACGACTCCAATCTTTCCTGTTTGGTTGCACCATTTTCTCTAAAATCGATTTGATCTCCCTATTAGAGATCTCAGCTTGTCCATTAGTTTGTGGATGATATGCATTAGAGACTCTATGCACAACTCCATACTTCCGAAGTAAAGCTTCCATGGTGCGGTTACAGAAATGAGTGCCTTGGTCACTTATGATAGCTCGTGGTATTCCGAACCTACAAAAGATATTAGACCTAACAAAATCTGAAACAACTCTAGAATCATTAGTCCTAGCGGGGATAGCTTCCCCCCACTTTGAAACATAATCAACAACAAGTAAAATATAGAGAAAACCAAATGATACAGAAAAGAAACCCATGAGGTCAATTCCCCATATATCAAACACCTCACAGAAAAGCATAGGTTGCTGAGGCATTTCACTCTTGCGAGTGATGGTTGTACCTGCTATCTGGAACTCTTTATAAGTGCAGTAAGTCTCATTAGCATCCTTAAAAATAGTGGTCCAATAGAAACGTGAGTCAAGGACTTTTCTTGCAGTCTTTTGCAGACCAAAGTGTCCCCCTACTTGAGAGGCATGGGAAAAATTCAAAATGGATTCAATCTCATAGTCAGGGACGCACCTCCTAATAACCTGATCACTACCAAACCTCCAAAGATAAGGATCATCCCACACATAGTATTTGGCATCACTCTTGAGTTTGTGAATTTGTGCCTTAGATGCACCTGCAGGAAAAACACCAGCAACAAGATAATTAACAATATCAGCAAACCAAGGAGTAACTCCCTATAAAAGTAGCAGTTGCTCATCAAGAAAGTCATCCTGAATGGGAGAAGGATCTGCATCCCGCTCTATTCTGCTCAAGTGTCAGCTACTAGGTTCTCGGCTCCACTTTTGTCCTTAATCTCTACATTAAACTCTTGGAGCAACAACATCCACCGAATTAATCTCGGTTTTGCTTCTGGTTTCTTTAAAAGGTACTTCAAAGTTGCATGGTCAGTAAAAACAATAACCTTGGAACCTAGCAACTATTGTCTAAACTTGTCAAGAGCAAAAACAATCACTAAAAGTTCCTTTTCAGTGGTAGTATAATTAGCTTGTGCAAAATCTAAAGTCCTGGAAGCATATTAAATAACATGGGCAACCTTTCCCACCCTTTGTGCAAGGACCGCTCCAACTACATAGTTAGATGCATCAGACATAATCTCAAAAGGGAGGTTCTAATCAGGAGGTTGTATGATGGGGGCGGAGGTCAATGCTTTCTTCAAGAAATCAAACGTCTGCTTGCATTTCTCATCAAAATTGAAGGTCACGTCGTTCTTCAACAAGTTTGAAAGCGGAAGAGGTATCTTGCTGAAGTTCTTTATGAAGCACCTGTAAAAACTTACATGACCAAGAAAAGAATGAATCTCGCGAATGCAAGATGGGTAAGGCAATGTGTTGCACCCCAAAATTTGACCAACTTTTCTTTACCTAGCTTATGTTTCATTTCATTCACATTAGCATTATCATTTGCATTTCATTTGATAAGTATGCAGGAGATCAAGAGGTATGGTTACCAATCAAGATATATACAAGACTATGAAGCTATCTAAGAAGGTTATTCAAGTGTTCAAGGGTTGATATCCTTGTCAGAGAAGTTGAAAGAGCCTCAGAAAGAGTGGTTGAAGCCAAGTATGTAGGTCTCCTAACTTGAGAGTTGTGGAGAGCCATCAGATGATTCTGAAGCCATGAAGTTGGACTTGAGGTCTTGATAGAGCTCATGAGAAGTGTTGAAGATCACTTTGAGGCCTAGACAGGTCATTGTGCAAGATTAAGAAGGCTCAGCCATGAGTGGTGCAGCTAGGGTTTGACTGGGTCAACCCTAAGTCAACTGATGATTTGAAGAAGGTTGAGACCTAATTCAAGAGCCATGGGATCATGGATTGATACATTGATATGTTCTAAGATTTATTTTAAAGTTAACTCATCATGATTGAAGAGTTTGAGAAGTTTCAAGCTAGGGTTTCTAAGACTTGACAGTGTAAAATCCCCTAGTTTGACCCCTATCTTCAAGGCAATTTAACTCAAGATATGATTGTCATCTCATCTTGACCCCAACATGATTGTTATATAGCATGAGCTTAGCTTTAATTTGAGTATTAGAAGTCCTTGATAGGGTTTATAGAACTCAAGTTATGAGCCAAACAAATTACAAGTCATCTGAGGTATGTGAATTTGGAGCTTGAAAGTTACCCAACTTGCATGAAACGTTTGCCCAAAAAGGATTATTCCTATTAACTTTTGGTCCACATGAATGTTGTTGCTTATTCTCTTAGCTTTCTAGAGAGTACTAGAAGTCCTTGATAGGATTTGTATAACTCAAGTTATGGCTTGGACAAGTCAAGGGTATTTTGGGAAGTTATGATTATGGGTCATTTTTGGTTATAGGTCATTTTCACCAACTTAGACACCTCAAATGAAATTTTGTTCAACTTGAAAGTTGCTCAAAATGGGGTTTTGACCTTGACCACTTATCAAGGAGGAATTGAAATGGCTCAAGGAGAGACTTGGTTCAAGAAGTGGTGAAAAAGGAAGGATTAAAATGGATTAAATGACCAAAAATTCAAATAAATCATTTTGTGTGCAAATGAAGCAAAGTAATATCATTTTTTGAATGGAAAAAGCATTTTAGAAACTTTGGCAATGTTAGAATTTTGGTTTGAGTCCCATATCATGCCCTTTTTCTTTGTTTCTTCATGATGAAGTAACATGACATACACAAGCCATTGGATGAAAACAAGGAGGGAAACATCACCATTCATGTTTAAAATCTCATGAGAAGTTGAATGCAAGCTTGCTAAAGCCAAAACAGAGTGGGAATCGTGACTGGTGTAAGTGAGATTTTGGAGAGAATTTGAAAATCCAATTTCTCATTCTGAAGCTTTGAGAGAGTTCTAGATGATTCTAATGAGTTCTATATAAGTTGGTAAGTGTATTCAGTTCATTTTTTGGTGAAGATTGAAGCCTGAAGCAGAGAGTGAAGTTGAAATTTCAGAGGTGCAAGTTGAAATCGAATTCTGAGTTCAAGGCCAATTCAGGGGAAATTGAAGATTGCATTAGCTTTAGAAGGAGTTTTGGAGTGTATCTGCATCATCTTGGAGGCTGAAGTGATCAAGAACCCCTTCTGTTACACCTCTGAACACAGGTTGGTACATTTCATTTTTGTGCATAATCTAGGAGGAGATAGATAGAAATCTATAGGTGGTTAGGATCTGGATGATGTATAGATGGATTTGAGATGATCAATTTATGAATTAGAGACAAGTTAGGATGTGGATCATTTTCTGTTGAAGCTGAATTCTTGCAATTCTTGGATTGATAATCAAGATTAGATAGGGGAAATTGATCACCATGAGATAAGGATCATTTCTGTGCATTTAATTGAAGCTCTGAGGAGATTCAAGAATGAGGTGTATTTTGGAATGGCTATCGGGTTTGAAAATCTATAGGGAATTAGATGATTCTAAGGATGGATTCATGATCAACATGAAAAATGGAGTGAGATGATGTATCATTTTGTAATTTTTGATGACCTGTATATTGGACCTCACCGGAGAAGACGGTGGCGCCACTGCTCAGGCCACCGTCTAGTTTCCCTCCATGCCTTAATGTTTGAACGAGGAAGATGCACTACAGGCGTTGGATCATCATGAAGACTTGACCAAGTAACCCAAACAGACGGCCACGATTGAGTCTGAAAGGGCTGACTATTGACTGAAGCCAATACGCACCGTTTCACTTAACTGAAGTAAATGGGCCTAGCGCTTGGACTGATATCCACACCCCCCATCTGGCCCAACCCAGGATTTGAACTGACTTTAATTGCTATTTGCCACGCAGTCTTGTTAATTGCTATTTGCCGAACAGCCGATCAAAGATTATCAGCCGATGAAATTTGAATTCCCTGATGAGGATATCATGTTTCTCAAAGCAAAGGATTATGATGAACCGTTGCCCGACGAGGGTCCAGATAGGAAATCCCAATGGAAATTGATATTTGACGGGGCGGTTAATTCTTACGGAAGTGGCATTGGGGCAATCATCATGACTCCCCACGGATCCCACATCCCGTTCACCGCTAGACTGACGTTTCCGGTCACCAATAATGAAGCGGAGTACGAAGCATGCATCATGGGACTAGAAGAAGCAATTGATTTGAGAATCAAGAACCTAGATGTATATGGTGACTCGGCACTCGTGATTAACCAAATTAAAGGGGAGTGGGAGACTCGTCAATCGAATTTGGTGCCGTACATGAACTATGCCAGAAGGCTGCTTCCGTTCTTTGATCAAGTAGAACTCCATCATGTGCCCAGAGCTGAAAATCAGATGGCTGATGCCTTGGCCACGTTGGCTTCAATGTATAAAGTCAATTTTTGGAATGAAGCTCCAAGAATTGTCCTTTCTCGTCTTGATAGACCTGCATTCGTCTTTGCGATCGAGGAAGCCTCCGATGGCAAGCCATGGTTCCATGACATCCAGACCTTCCTTATGACTAAGGAATATCCCGCGGGAGCGTCAACCCAGGAAAAGAAAACTCTGAGGAGGCTGTCTGGAAATTTTTATCTCAATCCTGATGGAGTTTTGTACAAAAGAAACCACGATCTCGTGCTACTCAGATGTGTAGATGAGAAAGAAGCGAGTATGCTCATGGAAGAAGTCCATGAAGGCACATTCGGTACGCACGCCGGCGGGCATGCTATGACAAGAAAGATCCTGAGAGCAGGATATTACTGGCTGACGATGGAGTCAGATTGCTTTAAATTCGCGAAGAGGTGTCATAAATGCCAGATTTATGCTGATAAAATTCATGTGCCGCCGTGCCCGTTGAATGTCATGTCCTCCCCGTGGCCGTTCTCCATGTGGGGCATCGACATGATAGGCAAGATCGAGCCCACTGCATCTAACGGTCACCGTTTCATTCTAGTAGCCATCGACTACTTCACCAAGTGGGTGGAGGCAGCCTCATATGCTAACGTGACCGTTAGATTCATAAAGAGGGACATCATCTGTCGTTACGGAATTCCCGAGTGGATCATTACTGATAATGGTTTGAATCTGAATAACAAGATGATGAAGGAGCTGTGCCAGAGTTTCAAGATTGAACACCACAACTCATCTCCTTGCCGGCCGAAGATGAATGGCGCCGTTGAAGCGGCCAACAAAAACATTAAGAAGATTGTACAGAAGATAGTTGTGACCTATAAAGACTGGCACGAGATGTTGCCGTTTGCATTGCACGGTTATCGTACGACAGTACGTACATCAACCGGGGCAACTCCTTTCTCACTGGTGTACAGTATGGAAGTTGTCCTACCGTTAGAAGTTGAGATTCCTTCTTTACGAGTTTTGGTTGACGTGAAACTCGACGAGGCAGAATGGATTAAGAACCGACTGAACCAACTCAGCCTGATGTACGAGAAGAGGTTAGCATCGATTGCATATGGTCGTCTGTACCAAAGCCGAATGAAGAAAGCTTATGATAAGAAGGTGCATCATAGAAGCTTTCAGACGGGTGATCTCGTCCTGAAGAAGATTCTTCCTCCACACTCCGATCACCGGGGCAAGTGGACTCCCAATTATGAAGGTCTGTACATCATCAACAAGGTCTTCTCGGGAGGAGCCTTGTTGTTATCCACGATGGATGGCGAAGATTTTGCATCCCCGGTGAACGCGGACGCAGTTAAAAAATACTTTGCTTAAAAAAGACCCGATGGAAAGAAAAAGAATATCCAGGCAAAAACGGGGCATCCCGGCGAACCATAAAAAAGGAAAAAGGTTCGGGCAAAAATTAGGGATATAAATGAAAAAATGTACACCCGCAAAGCCGAAAACCTGGAAGGGCGACTTTGGCAAAAAAGGGTATCCCGGTGAATCGAAAACCCGGAAGGGCGATTCAGGCAAAAGTTAGGGATTTGAAAAAGCAAATGACTGCGTACCGCGGGTGGACTTTCATTGTTTAGTGGTTTGGAAGACCTGAGGGCCGTTTATTTGAATCAATCTCTTCTGAAGTTGAAGCGTCAGAGAAGTATCGAAGTCGAGTGGGTCATAGAGGGATCAACTCATGATGTTTGTCTACGCCGCATTGCCGACATTTGTGTATATACTGATGTATATTTATGTTTTTATATTTGCGCAGCTTCCTCATTCCAGGAGCTTGCATCTGTTGTAAAACATTTTTACCCATTCAGGGGTTCGTCATCAATAAAATATATACTATTCAGCAATTATGTTTGTTTGTTTAGCATCTATCTGTTTTGTTTGCGAAAAAGAACGCCGATGTTTTTGATAAAATGCGCATACATAAACTTACTGGCCTAGGCCACTGATTGTTGAAACAATGAATTACTTGAACATTGTCACAAGATGATAACCTTGATAGGTCCCTTGGAGAAGGGTATCTTGTCTGTTTGTTTGTGTTGTTGCAGGTATAGCATATTCCAGGCAGTACGCCGTATGCGTCCCCAAGCAGGATGATTCCTTCTACCCCAGCGAGTTTAGCAGTATCTCCCCACGGAGCCGGAACATGGGAGGGTGAACGTTGATATGTCTCCCCAAGCAGAGAAGATTCTCCCCTATCAGATGTATCCTGAAGGATCATCATTTCCCCAGTTGAGTCATGCGCTGAAGTGTATACCCATTCCCAGCACTGGGTCAATATGCAGCTTTCTCGTAGAAGACTACTCGCAAGTATGCAGCTTCCGGTAATCCAAACTGAGGTCTCTTGGAGAATTGAAATTCCCCACAGAGTTGTACTCTCCCCAGCGAGCAGGATGATTCCTTCTTCCCCAGCTGAGTTGGCAAATCCCCTAAGAGAGCAGAGTCCTTGGAAGTCGTGCAGGCCATGATTGGTTCTCCCTAGTAAAGTGTTGACTAGCTGATGCTGTATTTCCCCATCAGAGTCGTTATCCCCCTGAAAGTTTTGCCGCGAAGGCTGTGCAGTTTATTTCTGCGACTGATATCGTTTCCTCAGCGAATTGTGGGTCGTATACCCGGATGAGCAGGTTCAGGTTCTCGGAGAGCCTCGTTCCCCCTGCAGCAGTCGTCTGGAGTTTGTTTCCCCAAGTGGAGTCCAATTGAGATTGGTGTGACTTCTTCTCCTCGGCAGGATGATTCCTCCTCCACCAGAGTGGTTCTTTCTCCTTGACATGAGGCTTTTCCCTTCAGCATTTATTTGCTGATGGGGTCGTAGCATTTTGCATGATTGCATAGCATTTACCCTAAAAACACGTAGCATTTCCACCGTGTGGAGCATTGCGCCATTGTCAAAGCATATGCATATGAAACACGAGCTAGGTCGTTACCGTTCTTGTTTTACAGGTGCTCCTTCGCAAAATGGTTTGCTCGAGATGATCCTTGAATTCCCCAATGAAGTTGATTGCTTAAGATGATTCTTAAAATCCGCAGTGAAGCCGCCAGAGAGGTTTGCTCAAGTTGATGCTTAGAGTCCCCGGCAGAGTGTTTGCTCAGGATGACTCCTGAAATCTCCAGCAGAGTTATTAGTTCAGGGTGATTCTTGAAATCCCCAGCGGAGGTATCTGTCCAAGATGATTCTTAAAGTCCTCAGCAGAGATGATTCACCCAGAATGATTTCTGGATCCCCGAAGCAGAGTTACTTGATAGTTCTCCAGAATCCCCAACGGAGATGTGTCATCCCCAGCAGGTTTTACACAGAAAAGTTGAAATTTCCTTGAAGACTTGATGATTGAAGTCCGGCAGCGGTGCCAAAACCCCAGGCTTACTGATGAAGTCTAACTGCAATGTCAAAGCAGTTCTCCTAGCTAACGCGGAGTGCCTGACGGAAAAAGAATGTATATCCTTATTGGTCCGTGATGGAGGATTCCATTTGAAGACTTGCTGATGAAGTCCAGCTGCGATGTCGAAGCAGTTTACCTAGCTGACGCAGGGTGCCTGACGGCAAAAGATTGTATATCCTTAGTTGATTCGTGAATGACTAAGGATCCCATTTCCTGACTTACCAATGAAGTCCAACTACGAGGTAGAAGTAGTTCTCCTAGCTGACGCGGGGTGCCTGACAGCAGAAGAATAGATATCCCTATTGGGTTCATGATTGACTGAGGATTCTATTCCCGACTTACTGATGAAGTCCGGCTGACGCCCGAGAATCTCTTTGAATGCCCGATGGCATGATTAACTGGATTGTTAAAAAGTTCCTAATGACCTGATGAGTCCCGAGGAATCCTTCTGCCACAGTGTCGCAGAATGCCTGACGGCAATATCAGCTATGTATCACCGGTTACCGAATGACCCGTGATCCCTTGATGACTTGAGGAAGAAGCCGTAGCGAAATCTAATAATCATCCCGACGGAGATTTGAGAGTAGCCCTTCACCAGTTACCGAGTAACCGGTGACCCCTTATTGGCTTACTGATGAAGTCCAACAAAGGTATTGGCGACGTTCCTAGCGACATGATAAGTCCATAGGCGACAATAAGGAATTCTTCTGCTACGACGCAGAACGTCTGATGGCGTGATCAACCATCCATTACCCGTTACCGTGTAACCGGTGACCTCTGGATGACTTGAGGACGAAGATCTACAGCAAAATTAGATGATCATCCTGACGGAGATTTGAAATTAGACCCTTCTCCGGTCACCGTGTGACCAATTCCCCAGCAAGAGTTGCCGTGCAACTGTCATGCTCAGTTTTTGAAGATGTTTCTACCCATCAGAATACCGTTTACCTGTACGGTTAACAGATCGCCAGTTACCGTGTAACCTGTGATCCCTCGATGGTCTGAGGACGCAATGATATCAGATAAATCAGAGAATCATCCTGACGGAGGTTCAGATCAGTATCTCTCCAACTAGTTGTCGTGCAACTATTATTTCAGTTTCCGAAGATTTGTCCCCATAAGAGTACCGTGTACTTGTGCAGTTGGCAAATTTCCAGGTTTGTTGGTATTCAACCGTCTTTTACCTTGACTGTTTGAGATCCGTTCCCTTCTAACCCAGTCAGGTCCAAGCCGTTTGAATAGGGGCAACTGTTGCACCCCAAAATTTGACCAACTTTTCTTTACCTAGTTTATGTTTCATTTCATTCACATTAGCATTATCATTTGCATTTCATTTGATAAGTATGCAGGAGATCAAAAGGTATGATTACCAATCAAGATCTATACAAGACTATGAAGCTATCTAAGAAGGTTATTCAAGTATTTAAGGGTTGATACCCTTGTCAGAGAAGTTGAAAGAGCCTCAGAAAGAGTGGTTGAAGCCAAGTATGTAGGTCTCCTAACTTGAGAGTTGTGGAGAGCCATCAGATGATTCTGAAGCCATGAAGTTGGACTTGAGGTCTTGATAGAGCTCATGAGAAGTTTTGAAGATCACTTTGAGGCCTAGACAGGTCATTGTGCAAGATTAAGAAGGCTCAGCCATGAGTTGTGCAACTAGGGTTTGACTGGGTCAACCCTAAGTCAACTGATGATTTGAAGAAGGTTGAGACCTAATTCAAGAGCCATGGGATCATGGATTGATACATTGAGATGTTCTAAGATTGATTTTAAGGTTAACTCATCATGATTGAAGAGTTTGAGAAGTTTCAAGCTAGGGTTTCTAAGACTTGACAGTGTAAAATCCCCTAGTTTGACCCCTATCTTCAAGGCAATTTAACTCAAGATATGATTGTCATCTCATCTTGACCCCAATATGATTGTTTTATAGCATGAGCTTATCTTTAATTTGAGTATTATAAGTCCTTGATAGGGTTTATATAACTCAAGTTATGAGCCAGACAAATTACAAGTCATCTGAGGTATGTGAATTTGGAGCTTGAAAGTTACCCAACTTGCATGAAACTTTTTCCCAAGAAGGAAGATTCCTATGAACTTTTGGTTAACATGAATTTTGTTCCTTATTCTCTTAGCTTTCTAGAGAGTACTAGAAGTCCTTGATAGGATTTGTAGAACTCAAGTTATGGCTTGGACAAGTCAAGGGTATTTTGGGAAGTTATGATTATGGGTCATTTTTGGTTATAGGTCATTTTCACCAACTTAGACACCTCAAATGAAATTTTGTTCAACTTGAAAGTTGCTCAAAATGGGGTTTTTACCTTTACCACTTATCAAGGAGGAATTGAAATGGCTCAAGGAGAGACTTGGTTCAAGAAGTGGTGAAAAAGGAAGGATTAAAATGGATTAAATGACCAAAAATTCAAATAAATCATTTTGTGTGCAAATGAAGCAAAGTAATATCATTTTTTGAATGGAAAAAGCATTTTAGAAACTTTGGCAATGTTAGAATTTTGGTTTGAGTCCCATATCATGCCCTTTTTCTTTGTTTCTTCATGATGAAGTAACATGACATACACAAGCCATTGGATGAAAACAAGGAGGGAAACATCACCATTCATGTTCAAAATCTCATGAGAAGTTGAATGCAAGCTTGCTAAAGCCAAAACAGAGTGGGAATCGTGACTGGTGTAAGTGAGATTTTGGAGAGAATTTGAAAATCCAATTTCTCATTCTGAAGCTTTGAGAGAGTTCTAGATGATTCTAATGAGTTCTATATAAGTTGGTAAGTGTATTCAGTTCATTTTTTGGTGAAGATTGAAGCCTGAAGCAGAGAGTGAAGTTGAAATTTCAGAGGTGCAAGTTGAAATCGAATTCTGAGTTCAAGGCCAATTCAGGGGAAATTGAAGATTGCATTAGCTTTGGAAGGAGTTTTGGAGTGTATCTGCATCATCTTGGAGGCTGAAGTGATCAAGAACCCCTTCTGTTACACCTCTGAACACAGGTTGGTACATTTCATTTTTATGCATAATCTAGGAGGAGATAGATAGAAATCTATAGGTGGTTAGGATCTGGATGATGTATAGATGGATTTGAGATGATCAATTTATGAATTAGAGACAAGTTAGGATGTGGATCATTTTCTGTTGAAGCTGAATTCTTTCAATTCTTGGATTGATAATCAAGATTAGATAGGGGAAATTGATCACCATGAGATAAGGATCATCTCTGTGCATTTAATTGAAGCTCTAAGGAGATTCAAGAATGAGGTGTATTTTGGAATGGCTATCGGGTTTGAAAATCTATAGGGAATTAGATGATTCTAAGGATGGATTCATGATCAACATGAAAAATGGAGTGAGATGATGTATCATTTTGTAATTTTTGATGACCTGTATATTGGACCTCACCGGAGAAGACGGTGGCGCCACTGCTCAGGCCACCGTCTGGTTTCCCTCCATGCCTTAATGTTTGAACGAGGAAGATGCACTACAGGCGTTGGATCATCATGAAGACTTGACCAAGTAACCCAAACAGACGGCCACGATTGAGTCTGAAAGGGCTGACTATTGACTGAAGCCAATACGCACTGTTTCACTTAACTGAAGTAAATGGGCCTAGCGCTTGGACTGATATCCACACCCCCCATCTGGCCCAACCCAGGATTTGAACTGACTTTAATTGCTATTTGCCACGCAGTCTTGTTAATTTCTTTTGTTTTTCTTTTAATTTCATCATTTCATATTAGTTTGACAATAATTCATAAAAAATAGAAAAATAGGTCAATTAATTCCAAGTTTTTTTCCCCTGATTCATGATTGAATCTAGAATTTTATTGAATAAAAATATTAGGAAAATCATGCATTTTCAATTTTTGTGCATTTTTTACATTTTATTTGATAATAAAATTACCATGGTTGATACTTCTATTTAATGATTTTAGTTTGAGCATTTGGTGATGAGTTTTGGCTTGATTTTTTGTGTCTGATTAGCTTAGACATGTATGCTCACATAGTATTTTTCTCACATTTTTGTGATGAAATTAGGTGTTGTTTTTATGTTGAAACTTTAGGTGCTTCCTTTTAGGGTTTAAGTTTAGTGCCTTGTAGTGTAGAATTTATTTCTAGGTCTTATTTGAGGATTTGATCTCTGGAATTAACATGGTAGTGTCATGATTGACATAGGTTCCCATAGTTATTTTTATAGGATTTTATAATTGATTTTAGTATTTTAGTTAGAATTAACTTTAATACTAGGTTTTAGGTGATCCTAACTTGCTAACTCAACTAGAATGATTTCCTTAGTTCCTTAGATTAGGGTTTTGCTTCTCTTGCTTTTGGATGATGATGAAGACTTGTGTGGTCTGCTGTGGAATGCATGGTGGAGGTTGGACTTGAAGATTGCTCTCCCTTTGGTGTAGTTTGTTTAGGGTTAAGGATTAGGGTTTTTAGGGAGATCTCTTAGAATAGATTTCCTTCCTTCATGAAACATGGAAGGTATTGATCACTTCCATTCCTCCCTATGATGTAAGGTCCCCTTGAGAAGGCCTCATCCCTCCTTTGGTAGGATGTGTGGCTCTTCACAAGTTGGTAGAACCTTTGAGGGTTCCTTTCCTTGATGGTGGAGTGCTTAGAGGTGACCTTTGGTCTTCACTTTGCCTCTCCATATCCCCACCCTACTCTTGTTAGATGAATCTTTCTCCCTTGCTAGAGGATGGAGTTCCTTGTTAGAAGAATGAAGATGCTAGAGGTTGCACTTCCCCTTTGATTGAAGACTGCCTCTGGAGCTGAAGCTTGAAGATCAAGAGGAACAAATTGACACTTGTGAAGAAGATAAAATTGAGGATGAAGAAAGAGCTAAAGCTTGAAGAAGATGAAGAACAAGTTGATACTTGTGATTGATGCATTGAAAGCTTGAAGAAGCAAGTTGATATTTGCCATTGAAGATGAAATCCTTGAAGAACAGTTACATAATGAGGACTGAGCTGCTGTTAGAAGATTGCTTTGATGTGAAGCTGGGGAAGTTGTTGATCTGCTTTCTTTCCTGTCTGTTTGCTTTCTGTGCAACTGTATTGGTGTGATTTTGTTGATGCATTAGAATAAGTTCATGTTTAGATTGTGTTAAGTTAGGAGCATGATTGCACTAGAGGTTGATTTGCTCCCTCTGCTTGTATCTTTACTGTATGGCTTTGCTTGCGGGTATTCGGTAGAGCCCTGCTCCCTTGCCTGTGTGGTTTGTGATTTGCTTGATGGCATTTTATTTTCTGTTATGATTGCAGTTATTCATATCTGGCTTGAGGTTGAGATGAGCTTGTGGAGGCTGATTCCCCATACACACTTCCTCCCTCACTTGCATTGCATGCATTTTACAGTCGTTTACTGTTTACTGTTTAAGCTGATGCTTATCTGTTTCTGTTTATCTCTGGCATGATCCCTAGGAATCTCACTTCCTTTGATAGGGAAGTGATGATAGAACTTTAGGTTGAAACCTATGCATGATAACTTCTAGGAGTTCCCTATTTTAAACCTCAACCATAGGATGAATCCTTGGCATGACAATAGTAGGATGCTTGATAGTCTCCCCTATAGAGTCCTTTCTTCTCTTCTCATCTCAAACAACAGTAAAAAACGTAATAAATGCAAGTTAGTACAAGTACGTTACGAGCCTTAAGCTACTTGGGTAATGATAATTGAGCGGCCTCCTCTCAATCGTCTAGAATGTTTAGTATACGTCCTTTGGAAGATATGCGACGCATTCGTTCCCAGGTCATAGTCTCTAGTGTTGTACGAACTACAAACAACTGAAAAATCGTTCTTCCGTAAAAGAAAGAAAACAAACTTCAAATATTTTTGCCCCGTGGGCCCATAATTCAAAGGAAGCTTTTCTGAAGAAAAGAGTGTCGTTAACTCCCAGTTCTACCGCAAACGGTGACGCTTAAGTCTCCAAGGGTCGAGCTGCGTACGCCAAACTGCTGGAACTGTTTGTTAACCCTACTCGAAAAAACAGATGAATCTGAATCCCCATAATCCGTATTATCCCGAAATACGTAAGCTCTGATCTCTTATATCTGTTGAGAGTATGTAGGCACAATACTGATGTATTGGCGAGCCACCTTCCCCCATCCGTTAACCTGTAGTTAGTCGAACTACGTTGACTCTGATTTCTCATTCTCTGATGAGAATAAGTAGGCATAAAGTGCGACGCTTTGCCGAGTCATTTTCTTTTCTTTCCAGACCGGCCTTGATAGGTAGATAGTAAACAAACCCGTCAGATAAACACAACAAGCGTGGATCCCATCGAGTACGATGGACGTGAGGGGTGCTAATACCTTCCCCTTGTGTAACCGACTACCGAACCCAGACTTGGTTGCGAGGACCTTGTCTTATACCTGTCGCTACGCGAAAAATGACACAGAGTCGCTACCGGATTTTATTTATCCCAAGGAGGGAAAGGGAAATAGCGATAAAACCTTTGGAGAGAAGAGCGTGGTCATCGCAACCAAGTCTTAGGGTTCGGGAGTCGGTTATGCGAGGGGAAGGTGTTAATGATGGGCTAGAGACGTTTCTACTTATGCGTCTAGCGGTATCTTACTGCAAGTGCACAGCCTATCGAAGTAATATTTAAGATTATCGATCCACAGGGATTCTATGGTTACTTAGTGCTAGATGAACTTCTAGTTTAGCTAAGGCGAATGGTTGTCACGATTGTTGTTGGTTTTTAAGACTATTAAAGGCGGAATTAAATTTAAGTTTTAATAAAGTAATATTAAGGCGGTCGGTATGTAATTATACTAACTTAGGTGGGTCAATCTAACCTAGGCTTATAAAGGTGTTCACTTAATCTATTCGGTAGAGATTACCAGTTTAAATACCCTCAACTCACACTCTCGTGGTCTTATATCAGATCTTATCCCTAAAGCCCTATGCCTGCTCTCGCTAGCCCATAAGTGTTTAGAGGTAATTTTTGGAAACTAAGTAATTCTAATTTATCTTAAAGCGCTCTCGCTGTGTTCAATTTAAATGCCTAACTTTAGCTATCTGGTTAAAATCTCACACTCTCGTGGTCTCGACCTAACCTAATACTCTTTTCTTACTCTCGTAACGAAAAGGTCTATTCCAATTAAAAAGTATCAGCCAGAATGTTAAGTGATTAATTATTTTCAGCCTATGGTTATATTTTACCGGTTAAGTTTGTTATAACTACATACCGCCCTAAGGTGTTTAGCTACTCATCGATGTTGAACCAGACAGAGATAGAAAATCTAATAATAACGTACTCATGGCAGAAAAATAAATAAACATTATAATTAAATTAAATTGCAATATAATGAAAAACCTGGTTAACAAATATTCGAGCAGACTCCTTCTTCCACAGACCGGAAAGCTTGGAGTTGGCGGAAATTTAAAATAAACGAATGCTGAAGGTTTAGAAACAAATAAATGTATAACAATTTTCTGATGTTGGAAATTGTTATATGGTTGGTTTGGATACAAATAAAAACGAAACAGAAAACTAAAAATAATGCGGGAATAGAAAGGCTGGTTCGTAATACAGTTCGGCAGAGCTTCCGTAGAAATTCGAATAAAAAATGCTCTGTCCCCTGTTCATAGAACTTGTACTATTTATAGAATCCTTAATGGGCTGGATTTTTGGACCTTTGTTGCATGGGCCTTGCTGAATTTGTGGAGGGAATGCAGGAACGTGGCAACAAAATAGGAGAAGTGGTCTTCACGTAGTAACAAAATAGGAGAAGTGGTCTTCACGTAATGCCTTGACGTAGTCTGAGTCAAAACCAAATTTTACCCTTGTCACGGTCGTGACAAGGTCTTCACGTTCGTAACTTATGGTTTTTAAGTGTCACGGTCGTGACCACTCTCTTACGGTCGTGATGGCTCAAATTGGGGTGTCACGGTCGTGACACCCTTGTGACGACCGTGGCTGCAACAAATTATGCAGTATTTTGCAGGCTTCTTCATTTCTTCATCTCTTTATGGTTTCTTTTGTTCCTTTTGCTCTTAATTCATGATTTAGCTCCATATAATGATGTACCTGCAAAATGGTAAGAAAAACTCGAGAAATCGAGTGTTAAAACGGTGAATATGCGATAAAACGTTAATGAAATCTAGCAATATAATCGATGCGTTTTCTCATTATCAAACTTCCCCAAACTTAAACCTTTGCTTGTCCTCAAGCAAATAGTCGGTTGAAAATCGGCGGACAAGATTTTATTCCCGCATACTCATAACAAACCGTACGAGGGATCGTTTTGTCGGATAATCCGGTACTTTGATAGAACACTACCGATACACTAATGACACAAGCAACAAGCTATGTCTTCGACTTCCTGTTAAACGAAACAATCGGCAATTACATTACGATTTCACCTGGAGTTTTTCGATCTTATTTTGCCCGGTTTCATTCTAGCGCAATCACATTAAGCCCTTTGCCTTAGCACGCACGTAGTGGAGTAGCCGGTTAGCGACTTTGATCCTTTTTGAGCACGGGGTCTGGTACACGAGTGTGGTAACCCTACATATTTTATCCGATTTGGAGGTTGTGGGGGATCGAGCCGTAGCACGCCCTACCAAGTTCAGAACCAGTACCTCTGAACCAACTCGCAACAGACTCCTTCTCATATTTCTCGTTTCTTATATGCGACCGTGTACTTTGGTGCAATTTCTTTTCATTTTGCATCAAGATATGAAGGATCATTATTGATTAGGCATCAAACGCTTATATTCATCGGCTCCCCACGTGGTTTGTGTTCAGACGGTGCTGACTGCTAGTATAAACTACTAGGGGTTACTTTTGAACTGAAACTAAAAGTGTACTCGTAATGGTAATCGGGATGGAATTGCTTAAGTAGGGAGTCAAAGATGTCAAGATTGTATTGGTCTTGTTTAATCGTTCTCGGCTTCCTAGTTACGATTCCGTAGGTAAGTCGGGTAATGCGAATAATTAAAGATTTTTTTCTGGTATAGCTAAATAATCGGGGAAAGTTCGAGATTAAAGAAAATAGCACAAAGATTTGCTCATTTCATTAATTTGCGAAAAGAAATACAACGGAATTGAAAATACAACGAAATGGAAAGGTGCGAAAAAGGGAAAATGCGGAAATGAAAGGTACCTCTCCCACACTATATTAGACATTGTCCTCAATGTTGTGATATAAATGCGGTACGAATACAGTACAACTACAAAAACGAAAAAAACAAACATAAGCAAACTAAAACTATGGCTGCTGAGGACCGCGGGCTCGGCCTCTGGTGCGGGAACGGCGTCTGGAAGGAGTCGCTTCAGGATCAGAACCGGTGCCGGAGGCAGCAGTGATGCTAATGCGGAGGGCTTCTAGCTCGCTAAAAATTTCTCCAAACCTCTCATTAGTAGCTTCCTGGTTTGCTGCGATAGTGCTGAGTAAAGCATCATACTGCTCCTTCTGCCTTCGCTCCAGTGCGGCGTTCATCTGGTTCTGCTGATAAATCGCACGGAGGACTTCCTCAAGTGTGATGTCGGGAGCAGGGGGCTGTCGGGTAGATGTCTCTGGTATATCCTGGACAGGCTCAGCTGCATCCATAGCGTCCTGCATCTCATCCGCTGGAGGGTCTGCCTGATCATCATGAATAGGGACGTGATCGACAGCAGCAGGTAAAACAAAGAGCCAGTTGGCTCGGTTGGATGGATCGATGCGGTTGCGGGACGGCAGAATGATATGATGGAAAATGGTGCCATTGACAACAGGGCTATACCTGCCATCCTCTCGCTGCGCAATCAGGTGAGCGGACCTGCAATAACTCTTGGTGAGGAATTCTGCGGCTAGGTGAGGCTGATTAACGAGCAAGTCACCAAGCCCCAACTGAATGGCGAGGGCGGTGACAATGCCGCCTATGAAGAACGGGGTGGAGCCTCTGTGTGCAATGGCCTGGATATGATAAAGCATGAAAGGGGCAGCGTTGATCGGCTCGTCATTAAGAGTGCAGTGTAAGAATAGAAGCTCCTTGGAGTTGAACTTATGGTTTCTTTCTCGAGCGAAGATGGTGTTGCAGATGACACGGTGGAAATAGCGGATTGCCGGGTTGTGAATGTGCGTAGCGTTGAGGCTTTGGAAGGCTGATGCACGGGTGTTGGTTAAGTCGTGCCATAGAGTGAAAGCTTGTTCACTAAAATTATCGGGCACGCGACGGTGAGCTTCAGTGCCGTGATCGAAGCCTAACAACTCGGCTATCCTGGTTTGCGAAATGTTGAACTCTTGGCCATGCAATCTGAATGTTGCGACACCGGTGAGCTGACTCTGAGAACCGGGGGGGGGGTGATGTAACTGAAGGAGCTTAAGAACTCCAGTGTCAGAAGTTCGAATGTGGGCTGAGGTTGACTGCAAAGATCCCACAGACCGACTTTTTGCAGCAGGCTTTGAACACTGGCAAGCATTCCGAGTTCCCTCAAACAGACAGTGTCAATATAACGTGTAGGTTGCACACCGCGGTTTTGGAATCGGATAAAACGTTCTCTCTGAGTTACTCCAGCATCACCTTCTCTAAAAGTAATAGAATCCATTGCATGCAAGAGCTTAGAGTGAAGAATGAAGAGTTTTGATGTTTTGTGAAAAAAATGGTAAAATGAAGAAATATTGATTCGGGATAAATAATGGAGAGTGAGAATGTGATAGGTTATGATAATGGGGGGTTAATGAGGGTAATGGGGAGGTTACGGAGGTTATGGAGAAAATGGGTAGTTTTGAGGAAGTTATGGAGGAAGAAGAAGAAGGGGCACGATGAGAAACAGTTCTGTTTCTCACGATTCCTGTAATAGGGGTTGTCACGGTCGTGACAGGGGTGTGACGGTCGTGACACGCTATTTAAGCACATCACGATCGTGAGATGGGTGTGACGACCGTGAGGGCACGCTTCGTTGAATAATTTCCAGAAAAACATTTTCTCACTTAATTCACATATTTTATAATAATGTATTTTCTTCACTAACACTCATATTAAATTATAAACACCATATAGTATATAATTTCAACACAGTACTATACTAACTTGCATGGCAATGAGAGATTGTATATAATATGAAATAATGCAAGCATAACAGTACATAGAAAAAAATATATAAATTGCTAAAAATGGAGAAATTTTGGAATTAAAGGTGCATTGCATAAAGTAATTGAAAATGAAGTTACATAAACGGAAATTACGGTATGAAATTGTTGCGAAAAATAAATCTAACTAGAAACGAAAACAATGAGAAAAATAAACTAAATCACTTATAGCATTTTCAAAAGCGTTTCTTCAAGTCTTCGATGGCGGAGTTCAAGTGATAGAATTGTTCGCAGGCTATGTCAGTCAATCCTATAATGTCCAATCGCATGCTCTTAATGTCTTCTTTAAATAGATTAATGTCAGTTTGGTAAGTATTGAGAGTGTTCATGATGTTTTGTAAGTTGTTAGCATAATCTCCTTGATTCACTTCAGGGGGTTCATGTCCTTCTTCAGTGTGGTCAATGTCATGGTAACCAGGAGGTGTCTCAGGGTCAGTTTCGACAGCGGTCATTATATCATCTTTTATCTTGTAAGGCTGAGGTGTTTCAGGAGTAGATGGATAATCAGGTGGGTTTAACTCATAAAGCCAGTTATCCTTATTGTGAACACTTACTCTAGCATGGTTAGGCAATGTGAACAGGGTTACTACTTCGTTCCGGATTAGGTACTCAAAAGGTGGATGTCCTAAATTCCTTATGATATGTCTATTGAAGCAGAAATTAAGATTCATAGGGCGGATTGTTCCTAGACGGTTGCACCTTTCCAGTTGGTACCTAAGTCCTATGGCATCAGCAATCATGGTTACAAGACCTCCTACTAATATAGGTAATTCAGGTTCTTCGTGGATACGGGTGAAGGTTTGCATCATGAAAGGTACACCATTAACAGGCTGTCCATTAGTGAAACATGACATAATAAATATTTCATCTTTAGAAACTCCGGTAATGTTTTCTTCTTTTCCAAAGAAGGTGTGGGCAAGGAATTTATGGAAGTAACGGAGAGCAGGATTATGGATCTCATCATTATTCATGTTGTTTGGTTCAGGGTGGTAGTTTCCGGTTAAAGTTCCCCAAAAGAAATCTAGCTCCATATCCATCAATTCTACCTGTGTGGTAGTAAAAGCAAATGGTCCACTAGGGAATCCTAACAAGTCAGCTAGTTCTTTATGGTTAAAGTCATATTCTATTCCAAATAGGCGGAAACTAATAAATCCTTTCCTAAATCCAAAACCGCGCTCAGGTAGGTAAGTTAAGGAGCTAAGGAACTCAAGGGTGAGCTCGCGGTAAGTCACAAACTTATGTTGGATCAATGCATTCTCCCATCCGAGTCGGTTTAACAAGTACATGACACTATCATGTATACCTAGGGTTTCCATAGTCTTATCATCCGGGTACAGGGTCAAATCCATTTGCCTCTGTGATAACTCTTCAAACTTCATTCTTTGGTTCCTACCTCTAAATTTGGTTTCCATATGGTTAATTGGTTGGTTAGCCATGGTCAGTGCAAATATGGGGAAAACAAATCAGTGGAAAAGACTTTAGAAAATCTGTAAAAAGTGATTTAAGATAAAAATAAGAAAATGAAATGCATAATGTAATGGCAATAATAGTAATATAAAACTATGTAATGACAAAACAATTAAACAAATAGTAAAACGATAAATAACAATATGCTAAAAGAAAGTTTAAATAATTAAATAAGTAAATGGGTTGCCTCCCACTAAGCGCTGTTTTTATCGTCAAAAGCCTGACGTAATGCTTAGGTTTAGATTAATCAGGGGAATTAGTGGACAATTCTAAAAGCTTTAGATTATTCGCATAATCTCTATTTTCAACTTTATGATAATGTTTTAAACGTTGTCCGTTTACTATGAATGGTTCACTATTCCTACCCTTAATTTCTATTGCCCCACTCGGGAATACTTTAGTTATATCAAAGGGTCCTGACCATCTAGACTTTAATTTTCCAGGAAAGAGCCTAAGTCTTGAATTAAAGAGGAGTACAACGTCTCCCACACTAAATTCTTTCCTAGATAGGCGTTTATCATGCCATCGCTTAGTTCTTTCTTTATATATCTTAGCATTCTCATATGCATCTAACCTTAATTCTTCTAATTCGTTAATGTCTAGGATTCGCTTTTCTCCTGCAACATTATAGTTTATATTGAGAGTTCTGATCGCGCAATAAGCTTTGTGTTCTAGTTCTACTGGGAGGTGACAAGATTTTCCATAAACTAGTTTGAAAGGTGTAGTACCTATGGGTGTCTTGTAAGCGGTCCTATAAGCCCATAGAGCTTCATTAAGTTTAGATGACCAATCTTTCCGAGATATGGCGACAGTCTTTTCTAAGATTTGTTTAATTTCTCTGTTTGAGACTTCGACTTGTCCACTTGTTTGTGGGTGATATGGTGTAGCCACACGGTGTCTTACTCCATATTTAGATAGTAATTTGTCAAAGATTTTTGAAATGAAGTGCGAGCCACCGTCACTTATGACGAGTCGAGGCACACCAAATCTGGGAAAGATTATATTTTTGAAAAGCTTTATTACTACTCGTGTATCGTTTGTAGGAGAAGCTATGGCTTCAATCCATTTCGAAACATAATCAACAGCTACGAGTATGTAATTATTACCGAAAGATGATGGGAATGGTCCCATGAAATCTATTCCCCAGACGTCAAAGATCTCTACTTCTAATATTCCTTTTTGAGGCATTTCATCCCTTCTTGAAATATTGCCAGTGCGTTGACACCGATCGCAATTTATAACAGCGATGTGGACATCCTTCCATAGATTAGGCCAGAATAAGCCGGCTTGCAGGATTTTTGCACAAGTCTTGGAAGTGCTTGCATGTCCACCATAAGGAGATGAATGGCATTGAGCAATGACATCTTCTATTTCTTCTTCGGGAATACATCGGCGAAAGATTCCATCTGGTCCTCTTTTGAACAATAATGGTTCATCCCAATAGTAATGTTTCAGATTATGAAAGAATTTCTTTTTCTGCTGATAGGTTAGATCGGGTGGAAGAGCTCCTGCGGCTAGGTAGTTTACAATGTCAGCGTACCATGGCAGTCCTACAGTTGTCTGGATTGTTTCCACGGATTCTGGTTCATTTATATCTAACTGAGCTAGGTCGCTTCCTATTTGTGCTATCAGTTGTTCATACGGAAAATCATCGTTAATCGACACTTGTTCGGGTTTAATACCTTCTATTCTAGATAAATGGTCCGCTACGACGTTCTCAGTACCTTTCTTGTCTTTTATTTCTAGATCAAACTCTTGTAAGAGTAAAATCCATCTTAAGAGTCTTGGTTTAGCATCTTTCTTAGTTAATAGATATCGGATAGCAGCATGGTCTGTGTAGATGATTATTTTCGCTCCAACTAGGTAAGAACGGAATTTGTCAAGCGCAAAGACAACTGCTAACAATTCTTTTTCGGTAGTAGCGTAGTTCATCTGGGCAGAATCCAAGGTTCTACTGGCATAGTAAATCACATGAAGTTTCTTTTCCTTTCTCTGGCCTAGAACTGCACCTACAGCATAGTCACTCGCATCGCACATGATTTCAAAAGGTAATCTCCAGTCAGGGGGTTGCATGATTGGTGCGGTGATGAGGGCTATTTTTAGAGTTTCGAATGCTTTAAGACAATCTTCATTGAATATGAACTCAGCGTCTTTCATTAATAAACCAGTAAGAGGTTTAGTGATTTTCGAGAAATCTTTGATGAATCGTCGGTAAAAACCGGCGTGTCCTAAAAAGCTTCGTATTTCTCGAACGGTTTTAGGGGGTTGAAGATATTTTATTACTTCAATCTTAGCTTTATCAACTTCAATTCCCTTGTCGGATATTACATGACCTAATACTATTCCTTCGTTGACCATAAAATGACATTTCTCCCAGTTAAGCACGAGATTTACTTTTACACATCTTTCTAACACCATTTCTAAGTTCGATAAGCATCCTTCAAAACTTTGCCCGCATACAGAGAAGTCGTCCATGAACACTTCCATGATGTTGTCTATAAAATCTGCGAAGATTGACATCATACATCTTTGAAAGGTTGCAGGAGCGTTGCATAATCCAAAGGGCATTCGCCTATAAGCGAACGTTCCATAAGGACATGTGAATGTAGTCTTCTCTTGATCATCAGGATGGATAGGGATTTGGAAAAATCCTGAGTAACCGTCAAGATAACAGAAGTAAGAATGCTTGGCTAATCGTTCTAACATTTGATCTATGAAAGGTAGTGGGAAATGATCTTTTCGAGTGGCTTTGTTTAGTTTACGATAATCTATGCACACTCTATATCCCGTCACTACTCTTTGCGATATCGATTCGCCTTGAGCGTTTTTCACAACAGTGATACCTCCTTTCTTTGGCACTACATGTATTGGACTAACCCATTCACTATCAGAGATTGGATATATTATCCCGGCATCTAATAACTTCTTAACTTCTTCTTTTACTACAGTGCTAAGGGTTGGGTTAATTCTTCTTTGAGATTCTCTGGAGGTTCTGCAATCTTCTTTTAGCAGAATACGATGCATACAAACTGAAGGACATATTCCTTTGAGATCAGATATGTTATATCCTAATGTAGTTGGATATTTCTTCATGACATCTAAAAGTTTCTTTGTTTCTATAGTTCCTAAACTGGAATTTACTATAACTGGTCTTTTACCTTCAACGTCTAAGAATTCGTACCTCAGGTTATGAGGTAAAGTTTTTAATCCTAAGGTAGGTTTATCTTTACTTGGCATGGGATCCGGTGTAAGTGCTAAACTTTCGCTTAGACTATCATCCTGATACGGTTTTCGCCAATTATCATCTTCGAAAATCGGGGGGATTTGAATTTTCATTATTTCAGAATAAGTGGTCTCTTTCAGTTCCATTTCTCTTACACATTCGTCAATTACGTCCAATAGATAGCATGTATCCTCTATAGCTGGTGATTGTAAGAATTGTGTTAAAATAAATTCAACTTTCTCTTCACCTACTTCAAAGGTTAGCTTTCCTCTTTTTACGTCTATTATAGCTCCGGCGGTAGCTAAGAATGGTCTTCCTAGTATGATAGGTGTAGTGGAGTCTTCAGAGATGTCCATGATTATAAAATCAGTAGGAATGTAGAATTGTCCTATACGTACTGGGACGTTTTCTAGTATGCCTACAGGATATTTAACAGAGCGATCGGCTAGTTGAACAGACATTTTAGTTGGTCTTAGGTCTCCCATGTCTAGCCTTTTGCAAATCGTTAAGGGCATAACACTGATACTGGCTCCTAAATCGCATAGAGCTTTGTCAATGACGAATTTTCCTATTACACAGGGTATAGAGAAACTTCCTGGATCTTTTAACTTAGGAGGCATTTTATTCTGAATTATGGCGCTACACTCGGCAGTAAGTGTAACTGTTCCGTTATCCTCTATCTTTTTCTTATTGGATAAGATTTCTTTTAAAAACTTAGCATACGAGGGTATTTGGGTAATTGCTTCTGTAAACGGAATAGTAATATTCAACTGTTTCAGAAGTTCGACAAATTTCTTAAATTGACCCGTCGTCTTGGAATTTATTAATCTTTGAGGGTACGGAATTGGTGGTTTATAGGGTGGTGGAGGCACATAAGGTTGTTCTTTCTCCACTGCCTCTCGATTGTCATCTTCCTTTTCTTCTAGATCATTCACCACTTCAGTCGGTTTATCCGGTTTTTGGTACATGGCTGGATTGTCAAGTCTTGGATCGGTAGGTCCGTCAAGTTCCTTGCCACTTCTTAATATTACAGCGTTAGCATGTCCTTTCGGGTTAGGTTGAGGTTGTCCAGGGAATACTCCAGCTGGTGCAGTAGTAGGTGCTTGTTGTTGAGCTACTTGTGAAATCTGAGTTTCAAGTATTTTGTTATGTGTAGCTAATGCATCTACTTTGCTCACTAATTGTTTAATCTGCTCACTAGTGTGAATGTTTTGATTTAAGAAGTCCTTGTTTGTTTGAGATTGGTTAGCTATAAAGTTCTCCATCATCAATTCAAGGTTCGATTTTCTAGGGATATTAGGAGCAGTCTTTTGATATCCTGGTGATGTAGCTGGTGCTTGACCTGGTGCGTAATAAGCATTGTTATTCTTATAGGAGAAGTTCAGATGATTCTTCCAACCTGGGTTGTATGTGTTTGAGTAAGGGTTTCCTTGAGAATAATTTACTTGATCAGTGGGGGTACCTGCCAATAGTTGACAATCAGAAACTTCGTGTCCTGGGACTCCACATAACTCACAGTTAGGTGTTACTGCAGCCACAATGGCTGTAGGTGTTATGGCCAAGTTATCGATCTTTTGGCTTAGTTGGTCAAACTTCGCATTGACTTGGTCCATACTACTTACTTCGTACATACCTCCCTTTGTTGGTTTCTCAGTTGCGACTCTCTCGCTTCCCCAAAGGTAATGATTTTGAGCCATACTTTCGATAAGTGCATAGGCATCACTATATTCTTTGTCCATCAATGCACCACCCGCGACAGCGTCAATTGTCATTCTTGTGTTGTACAAGAGTCCATTATAGAAGGTATGGATGACCATCCATTCTATTAATCCATGATGTGGACAAAGTCTCAGTAGATCCTTATAGCGTTCCCAAGCTTCGAATAATGATTCACTCTCTCTTTGCTTAAATCCGTTGATCTGAGCTCTCAGCATAGCTGTCTTGCTAGGTGGAAAATACCTATTCAAGAAAACTTTCTTAAGTTCTGCCCACGTAGTTACTGAGTTCGAAGGCAGAGATTGAAGCCAAGCTCTTGCTCTGTCTCGAAGCGAAAAAGGAAATAAACGTAGTCTAATAGCTTCTTGGGTAACTCCATTGGCTTTTACGGTATCTGCATATTGCACAAAGATCGAAAGATGAAGATTCGGATCCTCGGTAGGATTTCCGGCGAATTGATTTTGTTGCACGGCTGATATCAACGAAGGTTTTAGTTCGAAATCATTTCGGTTGATAGCCGGCGCTGCAATGCTTGAATGCGGTTCACCTTGCGAAGGATTAGCGTAATACTTGAGTGGATGAGTCTGTTCTTCAGCCATCTCTGCGTCCTCTGATTTTACGACTGGTTTAGGCGGATCTAATTGAAGATCTGGAATATTGTAATTATTTTCGAAATCGAATATACGTCTTCTTACGTGTAAGAAGCGTTCCGATTCAGGGATTAGAGGTTGCAAGTCTTCGCTTTTAGAGCGAGTACTTGGCATACACTCGGAGATTAGATTAAATTAAATAGTTGATACCTTAGTCTAGACAATGCTACCTAAATGCACTAGTAACTAAATTAAGGAATCCCCGACAACGACGCCAAAAAACTTGATGGGCTAGAGACGTTTCTACTTATGCGTCTAGCGGTATCTTACTGCAAGTGCACAGCCTATCGAAGTAATATTTAAGATTATCGATCCACAGGGATTCTATGGTTACTTAGTGCTAGATGAACTTCTAGTTTAGCTAAGGCGAATGGTTGTCACGATTGTTGTTGGTTTTTAAGACTATTAAAGGCGGAATTAAATTTAAGTTTTAATAAAGTAATATTAAGGCGGTCGGTATGTAATTATACTAACTTAGGTGGGTCAATCTAACCTAGGCTTATAAAGGTGTTCACTTAATCTATTCGGTAGAGATTACCAGTTTAAATACCCTCAACTCACACTCTCGTGGTCTTATATCAAATCTTATACCTAAAGCCCTATGCCTGCTCTCGCTAGCCCATAAGTGTTTAGAGGTAATTTTTGGAAACTAAGTAATTCTAATTTATCTTAAAGCGCTCTCGCTGTGTTCAATTTAAATGCCTAACTTTAGCTATCTGGTTAAAATCTCACACTCTCGTGGTCTCGACCTAACCTAATACTCTTTTCTTACTCTCGTAACGAAAAGGTCTATTCCAATTAAAAAGTATCAGCCAGAATGTTAAGTGATTAATTATTTTCAGCCTATGGTTATATTTTACCGGTTAAGTTTGTTATAACTACATACCGCCCTAAGGTGTTTAGCTACTCATCGATGTTGAACCAGACAGAGATAGAAAATTTAATAATAACGTACTCATGGCAGAAAAATAAATAAACATTATAATTAAATTAAATTGCAATATAATGAAAAACCTGGTTAACAAATATTCGAGCAGACTCCTTCTTCCACAGACCGGAAAGCTTGGAGTTGGCGGAAATTTAAAATAAACGAATGCTGAAGGTTTAGAAACAAATAAATGTATAACAATTTCCTGATGTTGGAAATTGTTATATGGTTGGTTTGGATACAAACAAAAACGAAACAGAAAACTAAAAATAATGCGGGAATAGAAAGGCTGGTTCGTAATACAGTTCGGCAGAGCTTCCGCAGAAATTCGAATAAAATATGCTCTGTCCCCTGTTCATAGAACTTGTACTATTTATAGAATCCTTAATGGGCTGGATTTTTGGACCTTTGTTGCATGGGCCTTGCTGAATTTGTGGAGGGAATGCAGGAACGTGGCAACAAAATAGGAGAAGTGGTCTTCACGTAGTAACAAAATAGGAGAAGTGGTCTTCACGTAATGCCTTGACGTAGTCTGAGTCAAAACCAAATTTTACCCTTGTCACGGTCGTGACAAGGTCTTCACGTTCGTAACTTGTGGTTTTTAAGTGTCACGGTCGTGACCACTCTCTTACGGTCGTGATGGCTCAAATTGGGGTGTCACGGTCGTGACACCCTTGTGACGACCGTGGCTGCAACAAATTATGCAGTATTTTGCAGGCTTCTTCATTTCTTCATCTCTTTATGGTTTCTTTTGTTCCTTTTGCTCTTAATTCATGATTTAGCTCCATATAATGATGTACCTGCAAAATGGTAAGAAAAACTCGAGAAATCGAGTGTTAAAACGGTGAATATGCGATAAAACGTTAATGAAATCTAGCAATATAATCGATGTGTTTTCTCGTTATCAGTTAGCACCCCCTCGCATCCATCGTACTCGATGGGAGCCTCCTAGGTTGTTTCGCGTGAATGGGTGTTTTTATTAAGAGTTTGCTTGCTTACGGAAAAGAGGGGTTGGTTTATTTATTTTAATGCTCGCCAAGGATTGTGGCCCTTGTGCCTACGTATCCTCACTTAAAAGAAGTGAAGAATCAGAGCTCCGTAGTTCGGAGGCTTGCGAAATTGTTGTTTGTTGGTTGATTTTATACCTTGAAAAAGGGTTTTTGGATTGATGCCCTAAGGCGAAAATAGGTTTGATGAGTTGATGTTATTTTTAAGTTTCTTAAGAGAAATTATTCTTCATTAGGATTATACACAAAAGACTTTGGATAGAAATGAATGTTTCGAATAACCAAGTCGAGCGCCTTGTATCCAAAACATTCGGAACGAGTGTAGGAGGACTCCATTCTCATTCCTTTTCCACCACTTTAAACTTCGTAGTGCATGATTCTAATCGTTTATGTTATTGTGTTTTGCATTTTTATGAGAAAAAGGAACCACTTGACGTTGGATCAAGATTTATTGTTTGTAAAAGTATTTGAGGTGATACAAACAAGGTCGATGGCGGACGCACAAGGAGGCCGACTTACAAGGGTTAAAAATGGCTCGATAAAATCGAGAGTTTGCTTTTGAAAATGGCTTTTGGAATCAAAAGTCACCAAGGACAATAGCAACATTCATACTAAAATCATACAACATATGGGATTAGTCGGCTAAAAAAAAAATCGAGACATGCAATAAAAACGGGAGTTCGCCGTGCGAACTCCTTGAGAAAAAATTTTTTGGAGGTAAAATATCGAAAAAAGTAGCAAAACAGTGGTGTAACACGGGTGGCCGTGTCGTGTGACACGGTCCGTGTCATAGGGTACCTGTAGTGTGAGTTTTAGGGCATGACAGAGGTGCAACACGGGTGGCCGTGTTGTGTGACACGACCCATGTTGTAAAGTCTGGGTGAAAAATGATTTTTAGGGCAAACAGAGCTGCAACACGGGTGACCGTGTTGTGTGACACGACCCGTGTTGTGAGGCCTGGGGTTTTTGGTCGTGGAAACCTCAAACAGAGGTGCAACACGGGTGGCCGTGTTGTGTGACACGGCCCGTGTTGGGCGACACGGGTGGCCGTGTTGTGGGACACGGCCCGTGTCAGGCTACCAGAGTGAAAAAACCTAACTTTTCTATGTTTTTCTTTCGTTTTTGTGGTTTCTTAAGAACGGTTTCTTGGTCCCTTTGGAACCTTACATGAAACATACAATACAACAATACATAAATGAGTAAACAAAATGAATGTAAGAGCAAAAAATAAAGGGAGAAAGGTTGGAGGAAATGGATACCCAAGAGCTTTCTATCCTTCTTGCAAGTCCTCCTTGGTCTTAGTTGAAAGTACTTCACTCCTCTTCACTCTATGTTGTGAAGGTTTTGTTTCTCAATGATCCTCTTGGTTCTATATCACTCTCTTTTTCTAGTTTGTAAAGCTTCCTATTTTTCTGGTTTTTAGGGTATTGTTTGCTCTCTCTATTTTCTGGTTTTGCAAGTGTGTGTAGAATGGATGTTCAATGAATGAAGAGTCCTCTCCTTTTGTTTACAACCCCCTCCTCTTATCTCAGCTCCTCTAGGGTTTTCACTTCTCCCCACATATTAGATTTTTCATGGAGTGGTGTCTATTACCACCTTTTCTCATGCCACTCTCTTTCTTTCCATTTCCATGCAAGAGCTATGTTGCATTTTTGCTGTTGCACTTTGCCTATGCTGTTTTTCTGCAGCACCTTGTGCCTTGCACCCATTTTGTTGGTTTGTGTTTGGACAACTCCTCTTGGTCAAAGCTACTACCTCTTGACAGCATTTTGAAATCTGATATTTAGATGCATTGTCACATGTTATTCCCTTGGTCTTGTGACATGTGATCTTGTGACATGAAGAAATTTGTCACCTCTTGCATGGGACTGTTTTGCCATGATTGAACATGCATAATCTTGGTTTTAAAACATTCCAAACTTGATTTAATTCTTGCATATTTCTTGGATGTTTGTAAGCATAATGTAGACTTGGTGTGGCATTACCATAACATGAATTTGACTAGAGACTTGAATGAAGATTAGAAATAAACTAATTTCTAAACATTACTTAGAGTTGGAAATCTTGAAACAAATTACATTCTTGTAATGTCATAAAACTTCTCTTTGTAATATTCTTGCCTTTAATCTTGAATTCATGATGAATTTCCTTAGAACCATTAAGCTTGAAATGGATGAAGTCTTGAATTATGGACTTGTAATCTTGACTCATGCTTTGCAAAATTGAACTCCATTTGATCAAGAATTTAAAATAAAATTGGATGAAGCAATCTTGAATTATGCCTTGCATTTCATGGTCATTAGGAATATATCTTGAATATCCTAATATTTTGTCAAGTAACTTCTCTTTGAAGAAATCTACAAGAGTAGACTTTCCAATTTAGATCAAACTTTAGATAATGAACCTTTTCTTCCATGTAGTCCAAGATAGACAAGTTATCTCATTTGAAAAAAATGAAAAATGACAAATCGACCCAATCCGTACCCACATGCCCGATGTAAAATGATGTATGATATGGCGAATGTAGGGTATAAAGGCTAAAGGCGAAAATGAGGGTGTGACAGCTGCCCCTATTTAATCCTCTTGGACCTGAATGTCTAGAGGGTAAAGGTGCTCAAACATTCATGGGTAGAAGAGAATTAAATACTAGAATACCCGGGATTTTCGACTGTAGAGGGATGGGGTGAAAGTAAACAGTCAATGAAATGGCTTGAAAAAGGTGTCTTGTTATTGGAGAAGGGGTATGAGGGATATAATGATATGCTTGAGAAGCAATGCAGAATGAACATGAGTGCTTTGCCAGCCAGAAGAGGAGGCTCCTCGTAATATGGAAACATAATTGGTCAAGAGATATTCCTTCTATAAAAGATAGAGAAGACTCAAGAGATAGAAATGTGAGATATTCCTTCCAAGAAAGAGAGAAAGGACTCTAGAGATAGCAATGAGATGTTCCTTCTACGAAAGGTAGAGAGGACTCTAGAAACTGGTTTTTTCCTCTTACAAAAGGCAAGGAGGACTCCCGAACAAAAGGTTAGGAGAAAATGCTTCCTTCTACAAAAGGTAGAGAGGACTCCGAAACAAAAGGTTTGAAGACAAGTATTCCTTCTACAAAAGGTAGAGAAAACTCCCTTGGGAGAGTACAATCGTATTTCCTTCTGTCACGGCAGAAAGGACTCCAGAACAAAAGGTTAGGAGAAAATATTCCTTCTACAAAAGTTAGATAGGATTCCTGAACAAAGGTTAGGAGAAAAGTTCCTTCTACAAAAGGTAGATAGGAAACTCCCTTAGGAGAGGATGATCGTATTTTCTTTTGCGAAAAGCAGAAAATATTCCTGAACAAAAGGTTAGGAGAAAATGTTCCTTCTACAAAAGGTAGACAGGATACTTACGAAAGATAAGCTGACAAGAACCTGTACAAAAGGTACGAGAGGTCTTATTAAAGGTAAGTTGAATCTGTTGCAAAAGGAAAGACATGGATATTTTGAAAGGACTTACAAAAGTAAGTTGAGGGCAATAACCATCCTCCTGCAAAAGGTAGAGGAGACTTGTATAGGGTATTGGAACATCATTTGACCTCACAGGCACCACGGCGGAGATGACATTCTTTAAGTATGGTGACCATTCAGTTCTTGGCCACATAGGCATCAAGCGTCCAAATAGGTCGAAGATACCCAAAACAAAGTTTTGTCGCATGTAAAAGACAGCGGGAAACGCTTACAAAAGGGAAGCGAAGGGAAAAGATTTCACGCAAAAGGCAATGAAATCCCTTACGAAAGGTAAGGTGATAAAACAATCTCATGTAAGGCTCAAAAGGACTTACAAAAGGTAAGTGAATGGATAAACACTCCAAAAGGATCCTGCCAGGATTTCCACAGGAAATTCGCATCTTTGAGAATGAATGGCTAAGCACATGTAATGATGCAGTATGTATGCAAAAATGTCAGGGACGTAAGGACATGAAGGTTAGGGGTGATAATTTATGCCGAGTGATTGGGCTTTGATTTGGGGCGTCGAGTTTTGACTTCCCAACATCCTCGTGACGAAATTTGGATTATCTCCAGATGGTCTTATCAGACAAGCTGTGCTGGCCAGTCAGGTTGCCCCTGATTTGGTCAAGTCCCCGACAAACTTTATGATCAGACGATGCTTAGTGTACACGTGCGCCTACTAGAGATCGCTTTTTATCCTTCATACACCTAGGTTGAAGAGCAACTTTATGCTTTCTTTTGTTATTGTTATCGGTATCCCATAATTTTTCTATGCAATATTTATTAAGAATGAAAATTCCACTTTTTGCAAACATAGAAGAAAATAAATGTGACACACGAATTGATGAAAGGGATTTTTATTGATGATAAAGTGACCCATAATGGGTAATTTTACATAAGGATACAATTCCTAAAAGAGGTAATTGCAAAAAAAATTATGATAAAAAGCACGGTGGCAATGTGAACAAAAAATTGGATTTCCATTGAGTTCCAATTCTGCTATGATCCCTATGGCCTTGAAGCTTCTCGTACATTGCCTCTGAGGAAGGTGGATGAATTGATCTTCCCCATGTGATTCTCTTGATTCGGATGATGAGCTCACAGACTTTTCGCAGACCTCAGTCTTTTCTTTTTTAGGTCCCTAACTTTTGCCTAGACCGCCCTTTCGGGTTTTCAGTCTACCGGGATACCCATTTTTTGCCTAAGTTGCCCCTAAGGGTTTTCAACTTATCGGGTATTATTATTATTTTTTATTTTTAACCCTAATTTTTGCCTGGACTTTTTCTTTTTGTTGTCCACCAGGTCTACTCTCAAGCGTAGTATTTTTTGACTGCATCTGCGTTTACAGGGGATGACAGATCTTCACCGTCCATGTTGGATAATATCAAGGACCCTCCGGAGAAAACCTTCTTTACAACATATGGACCCTCATAATTAGGTGTCCATTTTCCCCTTGGGTCTGTGTGGATTGGCAGAATCTTTCTCAATACCAAGTCTCCCACTTCGAAATCTCGAGGGCGAACCTTCTTGTCAAACGCCCTTTTCAACCGCTTTTGGTAAATCTGGCCAGGGTAGATGGCTGCCATGCGTTTTTCATCAATGAGATTAAGTTGATCAAATCTCTCGTGCACCCATTCGGCTTCGTCAAGCTTGACATCAGTCAGAATTCTCAGGGAAGGGATTTCTACCTCAACAGGGAGTACCGCATCCATGCCATACACAAGAGAAAATGGAGTTGCCCCAGTAGAAGTGCGCACTGAAGTGCGATAGCCATGCAAAGCAAATGGTAGCATTTCATGCCAATCTTTATATGTTTTCACCATTTTCTGAACAATCTTCTTGATGTTTTTGTTCGCCGCTTCAACGGCGCCGTTCATCTTCGGGCGATACGGTGACGAATTGTGGTGCTCGATCTTGAAACTTTCACACAATTCCTTCATCATCTTGTTATTGAGGTTTAAACCATTGTCAGTAATGATTTTATTTGGGACCCCATAACGACAAATGATTTCCTTTTTGATGAAGCGAGTGACCACTTGTTTGGTGACATTGGCATAAGATGCGGCTTCCACCCATTTAGTAAAATAGTCAATGGCCACTAAGATGAAACTATGTCCATTTGAAGCAGTTGGCTCGATGCGTCCGATCACATCTATACCCCACATGGCGAAAGGCCAAGGCGACGTCAAGACATTCAGAGGAACTGGCGGCACATGTATCCTATCTGCATAGATTTGGCATTTGTGGCATGTTTGCACGTGACGATAGCAATCAGTTTCCATCGTCAACCAGTAATAACCAGCTCTCAAAATCTTCTTAACCATCGTGTGTCCACTGGAATGTGTACCGAAAGAACCTTCATGGATTTCGTTTATGATCCGGTCGACTTCGTGTCTATCCACGCATTTGAGCAAGACCGAGTCATAGTTTCGCTTGTAAAGCACATCTCCACTTAAGAAGAATTTGGACGAAAGCCTTCTTAAATATTTCTTGTCTGTGATGGAGACATTTTCTGGATACTCTTGCTTTTCTAGATATCTTTTGATATCGTAGAACCAAGGTTGATCATCGGTTGCTAACTCTGCTTCCAGGCAGTGAGCAGGCTCATCAAGATTTTCAATACGGATAGAGGGTGCCTCATTTTTCCATTTAACCTTGAACATGGATGACAACGTGGCAAGAGCGTCTGACAATTGATTGCTTTCTCTAGGAATGTGGTTGAAAGTAATCTCATCGAAGTATGGGATTTATTTCAAGACGTGATCCCGATATGGCACTAATTTGCTGTCACATGCTTCCCAATCGCCTCTGACTTGGCTGATGACTAGAGCTGAGTCTCCATACACTTCTAGAATCTTGATTCTATGGTCAATTGCGGCTTCAATCCCGAAGATACATGCTTCATATTCTGCCATATTGTTGGTGCATTCGAAACATAATCTTTCGGTGAATGGAATGTGGAAACCGGTAGGAGAGGTGAGGATTGCCCCTATCCCATTGCCTTGAGCATTTGCGGCACCATCGAACACGAGCGTCCATCGCGATCCTGGTTCGGGTCCTTCGTCTGAGCCTGGTATTTCGTAGTCTCTGACAAACATGATGTCTTCGTCAGGGAAGTCAAAACGCATCGACTGGTAATCTTCTACGGGTTGGTGGGCAAGGTAGTCAGATAACACACTCCCTTTGATAGCTTTTTGCGAGACGTACTGAATGTCATATTCTGTCAGTACCATTTGCCAACGAGCTACTCGTCCGGTGAGAGCAGGCTTCTCGAAGATGTATTTGAATGGATCTATCTTTGATATCAACAATGTGGTATGGGTCAACATATACTGCCTTAAGCGCTTGGCAGCCCATGCGAGTGCACAACAGGTCTTCTCCAACACTGAGTATCTCGTTTCATAGTCAGTAAAATTTTTGCTTAGGTAGTAGATAGCATGCTCCTTTCTACCTGTTTTGTCATGCTGCCCCAACACACATCCCATGGACCCTTCTAGAACGGTCAAGTACATGATGAGAGGTCTTCCTGGCACAGGAGGCATCAAAATCGGTGGCTCTTGCAGATATTCTTTTATTTTTTCAAATGCTTTTTGGCAATTGTTATTCCACACGATTGCTTGATCTTTGCGAAGCAGCTTGAATATTGGCTCACAGGTGGCTGTTAGGTGAGATATGAATCTGGTAATGTAGTTTAATCTCCCTAAGAAACCACGAACCTTCTTCTCGGTTCTTAGAGCTAGCATATCTTGGATAGCTTTTACTTTGTCAGGGTCGACTTCAATCCCCTTTTGGCTCACGATAAAACCTAGCAATTTACCAGATCTTACCCCAAAGGTACATTTATTCGAATTGAGCCTTAGCCTGAACTTTCTTAGCCTAGCAAACAAATTTTCCAAGTGGATGAGATGTTCCTCTTCAATTTGGGATTTTGCGATCATATCGTCTACATAGCATTCAATCTCTTTATGTATCATGTCATGAAAGAGAGTCACCATTGCTCGTTGATATGTCGCGCCAGCATTCTTCAGACCAAATGGCATAACCTTATAGCAGAAGGTTCTCCAAGGGGTAATGAAGGTAGTCTTCTCCATATCCTCTGGAGCCATTTTGATTTGGTTGTATCCGGAGAAACCATCCATGAAGGAGAACACAGAGAATTGGGTCGTATTATCCACTAACACATCAATATGTGGCAGTGGAAAATCATCTTTTGGGTTGGCTCTATTTAGGTCTCTGTAGTCAACGCACATGCGCACCTTACCTCCTTTTTTAGGCACAGGTACAATGTTGGCAACCCATTTAGGGTATTTTGACACTGCCAAGAATCCTGCATCAAGCTGCTTTTGTACTTCCTCCTTAATCTTCAGGGCCATGTCAGGTCGAGTTCGTCTCATCTTCTGCTTTACCGGCGGACAATCTTCCTTAAGCGACAATTTGTGCACCACGATGTTTGAATCCAATCCGGGCATGTCTTGGTATGACCAGGCAAACACATCTACATACACGCGTAGGAGCTCGATCAGTTTTCTCTTCACACCTTCTTCTAGGGCAGTGCCTACCTTGACCTCTTTCCTGTCCTCTTCGGTTCCAAGATTGACAACTTCCAATGACTCTTGATGCGGCTGGATGATCTTTGATTCCTGCTTCAATAGTCTGGCTAACTCCTCGGGGAGTTCACAATCTTCTTCACAATCCTTGTCGGCGTGGTAGATTGGATTATCAAAGTCATATGGAACCGTAGCAGTATCGTTATCAATGGAATCCGGGGTGGATCTGCATGATCGATGATTTTATGCTTTATTTTCAGGAGATGGAAAAGAAACATGCAAGAAAACATTGCCATTTATTTATGCAAAAAGTAAAAAAGAAAGACATGGAACACAATTGAATGCAAAGAGGTTCATTTCATTCATGATAAACATTATTTGAAAACATGGGGGCCCTACAAAATAATCCTTATGCCTTGGGCAGAGCATAGGATTTGAAAGCAGAACAAGGAAAATTACTCTTCAACAAGGGTGACCTCCGGTATTTCCGTAACGGTCCAATTGTTGAGTTGTTGGTTTGGTGCCTTTGGGTACACCATGCAGACTTCCTTTAATGCATCATCTTCAGCTTCCACAACGGCCACCTGATCATCCACCATATGTCCACCACTAACAAAGGCAAGTGGAGAAATGAACCTTTTGCCCTTGTCAATGGTTGTCTTCTGCTGATCTTTGTGATTGCCTGGGTAACCCAAACCAGTTCTGGTTTTGTTGACGGGTAGCTCCAACACTCTTCCCCAACCTTCGGGGTGACCGGCCTCAATTACGGTCCTTGCGTCCTTCCAAGTAATCATGGGGGGTCCTGCCCTTTCTGATTTCTTCTCCTCCTTCTTAGCAGGGATCATTTCTACACTTATCACATCAAATGCTTGAAAAGGGGTCTCATGAACTTCCCCTCCCACTTCAATATAACGGAATGAAGACAGATGGCTTACTAACATATCCTCCTCCCCCTCGATGACGACAAGTTGGTTATTGACCATGAATTTTAGCCTTTGGTGAAGAGTGGACGTTACAACACCGACCGCATGAATCCATGGACGACCTAGTAGGCAACTGTACGCCGGGTAGATATCCATCACATAGAATGTGATAATGAAAGTGTGAGGTCCTATTTTGATGGGGAGATCAACTTCCCCTATCACGGTCCTTCTTGCCCCATCGAAAGCTTTCACTATCACTGAACTGGGTTTCATCATTAATCCTTCAATGGTCAGCTTGGCCAATGAATTCTTTGGTAAAACATTTAAGGATGACCCAATATCTACCAATACTCTCGACAACACAACATCAACACATTCAATGGAGATGTGCAAAGCCTTATTATGGTTCTTCCCCTCGAGGGGCAACTCTCCCTCATTAAAGCTCAGAATATGTGTGGAGGCAATGTTCGATACCACTCCTTCAAATTGTACAACGGATATTTCTTGAGGAACATGAGCAGTCTTCAAGAACTTGATCAATGACTCCTGATGGGCAGGAGAGCACATTAGCAATGACAACATGGAAATATTTGAAGGTGTTTGGTTGAGCTGGTCCACCACCTTATAATCGCTTTTTCGAATGATTCGTAAGAATTCTTCGACATCTTCATTGGAACTCCTTTTTTGGGTAGAAGTCTGCCTCTGCTCAATCATTGGCTGCTTTTCACTTGTACCGTTTGGTGGTGGTACGGGCGCAAAAATTCTCCCACTTCTGGTTATTCCACCGGTCCCAACCATGTTCTCTACAGAATTATCAACTTTCACAGCATCCTCTTCCACCTTTTTCCCATTAATGTAAACAGTTGGCTCATATTTCCAAGGGACAACCTTGGTGCTCTCAAAAGGGAAAGGAGCAGGTGTAGATATCACTAATGGAGCAAGTGAAGGTGGAGACAATGGAATCTCTACTTGGTCATATGGTATTTGCAACGATTCACGAACTTGATTGTATGGGGTCTGAACAGAATGCCAATCATAATCACATGGGATTTCCAAGGGCGCACGAGGCTGGTCACATGGAATTGTCAGCGGTGTAACATCATACGGGATTTGTAGTGGAACTTGGGTAGGATACCAATCTTCATCGTACGGAATTGTCAAAGGTACACGGTTTTGTCCATACAAATTGTTCAACAGTTCTTCATCATAAGTAAACTCCATTGGATCATAGGGAATATCAAGAGTTGCTACTTCTTCAGCACTAGACATCTGTTCCACCAATATGACACCTTGGTCTAACAACTTTTGAATGCCCATCTTCAATTCACGACAGTTTTGGGGATCTTTCAAACAGTGTTGGCAATCCTCGGCACATCCTGGGACAATATTCTTCATTAACAATTGTTCTTTAACAACAGCAAAGGGGGTCTTTATTTTATCAACTTCTGATACCAACTTCTTTCCTTTAGATTCTTCAACCATGTTTGTGGCATGGTGCGACATTGGATTTTTAGTCACGTTAGGAGTGTTCTTGGTGAAATTGATGGCTTTTGAGTCAATGAGATCTTGTACCACGTATTTCAAAGTTTTGCAGTTTTCAATGTTATGTCCGGGAGCTCCAGAATGGAATTCGCAACGGGCATTTGCATCATAGCCGGGAGGTAGAACAGCTGGGGGAGCCTTCATTTCTCTTAACTGCACCAATGAACCCCTAAGCAAGAGCGGAAGCAACCTAGCGTACGTTGTCGGAATAGGATCAAATTTTTTCTCAGGTCTCCTTTGTCTTGGCGGACCTTGATAATAGTTTTGACGTTGTTGTTGATAGGGAGCTTGAGCAGTCGGTTGACTTGCGGGTATGGAGAGAGGCTGATTTGGAGTAACTGCGGCCACATGATGATAAGAGCCTTGGTATGCTTTGGCCTTCCCTTTGTCCGTAAAAGCAGCGCTCGTTTCACCTTCCCTTTTCCTTGCAAAACCTTGGTAGGGCTTCTTAGAAGCTCAATCAGCAATTTGAATCTTTCCAATCTTTATCATATTCTCTATCCTCTTACCAACCATCACTAAATCTGAGAACACAGTAGATGTGCATCCCGCCAAACGTTCTAGGAAAGGACCTTGAAGAGTCCCCATGAACATATCGGTCAATTCTCTTTCAAGAAGAGGAGGCTGGACTCTAGCGGCTAAGTCCCTCCACCTTTGAGCATAATCTTTGAATGCTTCACCAGATTTCTGGGTCAAGCCTTGGAGTTGTGTGCGATTAAGCGCCATATCAGAGTTGTATTGGTAGTGTTTCAGAAATGCCTCGACTAACTCTTTCCAAGTCTTGATGTGTGTACCTTCTAAGTGCATGTACCATTCAAGGGAAGCTCCACTGAGGCTATCTTGAAAGAAATGCATTAGTAGTTTTTCATAATCAGAGTAGGCAGCCATCTTCCTACAATAAGATCAGATGTGAGTTCGGGGACAGCTTGTCCCTTTGTATTTTTCAAAGTCAGGGACTTTGAACTTGAGCGGAATCTTAACACCGGGTACCAAACACATATCTGCAGCCTCTAACCCAAAAATGCTTGGGCCTTGTAGTCCTTTGACCGTCTCTTGCAAGGCGAGTACCTTCTTTTCCAAGTCAGTAGTTGGTGCTCCAGAACCGTCTGCAGCTAAGTCATTGTGAGAGGTTTAGAAACCTTCGTGATCGTCAAAGTGGATTTGAGGGGTAGTCGTACCACTACGAGGAATAGGGATTGCACCTGCGCCAGCAGGAGTAGGGATCGTGCCACCAGGAACGGGGATTGCATTTGTAGGAGTAGGAATGACTTCGCCAGGAGTGGGAGTTGAGCCTACAGTAGTAGGGACTGGAGTGTTGGCAGCGTTTCTCTCCATAGCTTGCTTCAACTCTTCTTGTCCTTTAGCCATAGCCTGGATGACTTCCATCAACTGGCCCATCTGAGTCTTCATGTGGGTCATCTCGTCTCTGAAAGCGGCTTGAGTTTGCTCAATTTGATCCATTAGTAACCTTTGCTTGCCGCGAGTGTAGTAGGGATGTTGGGAAGTCAGCTTGTTTACTGCGAATGGAGGTCAAGTTTTTTGTAAGTTTTTGGTTTTGTTTTTATGAAATGCGACATGATGTGTATGGAATGCATATGAATAATGTTATGCACAAAGCTCTTAGTAACCTTGTTAGTTATTGTTGAGAATATAAACATTTTCCATTGCAATTAATCAGAAGAAACCTAATAGAACAAACTCTCATTTCATTAAGGCTCGAAGCCAAGTTCAAATACAAAATACAAAAGATACACTTCTTAAGCAAATTATAAATCGACTCTAAATGTGACTCCTTGGGCTCTGCGAACCGCCTCTAAATCTGTAACAAGTTCCCCCATCGTTTCCTTGCAAAACTTCACAAAGTCGAACACAGGGACGAGAGTGTTTTCAGGAGTCATCACTTGATCGGCTACCTTCAATCTTTCAGGAATCTGCTAAAGCACAAAGTTGGAGAATCCCGCCAAGTTTATGAATTTGTCCTTCCACTCCTCATAGAGAATTTGGAGATCATGGATGATGTCATCTCTCTGAAGTACAGCAGCTTCCGCTTGACGACAACTTTCTTCCCAATAGTGGCAGCTGTCCTTCAACTCCAGATATAACTCATCATATATTCCATTTTTCAGTCTTCGGATTTCTTCGATAGCTCTACCCAACTGGTACTCTGCTTGCACGAAGTCTCGCTGCGCATTCTCCTTTTCCAATAGCTCACGAGCTAATCGATCTTCGCAGCCTTTCATAATACCTTTCAACTTGTGAATATGAGCTTCAAAGTTTTCCCTTTCATCTTTCTTCATTTGGGTCGCTATTCTCACATCATTTTCTAAGTCTCTGACCTTTCGCCACACTTGGTCCAATTTTTCATTTTGGTGATCCAAGTCGGCGTTGGCGTTTTTGAGAGCTCCACCGACCCACTCTTTCTTTCCTTTCTCTTCCCTAGCCCTTTTCTTGCTATCCTCAAACTTTTCTTTCAACTCTTTGCTTTTGTCTTCCCAAGCTTCGCTTTTCTGCTTAGTCTCGTTGATTCGAATTCGAAGCTGAGTGTTCTCATCTTCGAGTTCTTGGATTTTAGCCTTAAGTTTCTCCATGTCTTCGGGTAGGATAGGCTCGGGCTCAGGATTAGATGGGAAAACAGATACATCAAAGATAAAAGGTAATCTTACCTCTTTCACCCATTTGACATAAGGTTCACGAGCAAGGATGTTCTTCCGCCCATTGTCTGGATTGCTTCTTTTGATGTTTACCCATGCTCTTCTTGCTTTTCGTACAGACGGATCACTTGGATCGGCCGTATTGACAAGGAATGGCACCAATCTTCTTCTTTAGGAGGGCCGTCCATGGAGTGTCCAAACTGTCTTTTGAGTAACCCCAGGTTGTAATTGATGCAACCTCGCGTCCCCACAAGAGGCACGTTGGGAAATTCTCCACAAGAAAAGATAATATCTTTGGTTTCCCATTCCCTCTTGTACCATGTGATGGAACTAGCGGTGAGTGAAGCGAATCTTTGAGGCCATGAGAGTTCCTTGGAAGCAAAAGGACCTTTTTCAGGCATGTGGGTCCTTAGCCACTTATGCAGGAGCGGGGCACAACAAAGGAACATCCCACCTCCTTTTGTATGTCTTGTATGGAGTGTGTGGTAGAAGTCACCTAAGAGGAAAGGCACAGGGTTCTTGGTCAAGAAGATTTCCACAGCTACTTGGTCCACAAAATTTTCCCCATTTGGAAACATCACAATTCCATAGACCAAGAGTGCCAAAATTGAACCACATATTTCCCATTTCTCTTCCTTGGCATACTTCCACGCTTGTTCTTCTAAGAATTTCCTCGAGAAACCCCTAGCTCCTTTGGGTGCCCAATTGGCTATCACATCTGATGTGGGAATCCCTAAGGCAGAGGCCACTTTCTTCAAAGTGAACTCTTCTTCGAGTTTGGGAAAAGGATTGCGATCTTTGATGTAGAGGTTCAAAATCTTCTCAAATTCCTCCAAAGTAGGAGCTATCTGAAAATCGGCGAAGGTGAAACAACGGAAAGACGTGTCATAGTACTGAGCCAAGGCTGTGAGGGCTTCAACCTCCACCCTCTCCGTCAATAGATCCAAAATTCTCCCATAAGAAGAGTGAAATTTGTTATGCTTGATGGGAGTGATCTTGGCACTTAGCGCTTTTAGGCTGTCGATCGAAGGATCTTTGTATTTGAAAGTGAAAGTGCTCTTTCTGTCGGTTTTCTTGTTTAGCTTCATTGTTCCTAAATTCACATTCATCATGACTGCTTCTGAAAAATGCTTATATCTGCAACAAGAACAAGACACTAAGAGCTTTGTTTTGTTTTGTTTTTTTTTGAAGTATGCATGTATGAACGGATGCAGAATTCGAGCATATGGGTTCATAAGTCCGTGGTATGGATAGGGCCGATACTGACTGTTTTATAAAAAGGTTCTCACAAGGCGTGATCTAGGGTTTAAAAGGGATCCCAAAGTCATGGATTCACATGACTGTTCATCATACATGACATGAATATGTCGGGAGATGACTCCATCATATGAATCTCTCTTGGGTGAGGTCCTCGTATCGACCCACACGAGAAGAACTTCTCGGGGACCCATACTACGAGACACATCGACATTGGGTTCTAGACAAGGATTTCAGAGTCATGGATTTTCTTGACTGTTTGTTACGTATGTCATTCATTGCCAGGCAACAACTCCATCAAGAAAGTCTCTTCTGAACGAGGTCTTCGTATCGATCCACCCGAGAAGAGCTTCTCGAGGACCCATACTACACGACCATCAATCTTAGTTGGCCAAAGGTTTAGGGTTCTAAAAGGTCCTTAGAGTAATGGATTCTTGAGAAAACATTGATCAAACACGCCAAGAGCTTGACGGTTCTCATCATTCTCAAATGAATCTTACTCTAAGCGAGGTTCTCGTATCGACTATCACGAGATGAGCATCTCGGAAGCCCATACTACTCAACTTCCCCTATCTCAATTTTAACACTTTAGACTCGGGTATAGAGTCTTTCCCTCAAGGTTTGCCACCAATGTTTTCAATCCATACCAAGAATCAATGAAATCAAACACGGTGAGATACAATTGAAAAAACAAGGAAGTCAATAAACAAGCAAAAAGGAAAGAACCCAAACACGCAAAAACAACCTAAGTTAGGCTTGACTCGCTTAGGAAAAAGTCCCCAGCAGAGTCGCCAGCTGTCGCTACGCGAAAAATGACACAGAGTCGCCACCGGATTTTATTTATCCCAAGGAGGGAAAGGGAAATAACGATAAAACCTTTGGAGAGAAGAGCGTGGTCATCGCAACCAAGTCTTAGGGTTCGGGAGTCGGTTATGCGAGGGGAAGGTGTTAGCACCCCCTCGCATCCATCGTACTCGATGGGAGCCTCCTAGGTTGTTTCGCGTGAATGGGTGTTTTTATTAAGAGTTTGCTTGCTTACAGAAAAGAGGGGTTGGTTTATTTATTTTAATGCTCGCCAAGGATTATGGCCCTTGTGCCTACGTATCCTCACTTAAAAGAAGTGAAGAATCAGAGCTCCATAGTTCGGAGGCTTGCGAAATTGTTGTTTGTTGGTTGATTTTATACCTTGAAAAAGGGTTTTTGGATTGATGCCCTAAGGCGAAAATAGGTTTGATGAGTTGATGTTATTTTTAAGTTTCTTAAGAGAAATTATTCTTCATTAGGATTATACACAAAAGACTTTGGATAGAAATGAACGCTTCGAATAACCAAGTCGAGCGCCTTGTATCCAAAACATTCGGAACGAGTGTAGGAGGACTCCATTCTCATTCCTTTTCCACCACTTTAAAGTTCGTAGTGCATGATTCTAATCGTTTATGCTATTGTGTTTTGGATTTTTATGAGAAAAAGGAACCACTTGACGTTGGATCAAGATTTATTGTTTGTAAAAGTATTTGAGGTGATACGAACAAGGTCGATGGCGGACGCACAAGGCGGCCGACTTACAAGGGTTAAAAATGGCTCGATAAAATCGAGAGTTTGCTTTTGAAAATGGTTTTTGGAATCAAAAGTCACCAAGGACAATAGCAACATTCATACTAAAATCATACAACATATGGGATTAGTCGGCTAAAAAAAAATCGAGACATGCAATAAAAACGGGAGTTCGCCGTGCGAACTCCTTGAGAAAAATTTTTTTGGAGGTAAAATATCGAAAAAAGTAGCAAAACAGTGGTGTAACACGGGTGGCCGTGTCGTGTGACACGGTCCGTGTCATAGGGTACCTGCAGTGTGAGTTTTAGGGCATGACAGAGGTGAAACACGGGTGGCCGTGTTGTGTGACACGGCCCGTGTTGTAAAGTCTGGGTGAAAAATGATTTTTAGGGCAAACAGAGCTGCAACACGGGTGGCCGTGTTGTGTGACACGGCCCGTGTTGTGAGGCCTGGGGTTTTTGGTCGTGGAAACCTCAAACAGAGGTGCAACACGGGTGGCCGTGTTGTGTGACACGGCCCGTGTTGGGCGACACGGGTGGCCGTGTTGTGGGACACGACCCGTGTCAGGCTACCAGAGTGAAAAAACCTAACTTTTCTATGTTTTTCTTTCGTTTTTGTGGTTTCTTGGTCCCTTTGGAACCTTACATGAAACATACAATACAACAATACATAAATGAGTAAACAAAATGAATGTAAGAGCAAAAAATAAAGGGAGAAAGGTTGGAGGAAATGGATACCCAAGAGCTTTCTATCCTTCTTGCAAGTCCTCCTTGGTCTTAGTTGAAAGTACTTCACTCCTCTTCACTCTATGTTGTGAAGGTTTTGTTTCTCAATGATCCTCTTGGTTCTATATCACTCTCTTTTTCTAGTTTGCAACGCTTCCTATTTTTCTGGTTTTTAGGGTATTGTTTGCTCTCTCTATTTTCTGGTTTTGCAAGTGTGTGTAGAATGGATGTTCAATGAATGAAGAGTCCTCTCCTTTTGTTTACAGCCCCCTCCTCTTATCTCAGCTCCTCTAGGGTTTTCACTTCTCCCCACATATCAGATTTTTCATGGAGTGGTGTCTCTTACCACCTTTTCTCATGCCACTCTCTTTCTTTCCATTTCCATGCAAGAGCTATGCTGCATTTTTGCTGTTGCACTTTGCCTATGCTGTTTTTCTGCAGCACCTTGTGCCTTGCACCCATTTTGTTGGTTTGTGTTTGGACAACTCCTCTTGGTCAAAGCTACTACCTCTTGACAGCATTTTGAAATCTGATATTTAGATGCATTGTCACATGTTATTCCTTTGGTCTTGTGACATGTGATCTTGTGACATGAAGAAATTTGTCACCTCTTGCATGGGACTGTTTTGCCATGATTGAACATGCATAATCTTGGTCTTAAAACATTCCAAACTTGATTTAATTCTTGCATATTTCTTGGATGTTTGTAAGCATAATGTAGACTTGGTGTGGCATTACCATAACATGAATTTGACTAGAGACTTGAATGAAGATTAGAAATAAATTAATTTCTAAACATTACTTAGAGTTGGAAATCTTGCAACAAATTACATTCTTGTAATGTCATAAAACTTCTCTTTGTAATATTCTTGCCTTTAATCTTGAATTCATGATGAATTTCCTTAGAACCATTAAGCTTGAAATGGATGAAGTCTTGAATTATAGACTTGTAATCTTGACTCATGCTTTGCAAAATTGAACTCCACTTGATCAAGAATTTAAAATAAAATTGGATGAAGCAATCTTGAATTATGCCTTGCATTTCATGGTCATTAGGAATATATCTTGAATATCCTAATATTTTGTCAAGTAACTTCTCTTTGAAGAAATCTACAAGAGTAGACTTTCCAATTTAGATCAAACTTTAGATAATGAACCTTTTCTTCCATGTAGTCCAAGATAGACAAGTTATCTCATTTGAAAAAATGAAAAATGACAAATCGACCCAATCCGTACCCACATGCCCGATATAAAATGATGTATGATATGGCGAATGTAGGGTATAAAGGCTAAAGGCGAAAATGAGGGTGTGACAATACCTTTGCGTCAGGTTTTTCCGATCGTTTCCTTTCCCGTTCTGAGGGATAAATAACGAAAGGTGGCGACTCTTCTGTTTTGCCGGCACCTTATTTTCGCGGTAGCGACACAATGTAGAAATCACATCAATCTTAGCAGGGTCTACTGAAATTCCTTTTTTAGAAATTATGTGTCCTAAAAAAAACTCCCTGCTCAAACCATAAAGTGACATTTTTCATAATTTAAAACAATTTTCCAAAGCTCAACCAGACTTCCCTTTTCATGCCAAGTTATTCCAAGCTCTTCATCAATTTTCCAAAGCTTCCTTAGCCACCAAGTCTCCATTGTGCCAAGCTGCCAAGCTTCAATCTTCACCAATTTTTCATGCCAAGTCCCTCATACCAATGCACATGAAAATAAATTGAATCAAGGATTGGTACAACAAGCAAACTATGCATAATTCAAATCAATTTGAAGGCATTCCTAAAAGTACATGGCAACAACAATAATAAAATAGTTGGCACATGTGGAATTTTGAGGATAATGTCACAATTCAAAACCAAAATAATTCAAGGTACAAGGTAAAACATAGAAATGAATTAGCAACAAATTCAAACATGTTAACAACCATAGCACGAGCCAAGTATCATTTTCATACCACAATTACACAATTTACACAATGATGGGACCATACAATTACACAATCAGCAAGGTAGAAAAGACAAATTCCAACAATTTTTCACACAATAGAAAAATGCCTTAATTCCACTCTCTGAATATCCAAGGAATCATGGATTTAGAATCATCCATAACAGAATTCCATGCACCAAAATTCACAAGAGTCTCACCTCACATGTACCTCACTTATCACTCATTTTATATATTTCCACACTATTCATTCATTCAGGAATATACAGAGAAAACCTAAAAATTTATGCTCTATAAGAACCCTAAAACCCTACAGAAAGCTCATTTTCAAAAGGTTTTCTGAGTTTCACATTGAGACTAAAAAAAAGCTTGAGCTACAACCTACTTAGAGAAGCATTCACAAACATAAGAAAGTAACAAAGAATATGAAAAGCAGAAGAAGAAGAAGAAGAAGAAGAAGAAGAAGAAGAAGAAGAAGAAGAAGAAGAAGAAGAAGACAAGCATAAAGAGGAAGGAATTGAAGCTGAAATACCTGAGCATTCTCATAAGCTTGTTCTTCAAGAGGTAGATTCTACCCTTTATCTACCTTCAAACTCAGTGCCCTTCTTGATTGTGTGTTACTCCTTGCCTTCTGAGTAGCATAGTTGTTCTTCTTTGCTCTAATTTGCTTAATTTTGGTTTGTTTTAGAACTAGGGTTGTGTTTGGGAATAGCCTCGATTTGAGCGATTGCTTGGTACTTTGAAGAATCTAGGTTCAGATTCGGAATTAAGAGAAGAAAATAGGCAGGGTTTATGTGGGAAGTTTTTTTATTTGGGGTAGTGTCGCCGGAGAAGACGGCGGCGGTCACCATTGACCACCGTCTTCTCCGGCCAGATTAGGGTTTCCGGCAGGTGATTTATTTGTAGAGAAAAAGTGTTGAGAGAGTGAGATGAGAGAGAAGGGGGTGGAAAAAGAAAGTGAGAGATACTTTGAACCTAACTCACCCTTTTTTTTGCTATGATCGTTGTTGACCTTTAGTGTGTAAGCCTGAGCTGGTGGTGACATGTGTCACTGCCAAAGACACTTGTCACCATCCATGTGACCACCCCCCATGATTTCATGTGCACAGTCTGACTCTTTTTACCATGTATGTTCATTGACAGCCCTTAGACGAGTCAACACCATTGACTCTATGCAGATCTGACGCACCTGATGCTCCCTTGAGGCCAACCATTGACCAAGGTCCATTGAATGAACCCCTAAGGCGTATGGGCTTCCTTGATTGGGCTTGGGAAAACGTTTTTATCCACACCCCCTGATTTCCTAATTGTTCCTGCCCCATTTGTTTTTTTATTTAATTTCTTTGTTTTTACTTATTTCATTTTATTTACTATTTTATTTTCTTGTTTTAATTCATTTATTATATCTTTTATCAAATATGTTTTAAAAAACAAAAATATTTTTAATTAATTATTTTAAACATTTTTATTTAATATTAATTAATCAAATTAATGATTAATTTTATTAAATATTTAGGTTTAACTTAATTAATTTTATTATGTTATTTTTATTTATAATATTAAAAAAGACTCAATATATTTCTTCTTTTATTTCAATTATTTTTTATTAACTCTTAATTTTAATCATTCTATTTTAGCCAATTCTCAATTAATTTTATTAAACCATTTTATTTAATACTAATTAAATTTAATAGTTAATTTTATTAAATATTTTATTTTAGTTTAATTAATTGTTTTGAGTTTTGTATATCATATTATTTTAATTCTTCTAAAAATCTAAAAAAAATTGATTTGTGATTTCCCTTTTTGATATTATTAAATTAAGTTACTAATTAGTTTTAGATAATTAGATTACTGATTAGTTAAATTAGGTTGATTAACTTCTTTGCCCTTTGCCTAATTTATAATTGTTTATGTGATGTATGATTTCTTTTATGCTTTTACACTTTGCTTATTTGTGCTATTATTATGCCTTAATTGTTTTCATATCATTCTTCACATGTTTGTGCAAATCAACTCTTTTCAAACTAATATCTTGATTTAAAATCAAGGCATTTTCAAATACCTTGTACGTTGATTATTTTCACGATCGCCGTCAACCCCACATAGCCTCCTCTTGGGCTTTATACAACCATACTTGTTGCACATTTTACACTTGTGTTTCCATGCATATGTGTGATTGGTTTACTTTAATTATGGCTTGACATTATCTCCATTTGACAAATGTATCCCTCTCCCGTGAGATGTAATGTTTGTTTTTACTTAAATAGTTTAATGCAAGATTAAAATCAACCTCTTTTAAAAGAACAAACAAGTTTGATCCAATGTCAAGTATTTTCAAAACAAATTCAAATAATCACCAACTCATTCTAAATCATGCTTGATCCACATATCAAGTTCCACTACCTACTTTATAAGTCGAGCGCTTTTGCCTCGCCATCGACCTTACCTTATAACATTAAGACCTTCATTCCATTAGTTCAAACCCTTAATCGTTTCGTGCGCAAATTCAATCCTCGATCGATATCGAGAATTTTATCAAAGTCAACTTAATGAACTTAAATATATTTAGACCATATTTCAAACAAAGATGAAAAGGGAGTTGGAATGGAGTCTTTGATTCATCTCGTCAATTGTTTGGGTCCGATGAGCCTTTCTTAAGTTCGAACAATTGTCTTCTTTAAAAAATTCATAATCCGATTCTACACGCAACTATTTTTACAATAAACAAAATCAAACCTATTTTCTCAATAATTAAATGAAAAAGAGAGAGAGTTAAGTCTTTGACTCATTCTCCCGATTACTTGGGCCCGAGGAGCCTTTCTTAAGCTTCGAGTAATCATCATCCGTAACTTACTATAACTATATCAAAATTCTTTCATAAATAAGGGTGAAAAAGAGAGAGAGTCGGATCTTCAATTCCCTTTCCCGATTACTTAGGCCCGAGGAGCCTTTCTTAAGCTTCGAGTGATCGTCATCCAATCAAAATACCAACACATTAATTCAACTTCTCGCCGTTGTGCGGTTAAAAATATTTTCAAAAAGAACAATGTTTAGTCCCCTCTAAACATTTGTTTATTAAAACAAACCAACAAACTATAGTCCCACAAACTACGATGCTCTGACTTCCCCATTTCACGGGGGAGTATGTAGGCACAAGGGCTCCAATCCTTGGCGAATTCCCTAATAAACACCACCCATTTTCCCTTAGAAGAAAATACTTAGAAGAGAACAAACAAACTTATCTAACTTTTCTCATGAATCAAATCAAGAGATTTCTGTTGAGTACAACGGACGTAGAGGGTGCTAATACCTTCCCTCTTGCGTAATCGACTCCTGAACGTAGAATTTGGTTGCGATGATCATTTTTGTCCTTTAAAGGTTTTATCAATATTTTCCTATTCCTTTCTTGGAATGGATAATGTTCGGCGGCGACTCTGTTGGAACGTTTTTTCCGCGTCCATCGCGATGATCATATTTTTCGAGGTACGAAAGATGGCGACTCTGCTAGGGACTATAACCCTATGCTAGAGAGACTCAAGCCTAACTTGACTCGATTCAAGAGAGTTAGATTCACTTGTTTGTTTATCTTCTCCTACTGCTTGCTTGTTTGATTATTTGCTATCTACTTGCTTGGTTATTTTTATTGTATCCTATTATTGTTGGAGGTGTTTGATTATGGGAACTTTGTGAGATAACTTTATACCTGAGTTTGAGAAAAACATAGGATTAGGATGGTGGTTGTGTAGTGGAATCCCTTGAGGAGCCTTTCTTGTTAGGAGGATACGAAAACCCCGCTTAGAGTTGATTCCCTTGGGGATGTTATTTTCATGGTGAGCCTTTGCCATGGCAATAATGTTTTCAGGCCTGAACCTATAACTCTAAGGACCTTGTAACCGTTTCCCGTTGTGGTTGGTAGTTTTAACTCACGAGGATCACTCCTTGTTGGGTTGATACGAACGCCCCAATCAGATGAGATCCCTTAAACATATCGTTATTTTAACAATGTTTAGAAACCTTGGAATCAATGGTTGTGTAGTAGAGACTCACGAGGAGCCTTTCTCGTGGGACGACACGAAAACCTCACCTAAGAGAGATTCTTTCAAGGGTATTATTGTTGGATGAGTTTTTGTCATGGCAATAATATTTCTGAAAAGATCCATGTCTCTAGGCACCTACTCATTTAGAACCTACCCATGGGGTTCTAATGACCAGAGTAACCTTTTGCTTTAGAACTTTGTTGGTGACCTTATCCTTGCATCTGCATCTCATATTCATATCATACCATGTACATTGTTGGATTTTAGGGAATCTAAGAATTATGTTGTAGACATTCAAGAATTATGGGAACAAATACCAGAAGCACCTATCCATACAGTTTCAGGAAGCCTAAGTTGGACGATTCATGTGGCTTGGTTTCTCGCATTCCTGATGTATTCAGAATTAACTTCGGAAACGATTATGGAAAGCTCATTCATATTTTGACTCAAGAAGTAGATCATCGAGCACTTGTTACTTTAGCTCAGTTCTACGACTCTTCATTGAGATGTTTCACATTTCAAGATTTCCAATTGGCACCAACGAGTATGAGAAATTGGTGGGCATTTCTATGAAGGGAAAGTTACCATTTATGGGAGTGAATGTGTCTTTGGAAGATAAGGTTGTAGTTGATGCTCTCCATATGCACAAGAAAGATGTTACAGATAATTAGAAGACTAAGGTGGTATTAAGGGACTTCCTCTTAAGTTTATTACTGAGAGAGCTAACACTCTTATAAAAGCTCAGATTTGGGACGCTTGCTATGCTGCAATGGCTTTAGCTATCCATGGGATTGTCTTGTTCCCCAACATAGATGATTTTGTGGATGTGACTGCCATTCATATCTTCTTGACCAAAAATTCTATACCAACTCTTCTGGCAGATGTCTTATATTACTTGAGCTGAGAAATGAAATGAGGGGAGGGTCGATTATTTGATGTGCACCTCTCATATATTAGTGGCTGAAGATGCATCTACCAACAAAGGAGCCATGTGTTGATCGAGCTAGTGATATTTGGGCTCAAAGGATGATTCCCCTCCAATCTGCTGACCTTTCCTGATACACACAAGATTATGATGAAGTTATTTCAAACTGCGGTGAGTTTCCTAACATCCCACTTATTGGAACTCAATGCTGTATTATTTCCAACCAAATGTTATCAGTAAGACAGCTCGGGTATCCGATGGTAGCTCTTCCTGAGGAGAAGGATTTGTAAGCTTTCATGATACATGACTTGGGAACTAAAAATCCTGAGTTATTTAAGAGGATTACAAAAGCTCGGAGAAGTATTAGGAAGAAAGGAAATGGTGACTTGGGAAGAAGAAACAGTATTACCAAGGAGCCTTACTTTGCATGGGTTAAAGAGAGCGAAGAAGAGATTAAAATTACTTTTGAAGTCAAGATATCTGAGCCTTTACCTGAGCCAAAGCCTACACACATTCCAACAAAGGAGGCTGAGGACCTTAAGGCTAAATAGTGAGGTTGGTAAAAGAGAATGAAAAGCTTGAGCTGAAACTCCAAGATGTCATTAATGAAAGAAATGCAATGAAATGGGAGCTTCCGTGCAAGAATACCCAACTAGGAGCAGTGGGAAGAAAGGCAGACGAAGAAGAGCACCGAAGAAAGAAGGTTAAAGTGTGTCTTAAACAATATGACAGTAAGATGAGTGAACTCCAAGAAGAACTGTATAAGGCTCGAAGAAAGTGCGTTGAAAATGAGAATTGTTGGCTTTTGGATACCAAGAATAACAAGACAATCCGAGAAGAAATGGGAGCAGAAATCCACAGGCTAAGCACTACCCTACGCCTCTCAAGAGCTTCTGAAGTAGAGGAGCGTCGACTCAAAGAAGATGCCAGAAGAGTTTCTTGGGTCGAACCCGCTGATTAGGACAGGATATGCATAGAGCTGAATGACACCAAAAACCTTGTCGAGCATTTGAAGAATTAGATAAAAGCTATTTTAAAAGACAATGCCATATGGTCTTCTGCAAGGGAGAAAATGTCTCATGATTATGAAGGTTATGAGCGGTTCATTCATATCTTGATGTATGACCGAGACATGTACCATAACAAGCTCAATGGTTTGATTGAGTTCTGTAACTGGTTGGCTAAAGATTTGGTATGGAAGCATAGGATGCCATTGAGGCAATGGATGATTCTAATCCTCATGTTATTTGTGATTTCCTCTGCCTCTGTAAGATAATGCTGAAAAGGTTCAAGGAGGAATTAGAGGAGCATGAATCTCGTAGGCCGAAAGTTTAAAGTTCATCTTGCTTTTGTATTTTTCCTGCTTTTTAGACATTATGGGTTGTATTTGATTCCAAATGATTTTGTATCACTTGATAACTACATTTTGATGAGTAAATGTGATTTGGTTTGCTTCATAATTGTCTATTCCTTAATATTCATGTGTATGTTACTAACTAATTCGAATGATTCTTTGAGAAATAAAGTGCATATCTTTCTGCATACATGGTACGCATTCCCTTTTTCCCAAAACATGTCATAAATCATAAACTCTATCCTTTACCTTTAGAAAAAACTGACTACTCGACACTGGTACGAGACCTGTTGTAACTTTAAGATGAGGCTGAAGCAAATTGAAGAAACTCAGAATATGATGAGGAATGATATTGACTCGCTTATAGCTAAAATGGATCAATTGCTGGAAAATATGACGATGTTAGCTCAAAAGGAGAACAATGTTGAAACTATGGCTGAGGCCAAAAAGCTCGCCGACAAGGTAGGAACTTATGGAGCAACTAAGGTAATGCCTCTCCCTGTTCTTGGGATTTATCATAACACTCTACTTCAGCTGCTCAACATGGATCTGAAATGGATATAGATGAATAGTACGATGCTTTCTTCCAGCCACCCTTCCTCAACCTACTATGGGGTTTGTAGCTAACCCATCTGCTGATAGATTGTGCACATTGGAAGAAAAATTCAAGTCTCTGAAGGTTCAGAATACCCCAAGCTTGGATGTTGTGGATATGTGCTTGGTTCATGGACTTGTGATGCCTAAAAAGTTCAAAGTTCCGGATTTCGATAAGTACAAGGGAATCAGTTGTCCCATAACTTACTTGCGAGCATATTGTCGCAAGATGGCCGCTCATATTGGCAATGACCTACTCCTAATTCATTACTTCCAAGATAGCCTCAGTGAGTCATCGTTGGAATGGTATATGCAATTGGAAAAGGGGAAGGTCAGTACTTGGAGAGATCTTGCCGAGGCATTTCTTAAACATTATCAGTATAAAACTAATTTGGCGTTGAACCGCACCCAACTGCAAGATATGACTCAACGCAACAACGAGTCATTCAAAGAGTATGCTCAAAGGTGGAGAGAGCTGGCTTCCCATGTTCAACCACCTCTGTTGGACAAGGAGTTAATGGATATGTTTATGGGGACTTTGCAGCCTCAATATATGGATTGTATGATGGGATCTAGCTCCCCAATTTCGCTGAGATTGTGTTTATAGGAGAAAGAATTGAAAGTCAACTAAAGAAGAACAAAGTTGTTGTTGCCACTACAAGAGGAGGAAAGAAGCCACTTTTGAAGAGAAAGGAAGAAGAGACTAATGTCACTATGAGAGGACGAAGGGATAAAGTCCTAATGAACATCCTATAACAACAGGTGGTTGCGATTACACAAGCTCCACATCAATAGCCTTTCCAACAACAGGTGTATCAACAACCAAATTATCAAAATTGTCCTCCCCCGCGGTATCAGAATGTTCCAGCCCAGAGGCAACAAAGACCAAGAGCTCCAAGGAGGCATATTGACCCTGTGCCAATGCCATATAGCCAGATTTTCTCTCAACTGTATCAGAGTGGGCATTTGATACTCAGGGATTTAAGGACAACAACCTTCCCATACCCTCTGGGATACGATGTCAATGCTCGTTCTGAGTTTCACAAAGGGGATCCTAGACATCCAATAGACAATTGTTATGCATTCTAGAACAGAGTTCACGACTTCGTTGAGTCCAAGGATCTTACCTTCACCCTTTGAGGCGCAGATGTCAAGAACCACCCCCTGCCCACGCATGGGGGTCCATCTGTTAATGTTGTGGAAGAAAGAAATGAACAAAGATTGATTATAAGGGTCAAAGATATACGCACTCCTATGGAAGTTATAGGGGAACATTTGAAGAAATGTGGAATGATCCCTCAGGTAGAACGTCATGATATAAGAGATCAAAGTGTGGCTATTATTGATATACAGTTTGATGAGACCGAAGTTTATCCATAAAGACAAGTCCGTCCTACTCCAATAGTTATCCAACATGTTGAACCTGAAGTTTTCCAACAAAGACCAGTTCGTCCCGCGCCGGTGGTTATTGAGTTTGATGAGGCTAATGTTAGCAGACAAAGACAAGTATGCCCTGCTCCGATAACTGTTGAGTATCTTATTAATGTTTCTGAGCCTAAAGTTTGTAAACAAGGGCCAGGGAGGGTAGTTATTGAATATGATGGGGCTAAGTGTGATGTTGTGGTAGGGTCAAGTGGGATGACCCGTAGTGGTCAAATCTTTGTAGCCAAGCCAGTGGAGGTGCCAACCAAGGATAAATGGAAGGTTGTTGCTACGCTAATTGTAATTCCAAATCCTGAACCACAAGTGGAATAATCATCTCCAAAGGCAGCATTCACACAAAAGGAGGCTGAAGAGTTCTAGAAGATTATTAAGAAGAGTGATTACAAGGTTGTTGACCAACTGAATCAAACTCCTGCCAAAATATATATGCTCGCCTTATTGCTCAATTATAATGCACATAGATCATCACTGCTAAAGGTGTTAAGTGTTGCACAAATTACTAAGGATATCACTGTGGCTCAGTTTGATGATGTAATAGCTAGTGTGACCACTGGTAATTTTCTTAGATTTAATGATAATGATTTGACTTCTGAGAAGAGGAATCACAATAAATCTCTTCACATTTCCATAAGGTGTAAAGAAACATTGATATCAAGTGTTTTGGTGGACACAGGTTCCTCCTTGAACGTGCTCCCTAAGATAACTCTGGAAAAGAGGCCTATAAGAGGGGTTAGTATAAAGCCAAGCACTCTGATAGTGAAGGCATTCGATGGCTCGAGGCAAGCGGTAATAGGTGAAGTGGACTTACCAATTAAGATTGGGACAACTTTTTTTGCCATTACTTTTCAAGTAATGGACATTTACCTTGGGTATAATTGTTTGTTGGGAAGACCCTGGATTCATTCAGCAGGGGCTGTCACTTCCATTCTCCACCAAAAGTTAAAATTCATCAACAATGATAGTGTGGTTTTGATTCGAGGGGAAGAAGAAATTCTAGTGAACCACCTGACCTCTTTCCGCTATATTCATGTTGAAGGTGAAATGGTTGAAACACCCTTTCAATCCTTTGAAGTGGTGAGTACATTAGCAGTGCAACGAGTGACAAATTTTCAAGAGATGACATAACTAATGGCCTCATATAAAGAAGTTAAAACTGTTATTGAAGGAGGAAATGCCCAAGGCTGGGGAAAACTGGTTGAAGTTACTCAGAAGTTTGACAAGTTTGGGTTGGGGTATCAACCATCTTCTAGCACAACAAGGATCCCATTCAACAAAGAGCAGATTCCTCCTGTGAAGGATATTTTCACAAGTGTTGGACACATCTTCGGTCACACAGCAGCAATGATCATTGAAGATAACATTGGTGACGAAGATGCTTCTGTAAGCTGGATCCGATAAGCAAGGCCTGGTGAAGAGCTCCAAAACTAGAAGACCATTCAAGTTCCCTAGTTCTTCCCGCACCAAATGTAATTTTACTATATCAAAAACCCCACGCTCTGTCCAAGGCGTAATGGAACATTGTATGGGTCACCTGATGTTTTTAAACCATGATTATCATTAATAAATATTAGTTTGCATTCAATTTTTGCTCTTTTTCTTTTTCTTTTACTTTTACAATAAATGGCAGTATTTTCATGCACGCACTTCCTAAACAAACTGCATAAATCATAACATGCAAAAACACTACCGAGGTTGTTGACAATGAAGCTGCTATGGGCCTATATGATTTTGATTGCCTAGTTTACCAAGATGAAGAGGAAGGCCGGGAAGATTGTGAACTCCCCAATGAGTTGGCAAGGTTGCTCAAGCAAGAAGAGAAAGTCATTCTGCCAGACAAAGAGGACGTCGAAGTCATCAACCTGGGTACTGAGGAAGACAAAAGATAGGTGAAGATATGAGCATCTCTTCAAGCTGCAGTCAAGACCAAGTTGATAGAGCTTCTTCGTGAGTATGTTGATGTATTCGCCTGGTCGTATCAAGATATGCCTGGATTGGATACTGACATTGTTGTACACAAGTTACCGCTCAAGGAGGAATGCCACGCTGTTAAGCAGAAGTTGAGGAGAACCCATCCTGACATGGCTCTCAAGATTCGTGAAGAAGTCCAAAATCAGTTTGATGCTGGATTCCTGGCAGTAGCAAAGTACCCACAATGAGTTTCCAACATTGTGTTGGTACCGAAAAAAGATGGAAAAGTCCGCATGTGTGTGAACTATCATGATTTGAATAGAGCTAGTCCTAAAGATGATTTCCCATTACCTCACATTGATGTATAAGTTGATAATACAACTCAATTCTCAGTATTCTCCTTCATGGATGGATTTTCCAGATATAATCAAATTAAAATGGATCCAAATGACATGGAGAAAACCACTTTTATCACACCATGAGGCACCTTCTGCTACAAGGTGATGCTTTTCGGACTGAAAAATGTTGGGGCAACATATCAACATGCGATGGTGACTCTCTTTCATGAAATGATTCATAAAGAGATCAAAGTATACGTCGATGATATGATTTCCAAGTCTATAACCGAAGAAGAGCACTTGATCAATCTGCAAAAGTTGTTTGCCCAATTAAGAAAGTTCAGACTGAGACTCAACCCTAACAAGTGTATGTTTGGGGTATGATCTGGAAAATTGTTGGGCTTCATCGTGAGTCAGAAGGGGATTGAAGTGGACCTTGATAAGGTAAGGGAAATTCAGAGTATGCCTACACCTAGAATAGAGAAAGAGGTCTGTGGCTTCCTGGGAAGATTGAACTATATTGCCAGATTTATTTCACATCTCACCACCACTTGCAAACCAATTTTTAAGCCGCTGAGAAAGGATCATTCAATTATATGGAATGATGAATGCCAAAGGGCATTCGATAAAATCAAAGAACATTTACAAGGTGCTCGACTTGGTTATTCAAAACATTCATATATATCCAAAGTCTTTAGTGTGATCCTAATCAAAAACAGTCTCTTCTCAAAAACCTAAAAATAACATCAACTCATCAAACTTCTTTTCGCCTTAGGGAATCAATCTGAAAACCCTTTTTCAAGGTATAAAATCAACCAACAAACAACCATTTCATAAGCCTCTGAACTACGGAGCTCTGATTCTTCACTTCTTTTAAGTGAGGATACGTAGGCATAAGGGCCACAATCCTTGGCAAGCACTCTAATAAAAAACCAACCCCTATTTTCTTTTAAGCAAGCAAACTTTTGATTAAAACACCCATTCAAGCGAAACAACCTAGAAGGTTCCCATCGAGTACGATGGATGCGAGGGGGTGTTAATACCTTCCCCTCGTATAACCGACTCCCGAACCATAAAACTTGGTTGTGATGACCATCCTCTTTTCCTAAAGGTTTTATCGCTATTTCCCTTTCCCTCCTTGGGATAAATAAAATTCGGTGGCGACTCTATGTCATTTTTCGCGTAGCGACAGCCAGCAGTGAGCTCCGACGCGGCGAAGTTGTGGTTCTGACCGACGAGTGAATTTTGAACATAATAAGGAAGAGAGACACGCATGAGGTTATTGCCACGGTTGGGCCAGACCCATGCTAATTTGTCTTTACACTCATGCATGTGTGTATTCATCCCCTCAGGCCCATTTCCTGCTTGTGCACCCTTCATAGTCTAGTAGATTTTAATTTAATTAGAATTAATTAATTAGTTTTTAACTAGACTTTAGTTTAATTAGTTTTTTTAGTTTTTTAATTAGAATTTAGTTTATTTTTAGTTAATTTAGTTTAGCTAGACTTTTGTTTAATTAGTTATTTAGTTTTTTAATTAGAAATTAGTTTAATTAGTTTTTTTAATTAGAATGTAGTTAATTAGCTTCTAATTAGACCTTAATTCATTTTTAGTTTTAATTTGAGATTTAAGAATTTGTTAATTAGTTTTTTAATTAGATTTTAGTTTAATTAAATTTTAGTTTAATTATAACGTGGTTTAATTAGAATTTATTTTTAAATTAATCTTGGCAATCTTCATTTTCATTTAAGTTCATTCTTGATGTTTAATTTAATTCTTGTTGCTTTTGACTATGATTAAATCCTGATTTTGATGTCTTATCTTTTGAGTTTTTGACTTGTCTGGGCATTTATTGTACATATTGTTATTCCTCTTACACTTGATACTCGAGGTTCATCTATTTGTCCCTCAGTTGCTTACTCCCTGCATTTCAAAGGAAAGGATCCCTCTAGTTGACTGCCATGTCATAGCTTAGCCTAGTTTACTAACTTACCTTCCCTTTTATCATAACCTTAGGATTAGAATCGTCGTACTTTATGTGAGTGTTTTGCCAAGGACATTTATTTCTCTTTTATCCTAGTCTTAGGATTGGAGTCGTCGCACTTCATGCAGGTGTCTTTCCATTTACATTTACTTTTACCCTTGGAACCTTGACTACAATAAAGAGTTCCTCACCCCTAGTTGGGGAACTACGAATGCTCTGATTCTATTCCCGTCAGGATACGTAGGCACGAGATGCGATGTCTTGGTGAGCATACTTTGTATATATGCTAGATCTTTACCTTAGCACCTTTTCCATAGGAAGCAAACTTTAGCATAACACAAATACTAACAAGAGGCTCCTGTAGGGTACTACAGATACTTAGGGTGCTAATATATTTCCTTAGTATAACCAACCCCAAACCCCCCGATCTCTTAGCTTCATTGTTACGTAGCGCACTTAGGGTTTTCTTCGATATTTATCCTTTCCTTTGCATAAATCAAAGCTAGATGGTGAACTTCATGATTTGTGATTCAAGTTAATTAATAGATTGATATCCAATTCTCATTGCAACACTTGGTACTTTGAAGAATCTAGGTTTAGATTTGGAATTAGGAGAAGAAAATAGGTAGGGTTTGTGTGGGAAGTTCTTTGATTTGGAGTTGTGTCGCCGGAGAAGACGACGATGGCCACTGTTGGCCACCGTCTTCTTTGGCCATATTAGGGTTTATGGCGGGTGGTTTATTTGCAGAGAAAAAACGTTGAGAGAGTGAGATAAGAGGGAAGGGCGTGGAAAAGAAAGTGAGAGATACTTTGAACCTGACTCACACCTTCTTTTGCTATGACCGTTGTTGGCCTTTAATGTGTAAGCCTGAGTTGGCAGTGACATGTGTCACTACCAAGGACACTTGTCATCGGCCAGATGACCATCCCCCCATGATTCCACCCGCACATTCTGACTCTCCTTACCATGTGCGTTCATTGGCAGCCATTAGATGAGTCAATGCCATTGACTTTATGCAGATCTGACACACCTGATGCTCCCTTGAGGTCAACCATTGACTAGGGCCCACTGAATGGACCCCTCAGGCGTCTGGGCTTCCTTGATTGGGCTTGGGAAACCTAATGGACCCCTTAGGTTTAACTTAATTATTTTTATTTTGTTATTTTTATTTATAATATTAAAAAAACCCAAAATATATTTCTTCTTTTATTTCAATTATTTTTTTATTAACTCTTAGTTTTTATCACTCTATTTTATTAATTAGTTTAATTAAGTTTAATCACTCACCTCTTTCCTTAAACTTAAAAAATCTAAAAATCTTTTAAATATTTCATACATTTTTTTAGCCAATTCTCAATTAGTTTTATTAAACCATTTTATTTAATATTAATTAACTTTAATAGTTAATTTTATTAAATATTTTAGTTTAGTTTAATTAATTGTTTTGAGTTTTTTATATCATATTATTTTAATTCTAAAAATCTAAAAAAAATTGATTTATGATTTTCCTTTTTGATATTAGTTAATTAAGTTACTAATTAGTTTTAGATAATTAGATTACTAATTAGTTAAATTAGGTTGATTAACTTCTTTGCCCTTTGCCTAATTTATAATTGTTTGTGTGATGTATGATTTCTTTTATGCTTTTACACTTTACTCATTTGTGCTATTATCATGCCTTAACTATTTTCATATCATTCTTCATATGCTTGTGCAAACCAAGTCTTTTCAAACTAATACCTTGATTTGAAATCAAGTCATTTTCAAATATATTGTAAGTCAATTGTTTTCACGATCACCATCAACCTCACATAGCCTTCTCTTGGGCTTTATACAACGATACTTGTTGCGCATTTTACACTTGTGTTTGCATGCATACGTGTGATTGATTTACTTTAATTATTGTTTGATATTATATCCATTTGAGCAAATGTATCCATCTCCCATGAGATGTAATGTTTGTTTTTACTTAGATACTTTAATACAAGATTAAAATCAGCCTCTTCCAAAAGAACAAACAAGTTTGATCCAATGTCAAGTATTTTCAAAATAAATTCAATTAATCACCAAGTCATTCTCAATCATGCTTGACCCACATATCAAGTTACACTACCTACTTTGTAAGTCGAGCGTTTTTTCCTCGCCATCGAACTTACCTTATAACATTAGGACCTTCATTCTATTAGTTCAAACCCTTAATCATTTTGCACGCAAATACAAACCTCGATCAATATCAAGCATTTTATCAAAGTCAACTTAATGAACTTAACTATGTTTAAACCATATTTCAAACAAATATGAAAATGGAGTTGGAATGGAGTCTTCGATTCCTCTCCTCATTTGTTTGGGCCCGAGGATCCTTTCTTAAGTTCGAACAATTGTCTTCTCTAGAAATTTCATAATTTGATTCTACACCCAACTATTTTTACAATAAACAAAATCAAACATATTTTCTCAATACTTATATGATAAAGAGAGAGAGAGAGAGAGAGAGAGAGAGAGTCAAGTCTTTGAATCATTCTCCCGATTACTTGGGTCCGAGGAGCTATTCTTAAGCTTCGAGTAATCATCATCCGTAACTTACTCTAACTATATCAAAATTCTTTCATAGTTAAGGGTGAAAAAGAGAGAGAGTTGAATCTTCGATTTCCTTTCCCAATTACTTGGGCCCGAGGAGCCTTTCTTAAGCTTCAAGTGATCGTCATCCAATCAAAATACCAACACATTAATTCAATGTCTCGCCGTTGTGCGACTAAAACTCTTTTAAAAAAGAATAATGTTTAGTCCCCTCTAAACATTTGTTTGTTAAAACAAACGAACAAACTGTAGTCCCACGAAATACGATGCTTTGAATTTCTCGTTGCATGAGGGAGTACGTAGGTACATGGGCCTCAATTCTTGGCAAGCACCCTAATAAACACCACCCATTTTCGCCTTAGAAGCAAATCCTTAGAAGAAAACTAATAAAACTAGCTAACTTTTCTCACGAATTGAATCAAGAGGTTCCCGTTGAGTACAACAGACGTAGAGGGTGCTAATACCTTCCGTCTTACGTAATAGACTCCCGAACCTAGAATTTGGTTGCATGACCATTTTATTATCCTTTAAAGGTTTTATCAATATTTTCCTATTCCTTTCTTGGAATGAATAAAGTTTGGTGGCAACTATGTTCAAACGTTTTTTCCGTGTCCATCGCGAGGATCATATTTTTCGAGGTACGATATCCACCACTATTCGAAGTCGTGCGTTGATGTTAATGTCATTATGGCTACTCCCTATAATGTCTCTTCAAGACTTGTAGGCTCCAAAAAGCCATCATGGCTCTAAGTTCCTAGGAGAATGTGGGCCATGCTTTAAAATCCAACTTCTCACTTTCTTACTTTTTGTGGTCTTTTAAAGAAAAAATAAAGAAACTGAACAATTTTTCTTCTAAAACTATAAATAGTCACATTCTTCTATTCTTTTGTTTACTTTTAACTTCCTTCATCTTTCACAAAGCTTTCAAGGTTTTCTCTACAAAACTTAAAACTCTACTCACTAAAATGGCATCTAAATTAACTTCAAACTCAAAGATTCATGTTATTGCATCTATCACTATGCCTACTTTTACTGGGAATCAATTGTACCTTCCCGAGCCCCCCTTCATGAAGAAAAAGCGCTTATTTGGAAATCACATGTTTTAATTCCTTTCACCACTTCTGGTATTACGTATGCTTTCTCTGGCCCTTTCCTTGATTTGAATACAAATGTAGCTAGGATTAGTGAATTTTTTCCCTTGCTACCATCAAACCAAACCCTTAGCAGCCATAGATCAACCTTTATACCATACTTATATGTCTACTCGCGTTTTTCGTTCTCTCCCCTATATCAACCAATTGAACTATCTTAGTTGGCTGAATAAGGTAGAGACTGAAATTCTGGTATGCAGATATCAGATGTCCTAAGAGATGTCAAGACACTGATATCTATTTAAAACACAAGGACAAGATAAACACAATTATAAGTACAGAAAAATAACAAAACATAAAGAGTTGTTAACCCAGTTCGGTGTGCAACAACACCTACGTCTGGGGGCTACCAAGCCAGGAAAGAAATCCACTATTAGTATTATCAATTCAAAGCTAAACAACCCAATTTACAACTTCTCACTTAATCCCTACCTAGTGCAATTTCTACCTAAGACACTCCTAGGTATGAGAATCCCCTCTCACTTCCTTTCCAATCACAACAACAATGATAAATTTAACAATAAATCAAAAGAAGGCACACTTCAAAACCAGTACTTGATTTTGCTTAAAAGCTTTAATCAAGTACAACACATTCTTGCTTAAAAGCTTATAGTAGACACTTACAATTCAATAATATCATTCCAGTTCAAACATCTAGATGATGAATGAATTTCTCACAAACAGTCTACCTCAATGTATTAAAGAATACATGAGTTTCTCACACAATACAGCAGCACAAAAAAAACTCAAACCCTAAACCCTTATTTGCACACACGGTTTCTTTTTAACAATAATCCTCTCTATTTATTTTAGGTTTAGTAAGTCTTTTTATATAGACTCGTACAATATGGGCTTGGACTCTTCAATCAATTACATTATGTTAGTTTTAATCCATCTATAAAATCTTCTCCATAATAACAGGAAAAGTTTCCTAAAAAGTCTCATCGTCCAAATTTAGCAATTTGTGTACAACTGGAGATACAGAAACTTGTTCCTGATAAAACCTTCTTGACCTGTGAAAATTACTGAGATATATTCTAAAAGAAGTATCACAGGATTAAAAAAAATCTGTCAAGATTAAAAATAGCCATAACAAATGTTCTGGTATAACATGTTACAACATTTGTTAGGACATCTGCTCTCAAGGTGAGCTGAGTAACATGTTACAACATCACACACAACATCTTGCTGTGAACCATGTTTTAGAAAAATTGTTGCAAATCCTAAAACCGTGAAACTTACAATCTCCCCCTTTGGCAAATTTGGGCTAAAACACCTTTTGCACAATAAACCCTGAAGAGGAATAAAACCACAAAAAAAAAACACCAGTTGCATTACATGTAACCATTGCAACTGTGTACACGAGGAAGAAGATAACCCGCATCTTCGGAAATTTCACCTGCATCTTCAGGAATTTACAATATACTCTCCCTAGACCATAGAATCGATCCTTGTCGTGGAGGAATAAATCTCCCTCTCAGAACGGAAGAAGAAACTTTTATGAAGCCCAAGAAAATCAACCTGGACACAAACTTAAACTAAAAGAGTTCAAGACATTAGAAACACATATGGCAGAAGCGACGCACATTAGAAACACATATGACAGAAGCTGCATATGAAGAACACAAGACACAAGACCCCAAAGCACAAAATGTCAGAACATCTTGTAGAACATTCAGCACAAGTTGATAGACCTAAGTACTTTTGGAGTTCTCCCCCTGTTGTGATAAAATTTGGCAAACAAAAAAATGAACTGACTTTGCAAGAACATAAACACACCCGTAGTAAAGGAACCAAAATAGTTCAAATATAAAGTACACACCAACCAAAGCAACCTAAGACACCAAATGGAAACAGTTGATGTTAGGACCTTATTACAACAAAAGAGACAAAACAAAATAAGAAAATCAGGCTCTCATCCAGAGCTAGCTATTCTCTCCATCCTCCTGAGTTAACAAATTTAACCCAATCTTCATCACCATATGCATCAGAGACATGATCCTTGGCATGAATTTTCTTGAGGGACTTCATCTTGGTCTCAGTTTTTTTCCCTGTCAAGACAACTCCAATTGATGATCTAGTAGATGTCACAACCTTGGACGCATCTTTCTTCTCTTTCATGGTCTCTTTCAAGTGACCCTTCTTATATTCAGAAATGTTGGAGGATTAGCTCATGTTTGAAGTACATTGTGATAGACTGTGAATCCAAGTAGATTTTAGTCTGTATATAAAACAAATTCCTTGTTTGTAACGCCTGATAAATCAAGGAAAAGAATATTGGAAGAAGAGAAACCATCCTTGATAATGCACCACCGTCCACATGTGAGAGATACACTTTTTAATTATCAATCTCTCTTTCCAAGCTTGGACCATGACAATTCCCATGCTATCTTTGAACACGCATGCACACAAAAAAAACACGTTTTTTCAAGCCTACTTTGAAGAAACTGATGATTAGACACACCGTCCTTGTCACTTTTACCAGGGAAAGAATCTTGACACTCTTGACTAGAACATCTTGATACAATGTTTTGACATCCTGAAAGACATTGTACGCTTCTATAAACCAGCCAAATACATCAAACATGCTCCACAACATGAAACTTTCCACTAAATACTCTGCCTAAAACAAATTCATCAAGGCTCAACAGGATATCTGTTCATAATGTTAAGACATCACGTCCGACATGACACATCCAACAACAAAACTTTCTTTGAGACCCAAAGCCTTCTGCAGATTAAAATAAATTCTCCCATCCACAAACAATATTGATGCTTAGTTGCCCCATATATCAGAGGCACACATCAGAAACAGATCTAAAATACACACACACACACACACACACACACACACACACACACACACACACACACACACACACACACACACACACACACACACACACACACACACACACACACACACATATATATATATATATATATATATATATATATATATATATATATATATATATATATATATATATATATATATATATATATATATATATATATATATATATATATATATATATATATATATATATATATATATATATATATATATATATATATATATATATATATATATATATATATATATATATATATATATATATATATATATATATATAACCATCTTCACACACTATCAAGGCAAAAGGACACCCCTGATAGAACAATGTCAAGACATCTTATCAGACATTATAGCCTTACCAAACACACACCAAAACATGTTTCATGCAAACTTTTGCATAAGTTGTACCAAAGTAGCTCCACACCAGACAGGTACACAGCTCCCACTGTCACACATAATCAGTCACTTCACCTGAAAACTACAACCTACTGTATAGAAAACTGAAAATTCTAGCAAGCACACGATGGATGTTATTCCCAAAGTTATAACATCCACTGTGACATCTGCTACTTAACTGCTACTAATCATGAATAATAAAAGCAGTAAATAACAACACAATTGTTTACCCAGTTCAGTGTCAACAACACTTACATCTGGGGGCTACCAAGCCAGGGAGGAACTTCACTATTAGCAGAATTAATTCATAGTCAAACAACACAGTTTGCACTCCTCACTTAAAACCTATCCAATGACAATTCAGCCTAGAGACACTCTAGACCTGAGTATACTCGCTCACTCCCCCTCAATCACACAACAGTGATATCAAACAATTACAGACTAAATATGAAGGGACACTTCATACACACCTTGATCTTGATTCACAGCTTTGATCAAGGAACTCACACACACTTGCTTCACAGCTTTGAGTGAGACACAACCTAGAATCTACCTATCCAATGCAAATCATCCACCAGACAATTGCTTGGAGTACAAGTATTCCTAGACAGAAATCACACGTGAAGACTAGCCTTCTTCACTCATAAGGACTCTTCAATCTGCACTCTATATTCTTCTATCAGTCAAGAGCTGCTATTCAGGATTGCATCTTCTGATCTTTATAGCAGCTATCAGTCCTTTTGGGCCTTGGTGCATAAATTAGGTTTTATTCATAACAAACCTATTTTCCATGATCTGCACGCTTGCCACTTAATTCAGGGATCTTTTAGATCGCCTAGGGCTTCTAGAAAATCTCCTGATATCCAGCTCGAGCTCCTATTCTGTTTCCTGGTTTATAGCTACCAGAAAAACAAACTTGCCCGCTGGATGTCATGCGTTCAGTGTTATGACATTTTGTATGACATTCATCTTAACTAAGTTAACTTAAAGTTAACTTACCCTGCACACACATCATTAAGTGTGTCCTAACATTCAGTATGACATACATGCACACTCTAAAGTTTTGCCACAAAATGCAGCCAATCAAGAGCACTTACAAACTCCCCATTTGGCAAATTTTTGGCTAAAACACCCTGTTACCATACCAGAGTTTACACACAGCAGAAGACTTATGATTTGTCCTGCCATGCAGGATAGATACTAGCTCAAGCCTCTCTGAGTCCTCACAGTTAGCTCTCAGTGTTAGCTCACTCTATTAACCATCTAGTAGTTACCACTGCAGATGTCACATCTATTTGAGTAACACTCTGGTGTTCTCCCCCTCAACTGATCAGACTTTATCAGTTGAACACTTCACCTGCACACCCTGCAGTCACAGATACAAGCATCCATCCTGTAGATGTCCAGACATTCAGAATGCCCTTCTGAAGTCACACACACCTATGCTACTCCCCCTGAAGAGTTGCACAAGACTCTCTGCTATTATCATGCAGACACACATATTCATTCAGTCTGCTCTGGATGTTATGACCTTCAGGATAACATCCTGAAGTACACACACAAGGTTTGCTCCTAGTTCTAACATACATTCATTCTTATCCAGGCTAGACATGCATATCACTTCATTGCTAACAGCACTATTAGTTGTTATCACACATTTATCCTGAAGCACCATAGTTTATCCTGAAGCACCTGTGGTTACACCTGCAAGTCTAATATCATATGCATAAAGGCACATATGTTCAAGATAGTTCTCCTTGTTCTCCTTATTCTTCCACCTGTTGTACCTGCCTTGCTCATGTTGTTCTCACATATTATTCTCTCCCTCTTTTTAGCCATAAATTAAGATCTAACTAACGACTTAACATAGATCAAAAGTGTAACGTAACAATTTTGAAGAGCACATTAAACTAACTGCTCATAGAGAGCATCACACAACCAGTGCAATTCTTGCTGTCAAATAGGTCTAACCAAAAGAACTCACACAAAAAAAACATCAACACAACAGTTCACAAAACCAACTCAGCAATAATCAGCTTGAGCTTCACAACACTTCATCAGCATATGTCATTCTTCTTCTTCAGATGCAGAACTGAACCTACCTTTGTCAGATTCTCCATCACTAGTCTCCTCAGCCTCATGGGATCCATTTTCATCACTGTTCTCTCTCTCTCTCTCTCTCTCTCTCTCTCTCTCTCTCTCTCTCTCTCTCTCTCTCTCTCTCTCTCTCTCTCTCTCTCTCTCTCTCTCTCTCTCTCTTCTCTGAATCAGCTTCCTGGCTATCACTCTCTTCTGCACTATCGTTTTGCCTATCCTCATCAGTGAACTCAGCATTTTCATTTTGCTCAAGGGTCCTGATTAGTGCTTCAAGAGTTCTTTTCCTCGCATCCAGCTCCTGGCATGTTTCCTTTAGTTCGACAATCACTTCTGCTTTTCTTGATGTAGACTGGGATGTCTCAGCTGATGCTGCAACAATGTCAGGAACATGAGTTCCAAGAAACAGCTTGGGATGAAATGATAAGGGGCTTTCTCGTTTGCTTGCAGCATTCCTCTTTTTGAGAATGTTTGGATACTGTTTCAAAATTATGCCACATATGAGTGAAGGGAATGCAATGGGGCCCTTGATGCTTCATAGTTTAATCAAAAACATATGTTCCAGAATCAAATTTTGCCTTGGTCCCAATAACATAGATGATCTTTCCAAGAACAGTTGCCACAGTAGATTTATGGTTTGTGGGCACCCAATTTGCTGCTCCAATCTTATGCAACATAGCATATTTGACACTCAATTTGCTGGCAACTAGCTTTCCTTTGGATGGCCATCTTTGTACCTGGTTGCCTGTTATCACTTGGCACATTTTGTTTTCTGAACCAGTTACATCAGGACGAGCTCTATCTGATCTTCCCAGATATTTATTGATTGTTGCTGGAGTAAAAGTAACAAATTCCCCTCTTACATGCACCTTGCCAAACTCTTTAGGTTTCCTGTCAGCACATTCCTCTGAGAGATTAACTATGAATTCTTTGACAAGTAACTCATAGCATGGAGAGAATTCACTAGTTATTTTCATCAATCCTGCATCATTAATGAGTTTCATGATTTCTTTGCTCTCAAGAACATTCTGTTCCAGCTCCCTTTCCACTGCCAGCCTTTTCTGAACAACATACTTCCATCTATTAACACATGAGGGGTAATGAAATGAAATATTGTCAATTGGAACCTCAGGGACCTTTACAACCAGTTTTCTCTTGGAGGGTTTCTTCTTGTTTTGGATGTCAGTGACATTCTCAGCAACATCAGACTCAGTCTCTGATTCAGTACCAGATTCAGCCTTTCTCTTCTTGGTGACTACTTTGCTCCAGGCTTTGAGAGGTCCAACTTGTCTTCTTTTAGTTCCAGCCTTCCTCGAGGGAGTGTCATGTTAAGCTGTCTTCTTTGTGAGGTTGTCTTGCTCAGCAACCTGTTCAACTGCCTTTTTCTTGGGGGAACCTTGTTCAGCCACCTTTTTATCTTTCCTTATCATAAGCCTTTTGGCTATGCCAGGATTGATGTTTGATATTAATTCATTGTCAGAATATTCATCAAGGTCCAACAACTCCGCATTCTTAGTGCCTTGCACATCATCACCTCCACCATCAGAGACTACACCCTTGTTCTTCTCTTCTGATGTATGATCTTTCAAGGTTCCAACATTGGGCATAGCATCACTTTGATCATGCACAGTTGGACCAGACCCCTCATTCCTGGGTGGAATGGGGATGTTCAGAGCCTTAGCTACCATGCCAACAATGATGTTGTGCATTTTATTGGCTCCATCATCATTAATATCAGAAGTTGCAGGAGTAGGAGTTTTACCTGAGACAAGGTATTTGGACCTTCTTGCATGTTGGCTCCTTGGATTTTTTACCAGAACCCCTTCTGGAGTCATCATGCGCAAGGATGCTATTTCAAGCACTGAGTTAGGGTTGCTTGACTCAGTTCCTATCTCAGACTCATTGGTGGGTATGTTCTTGGAGGGAGAGGATTTTGGTAAATGTTGAGACATTGTACAAGACGTTGATCATGTGAACAGGGGTTTCCGTTTGTTGGAGGTTGTAGGGAAGATGAACAGTTTGATAGTGAACCAAGTGGTGTGGACGTTTGATGTGTAGGGGCTCAAAAGATGATATGGCAAATGAAGAGGGAACTTAATGTATTGACTAATCAGTAAATCTTTGAATTTTAAGTTATAGTTCCCTATTCCCATTAATTGCTATAACTCACCATTACTCAAGGGCCTCAATTTTTGTAGATCATTTTTAACTTTATGGTCCTTGACACTTCTTGCACCAATTTCAGCCCTATTCATTGCATAATCATCAGGTAATGCATGAATCCATTTACACGGGCTACCTCTGAGCATGCCTCCCTTGAACTCACCTGGACTTGGTTGAATAGTGCGCTGGATGTCACAGAACAAGGTCATGACATCCGGAGTAACATTGCTTCCTTTAGGCAGGGTAACGTTCATGGACTCCATCAGGTTCCAATATAGCCTATCTAGCTTTCCCTGATGATTAATATTTGGGTATCCCTTCTTGGCTTGCTTTCCTACATGACTTTTCTTACTTCTTGTCCTTCTCTCTGCAATATACTTTGAAGATCTTCTTGCTAATGTGTTGTACCTTCTCTGTTGTCTGTCTTTCACCAGCCATAATTTGTCCTTAGTTTCCTTTTTCTCTAGGTTATTGAGGATTCTTCTGGGCTCCCACAGGTAGCAATTGTTCATTGCTCTGGATCCCCTCATTTCTTCCTCACCTTCTTCTTTGACAACCACACACTTATCCTTTGAAAAGTGGACTTTTAAACCTTAATCACATAGTTGACTTATGCTTATTAGGTTAACTGTCAGTCCTTTAACCAGCAAGACATCCTTCAATTTTGGGGGTTTGAGGTTGTTAAGGTGTCCAACACCTGTGATTTTTCCTCTAGATCCATCACCAAAGGTTACATTACTGGATGTATGAGGGTTGAGTTTTGTCAAGAGGTCCTCAATTCCAGTCATGTGTCTGGAACAACCATTGTCAAAGTACCAGTCCTCCTGGGTTGTCATCCTTAGATCAGTGTGAGCTGCTAAGGCCATATTCTTGGTAACCCAATGTCTTTTCCTGTTAGGAGCACCCTTCTTTGTTCTTGCTTGATGCTGCCTTTTGACATGAGCTCTCTGTTCTTGATGAGGATGACTAGGAAATCCATGTAGCCAGAAACACACATATTTGATATGACCAAGTTTTCCACAGTGGTAACATCTATACCCTTGGAATCTACTCTTGACTTGATTCCAGTTTTTGTTGGTTGGATGTTGTGACATTGGTCGTGACATCCTCTTTGGCTTCTGGACCTCAGGTTGTAATCTCTTGAGTTTTAGCACAGGATTTTGTTTATCAACATATCCTAGTCCAGACCTATCTCCTGAGGTTTCTCCACTCTGAAGGATTTCCTGTAGGGTGTCAGTCCCAAAATTGAGCATCCTTATGGATTTTTCCATTTGATCTTTCTTACTTTTCAACTCCTTTACTTCACTTCTGAGTGTGTCTATTGTGGATAGATGCTCTCTCTTTTTAGCTTCTAACTCCTTGATGGTTTTCTTCTGTTGCTCTCCTTGCTGAACCAGTTATGTACTTCTGATGTGAAGATTTTTGTATGAGGCTGCAAGCTCCTCAAAGGACAACTTTTCATCACTTGAATCATCATCAGAGATGCACACACTGTTAAGAGCAGTGACATGTTTAGCTGATTCCTCTTCTAATCCACTGTCTGAATCTTCATCAGACCAAGTGACTGTGAAGCCTTTTCCCTTCTTTTTGAGGTATGTGGGACATTCCTTTCTGATATGACCATACCCCTCACACACATGACACTGTACTCCTCTGCTTTGGCTGACTTTATCTTCAGAATTCTCTTTATCTAAAGGCATGCTTTTGGTATACGGTTTAGACCTAACATCTATCCTTTTGACCAGTTTGTTGAACTATTTTCCAAGCAAGGCAAGTGCTTCAGATAGATTCTCCTCCTTTTTACCATCTGTATCAGTTGTGTTTGAGACAAGAGCTATGCTTTTGTTCTTTATCTCCACAGCCTGATCACTCATTCACATTTCAAAGGTTTGAAGGGAACCAATGAGTTCATCCACTTTCATGTGGCATATGTCTTAGGCTTCTTCAATGGCTGTTACTTTCATAGCAAACCTTTTAGGTAAGGACCTGAGAATCTTCCTTACAAGCTTCTCTTCAGCCATCTTTTCACCTAATGCTCCTGAGGAGTTTGCAAGTTCAAGAACATTCATGTAAAACTCATGAATGGTCTCATCTTCCTTCATTCTCAGCCCTTCAAATTTGGTGGTCAGCATTTGAAGTCTTGTTATTTTGACCTCGGAAGTTCCTTCATGAGTAGTTCTAAGAGTGTCCCAAACATCCTTAGCTAGTTCACAGTGGTGTACCAGCCTGAAGATGTTTTTCATCTATGCCATTGAATAAGGCATTCAATGCTTTAGAGTTTCCAAGAGCTAAGGCCTCTTGTCCTTTGTTCCATTCCTCTTCAGGAATCAACACATCTGTTCCATCCTTGTCAGTCTTCACAGGATGTTTCCAGCCAGAGTTCACAGCTCTCCAAGCCTTGTAGTCTATAGATTTCAAGCATGCAATCATCCTTGGTTTCCAATAATCATAATTAGATCCATCCAGAATTGGAGGTCTATTAGTGAAACATATATATTTATCCATAGTACCAGAATTTGTTTTCCCTATATCTCACCCAGATTTAAACAGGCAGGGTGTCTGCGCTGATGCAAATTGAAAATTTTGGCAAGCACACGATGGATGTTATTCCCAAAGTTATAACATCCACTGTGACATCTGCTACTTAACTGCTACTAATCAGGAATAATAAAAGCAGTAAATAACACAACAATTGTTTACCCAGTTCAGTGTCAACAACACTTACATCTGGGGGCTACCAAGCCAGGGAGGAACTTCACTATTAGCAGAATTAATTCAGAGTCAAACAACACAGTTTGCACTCTTCACTTAAAACCTACCCAATGACAATTCAACCTAGAGATACTCTAGACCTGAGTATACCCATTCACTCCCCCTCAATCACACAACAGTGATATCAAATAATTACAGACTAAATATGAAGAGACACTTCATACACACCTTGATCTTGCTTCACAGCTTTGATCAAGGAACTCACACACTCTTGCTTCACAGCTTTGAGTGAGACACAGCCTAGAATCTACCTATCCAATGCAAATCATCCACCAGACAATTGCTTGGAGTACAAGTATTCCTAGACAGAAATCACACGTGAAGACTAGCCTTCTTCACTCATAAGGACTCTGCAATATGCACTCTATATTCTTCTATCAGTCAAGAGCTGCTATTCAGGATTGCATCTTCTGATCTTTATAGCAGCTATCAGTCCTTTTGGGCCTTGGTGCATAAATTAGGTTTTATTCATAACAAACCTATTGTCCATGATCTGCACGCTTGCCACTTAATTCAGGGATCTTTTAGATCGCCCAGAGCTTCTAGAAAATCTCCTGATATCCAGCTTGAGCTCCTATTCTGTTTCCTGGTTTATAGCTAACAGAAAAACAAATTTTCCCGCTGGATGTCATATGTTCAGTGTTATGACATTCTGCATGACATTCAGCTTAACTAAGTTAACTTATAGTTAACTTACCCTGCACACACATCATTAAGTATGTCCTAACATTCAGTATGACATACATGCACACTCTAATGTTTTGCCACAAAATGCAACCAATCAAGAGCACTTACAAAAACCTTCCCCTAGACATGATGACCTTGTCCAGCTGCACAAAGTGAAAATCCTTGAAAGTCTTGATTGTGACCAGCATGCCACAGTACAATAGAATGACATCATGATATTCTGAACGCAACACCTTCCTCATCATAAAGTACAAAATTAATGATCAAGGAGACAAGGTAGTTTCTTAATGAATAACTATTAGAAGCCTATTATTGCGATGAGAATCAGATACCAAAACTATGGGATTAGCTTGGCTCGCAATAATAAGACATCACCACCGAACTTTTATTTTTTCCAAGGGAAGGGAGAAAAGATCAAACAAAAACCCTAAGTAAATATGCGAAGCAAAAAGAAAGGCCTAAAGCTAAGCAAAAGAGAGATCAAAGGTACGGGGGTTGGTTATACTAAGGGAAGGTACTAGCATCCTAAGTATTTGTAGTACTCTACAGGAACCTCTTGAAATATTTGTATTTTGGCTAAAATTGTTTGTTAAAGGTAAGGATGGGTAAGGTAAAGAGAAAAGGTGGAAAAGAAAAAAGGTAGCTTGCTAGGATCTCGCAATCCTATGCCTATGTATCCTTAAAAGGAAGTTAGAGCAATCGTAGTTCAAAAACTACGGGTGAAAAAAAAGGAAAGGGTGAAAAAGAAAAAGAGTGTGGAAAAAAGAAAAGGTTGCTCGCCAAGGATTGGGGCCCTTGTGCCTATGTATTTTCAAAAGAAACTTAAGTAATCAGAGCATTCATAGTTCATGGAACCACATATTATTAGGGTTCTAAGAACCAAAACAACAACAAAGACAAACAACCAAGGGACATGCACAATGACAATAAGTCAACATACAACCTCTCCCATTGGATTAAGTCAACAAGGAATAGAAAGTAAAGCAACAGGTACATGGAAGAAATCATGTAAATGGTAAGTAATAAATGAAGACACAAACACAATACATGGAAAAGCATCATGTATGGTAAGACATAAAATATATCACAGAATACGCATGGAAAAACATTATGATGATCAGACAATGAACATAAATATACGAAAAAGCATCATGTAATCAGCAGACAAAGATACATGGCAAAGCATCGTGAAGATAAACAGATAAAATCCACATACATATATAACAACAATCACAGAAAAACATCGTGAAAAAATATTAACAATTAATCAAGACACATTATCAAGAACTTAATCCAGGAAACAAACCCAAAAACATGGAACAAAACAAACCGCAAAACAAAATCGAGCAACGAAAGAATTATTAATTAATCTAAATATAAATATTTAACAAGATTAATTAATAATTTCATTAATCAATTTAAATATGAATATTTAGGTTAATTAATAATGGAACATATTTTTTTTATATTTTTTTATATTTACCAAACAATTAAATTAAAAAGAAAACATATTAAAATGTTTTGGTATTTTTAATATTACAAGATAAAATAACAAAAACTTTTTTTTAAAACTTTTTTTCTAATATAACAAATGACTAATGAAATACCAAAAAGAATAATTAAAATGTTCCTTTTTATTATTTTAGTTTTTTTAAAACATCATACAAATAATTGAAACAACAAAAATTATATAAAAAATGAGAGAAATAACATTTTAATAATGAAGGTGGATCAGGGAAATCAAATCACATTAACCTACATTAATTCAAATAATAGCAGTAATTAATCAAAACGAAAAAAAACAAACAAACTGAACATTAACAATAACATAAAAGGAAAACTTGCAAAAAGAAGTCAACTCACATGGAAGGAAAACAATCCCTTAAACACACGGAAAGCGACAGTTATAACACTTACGATGCGAAAATGGTCATGGCGGCAAGGACATCAATGTCGTAAGTTGCTAAAAAGTTGTTGTTGTTGTAGTTGTTGACGCGACGAAAAAACGGGGCTGCACGGTTCGAGGAAGTTTTTTGGTGATGGTTTTGTGAAAAGAAAATGCTATTTGTGGTTTTTATGTCAAGAAGGTTTAATGGAAACATGACGGAGGGAGTCAGAGTTATCGAAAATGGCGGTGCGGTGGTTTTGAGTAAGTTGTTCACGGTGATGAGGTTAAGGTGTTGGAGAAAGCTTTTTGGGTGGAGAAAGGAATGGATGGCGAGCTATGTAGTAGTTTTGAACGGAGGGAACAAGGTTGTCGGTGCGAGCGGTGGTGGTAAAGAGGATATGGAGATGGTTTTCAAAGAGGTTAATAAAACGTGGGGGGTTTTCTTGCTTTTTCATAAATAAAAATGGGACGGTGTGTAGTACAGTGGAGGCAGTGTTATGTCACTATGTAGTAGTTTTGTAGTGTTACTGCAGTGTGTATGAAGATGGAGGAGAGAACTGATTATATTATGTATCCGACAAAAATGGCCAATCAAAACCTCCTTTTGAAAATGAAAATAAGGTTATGTGTTGTGTGGTGGTAAAAAATCCAGCAAGATGATGGTGATGAGTTACTTGTTTTATGCTGCGTGTGTGGTGTGTGTTTTATGGTTTGTATGTTATACGAGAAAGGAAAAGTATATGAGGGAGAGATATCATGTCTTTTTGTTTTTGGTTTTTGGTTGTATCGTGTGTTGATGAAGAAGATGAATATGATGGTTTGTAGCAGATTCTTTGGTTCTTATAGAGAGAGAGTGAGAGGTAGTAGCATGAAATATGAGGAGAGCAGGTCGTCCAAAATGAAAGAGAGGAAAGTTTGTGGTGTTATGAGTGCATGGTTTTGGAAAGATGGATTTCCACCTCTTCTGCATTTTCTTTTTTAATATTACTTTTTATTATTAAAAAAAGAAAGAGAAATATGGGTGTATTCGAATTTACTTTTATTATTCTTTTTATTTCAATGTCATCCAATAATAAGGAAGTAAATGTATGAGTATATTCAAACCAAGTGGGACCTGCGCTACATGATGAAAACGGGGGTATGATTTTGTGAAAAGGTTATGTTTTTGTTTCCTGCGCCTATGGTTGACGTAGCAGAAAAGAGAGAAGATGAATACAAATGAGTGGGGCCATGCGAATGTGTATGCCCTATTGTTTTGTTTTTTGAAATTCAAAACAAGGAAAGAGAGATGCTAGGTGGGATTAGCAAGTGTACGTATGCAGAGGTTTCATAAAAATGAGTAAAAACAAAAAAAAAACTTTAATAAACTTAATACTTAAGTGTTACCTTAACTAAATAAAAAACAAAAATTAATATTATAAAGTAAAACAAACTATTTAAAATAATAGAAAAAACTAAATAATAAAAAATTATGATTAATTTAAATAAAAATTAATTAAAAAAATAGAAATAAAACGGTAAAAACGAGTAATTTGTCTGGTATCGAAATGCTCAAAAAAATAAAATGAATATACCAAAATGATCAGCAAAAAATATACGATTCGGAAAAAAACAGCGTTTGGTTAAATTTCAAAATTAATTTTACCCGCTAAAATGACTTAAACTTTCCAAAAATGTGACCGAAAAATTAAAATGAGCATGTCAAGTTAAACTACGCGAAATGTAGATTAATATCATTGAGGTTTGCAAGCTCGATTTTAAAATTTTCCGTCCATTAATTTTACGAACAATTGACTTTTGATTTGGCCGTCGATCCAACAAGTTTATTTTAGAAGATAAATTGGGTATTATGCAAGATGACAAACATGATATGCTATGCAGATGACGCAAAAAGATGTGGGGTCTTAGAGTTAAAAATTAGGATATGACAGATGCTCCTATTTAATTTTCTTCGATCCAGAGATGTGAGGATTGAAATTTTTGCCTCGACAAGATCGGAGGGACTTAAATACAAACATGCGCAATTTCGGCCCTAAGATACCACAAAAATGCTTGAGATATGATATAGATGCAAAGACAAATATCCTGTGTGGAAAAATATCACAGGAGATGAATATATACTGGGAAGACGTTGCAACTCCACTGGGGAAAGACTAACAACTTCACGGGGAAAAGTCTCAAGGAGACACATCTGAGGAATACAATATATTATGAACATCTGTCAAGGTGACAAAGAATATCCAGTAATACTTGAAAAGGGAGGGGCGAACCTTAAACAGAGATACAGACATCCGGGAAACCTTAGATGTTGAAAGTAACACAGATCTGGAAAACAAAATAGAAACATCTAGAAAAGCATTGGATGTGGAATGATACCGAAAATTTGATAATATAACAGAGACTTCTAAGAAAGCAATTAATTTACTGTGGAATACATAGAAACATCCAAAAAACATAAGCAACTTTACTGGGGAAAGGGTCACAAACATCAGAGATATTTAGAATAACATTGAATAAGCTCCGGTGGGGAATAAATAGTCATCATCCATGAATGGAACCGGATGGAAAAAGTCACAACATTTAGAAGATCATTGAATGAGATGAGGAGAATTTTGGGAAATACATTAGGGACATTCAGGAAAACATTAGAGGCATCCAAAATAGCATTGAATGAACTCTGGAAAATAACATACATCAGAGACATTCAGAAGAGCATTGAATGAACTCTGGAAAATAATATACATCGGAGACATTCAGAAGAGCATTGAATGAACTATGGAAAACATCAGAGATATTCAGAAGAGCGTTGAATAAACTTAGACACACATCCAGAAAAGCATTGGATGGAGAACGGAAACAGACTTGAAAACATTCAGCAATTCTTAACCATGGTCAGAAATAAATTGAAATAATTTAGAATAGCATTGGATGAAGATAAAGGTTCTGAATCCATGTCCGAAACATTTAGAAAATCTTTAAATGTACGGAAAAAGGTTTTGAAGACATATCTGGAAGAACATCAGATAAGCAACGTCATATTTGAAAGAACATCAGATAGACACAAAAGGAGTTATGGGAAAACATCAGAAATAAAGTCGTATCTAGAAGAGTATCAGACATATCTAGAAAAACATCATAACAAAAGACACATCTGGAAAAACATGAGACGGTAAAAGTGATAAATTCTGGAAATACATCAGAATTACAAAGGTATATGTCTGGAAACTCACTAGGGAGTGAAACAAATTCCGGAGGGGTGTCAAAATCAAAGGAATATATGGAAAAACATCAGATACGTTCTAGAAGAACATCAGAATAAAAGACTCAATCCATAAAATCATCAGAGAGACAAGGGAAAATCTAGAAAAACATCAGATAGGTTCTGGAAGAACATTAGAACAAAAAATACTCGATCTGGAAAAACATCAGAGAGATAAGCATATCCGGTAAAACCTCGAATAGATTTTGGAAAAGTATCAAAATCAAAGAGAATATCTAGAAAAACATCAGATAGGTTCTGGAAGAACATCAGAACAAAAGACTCAATTTGGAAAAACATCAGAAAGACAAACATATCCATTAAAACCTCAGATAGAAAGTACAAGAATTCTAGAAAAACATCAGAATCAGAGAGAATATCTAGAAAAACAATCAGATAGATTCTAGAAGAACAACAGAACGGTAGAATCAACCTGGAAAAACATCAGAGAGATATAGAAATAATCCGGAAAACCATCAGATAGATTATGGAAAAGTGTCAGAAATAAAGGCATATCTGGAACAACATCAGATAAGTTCTGGAAAGACATCAGAACAAAAGACTCAATTCTGGAAAAACATTAGAAAGACAAACGCATTTGATAAAACCTCGGAGAGATTTTGGAAAAGCATCAAAATCACAAAAGAATATATGGGAAAACATTAGATAAGTTCTGGAAGAACATCAGAACAAAAGACTCAATCTGGTAAAGCATTAGAGAGACAAACATATCTGAAAATAAAATCAAATAAGAAATGTCATATATGGAAGAACGTCAGATAGACACGACCGTATCTGTTTGGTAGATGTCAAGTAAGTTGAACTTTGACCACAAGGTAAGATGTTGATAGCAACATGACATAGGGAGAAATGTAAATGAAGATGAAACACTCCTGCTATCCATATGTATATGAATTTTGCTATGATATATGGTCAAATGCAAATGTAATGCAGATGTCGACGACATGGCTTAACTCTTTGGAGAGAAGACGAGACTGGAAGACTGATTCCTCAACACAGGGATCAGTGCCATTAGGTTTGGGGACTAAAGATGCTACTGTTGAACACATCTCTGCCATACTAGAAAATTGTATCAAGTTGATGATCCTTGTAGGAAGGACAGAGAGTCACTTGGGGATTCTTCAGGTAAATTTCCCCACATTAGCTATTTGTTGTAGATGAATTGATAACTGCTTCATCTTAACTGATTCTTGAAAATGAATGCTTTACTGCACGCTTGGAAAGCTTTCCTCAGTATGAGTTTTTGAAAGGTCTTCTGGATGAACCAATTCTGAGAAAGACTTGCACTGAACAAATCTTGAACTGATTCTCAATGGGATCTGGAAGGAACTTGCCTCTAATAGGATCACATGACCAAGTTTTTCGACTGTTTGAAAATTCCTTGAGAGGAAAGCTAGTTTGTAAACAAAAGTGTTCATACAAACATGGTATTGCAAAGTTCATGCAACCTTTGAAATAAAAATCATTTTTTTGAAAGATGCAAAACATATGAGTTATTGGTCAGAACACGACGGTTCAAAACACTCGTGGAAGGTAAAGCAAAGGTGTAATGCCAAAACAAATTATCTACAAAGATCTTTTTGGAGCCAGTTTACGCAACCTTATTGTAGTATGCTTTCAAAATAACCTTGCTTCAGTTAGGTCTTTTGAGGGTTGTAACGTGGTCTGGTTCACGGTTAATGAAACAAAGGATAAAGTCTCAAAGTTTATTTGTACCCACCCAATCTTCGTAATGATCTCCAGTACTATGCTCAGCTAACTCAAACTATGCACTCAGGTTCCCACAGGTTGGAAATTGCACCGATGATATCCATGATGATGGTTCAGAAGTCAAGGGACCTTTAGGATCGCAGTCACTACTTCCTTACAACATTCAGTTGTTTTTACCATCGAGGACTTTTAGAGTGAAGACTCTAAATGATTTCTCTTTTTATTATCCCTAAATTTTATCTGAACCGTTCCTTTTGATGCTTACAGTCAGTGGGATGCCCCAGTTTTTCCTAAGTCTTCTTCATAGGTTTTGACTTAGCGAGCTTTTTCTTCTTTTCTTTTTTTATAGAAAATAGGTGACTACCTGGTTTAATGGCTACGATAAACCATCATTGGCCTTTAGGCTTGGAAAACACCTTTGACACTTGTTTGCTATGTGCGAAGAAAAACTTATGAGTGCAAAACATATGAAAGGTGTCTTGTACGAACGCATAACCATGTTAACTAAGACCTACCCATCCCAAGGTTAAAATTGTGGGTTTTTGTAAAGAAACAAACTCCTAATTCTAGGCTCAAAGGGGTTGGCAAGGGAATAACTTCCTTATTTCTCCAGTGTTTGGGGATTGAAACAATACCTTACATCGTCAGCAAAGTTTGATTGAAAGCATACCAACAACAATTATGGGTATAACATTTTCATCATCCTCCCTCCAATCTTTGCATAATCAAAAGAAAATGGACAAGAAATATATATTTGAAAAAGAAAGCATAAAGATGCAAGTAAAGGACAAAATGAATTGAATCAAAAGTTGCAATACTCATTTCATTAATCATAAAAGTACAAACATAATTCAAAAGCAAACAACTGGTACAAAATAAAGGAAAGTTCAAACAACAAGAAACATGGCCAAGTGACTAATCAGTAACAAGGATGAGTTGTCCTATCTGAAACACTGGATTTTAGGAAGATAGTCTGCTAAATTTGATTGAAGCTTCACTTATGATGCGCTGGAAAAGGATTGTTGTTGACATTAGGATTAGAGTCTTAAAAGCTAAGGATTCCGACCTTAATCAGATCAGACACTCTGGCTTTTAGTGCTTAGCAATTTTCCAAGTCGTGGCCTGCGGCGCCTTTATGAAATGCACAGTGGAGATCAAATCTAAATCCAGCTGGAAGAGGATTTGGAGGAGGAGGCAGAGTCCGCGTGGTAATCAAACCTTGTTGAATCATACCATGATAAAGTTTAGTATACCTCATGGGAATAAGATCGAATTGATTCCTATTGCGGTACTGGTTTTTCTAACAACCGAAAGTTGAGGAACCTGAGCTGGTCGTGGAGAAGCAACAACAACAACAACAACGAGATGATCAATATACTGAGGTCGGGGACAAGACCTTCTTGCTTCAATCATGACAACATTAGTCTGATCTTCTTTCTTCTTTTGGAAGTTCCCATATGATCAGTTGGAAGATTCAACAGCCTTGGACACTTTACCGTTTTTGAGACCTTCCTTGAGTCTTTGGCCAATAGGTATCAAATCAGTGAAGTTTGAGGAAACACTGCCAATCATCTTCTCCCAATAGAATGGAGACAAGGTGTCCATTAACATTCTAGTCAATTCCTTCTTGGCCAAAGGAGGTTCAACTTGGGAAGCCAACTCTCTCCACCGCTGAACATATTCCTTGAAAGACTCTTTCTCATTTTGAGACATATTCTGGAGTTGACGACGGTCTGAAACCATTTTAATATTGTACTTGTACTACTTCATGAAATAATTGGCAAGATCTTGGAAGAAGTGGACACTATTTTGTTCAAGGTTCATATACCATTTGAGTGAAGCTCCACTCAAGCTGTCTTAAAAACAGTGGATGAGCAACTTTTGATTGTTGGTATAAGCAGCCATCTTTCGGAAGTACATAACCATATGGGCTTTTGGACATGAGTGACCCTTGTACTTTACGAACTCGAGAGTTTTGAACTTAGCAGGCATAACAAGGCCAGAAACTAAGCACATGTTGTTTGTATCCATATTGAAGAAGTCAGCACCCTTAACGGCTTTGAGTCTCTTATCTATGATATGAAAATGTTCAAGGACAACCTCAGGTTCAACAAAGTCTTCATGTTCTTCACCTTGAGCATTGAGAGCATTTTACTTATAGAGAGGATTCTCAAAAGGAGCTCTGGCATTCTGGGTAACAGTATGGACCACAGGTCTGGGCTCGGCAAAAACTGGTCTGGAAGTCAGACAAATCATAGCAGTAGACGCAATAGGAGAAGAGTAGTTATGAGATAAACCAAACTCTGGCCAAGTTGAAGGTGGCAGATGAATAGGTGGAGGATCAGCGCTAGAAACTTCTTAGATGACAGTTCTCTAAGGTTGCTCTCCTATGGCAATCAGGACTCAAAGCATCTCAGTGAGTTTGGTCATGCTTTATTTTAAATCATCGATCTCCATTTGGATCTCTGCATTATGCACTTCTTGCTCTAACATTCTTCATCTATAATTAGCTTTAGTCTTGTATCGGAGTCGAGGAATCAGCTTGACGACTGATAATTGACACTAGAAGATAGAGACAGGTGGGTATGAGTTACTAGACAAAACGGACACATGTAATGAATCAAGCAAAGATGCAAATGATATGCAATGCGATACAAGATAGGATGCAAATCTCACATAACATCTGGGTGAAGATCCAAACACAAAGTGTGTACTAGGGGTAAAGTACCTGCACAACGAGTTCTAACAAAGTTCCCAGAGTCATCGATAGATCTTTCGGATATTATCAGCTTGCACGGCTACTCACACGAGCTAATAATATTCTCAAGATAAACTCGTCTGATTGTAGTATCGCATGACAATCATCACAGGTCTACACCTGGATGATCACTGCACTACGTCCTAAAAAGGCTTAAAGGGGTGAAGAGATACTAAGGTCCTTAGCTTCACGGACTCCTAAGTCGGAAAAAGTAATGCCAACACGACTACCCGTATGATATCAGTAATCCCAAAGGGGCCTCCACTGAGCGTGGTATATATGTTAATCATGTTAGGACTACTCCAAACAATTAATTATTTCTTATAGCACAATTCTATCATAAGTGCACTCAAGTCTGGGTAAGGACTTATCTCACACACATAGGTCAACTTGAAAAACAGAAAAACCCAAGCAAAACAGCTAACAATAATAGCAAACAATAATAACAAACAAAAATAGAAACACAAATATAACAAGTTAGGCTCAACCCACTGAACACTTCTCCCCAATGAAGTCTCCATTTTTTGTCACAGTGAGGATCGGATACCAAAGCTATGAGATTAGCTTGGCTCGCAATAATAAGATATCATTGTCGAACTTTTATTTTATCCAAGGGAAGGAAGAAAAGATCGAACAAAAACCCTAAGTAAATATGCAAAGCAAAAATCAAGGCCTAAAGCTAAGCAAAAGAGAGATTAAATGTACGGGGTTGGGTATACTAAGGGAAGGTACTAACACCTTAAGTATCTGTAGTACTCTACAGAAACCTCTTGAAATATTTGTGTTTTAACTAAATTTTTTTGCTAAAGGTAAGGATGGGTAAGGTAAAGAGAAAAGGTAGAAAATAAAAAAGGCAGCTCGCTAGGATCCCGCAATCCTATGCCTACGTATCCTTAATAGGAAGTCAGAGCAATCGTAGTTCAGAAACTACGGGTGAAAAAAAGGAAAGGGTGAAAAAGAAAAAGAGTGTGGAAAAAAGAAAAGACTGCTCGCCAAGGATTGGGGCCCTTGTTCAAATGTATTCTCAAAAGGAACTTGAGAAATCAGAGCGTCCGTAGTTCGTGGAACCACAGATTGTTAGGGTTCTAAGAACCAAAACAACAACAAAGACAAACAACCGAGGGACATGCACAATGACAATAAGTCAACATGAAATCCCTCCCCTTGGATTAAGTCAACAAGGAATAGAAAGTAAAGCAACAGGTACATGGAAGAACATCATGTAAATGGTGAGCAATAAATGAAGACACAGACACAGTATACGGAAGAGCATCATGTATGGTCAGACAGAAAAGGAATCACATAATACACATGGAAAAACATCATGGTAATCAGACAATGAACATAAATACATGGAAAAGCATCATGTAATCAACAGGCAAAGATACACTGCAAAGCATCACGAAGTTAAACAGATAAAATCCACATACATATACAACAACAATCACGAAAAAACATCGTGATAAAATATTATTAAAAATTAATCAAGACACATCATTAAGAATTTAATCCAGGAAACAAACCCAAAAACATGGAACAAAATAAACCGCAAAACATAATCAGGCAACGAAAGTATTATTAATTAATCTAAATATAAATATTTAAAAAAATTAATTAATAATTTAATTAATCAATTTAAATATGAATATTTAGGTTAATTAATAATGAAACATATTTTTTTTCATTTTTTTATATATTTAACAAACAATTAAATTAAAAAGAAAACATATTAAAATGTTTTGGTATTTTCAATATTACAAGATATAATAACTAAAACAATTTTTAAATTTTTTTTATAATATAACAAATGACAAATGAAATACCAAAAAAGAATAATTAAAATGTTCCTTTTTATTATTTCTTTTTTTATAAAACATCATACAAATAATTGAAACAAACAAAAAAAGAGAGATAGAGAAATAAGATTTTAATAATGAAGGTGGATCAGGGAAATCAAATTACATTAACCTACATTAATTCAAATAATAGCAGTAATTAATCAAAACGAAAAAGAAAAAAAAACAAAATGAACATTAACAGCAACATATAAGGAAAACTTGCAAAAAGAAGCCAACTCACATGGAAGGAAAACAATCCCTCAAACGCACGGAAAGCGAAAATTATAACACTTACGATGTGAAAATGCTCATGGCGGCAAGGACGTCAATGTCGTAAGCTGCTAAAAACCTGTTGTTGTTGGTCCATGTTTTTGTTTAAGTTGTCGACAGGGCGAAGAAACGGGGCTGCACGGTTCAAGGAAGTTTTTTGGTGTTGGTTTTGTGAAAAGAAAATGCTATTTGTAGTTTCAAATGTCAAAAAGGTTTAATGGAAACATGGCGGAGGGAGTCGGAGTTATCGAAAACGACGATGCAGTGGTTTTGAGTAAGTTGTTAATGGTGATGAGGTTAAGGTGTTGGAGAGAGCTTTTTGAGTGGAAAAAGGAATGGATGGCAAGCTATGTAGTAGTTTTGAGCGGAGGGAACAAGGTTGTCGGCACGAGCAGTGGTGGTAAGGAGGATATGGAGATGGTTTTCAAAGAGATTAAGAAAAAGTGGGGGTTTTCTTGCTTTTTCACAAAAAATGGGATGGTGTGTAGTACAATGGAAGCAGTGTTATGTCACTATGTATTAGTTTTGTAGTGTTACTGTAGTGTGTATGGAGATGGATGAGAGAAGTGATTATATTGTGTATCCGACAAAAATGGCCAATCAAAACCTCTTTTTGAAAACGAAAATAAGGTTATGTGTTGTGTGGTGGTCATCAAATCCAACAAGATGATGGTGATGAGTTACTCGTTTTATGTTGCATGTGTGGTGTGTGTTTTATGGTTTGTGTGTTGCACGAGAAAGGAAAAGTATATGAGGGAGAGATATCATGTTTTTTTTGTTTTTGGTTTTTGGTTGTATCGTGTGTTGATGAAGAAGATGAATATGATGGTTTGTAACAGATCCTTTGGTTCTTATAGAGAGAGAGAGTGGGAGGTAGTAGCATGAAATATGAGGAGTGTAGGTCATCCAAAATGAAAGAGAGGAAAGATTGTGGTGTTATGAATGCATGGTTTTGGAAAGATGGATTTCCACCTCTTCTTCCTTTTCATTTTTAGTGTTACTTTTTATTATTAAAAAAAGAGAGAGGAATATGGGTGTATGTGAATTTACTTTTATTATTCTTTTTATTTCAATGTCATCCAGTTATGAGAATGTAAATGTATGAGTATATTGAAACCAAGTGAGACCCATGCTACATGATGAAGATGGGGGTATGATTTTGTGAAAAGGTTATGTTTTTGTTTCCTGCACCTATGGTTGACGTAGCAGAAAAGAGAGGAGATGAATAAAATGAGTGGGGCCATGTGGATGTGTATGTGTATGCCCTTTTGTTTTTTTTAAATTCAAAACAAGGAAAGAGAGATGTTAGGTGGGATCAATAAGTGTACGTATGTAGTGTACAGGTTTCATAAAATGAGTAAAAACAAAAAAAAAACTTTCAAAACTTAATACTTAAGTGTTACCTTAACTAAATAAAAAACAAAAATTAATATTATAAAATAAAACAAAATATTTAAAATAATAGAAAAAACTAAATAATAAAAAATTACGATTAATTTAAATAACAATTAATTAAAAAAATTAGAAATAAAACGGTAAAAACGAGTAATTGGTCAGGTATCGAAATGCTCAAAAAAATAAATGTATATACCAAAATGATCAGTATAAAATATACAATTAAAAAAAAACAGTGTTTGGTCAAATTTCAAAATTAATTTTACCTGCTAAAACGGCTTAAACTTTCCAAAAACGTGACCGAAAAGTAGCTGAAAAATTGAAATGAGCACGCCACGTTAAACTATGCGAAACATAGATTAATATCACTGATGTTTGCAAGCTCGATTTTAAAAAATTTTGTCCACTGAATTTTACGCACAATTGACTTTTGATTTGATCGATTCGGATGTAAATCCAACAAGTTTATTTCAGCTAATAAAATGGGTACTATGCAAGATGACAGGTGTGATATGCTATGCAGATGATGCAAAAAGACGTGGGATCTTATAGTCAAAAATTAGGGTATGACACCTACACAATGGAATAAAACAACCAACCATCAACTCCAAAAAAACACCTTGTTAAGACATTGTATATGACATAACATGACCAGTAGGAGAACTCCCCCTGAAGGCATACACAAGGAAATGGAAGCACACAACACTTGATGGAAACACACACTCTTGGTCAAATTCAGGTATTCTTCCACCTCTTTCCCCTGTCAAAGGTCCTTCTACACTTCTTGTTGTTGTCACATGTTTTAGGAATGTTGACACTGAACTTTCTTGCCATAACATTAAAACTTGTCCTTTTTGAAACAACCCTTCTATCTTGCAGAGATTTTTTGTTCCACCCCTTAATAATGACAACCTTCTTAGGCCTATTATGTCTTAGAGAATAAAGGAAATATACAATAGTTGTTGCATTCCTCCATACATGTAACTGTTATAAATACTTGGGACAAGTATCTATCCCATTGCTTATGTTCTTAAATTGATTTGCATATAAGGCTTTAGTAATCATAATAGTCATCGGTTCCTTGGATAAATCTGCCTGAACTCTAAAAGAGAGACTTAAAGTAGCTTGAGGGTCATCTGACACAATGCAAGAAAGATTACAACTCTCTTCTTCTCTAGTCTGCACAGAGGATGTTCTAACATTGTTCTTAACATTTATCCTTTGTCCAGTAATTGAATCATCTATTACCGTACTGATAGATTCCACAATCATTTTAATTCTGAAGTTAAAATCTCTATAATCTCTGGTGCTTGAAGAGTAACCTAAAAATATCCCTTCATCACTAAGAGTTATTTTACCATTTTGATCCTTGTCAGTCAACACATAGCATTTACTGCCAAACGTATACAGGTGTTTGACTGTATGTTTCCTTCCTTTCCATAACTCATAGATTGTGGTTGAGGTACCTCCTCTCAATGTGACCCTGTTATGGATGTAGCATGCAATAATCATAACTTCACCCAAAATTCCAATGGCAATTGCTTAGTACGAAGCATAACTCTAGCAGATTCTTGTATAACTCTAGTTTTCTGTTCAACAATTCCATCTAGCTAAGAAGTGATGGAAGAAGAAAATTCATGACTGATATTTTCATAATTACAAAACTCTGAGAATTTTGCATTCTTAAACACCTTGTCATGGTCACTTCTAATCTTTACAATCACATTATTCTTCTCCTTTTGAATACTTTTATGCAGATCTTTGAAGACTTCAAACATGTTTGATCTTTCTCTAATAAACTTCATCCATGTAAACCCAGAAAAATCATCTATAATCACATAGACGTGCCTCTTTCCACCCAAGCTTTCTATCTGCATTGGTCCCATCAAATCCATATGGAGAAGTTCCAGCACTTTGGAGGTAGTCTGATGTTGTAACATTGTGTGAGACATCATGATCTGCTTTCTAATCTCACACTCACCATAGACTTTCCCTTCTTTAATGTTAAGTTCTAGCATTCCTTTAATGGTTCCTTCAGACATTATCTCCTTCATTCTTTTGGGATGGAGATGTCCAAGATTATGGTGCCATAACTTCACTTCATCCTCATTGGTTATAGAACACGTGGAAGAAAAAATAGTTACTTGAGCTTCCCATAGATAGCAGTTGTCTTTAGACCTTACACCCTTCATTAGAATAACATCTTTCTCATCTTTAACTAAGCACACTGACTTTGAAAACTTGACCAACAAACCTTGATCACACAATTGGCTAATGCTAATAAGATTAGCAGTTAATCCTTTCACAAGAAGAACATCTTCTAAATTAGGAGATCCAGCACAACCAATCTTCCCACTCCTTGAATTTCTCCTTTAAATCCATCACCAAATCTGACAGCACCTGACGAATGAGACCTAATATCCACCAACAACCTCTGTATCCTTGTCATGTGTCTATAGCATCCACTATCAAAGTACCAGTCTTCTCTAGTTGAAGCCTTCAAGGGGGTGTGATCTATAAGATTCACATTCCTGTTGATGGACCTTTTCTTCTTCCTTATTTGGTTCGCCTTAGAACGAGCTAAAGATTGTTGTCCTCCATACAACTTATAACAGAAAGGCTTAATATGACCATACCCACCATAGTAATGACACCTCCAAATTGATGATTGAGATTTTGTTAAGGATACATCATGTCTGCCCAAATGTTGTAAAATGTTGTTGGATATGTTGACCATCTTCTTCCTTTCAACAGGGAAGAACTTTTCTACAGACTTATTGTTTTGTTGATCATCACCTCTTGTAGCTTCATAATATTTCATCACATCATATCCATTGTTCATCCTTCTTACCGAGTCTGTCATGTTATTAAGCTTAGAGTTCAAGAAGGTTACTTCATCTTGCAGTTGATAAATAGTACATAGAAGTTTGTTCTTCTCATTATCCATTGTTGTTATGATCTTTCTCTAATTTTCCTCTATCTTCATATATTCTGCACACATGTCACAATTTTCCTTGTGAGACATATCCAGATCTTTATAGAATAAATTTTCTGCACATGATTCTTCCTCATCAGCCCATCTACCAGAGAGAGCAGTCACAAGATTGACAATCTCAGAGTTAGATTCATCTTCTGACTCATCATCATCATACCATGATACATACAACCCCTTTTTTTCTTTCTTGAGAAAGGTGGGACATTCTTACTTGATGTGACCAAAACCCTCACACTCATAACAATGTATTCCTTTGCTTTGATTTAACTTATCTTCGGTCCTGGCATTCTTCTGAGAGTCATTGTTACTTTTGATGTCAGATGAGATGTTCTTGACACCCGATCTTTCTCTTTTGTCCATCCTTTTCAGAACCTTGTTGAATTTCCTCCTAAGAAGTACAATAGCATTAGATATACCTTCATTTGTATCTAGGTCACATTTATCTTCTGAGTCTTCAACATTAGACACAAAGGCTATGCTTTTCTTCTTTTCATACTTTTCACTGATCCCTAATTCAAAGGTCTAAAGAGATCCCATAAGTTCATCAACTTTCATGTTGTTTATGTCCCGGGCTTCTTCAATGGTAGTCACCTTCATGTCAAATCTCTTTGGAAGATATCTGAGAATTTTTCTCACCAACTTAGCTTCTGACATCTTCTCCCCCAGGGCACTTGAGGCATTGGATATCTCAACAATATTCATGTGAAAATCATGAATGCTCTCATCCTTCTTCAATTTCAAGTTCTCAAACTTGGTGGTAAGAAGTTGAAGTATTGACATCTTCACCTTGGAGGTTCCTTCATGAGCAGTCTTCAAAATCTCCCAGGCATCCTTATCAACAATACAATTATTTATCAGTCTGAAGATGTTCTTGTCCATTCCATTGAATAAAGAATTCAATGCTTTGGAGTTTCCCAGACTAGCTTCTCATCTTCATCATCCCAATCTTCCTCAGCCTTCGGTACATCAGTAATCTTACCATCCTTATCTCTAACCATTGATGGATCCCATCCCTTGACTACATACTTCCAAACCTTGATGTCGATAGACTTCAAAAAGGCCATCATACATGATTTCCAATAGTCATAATTGGTTTCATCAAGAATGGGTGATCTGTTCACAAATCCTCATTCCTTGTCCATTGTACCAAAAAGTATTTCCCTTAGATCTCACCCAAATATAGAGCAGGATGCCTGCTTTGATACCAATTGAAATTTAGGTATACGGATATCATATGTCCTAAGAGATGTCGAGACACTGGTATCTATTTAAAACATAAGGACAAGATAAACACGACTATAAGTGCAGAAAAATAACAGAACACAGAGAGTTGTTAACCCAGTTCAATGTACAACAACACCTACATCTGGGGGCTACCAAGCCAGGAAGGAAATCCACTATTAGTAGTATCAATTCAAAGCTAAACAACCCAGTTTACAACTTCTCACTTAATTCCTACCAAGTGCAATTTCTACCTAAACACTCCTAGGTATGAGAATCCCGTCTGTCTTCCTTTCCAATCACAACAACAGTGATAAATTTAAAAATAAATCAAAATAAGGCACACTTCAAAACCAGTAATTGATTTTTCTTAAAAGCTTTAATCAAGTACAACACATTCTTGCTTAAAAGCTTAGAGTAGACACTTACAACTCAATAATATCAGTCTAGTTCAAGCATCTAGATGATGAATGAATGAATGAATGGCTCACAAACAGTCTACCTCAATGTATCAAAGAATATGTGAGTGACACACAATACAACAACACAAACAAAAACTCAAACCCTAAACCCTTATTTGCATACACGACATCTTTTTAACAACAACCATCTCTGTTTATTTTAGGTTTAATAAGTCTCTTTATATGGACTCGTGCAATATGAGCTTGGAGTCTTCAATCAATTTCATTATGTCAGTTTTAATCCATCTGCAAAATCTTCTCCACAACAACAGGAAACGTTTCCTAAAAAGTCTCATCATCCAAATTTATCAATTTGTGTATAGTTGGAGATACAGAAACTTGTTCCTGATAAAACCTTTTTGACCTGCGAAAATTACTAAGATATATCCCAAAAGAAGTATCACAAAATTAAAACAAATTTGTCAAGATTAAAACAGCCAGAACAAATGTTCTGGTATAACATGTTACAACATCTGTTAGGACATATGCTCTCAAGGTGAGCTAAACAACATGTTACAACATCACACTCAACATCCTGTTGTGCAACATGTTTTAGCAAAATTGTTGTCAATCCTAAAACCATAGAACTTATAGACACCAAGAAAAGACAATTTTTGAAAAATTAAAGTCTTTTCGACCTGATTCAACTATCTAGGGTAAGCCATGCGATAACCAGAATATGTTGCTGAAATTGAGATATGCATTGAGATATGCTTACTGAAATTCTAGGTACCCAATAGTGGATGTTATCACGGATTTTATGACATCCACTGTAACACAGACTACTGAAGTTAATATCAAACTGTAAGTGAAAACTGTAAATAACACAAGTAATTGTTCACCCAGTTCAGTGCAAACCACACTTACATCTAGGGGCTACCAAACCAGGGAGGAAATTCACTATTAGTAGAATCAATTCAGAGTCAAACAACCAGTTTGCACTCTTCACTTAAGACCTACCCAATGACACTTCAGCCTAACACTAGACCAGAGTTACCAACTCACTCCCCCTCAATCACAACAGCGATATAAACCAATTCAAGATTACAAAAGAGAAATTGAAGAAACACTTCAAACACACCTTGATCTTTCTTCTTAGCTTTGATCAAGTGACACACCACTCTTGCTTAAAAGCTTAGAGTGAAACACTGAACAAACAGTTCACACACACTAAACCAAAGCAATCATGCAGTAGACAATTGTTTGGCATACAAGTATCCTAAGACACAATACACACGTGAAGAACAACTAATACAATCAGACTTCTTCACTCACAAAACTAACACTTCAATCTCTGCCTGATTAGGATTGATCTTCTGTTATTTATAGCAGCAGATTGTCTTTTGGGCCTTTGTGCACAAGTTAGGTTTACCCTAGTAAATCGCTCTTCAAGAAGTTGCGCATGTCCAATTGAGTCAAGGACATTCCAAGTTATCCTTAGCAGTTCCTGATATGTCGCCTAAGATAACTAGGCTTCCTAAAATGCTTCCTGAAGTATAGCCTGAGCTAATAACAGAAAAACTAAAACTTTGTGCCCTAATGTCATACGCTTGATGTCATAACATCCAGCATGACATCCATCGTACTTGCTCTTAGCTATTCAAACTTTAACCTGTAGAATAGTCCTTATGTATGTCATAACATCAGTCATGACATTCATACCTACAACAGTGTTTTGCCACAAAATGTAGCCAATCAAAAACATCTACAAACTCCCCCTTTGGTAAATTTTTTGCTAAAACACTCTGTTACCATATCAGAGATTACAAGCAGCAGAAATCATACCACACATGCAGGCAAGCTACTAGCTAACAACACGCACAACTATCTCACCATATCAGAGTCATCTTCACACCCTAAGGACTACCTACTAGTCCATACTACAGGTATCACACTGATCTATGGACCATCTAGTGCTACTCCCCCTCAATTGATGCACAATACATCAGTGCACAAATAACCTGCACACACAGCAGTCACACATGTTTATCCATACTGCACTGGATTATGGATGTTAGGACATTCAAGATGACATCCTGAAGAACACATAACATCCTAACATCCTGTGCTACTCCCCCTAAAAAGATGCACAACCACACACATTCTGCAAACACACTGCAGACACACACACACACACACACTAATAGTAGCTCTACTACTACTACTAGGTTCCATCAAGGAACACACACACATCTTAGCAACTTCATCCAAAACTCACACATCAGCAACATATCATTACCTCATGCAACCCTGCACAACAATTCTTCCACCTGCTGTCACTCAATTACTACTACCACTTCTCCCCCTTTTAAGCCATAAATTAGATCATAACTAAACTAATAGTATAGATCAAGAAAAGTATGGAAGTGCAGTTGTTATGAGTTATTACAACATACTGCTCATGAAGAGCAAAAAAAATTCATGCTGTCACAATAAAACAAAAGTCTAACCAAGGATGACATCCAAAAACTATTCAAGCCAGTAGCACACCATCATCAGCCCAACCAAACCATCATCCTGAGCCACACAGCAAGCCACCACCATTTTAATCTTCCTCCTCAGAGGAGCTGGAGTCAATGGCATCAATATCTGTTGAGATATCCTCATCACTGTCATCAGAAACTTCGTGTGGCCTAGCTGCACTGCTGGAGCCATGAGTATTATCAGAGTTGTGAGGAGGATCAATGCGAGCAAGAGGAATAGTTATGCCACGCACAGGTAGCCCTTTCTGGAAAATCTTATTGACAATTTCCCTAGTGTATTTGTCCATATATGCTGAGCCTTCCCTGTTGCTGATTCGCCTAAGTTCGTCAGCAGTGGGAGGAAGATACTTGCCCTTGGACTCTTCTGCTAAGGATTTGGGAGGGGTCTTGGATGAAGGGGCACCATGATGGAAATACATTTTGATGCTGAGTGGAGACTGAGAATGAAGGTCTGAGAGAGATTTGGAAGAGTAGTAAAACTGGGTGAATTGGATGAGTGATAAGAAAAGTGGTATGGGATGCCGAGCTTTACTGGTCAAGGGTGTGGAATGCATTAAATACGCAGGTTTGACCACGTGTTTTCCAATTGTTCAGAACACTCCCTCTGGCCAGTAATTGCTATAGGTCCTCATACATGCAAATTCCCAATTTTCCTCTTAGATTCTCAAATTGAGCAGCATCTAAAGCCTTTTTTAAAATGTCAGCTAGCTGTAATTCAGTGGACACGTGTTCTAGGGTGATCAGTTTGTCTTCCACAAGGTCTCTTATGAAGTGATGCATGATATATATATGCTTGATTCTGCTATGCTGAATTGGATTCTTGGAAATGTTGATAGCACTTAGATTGTCACAGTACAATGTCATGACATCCTGAGTGACATTGTATTCGGTCAACATTTGCTTCATCCATACCAGTTGAGAACAACTGCTACCAGCTGCTATGTATTCAGCTTCAGTAGTGGATAATGAGACACAATTTTACTTTTTGCTAAACCAGAATATAAGGTTGTTCCCTAAGAAGAAGCATCCACTAGAGGTGCTCTTTCTATCATCAGCACTTCCAGCCCAATCAACATCATAATACCCAGATAAAGTCGGATCACACCTATGAGAGTAAATTATACCATAATCACAAGTTCCATTCACATATTTGAGAATTCTTTTGACTTGATTTATGTGACTTACCTTAGGATCTGCTTGATATCTAGCACACACACCAATAGCAAAGGAAATATCAGGTCTGCTAGCTGTTAGATACAGCAAGCTTCCAATCACGCTTCTGTACAGGCTTTGATCAACACTAGTATCACTCTCATCTTTTGATAACTTCAGATGAGTGGGTGCAGGCGTTCTTTTGTGACCAGCATTGTCCATCCCAAACTTTTTGACTATGTTTTTGGTATATTTACTTTGGGAGCTAAATATAGAATCTTCCATTTTCTTGACTTACAATCCAAGGAAGTAAGTTAGTTCACCACACATGCTCATTTCAAACTCAAATTGCATGTGATTGACAAATTGTTTCACCATTTTGTCTGACATCCCTCCAAATACTATGTCATCCACATAAATTTGTGCAATCATGATTTTTCCACCTTCATCCTTTACAAAAAGGGTCTTGTCTATCCCTCCCTTTCTGTATCCATTGGTGGTAAGGAATTCAGTCAGTCTCTCATACCAAGCTCTAGGAGCTTGCTTCAATCCATACAATGCCTTCCTCAACTTGTATACATGGTCTGTCAAGTTAGGATCCTTAAATCCCTTGGGTTGTGCCACATATACTTCCTCATTCAGATATCCATTCAGAAAAGCACTCTTCACATCCATTTGGAATAGTTTAAATTTCAGAATGCAGGCAATTCTTAACAACAGCCTGATTGACTCAAGTCTTGTAACTGGTGCAAAAGTTTCATCAAAGTCAATTCCTTCAACTTGAGTATAACCTTGTGCTACTAATCTAGCTTGTTTCTGGTTACAACTCCTTGTTCATCAGACTTGTTCTTGTAAATCCACTTGGTTCCAATAATGTTTGTTCCTTCAGGTCTTGGAACCAATTCCCACACTTCATTCCGTTTAAACTGTTCCAATTCATCTTGTATGGACTTGATCCAATATTCATCAGTTAATGCCTCCTTCACATTTTTGGGCTCAATCTTGGATATAAAGCAAGAATTTGAGACAATTTCTCTAGTTCTGGTTCTTACACCACTGTTGGGGTCTCCAATGATAAGATCTTTGGGATGATCTTTCAGGATGCTGATAGAAGGTTCTCTGTTTGGAGTTTCTGATTCAGAATCAGGAGTTACATCTTAAGTATCTTTTGTATTGACCATACCATCTGCAGGTGTCTCAAGGAATGTTTCAACATCGTCCATGACATTGGTCTCTTCATGTTGATCATCAATAATCACATTGATGGATTCCATCAAGACTTGTGTTCTAGAGTTGAATACTCTATATGCTCTGATGTTGGTATAGTATCCCAGGAATATCCCTTCATCACTTTTGGGATCCATTTTTCTCCTTTGTTCACGATCTGTCAAGATGTAACACTTGCTCCCAAAAACATGAAAGTACTTTACAGTTGGTTTCCTTCCTCTCCATAGTTCATACAGAGTGGAGGAAGTTCCTTTTCTCAAGGTGACTCTGTTGTGAACATAGCATGTTGTGTTCATTGCCTCAGCCCAGAAATGCATAGGTAACTTCTTTGCATGAATCATGGCTCTAGCAGATTTTTGGATAGTCCTGTTTTTCCTTTCCACTACTCCATTTTGTTGAGGAGTAATAGGGGAGGAGAATTCATGACTCATTCCTTCAGATGAGCAGAATTCAGCAAACTTAGATTTTTCAAACTCCTTACCATGATCACTTCTGATCCTGACCACACCACATTCTTTTTCTCTTTGAAATCTGATAAATAGCTCTCTGAAGACTTCAAATACATCTGATTTTTCTCTAGTGAACCTTATCCAGGTGAATCTGGAGTAATCATCAACAACTACATAAGCATACCTTTTTCCACCAAGACTCTCTACCTGCATTGGTCCCATCAAGTCCATGTGCAGCAGTTCAAGAACCTTGGATGTTGCAAGATGGCCAATTCTTGGATGTGACATCTTGGTTTGCTTGCCAACCTGACATTCACCACAGACCTTACCTTCATCAATAGTCAGCTTTGGAATTCCTCTCACAGCTTCCTTGGATATGATCTTTTTCATCCCTCTAAGATGAAGGTGTCCAAGTTTTTGATGCCACAGTTTGACTTCCTTTTCTTCTTTGGCCATAGAACAGACAGTGGAGTTACTTGAGATTTAAGGCTCCCACAAGTAGCAATTATCTTTAGACCTAGCTCCCTTCATGACTTCCTTTTTATCTCTATTTGTGACAACACATTCTCCCTTTGTGAAGTTGACATTGAGTCCTTGGTCACAGAGCTGACTGATACTGATTAAGTTGGCAGTCAGTCCTTTCACCAGCAATAAATTGTCTAGGTTAGGGACTCTAGGACAGTCTAGTTTTCCAACACCTTTGATTTCCCCTTTTGCTCCATCACCAAAGGTCACATACCTAGTGGAATGTGGTTTGGTGTCCACCAATAGATTCTTTATTTCATTCATGTGCTTAGAGCAGCCACTATCAAAATACCAGTCTTCTTTAGCTGACACTCTCAGAAAAGTATGAGCTATCAGACCAATCTCCTTTGCCACCCATTGTTGCTTCTTGACAGGAGCATCTTGATGAAAGTTACTATGAAATCCATGTAGACTGAAGCAAAATGGTTTTATGTGTCCAAATTTACCACAGTAGTGACACCTCCACCTTTGGGACTTTCTCCTTGCCTGATTCATGTTTTTGTTCTTCTGATGTTGTGACATCGATCGTGACATTCGGTTTGGTCTATGATTTTCAGTCTTTGGTTTCTTGAATCCCAAGGTGGGTTTCTGTTCACCAACAAATCCTAGTCCAGACATGTTTCCAGCTTGCTTACCACTCTGTAAGATTTTTTCTAGAGTGTCGGTCCTAAGGTTTAGCATCCTGACAGATTTTGTCATCTGATCAAGTCTGGAGTTTAAAATTTTGACCTCACTGTTGAGTGAGTCAATGGTTGCAAGATTCTCCTTCTTCTCTGCTTCCAACTTCTTGATGATTTTCTTATGCTTCTCCCCTAGTTGACATACTTCAGCACTTCTGATGTATAGCTATTTATATGAGGCTGCAAGTTCATCAAAGGTCATTTCATCTTCACTTGAGTCATCATTAGATATGCATACACTGTTCAGAACAGTGACATGTTTGGTTGATTCTTCTTCTGATCCACTCTTAGAACCTCCATCAGACCAAGTGACTGTTAGGCCCTTCTTTTGCTTCTTAATATAGGTGGGACATTCGGTTCTAATGTGCCCATATCCCTCACATTCATAACACTGAGCTCCTTTGTCTTGGTTGGACTTTTCTTCAGACTTGGCTCTTTTGTTAATGTCAGATGAGATGTTATTGACATTAAATCTACCCTTCTTATCTACCCTTTTCATGAGTCTGTTGAATTTTCTTCCAAGCATAGCTACAGCTTTTGAGAGATTCTCCTTGCTTCCGTCATTGTCTCCATCAGAGTCTTCTACTGACTTTTAGGCAAGGGCTATGCTTTTGTTCTTCCTCTCAACCTGGTCAATCATTCCCATCTCAAAAGTTTGGAGAGAACCAATGAGTTCATCCACTTTCATGTTGCATATATCCTGAGCCTCTTCAATAGCAGTGACTTTCATGGCAAACCTCTTAGGAAAAGATCTTAGAATCTTCCTCACAAGCTTTTCTTCAGACATCTTTTCTCCTAAAGCACCTGCGGTGTTGGCAATCTCAAGAATATTCATGTAGAATTCATGAATAGTCTCATCCTCTTTCATTCTCAGATTTTCAAACTTGGTGGTTAGAATTTGTAATCTTGACATCTTGACTTTAGAGGTTCCCTCATGAGTTATTTTGAGAGTATCCCAAACCACTTTAGCTAGTTCAGAATGATGCACTAGTCTGAATATGTTCTTGTCTATACCATTAAATAAGGCATTCAAAGCCTTAGAATTCCCAAGAGCCAAGGCTTCTTGTTCTTTGGTCCATTCTTCCTCAAGTATTAACACAAATAATCCATCCTTGTCAGTCTTCACTGGATGTTCCCATCCTGAGTTTGCAGCTCTCCATGCCTTGCTGTCTAAAGATTTCAAGAAGGCTATCATCCTAGGTTTCCAGTAGTCATAATTAGAGCCATCCAGAATTAGTGGTCTATTTGTGAATCCTATATCCTTATCCATAGTACCAGAATTTTTCTTCCCTAGATCTCACCCAGAAAATAACAGGCAGGGTGCCTGCTCTGATGCCAATTGAAATTCTAGGTACCCAACAATGGATGTTATCACATATGTTATGACATCCACTGTAACACAGACTACTGAACTTAATATCAAACTGTAAGTGAAAGCTGTAAATAACACAAGTAATTGTTCAACCAGTTCAGTGCATACCACACTTACATCTGGGGGCTACCAAGCCAGGGAGGAAATTCACTATTAGTAGAATTAATTCAAAGTCAAACAACCAGTTTGCACTCTTCACTTAAGACCTACCCAATGACACTTCAGCCTAACACTAGACCAGAGTTACCAACTCACTCCCCCTCAATCACAACAGTGATATAAACCAATTCAAGATTACAAAAGAGAAATTGAAGACACACTTCAAACACACTTTGATCTTGCTTCTCATCTTTGATCAAGTGACACACCACTCTTGCTTAAAAGCTTAGAGTGAAACACTAAATAAATAATTCACACACACTAAACCAAAGCAATCATGCAGCAGACAATTGCTTGGCATACAAGTATCCTAAGACACAATACACACATGAAGAACAACTGATACATTCAGACTTTTTCACTCACAAAACTAACACTTCAATCTCTGCCTGATTAGGATTGATCTTCTGTTATTTGTAGCAGCAGGTTGTCTTTTGGGCCTTCGTGCACAAGTTAGGTTTACCCAAGTAAACCCCTCTTCAAGAAGCTGCGCACGTCCAATTGAGTCAAGGACATTCCAAGTTATCCTTAGCAGTGCCTGATATGTCGCCTAAGATAACTAGGCTTCCTAAAATGCTTCCTGAAGTATAGCCTAAGCTAATAACAGAAAAACTAAAACTTCGCGCCCTGATGTCATACGCTTGATGTCATAATATCCAGCATGACATCCATCGTACTTGCTCTTAGCTATTCAAACTTTAACCTGCAGAATAGTTCTTATGTATCTCATAACATCAGTCATGACATTCATACCTACAACAGTGTTTTGCCATAAAATGCAGTCAATCAAAAACATCTACACTTATATCAACATTGTTCGATGTAGCTTCCATCATCGGTCTGCGACCAATAGGTGAAGTGTTCGATCTTTTTATTAACACTGATGACATTATTCGGTTCAACTTGAAACGATTCAGCTTTAACAATTTCATTATTGACCATTTCGACGAAGCCACCACAAAAGTTTCCGACGAAAAACATGTGACCCACTTATCTCTAGGGCTGTTAGAATTCATTTTTTGTTCGAGTTGTCTACAAGTGACGAAATCTCATGTCACTCTCGCCAACCAACTTCATGCTAGAAGGAATGTCTGCTTATGCTAATTGATCTTGGCTTTAATTTATAAAGTTTCAAGCATGGCGTCCAATGCCATGAAGACGTTTAGCCCAACCAACAATCCTAAAGGCACACTTCTCTTAGCAGGTCCCTTCTAGCTTCTCCAACTCTGGCTTAACGACACTTTTGAGCCATCTTTTGTGGCTAACAGATCCAGCCACACTAATGGTGAATCCAAAGACTGTCCCATTGAAGGAAAACGACTAGCCTTGCTTACTCCTCCTGACAAAGGACTTTCAAAACCAGAGAGTTTCACCGAATACTACACGATGTTGTAAAAACGTTACAACTTCACTCCTTATATGAACCCTTTTGCGGACATACGTCATAGATTTGAATGGTTCAAAAGAGAATTCCCTGTGCGCGATTGCTGCTCACTAAGTTGAATCCAAATGAAATCCGAAAATCCTTTATAACACCAAAGCTATAGTCGAAAAGAATTTCATCCAATAAGAAAAAAATAGGTTTTTGTTGGGTATCAACCCAACTTTGTGGCTCGACAATTTGGTCTTTTCCAATTCAAACCCAACTCTTACTTTCATCGTAAGAAGGACTTATGTCTGACCGCTATTGGAATGATTAAGGAGACATATTTTGAACTCCTGTTTGAGCAAGTTGAGAATAATTTAGAGCTTACCCCTTTCAAGTTCCAAAGGTATTTCTAATGCACTTAAGAGTTTCACACCTGGTGGAAGGATTATCAAACTGGCAATTTTATTGACATGATGACCATGGTGACTCATCTAACTGCAACTTTTGTTTCTTTGCAGATAAAGTTTAAAAAAAAAATGTATGAGCACACACATTAAATAAATTCATGCTTTCCAAAGCTACTTCAAGATTGTGTACAACCCTCGTGACCTTTGTCAAGCCATCTCTGAGGCAGCAACTACTTTAAAAGAAATTTTTTTTTGAAAAGCTACCACAACTAAAGATTTCTTCCTATGTGAAGGATATATATCTTTTTTATTTGTTTTTCTACAAACCAAAGTTTCCACCCTTGCCTTCATTTGAAATGGCCTTGGCATTCTTGCCTCCATTCTCAAGATGGTTTGTTTGTGGAAAAGCTATGTAGGACTTAGAAAATTCTTACAAAAAACCTGCCTAGAGAGCGCTTCCGACCAAGAACGACACACACAATTACTAGGGTCACCTTCATGTTGACATCAATCACGTGGAAGTCTTATGCGACATTGCTGATGGTGAGGCATCAAGGTCTATCAGATCAAACTTTCCTTCCTTTTATGTCTTTTGGCTTAACTTTTTCGCTTTTCTTTTACAACTGTTCCTATTAAGAAAAATAAAAAGGATGATCTTGTCGGTGGTCAATTTGGCCTAGCGTCACATGTAATACAAATATTTCTCTTAACCTCAAAAATTTGATAGAAGTATTCTAACATTTTCATTTTACCGAGACAGAAGAAAGAAACTACTTTGGCTGAAGAGGAACTAGCAAAATAGGTTTCCCATCATTTTCTCACTCCTACTTTCAAAGCTCATATATGTTTTTATATCACCAACACTTCTCTTTTCCAGGGTCAGAAGCGTGCAACTACTTCGAGTGCTCCTCCTCCTCCTCCGTCGAAGAAAAGCAAACAGGATGAACCTGTTGGAGCGTCGAAGAAAACTCAAGTTTAAAACTTTGATTCTTTGTTTCCCCTTTAGTTTTGCTCCTTTATTGGTCTCAACTTATTTCTGTGTTTTTCCAGGAAACCCATGCAATGAAGGAAGATGATGATGATAAGCCATCATAAAAATCTACCCAATGGAAATCCTCTTTGGCTTTGGCCCTACCTCTCAATAGAAGAATCAAAACGAGGGTTTTGCCCCTATTCGAGAAGATAGTACTGAAGTCTGAACCAACGTTTTTCCTACACCAATGAAGAACACTGCGTCAGAGAAGAAATATTTTGCCGACTCCTCACTCGAACTATGGTATGTCAATTTTCTCAAGGTATTTTTATGTTGATTTTAACTATATTCAATGAGTGTTTTATTCCTTTTCGTAGGGGATCCCCTTCTGCATAACTATAGATTATCTTGTAATTTGCAAACATAGCATAATAGTGGGTTGATATTATTGTAGACATTATGTGATTCCACAATTTGAACACTATTTTATACTATAGATTCTATGAGAATATGTTTATTTATTTCTCTTGTTTTGTGTGGGTTGAGTGGTTTGTTGCATTTTGCATCTATGGTTCAATATGACTCACAAACATAGGCGCGTTTGGCCAAACTGCGTAAATAAATGTTGCGTCCATTGTTTGCAGTTTTGTGTCTTTATTGAAGTTTCCGGAGAAGATAATGATGTGTTTCATTTTTAAACAATTTCCACTTGACATAGGGTTGTGGAAAGTGTAGGGAAAGATGAAACTGAAGTTTCAAAAGGAGATAGAGTCATTACAATTTTCTTACCAGATTGTGTAGAGAGTGCAAATTGTAAATCAACCAAAAGCAACGTCTGTACTAATTTCTCTTTCAAGGTTTCCCCATGGATTCCAAGACACAGGAACACTAGATTCACTGACCTAAACAAAGAGATCATATATCATTTTGTGTATGTTTCAAGTTTCAGCGAGTACACCCGGTTGATATCGCCAATGTAACAAAAACTGGTCCACAAATCCCTCCTGGTCGGGCATGTCCTCTTAGTTGTGGTGTTTCAACAGGTAGTTTCTCCTTATTTTTGCAAAAACTAGGGTGAAACTAGTAGGTCATGAATCAAATTCATAGTTTTCTTGTCCTACAAAGTTAACAACATTCTTGTGATTCAATGTTGTTTAAAATTTACATTTGTAGCTGCTTGGAGAATAACAGTGGAGTGATAAGTGCATTTTGATGCACATTCCTCTATGTTTAGACTTAAGTATTTCTATAGTTTGGTTTTTTTATTTTTTTATTTTATAGTGTTTTTATAATTCAACCTATTTTCAGCTTTATTTGATTTTCGTTTGTTATTTTCAGCATTAGCAGGTTTCAAAAAAAATTTATAACTGGAGCTACAGGAATCAGATCGAGGCATTCTACCAGTTGTTGGAAAGTTAAGAAAATGATCTACAACTTTCATGTTGGACGAAGAATCTGATTCGGAGAGTATGGGTCTCGAATAATTCGTTAAAGTTTCTGACTGTAATAATTAAGTTGTTTCGGGTCATCTTTATTGGGTCTGGTTTATGTTTCTGATCCAGTTGAGTGTGTAATGCAAACCTTATTTTTTTTATAAAGTTTTCTACTGTGCTACAGTAGGATTAACTTTTTTTTACGAATTATATATTGCTTTGTACGAATCTTATGGAGAACTAACTTCTTCAGGTTAATCTGTTGTAATCGGTTTCCGCCGACACTTTGAGGTTCTTTTAATTTCCCATAAAAATCTATTTCCTTTCAATTCTTCTCTGTGATAGATTATTTGCTTAATTCGATTTATCTTAGGGGTGATTGATTTATTTCGATGATTGCATGTTCTTATACTTTAATCGCGTTCGCTTAAGCCGCGTATGTTTCTCGTGTTTGCTTAATTCACGACCACTATATTTTATCCGTTTGCTTAATTCGCAAATTAAGAATATGTATCGTATAATATCAATTATGATTGTTTAATTGTGTACATTTTAAAGAAACCAGAAGCAAAACCGAGATTAATTCGGTGGATGTTGTTTCTCCAAGAGTTTAATGTAGAGATTAAGGACAAAAGTGGAGCCGAGAACCTAGTAGCTGACCACTTGAACATAATAGAGCGGGACGCAGATCCTTCTCCCACGATGACTTTCCTGATGAGCAGCTGCTACTTTTATAGGGAGTTACTCCTTGGTTTGCTGATATTGTTAATTATCTTGTTGCTGGTGTTTTTCCTGCAGGTGCATCTAAGGCACAAATTCACAAACTCAAGAGTGATATCAAATATTATGTGTGGGATGATCCTTATCTTTGGAGGTTTGGTAGTGATCAGGTTATTAGGAGGTGTGTCCCTGACTATGAGATTAAATCCATTTTGAATTTTTCTCATGCCTCTCAAGTAGGGGGACACTATGGTCCGCAAAAGACTGCAAGAAAAGTCTTTGACTCAGGTTTCTATTGGCCCACTGTTTTTAAGCATGCTTATGAGACTTAACGCACTTATAAAGAGTGCCAGATAGAAGGTATAGCAATCACTCGTAAGAGTGAAATGCCTCAGTAACCTATGTTTTTTTGTGAGGTATTTGATGTATGGGGAATTGACTTCATGGGTTTCTTTCCTGTATCATTTAGTTTTCTTTATATTTTACTTGTTGTTGATTATGTTTCAAACTATGTGAAAGCTATCCCCACTAGGACTAATAATTCTAGAGTTGTTGCAGATTTTGTCAAGTCTAATATCTTTTGCAGGTTCGGAATACCACGAGCTATCATAAGTGACCAATGCACTCATTTCTATAACTGCACATGGAAGCTTTGCTTCGGAAGTATCGAGTTGTGCATAGAGTCTCTACTGCATATCATCCACAAGCTAATGGGCAAGCTGAGATATCCAACAGGGAGATCAAACAGATTTTAGAGAAAATGGTGCAACCAAACAGAAAAGATTGGAGTCGTCGTCTAGAAGACGCACTATGGGCTCAAAGAACAGCTTTCAAGACACCAATAGGGGTGTCCCCCTATCGACTTGTTTTTGGTAAGGCATGTCATCTTCCTGTTGAGATAGAATACCGTGCTTATTGGGCGGTAAAGAGTTGTAATTTGGAGATGCAACAAGCAGGTATTGAAAGAAAACTCCAATTAAAACAGCTTGAAGAGCTTAGGCTAGAGGCTTATCAGAGCTCTAGAATTTATAAAGAGAAAACTAAACACTTTCATGATAAAATGATTTCTAGGAAAGATTTCTCTGTGGGCCAACAAGTTTTACTGTTTAACTCCGCCTTAAGCTTATGGCTGGGAAACTTCGATCCAAATGGATTGGCCCTTTTGTTGTTACTAATGTTTTCCCCCATGGTACAGTAGAAATTAAAAGTGCAGGTACCAACAAGGTTTTCAAGGTCAATGGACAGCGGCTGAAGCTATTCCATGAAACTTCAGTGTCTGAAGATGCTACAATAGAAGAGTTTTCTTTGGAAGCGCCTAACTACACTGCAACTTGACCAGGGAGCACTCTTTCCTTTCTCTCACTCTTACTTTATAATTGAGTTCATTTCATTGAGGACAATGTCTATGTAAGTGTGGGGAAGAGAACCTTTTGTTTTCTTTATTTTTGTTGTTTTCTTTATTTCTGTTTGTTTCTTTTTCAAAAAAAAATTTAATCGCATGCTTTTTCGTTGGTTATTTTGTTACAACTGTGAGTTTTCTCTATGTTCTTTTACGAAAGATTTATGGTGTGATGTGATTGATTCTTTTTGTGCATTCTTAGTATGTATGTATGACTAAACTCTAAATTGTACATCACTAGTGGTAGATCACCAAACCTTGTGAGACTTTGAGCCTAATAATGGATATACATAAATAAAAAATCCATCTCTTTCTTTCTTGTGTGATTCCACTCATGTTTGTTAGTCTCTAGAACTTGAATTGACTCTTGTTGAAGCTTTTTATTTACTTGTGCATACTGAAATGATAAAGGCATGTTGTTTTGTTTTATTTTTAGCCAATTAGCCAAAAAGTCAACCCTAATAATATTACCCTTGTTTTCAAGCCCCTTTGGGCCTATTATCCCTTTTTTTGTTTAAAACGCATTACAAGCCGAAAAGTAAAAAACAATGAAATAACCTTATTCAAAGGGTTAAGAGAGTCTTGTATGGAGTTGTGTGGGATTGAGCATTATATTTTAATTATTATTGTAATATTGTTATGATGTTGGCATAAAAAAAATGAAAAATAGAGAAGGATGTCAATACATATCTCTTCTGGAAAGAAAAAAAAAAGAAGAATAAAAGGAAAAAGAGAAGAGAAATAAGTTGTGAGGTTGTTGTTTGAAAGCAATTGATGTATCATGTATTTCAACTTCCGCAATTCTTTCAATTTTCTTTTAACTCTTTGATTTTAGCCTAGTGCCCCTTAGGATTTACCCTACCCTTACCTTGGCCATGTTACAACCTTAATAAAAGTCCTTTTGATCTTTGTGCGCATGTAAATCAATTGTGAATGTTAGAGTTTTTTTTTCAAGCCTATGGTATTACTAACTCTCATGTTGTGCTTTGAGTGTAAATATGTAACCTAAACACTTGAGAGTTGAGTGGAAACAGTTTATCTTGTGAGGATCTTGATGCTGGTGATGTACTTTTTGGTAATCTGATTTTCATATATTATTTAAGTGTCACAAAAGAGTTCATCACTAATGTCATATTCTTGAAGCTTAGAATTAGAAGTTTGCTTGCACTTCGTATTTAGAGAACCTTTGAGATTGTATGCTCTGTTCGGTTTTTGCTTTGACGTTTCTGTTTTAAACTCTTGATTTTGCTCGGAGTGTAAAAGTTCAAGTGTGGGGGAATTTGATCAGTGCATTTTGATGCACATTCTTCTATGTTTAGACTTAAGCATTTCTATAGTTTGGTTTGTTGATTTTTCTATTTTATGATGTTTTTATAATTCAAATTTTTTCCAGCATTAGCAGCTTTCAAAAAAATTCATAACTGGAGCTATAGGAATCATATCAAGGCGTTCTACCAGTCGTTGGAAAGCTAAGAAAAATATCTAAAACTTTCATGCTGGATGAAGAATCTGATTTGGAGTGCATGGGTCTCGAATAACTCGTTGAAGCTTCTGACTGTAATAATTAAGTTGTTTCGGGTCATCTTTATTAGGTCTGGTTTATGTTTCTGATCCAGTTGAGTATGTAATGCAAACCTTATTTTGTTTATAAGGTTTGCTGCCGTGCTACAATAGGATTTCCTTTTTTTATGAATTTTATATTGCTTTGTATGCATCTTATGGAGAACTAACTTCTTCAGGTTAATCTACTGTAATCGGTTTCGCCGACGCTTTGAGGTTCTTCTAATTTCCCATAAAAATCTATTTCCTTTCAATTCTTCTTTGTGATATGTTCTTTGCTTAATTAGATTTATCTTAGGGGTAATTGATTTATTTCGATGATTGCATGTTCTTATACTTTAGTCGTGTTTGCTTAATTCGCGTATATTTCTCGTGTTTGCTTAATTCACGGCCACTATATTTCATCTGTTTGCTTAATTCGCAAATTAAGAATATGTATCGTATAATATCAATCGTGCTTGTTTGATTGTTATTATAATCGAAAAGGAGATAAAGTCCGCTTAGGAATTGAGAATTATTTGGATCGATGATAAGTTGGAAAACTAAAACAACAGATTAACTGTTTCAACTTATATTTTTAATCACTTTTCTAAATCAAAACCGACCCCCCCCCCCCCATATTTTGTTACTGTAATTAGTTAATCACTACAAGAATCCTTGTGAATCGACATCTGAGTCATTGTCTCTTTACTACATTTTTTTCAAATACTCGTTTTTGATCCGCGCGCGACAGCGGATCAAATAAAACCTCTCCCAAAAAATCTCAAATGTGTCTACTTAGACATAAATGATAAGCTTCCTTTTATTATTTCAGCTAACCTTGATTTCGACCAAGAAAGTAGGCTTTTGGAGGTTTTAAAGAGGCACAAAAAGGCAATTGGGTGGACCTTGGTGGACATTCCCGGTATTAACCCTTCCAGGTGCATGCATCGGATTCTGCTTGAAGAAGGAGCTAAGGTGGTGAGGCAGCACCAAAGGAGGCTTAATCCTTTAATTCTTGATGTGGTGAAGAAAGAGGTAACCAAGTTGTTACAAGCAGGTATCATATATCCTATCTCTGACAGTAACTGGGTAAGTCCAGTGTAGGTTGTACCAAAGAAATCTGGACTCACTGTGATAAAAAATGAAAAGAATGAACTTGTTCCCACTAGAGTTCAGAATAGCTTGAGGGTTTGTACTGATTATAAGAGGTTGAACCAAGCGACTAGAAAGGATCACTTTCCTTTTTCGTTCATTGATCAAATGCCCGAACGACTCGCAGGTAAATCACATTATTGTTTCCTTGATGGTTTTTCAGATTACTTTCAGATTCATATTGCACCTGAAGATCAAGAAAAGACCACTTTCACATGCCCTTTTGGTACATTTGCTTACAGGAGGATGCCTTTTGGCCTTCGCAATGCTCCTGACACTTTCCAACGATGCATGATTAGCATTTTTTTTGATTTTATTGAAAATTGCATGGAAGTGTTTATGGATGATTTCACTATTTATGGTTATTATTTTGATGCATGTTTGAACAGTTTGAATATGGTTTTGGAGAGATGCATTGAAACTGACCTTGTTTTAAATTATGAAAAATGCCACTTTATGGTTGAGCATGGAATTTTTTTAGGACACATAATTTCTGAAAAAGGAATTTCAGTAGACCCTACTAAGATTGATGTGATTTCTACATTGCCTTAACCATCTTGCATTCGCGAGATTCTTTCTTTTCTTGGTCATGCAGGTTTTTACAGGCGCTTCATAAAGAACTTCAGCAAGATACCTCTTCCGCTTTCAAACTTGTTGAAGAACGACGTGACCTTCAATTTTGATGAGAAATGAAAGCAGGCGTTTGATTTCTTGAAGAAAGCATTGACCTCCGCCCCCATCATACAACCTCCTGATTGGAACCTTCCTTTTGAGATTATGTGTGATGCATCTAACTATGCAGTTGGAGCGGTCCTTGCACAAAGGGTGGACAAGGCTACCCATGTTATTTACTATGCTTCTAGGACTTTAGATTCTGCACAAGCTAATTATACTGCCACAGAAAATGAGCTTTTAGCGATTGTTTTTGCTCTTGACAAGTTTAGACAATAGTTGCTTGGTTCCAAGGTTATGGTTTTTACTGACCATGCAACTTTGAAGTACCTTTAAAGAAACTAGAAGCAAAACCGAGATTAATTCGGTGGATGTTGTTACTCCAAGAGTTTAATGTAGAGGTTAAGGACAAAAGTGGAGCCGAGAACCTAGTAGCTGACCACTTGAGCAGAATAGAGTGGGATGCAGATCCTTCTCCCATTAAGGATGTATTTCCTGATGAGCAGCTGCTACTTTTATAGGGAGTTACTCCTTGGTTTGCTGATATTGTTAATTATCTTGTTGCTGGAGTTTTTCCTACAGGTGCATCTAAGGCACAAATTCACAAACTTAAGAGTGATGTCAAATACTATGTGTGGGATGATCCTTATCTTTGGAGGTTTGGTAGTGATCAGGTTATTAGGAGGTGTGTCCCTGACTATGATATTGAATCCATTTTGAATTTTTCTCATGCCTCTCAAGTAGGGGGACACTATGGTCCGCAAAAGACTGCAAGAAAAGTCCTTGACTCAGGTTTCTATTAGCCCACTATTTTTAAGGATGCTTATAAGACTTCCCACACTTATAAAGAGTTCCAGATAGCAGGTACATCCATCACTCGTAAGAGTGAAATGCCTCAGCAACCTATGCTTTTCTGTGAGGTGTTTGATGTATGGGGAATTGACTTCATGGGTTTCTTTCCTGTATCATTTGGTTTTCTCTATATTTTACTTGCTGTTGATTATGTTTCAAAGTGGGTGGAAGTTATTCCCACTAGGACTAATGATTCTAGAGTTGTTGTAGATTTTGTCAAGTCTAATATCTTTTGCAGGTTCGGAATATCATGAGCTATCATAAGTGACCAAGGCACTCATTTATGTAACTGCACCATGGAAGCACTACTTCGGAAGTATCGAGTTGTGCATAGAGTCTCTAACAGGGAGATCAAACAGATTTTAGAGAAAATGGTGCAACCAAACAGAAAAGATTGGAGTCGTCGTCTAGAAGACGCACTATGGGTTCAAAGAACAGCTTTTAAGACACCAATAGGGATGTCCCCCTATCAACTTGTTTTTGGTAAGGCATGTTATCTTCATTTTGAGATAGAACACCGTGCTTATTGGGCGGTAAAGAGTTGTAATTTGGAGATGCAACAAGTAGGTATTGAAAGAAAACTCTAATTACAACAGCTTGAAGAGCTTAGGCTAGAGGCTTATAAGAGCTCTAGAATTTATAAAGAGAAAACTAAACACTTTCATCATAAAATGATTTCTAGGAAAGAGTTCTCTGTGGGCCAACAAGTTTTACTGTTTAACTCCGCCTTAAGCTTATGGCTGAGAAACTTCGATCCAAATGGATTGTCCCTTTTGTTGTTACTAATGTTTTCTCCCATTGTGCAGTAGAAATTAAAAGTGCAGGTACCAACAAGGTTTTCAAGGTCAATGGACAGCGGCTGAAGTTATTCCTTGAATGTCTAGTGCCTGAAGATGCTACCATAGAAGAGTTTTCTTTGGAAGCGCCTAACTAAACTGCAACTTTACCAGGGAGCACACTTTCCTTTCTCTCACTCTTACTTTATAATTGAGTTTCTTTCATTGAGGACAATGTCTGTTTTAAGTGTGGGGGAGGAAACCTTTTGTTTTCTTTATTTTTGTTGTTTTCTTCATTTCTGTTTGTTTCTTTTTCAAAAAAAAAATTTAATTGCATGCTTTTTCGTTGGTTATTTTGTTACAGCTGTGAGTTTTCTCTATGTTTTTTTACGAAAGACTTGTGGTGTGATGTGATTGATTCTTTTTGTGCATTCTTAGTATGTATGTATGACTAAACTCAAAATTGTACATCACTAGTGGTAGATCACCAAACCTTGTGAGACTTTGAGCCTAATAATGGATATACATCAAAATTTCATCTCTTTCTTTCTTGTGTGATTCCACTCATGTTTGTTAGTCTCTAGAACTTGAATTGACTCTTGTTAAATCTTTTTATTTACTTGTGCACACTGAAATGATAAAGGCATGTTATTTTGTTTTATTTTTAACCAATTATCCAAAAAGTCAACCCTAATAATATTACCCTTGTTCTCAACCCCTTTGAGCCTATTATCCCTTTTTTTGTTTAAAACGCATTACAAGCCGAAAAGTGAAAAACAATGAAATAACCCTATTAAAAGGGTTAAGAGAGTCTTTTATGGAGTTGTGTGGGGTTGAGCTATATCTTTGAATTATTATTGTAATGTTGTTATGATGTTGGCACACACAAAAATGAAAAATAGAGAAGGATGTCAATACATATCTCTTCCGGAAAAAAGAAAGAGAAGAATAAAAGGAAAAAGAGAAGAGAAATAAGTTGTGAGGTTGTTGTTTGAAAGCAATTGATGTATCATGTAGTTCAACTTACGCAATTCTTTCAATTTTCTTTTAACTCTTTGGTTTTAGCCTAGTGCCCCTTAGGATTTACCCTACCCTTACCTTGGCCACGTTACAACCTTAATAAAAGTCTTTTTTATCTTTGTGTGTATGTAAATCAATTATGAATGTTAGAGTTTTTTTCAAGCCTATGGTAGTACTAACTCTCATGTTGTGCTTTGAGTGTAAGCATATAACCTAAACACTTGAGAGTTGAGTGGAAACAGTTTATCTTGTGAGGATCTTGATGCTGGTGATGTACTTTTTGGTAATCTACTTTTCATATATTCTTTGAATGTTACAAAAGAGTTAATCACTAATGTCATATTCTTGAAGCTTAGAATTAGAAGTTTTCTTTCACTTTGTATCCAGAGAACCTTTGAGATTGCATGCTCTGTTCGGTTTTTGCTTTGAATTTTCTGTTTCAAATTCTTGATTTTGCTCGGAGTGCAAAAGTTCAAGTGTGGGGGAATTTGATCAGTGCATTTTGATGCACATTCCTCTATGTTTAGACTTAAGCATTTTTATAGTTTGGCTTGTTTATTTTTCTATTTTATTATATTTTTATAATTCAATTTTTCTTTAGCCTTATTTGATTTTCAGTTGTTATTTTCAGCATTAGCATCTTTCAAACAAAATTCATAAATGGAGCTACATGAATTGGATCAAGGCATTCTACCAGTCGTTGGAAAGTTAAGAAAAAGATATACAACTTTCATGTTGGACGAAGAATTCGGAGTGCATGGGTCTCGAATAATTTGTTGAAGTTTCTGACTGTAATAATTAAGTTGTTTTGGGTCATCTTTATTGTGTCTGGTTTATGTTTCTGATCCAGTTGAGTGTGTAATGCAAACCTTATTTTGTTTATAAGGTTTGCTGTCGTGCTACAGTAGGATTACCTTTTTTTTACAAATTTTATATTGCTTTGTACGAATCTTATGGAGAACTAACTTCTTCAGGTTAATCTGCTGTAATCGGTTTCCGCCGACACTTTGAGGTTCTTTTAATTTCCTATAAAAATCTATTTCCTTTCAATTCTTCTCTGGGATATGTTGTTTTCTTAATTCGATTTATCTTAGGTGTGATTGATTTATTTTGATGATTGCATGTTCTTATACTTTAATCGCGTTTGCTTAATCCGCGTATGTTTCTCATGTTTGCTTAATTCACAACTACTATATTTCATCAGTTTGCTTAATTCAGAAATTAAGGAATAGTATCGTATAATATCAATCGCGCTTGTTTAATTGTTATTATAACGAAAAGGAGATAGAGTCCACTTAGGAATTAGGAATTATTTGGATTGATGATAAGTTGGGAAACTAAAACAGCAGATTAACTGTTTCAACTTATATTTTTAATCACTTTTATTTTTAATCACTTTTCTAAATCAAAGCCGACCCCCCCCCCTCATATTTCGTTACTGTAATTAGTTAATCACTAAAAGAATCCTTGTGAATCGACATCTGAGTCATTGTCGCTTTACTGCATTTTTTTTCAAATAACTCGTTTTTGATCCGCGTGCTACAACGGATCATGGATCTAAGGTCTATAGTTGCTATTTTGGAAGATGCATGTTTACTTTTTTAAATATTGTATATCAATGTTTATTTATTGATTTATGTTTTATTATTTATTTGAAGATACCCTTTTACATGTTTTGAAGGAATCTACTAGCATTTCCCAAGAATTCTGGGTCAAGAGGCAGCTAGGTGAGTTTCTACATAATTATTGTTGATAGGGTGTAAAATACAACATTTACATTAACTAGCAGTAAATAATTCTGTATGTATATAATTATTGTGTTTCCTTTCTGTTTAGTCTACTTTAGGTAGCTTCTTATTATGATTTATTCTTTCCTTAATTTATGATTTCCTTCCTAAATTGTAGTCAATCACCTATTGTAATTCCCTCAATAAAAAGGAGGAATCCTTGTACAGCTAAGAATATAATATTACCAAATATTTCAACTTGGCATCAGAGCAAATATCTTTGCGCCTTTGATTTCCAGCCATGACTATTAGCTCCTCAGCCACCAACGATGATCAGAATAAGGAGAAGGAGATTGTCGCCCCCAAAGACTTGCAGCGAGTTATGTTTAGTGAATCTCATTCTATCCAATCACCACCTTTCGACTCAATGGGTCGAACTGCTTCCGGTGGCACCAATCTATCCAGTTGTATATTCGTGGCAGAGGAAAACTCAGATACCTCAATGGTGAGCGACCCATGCCAGATACTGCTGATCCATAATATGCTGTTTGGGATGCTGAAAACTCCATAGTCATGACTTGGATAGTAAACTCCTTGGAGGAGGGCATTAGCAGCAATTACATGTGCTATTCCACAACCAAAGAGCTATGGGATAGTATCATAGAAATGTATTCTGACCTTGGAAATAAATCTCAGATTTATGAGCTCACTTTGCGAGCTAGAGAAATTCGGCAAGGAGGTAATAATGTGATAAAATACTTCAACTCTTTGAAGCGGGTTTGGCAGGAACTTAATCTCTTCAACACTTACAAGTGGAACTCGGTAGAGGATGCCAAACACCATCAACAGACAGTGGAAGAAGGTAGAATATTTCAATTTCTTGCAGCTCTAAATGAGGAGCTAGATGAAGTTTGTGGCAGGATCATTGGGAGAGCAACCTTACCTTCATTGGGTGAGGCCTTTGCTGAAGTCAGAAGAGAGGAAACTAGGAGAACTTTGATGATAGAAAGATCAAAATTGTTCCACCTCTTCCTGAGACCAATGCTCTTGTTGCAGAAACTACCGCCCTTAAGAGTTCAACTAACTAGAAGAATTTCTCAAACCTCTGGTGTGACCACTATAACAAACCACGTCATACCCGGGAAACTTGCTGGAAAATTAATGGGAGGCCAACTCATCTAAAGGGCAGCAAATCAGGTTCTAAAGTTCACAGACCATTCCCTACAGCTTATGAGGCAGAAATAACTTCTTTGATAAAGGAACAAGTTGAGGAACTCATAAAGTTGTTAAATTCTAATTTTTTATGTGGTTCTGTGGCACAAACAGGTAATTCGAGTACCCATAGGTACCTTAATTGTACCTCAAATATGTATGTACATTGGATCATTGATCAGGTGCCTCGGATCATATGACCAGTCTTTCTTTTTTATTTAAAACTTATTCTCCTTGTTCTGGAAGTGAAAAAATTAGAATTGCATATGGTACTTTTTCCACAATTGCAGAGAAAGGGAATATTACCTTATCTAAAAACATTGACTTAAAAAATGTTTTACATGTACCTAAAATTACCTATAACCTGCTCTCTGTAAGCAAAATCTGCACGGATTCCCATTGTAGTGTGAAATTTTTTGACACTCATTGTGTTTTTCAGGATAGGAGTTCGGGGAAGATGATTGGCAGTGCTAAGATGATGGATGGAATTTACTACTTTGAGGATACTTTCGAAAATAAAGAAGCTCGGGGTCTAAGTGGTATGAGTTTTGTACCTGTTAGGTGTTACACCCTAAAATTTGCCCACCGGTTTTCCGACTTTGACTGGCTTTTGCTTTGTTTTCATCTGCATATCATTTAGGTTGCATTTTGCCCGTGTTATCGGTCGGATTGAATTTATCAGGATTTTAGCCGCTTTGCTTGCGTTTCAGGCGATTCAAATTAATTCAAGCGAGAAGTTCAATGTCGAAATCGAGCGAAAGTCGCTCTCTTCTTGATAATTCAATCCATGTCGATAATATCAGCGCATTTCGGTGCTCGCCTGTTTTCCATAGCATTTTTGCATTTTTATTGCTATTTTTGCTTCATTGTTTAATTATGTAGAATTTTTTTAAAAAAAATAGGAATAGATGTCTTTTTATTTTTAATATAGATTTTATTGGTTTTTTTATTATTATTTTTTATTATTAATCTATAGAATATAGTTTAATTTGATTTCATTAGGTTTTTATATATATTTTCTAGAATTTAATTTATTAGTTAATTAGGAGTTTATTTTAATTAAGATTATTATTATTAGATTAGGAGTTAATTAAGGTTAGGATTTTAGTTAGTTTTTAATTAAGTCAATGTTATTGGAATCAGCTTTCATTAACAGTTTGAGTCAGCACTTATCATCATTAGCGTTTATTAACATGTCATTTATCAGTTTTTTTATCATTAATTTTAATCAATCATTAGCATGTTCAATTCGGTCATTAAGCTTTAACCAGGATTGTTTCAAATTCGCGAAGAGGTGTCATAAATGCCAGATTTATGCTGATAAAGTTCATGTGCCGCCGTGCCCGTTAAATGTCATGTCCTCCCCGTGGTCGTTCTCCATGTGGGGCATCGACATGATAGACAAGATCGAGCCCACTGCATCTAACGGTCATCGCTTCATTTTAGTAGTTATCGACTACTTCACCAAGTGGGTGGAGGCAGCCTCATATGCTAATGTGACCAAGCAGGTGGTGGCTAAATTCATAAAGAGGGACATCATCTGTCGTTACGGAATTCCCGAGCGGATCATTACTGATAATGGTTCGAATCTGAATAACAAGATGATGAAGGAGCTGTGCCAGAGTTTCAAGATTGAACACCACAACTCATCTCCTTACCGGCCGAAGATGAACGGCGCCGTTGAAGCGGCCAATAAGAACATCAAGAAGATTGTTCAGAAGATTGTTGTGACCTACAAAGATTGGCACGAGATGCTGCCGTTTGCATTGCACGGTTATCGTACAACGGTACGTACGTCAACCGGAGCAACTCCTTTCTCCTTAGTGTACGGTATGGAAGCTGTCCTACCGTTAGAAGTGGAGATCCCTTCTTTGCGAGTTTTGGTTGATGTGAAACTCGACGAGGCAGAATGGATTACGAACTGACTGAACCAACTCAGCCTGATGGACGAGAAGAGGTTGGTATCGATTGCGCACGGTCGTTTATACCAAAGCCGAATGAAGAAAGCTTATGATAAGAAGGTGCGTCCTAGAAGCTTTCAGACGGGTGATCTCGTCCTGAAGAAGATTCTTCCTCCACACTCTGATCACCGGGGCAAGTGGACTCCCAATTACGAAGGTCCATATGTCGTCAGCAAGGTCTTCTCGGGAGGAGCTTTGTTATTATCCACGATGGATGGTGAATATTTTGCATCCCCGGTGAACGCGGACGCAATTAAAAAATACTTTGCTTGAAAGCGACCCGCTGGACAGTAAAAAGAGAGTCCAGGCAAAAATGGGGCATCCCGGTGAACCATAAAAAAGGAAAAAGGTTCGGTCAAAAATTAGGGATATAAATTGAAAAAATGTACACCCGCAAAGTCGAAAACCCGGATGGGCGACTTTGGCAAAAAAGGGTATCCCGGTGAACTAAAAACCCGCAAAGGGCGGTTCACGCAAAAGTTAGGGATTTGAAAAAGCAAATGACTGCGTTCCGCGTGTGGACTTTCTTTGTTTAATGGTTTGGAAGACCTGAGGGCCGTTTATCTGAATCAATCTCTTCTGAAGCTGAAGCGTCGGAGAAGTATCGAAGTCGAGGGGGTCATAGAGGGATCAACTCATGGTGTTCGTCTACGCCTCGTTGCCGACATTTGTATATACTGATGTATATTTATGTTTTATTTTTCTGCGCGGCTTCCTCATTCCAAGAGCTTGCATCTGTTGTAAAACATTTTTACCCATTCAGGGGTTCGTTATCAATAAAATGTATACTATTCAGCAATTCTGTTTGCCTGTTTAGCCTTTATCTGTTTTGTTTGCGAAAAAGAACGCCAATGTTTTTGATAAAATGCGCATACATAAACCTACTGGCCTAGGCCACTGATTGTTGAAACAATGAATTACTTAAACATTGTCACGAGATAATAACCTTGATAGGTCTCTTTGAGAAGGGTATCTTGTCTGTTTGTTTGTGTTGTTACAGGTGTAGCATATTCCAGACAGTGCGTCGTGCACATCCCCAAGCAGGATGATTCCTCCTTCTCCAGCAAAGTTCAGCAGCCTCTCCCCGCAGAGTCTGAACACGAGATCGTGAGCATTGATAGGTCTCCCCCGGCGGAGAAGATTCCCTCCCCAATCAGATGCATCCTGAAGGAACGTCATCTCCTCAGCTGAGTCATTCACAGAAGTGTGCAGCAGTTGATAGTTCAAGACTGAAGTCTCCAGCGGAATTGAATTTCCCTATAGAGTCATAATCTCCCCTGGAAGCAGGATGATTTCTTCTCCCCCAGCTGAGGTTGCAGATCCCCAAGAGAGCCGAGTCCTTGGAAGCCGCTCAGGCCATGATTGGTTTTCCCCAGTAGAGTGTCGAATAGCTGATGCTGTGTTTCCTCGCCGGAGTCGTTATCTCCAGGAAAGCTTTGACAATGAATGCCGGGCAGTTTATTTCTGCGATTGACATTGCTTTCCTCAGCAGGTTCAGGTTTTCGTAGAGCTTCGTTCCCCTGCAGCAGTCAACTGAAGTTTGTTTCCCCTGTGGAGTCCGATTGAGATTGGCGGGACCTCTTTCCCCTCAGCAAGATGATTCCTCCCCCTACCAGAGTGGTTCCTTCTCCTTGACAGGAAGATTCTCCCTTCAGCATTTATTTTGCTGACGGGATCGCATCATTATGCATGACTGCATAGCATTTATCATAAACGCGTAGCATTTCCACCGTGTGGAGCATTGCGCCATTGCCGAAGCATATGCATAGTAAGCATGATCTAGGTTGTTACCGTTCTTGTTTTGCAGGTGTTCCGCCGCAGAATTGATTGCTCAAGATGATTCCTGAATACTCCCTAATGGAGTCGCTTGCTCAAGATGATTCTTAAAGTCCCCAGTGAAGGCTTCGGCTCAAGATGATTCTTGAATTCCCCAGCAAGGTCGTTTGCTTAAGATGATTCTTAAAATCCCCAGCGCAGTCGCCAGAGTTGGTTGCTCAAGTTGATGCTTAGAGTCCCCGGCCGAGTGTTTGCTCAGGATGATTCCTGAAATCTCCATCATAGTTATCGGTTCAGGATGAGTCTTGAAGTCCCCGGCGGATTTATTTGTCCAAGATGATTCTTGAAGTCCTCAGCAGAGTTGATTCATCCAGAATGATTCCTGGATCCCCGAAGCAGAGTTACTTGATAGTTCTCCAAAATCCCCAGTGGAGATGCGTCATCCCCAGCAGGTTTCTGAACAGCGAAGTTGAAACATCCCCTGAAGACTTGATGATTGAAGTACGACCGTGTTAACGAAGCAGTTCTCTCAGCTGATGCGGAGTGCCTGATGGCAGAAGATTGGATATCCCCAACTGGTTCATGATTGACCGAGAATTCTATTCCCGACTTACTGATGAAGTCCGGCTGATGCCCGAAAGTTTTCTTTGGATGCCTGACGGCATGATCGACCATGCATTACCGGTTACCGTGTGACCAATTCTCCAGCTAGTTGTCGTGCAGCTAATATTTCAGTGTTCGAAGATTTGTTCCCATCAGAGTACCGTGTACCTGCGCAGTTGGCAAATTTTTGGGTTTGTCGGTATTCAACCGTCTCGCACCTTGATTGGTTGAGAGTCGTTTGCTTCTCACCCAGTCAGGTTCAAGCCGTTTGAATAGGGGCAGCTGTTGCACCCCAAAATTTGACCAACATTTCTTTACCTAGCTTGTGTTTATCATCTGCATTTCATTGACATGTGTGCAGGAGATCAAGATGTATGATTACCAATCAAGAGCACCACAAGAGTTTGAAGCTAGCCAAGAAGGTTATTCAAGTGTTCAAGGGTTGATATCTTTGTTAGAGAAGTTAAGAGATCCTCAGAGAGAGTGGTTGAAACCACAGTTGTGTGCCTCTTAACTTGAGAGTTGTGGGGGAGATCCTCAGATGATTCTGAAGCTATGAGGATGGACTTGAATCTTTTAGAGAGATTATGAGATGTCTTGAAAGCCATCATGAAGCCTAGAGAGGTCATTGTGCAAGATTAAAGAGACCCAACCATCAGTGGTATAATTAGGGTTTGACTGAGTCAACCCTAGGTCAACTAATGATTTGGAGAGAGTTGAGACCTAATCCCAGGGCCATGTGATCATGGATTGATGCATTGAGATGTTATAAGGATGATTCCAAGGTCAACTCATCATGATTGAAGAGTTTGAGAAGTTTCAAGCTAGGGTTTCTAAGGCTTGACAGTGTAAAATCCCCTAGTTTGACCCCTATCTTCAAGGCAGTTTAGATCAAGATGTGATTGACATCTCATCTTACCCCCAACATGAATGTTGTAGAGCTTGCTCTTAGCTTTAATTTGAGTACTAGAAGTCCTTGATAGGATTTGTAGAGCTCAAGTTATGACTTTGACAAGTTACAGGTCATCTGAGGTATGTGAATCTGGGGCCTTGAAAGTCACCCAACTTGCATCCAAATTTTGCCCAAGAAGGATGATTCCTATGAACTTTTGGTCAACATTAATGTTGTTCCTTATCTTCTTAGCTTTCTATAGAGTACTAGAAGTCCTTGATAGGATTTGTATAACTCAAGTTATGGCTTTGACAAGTCAAGGGCATTTTGGTCTTTTGGAGATTACAGGTCATTTCAACCATAAGGCCATAACTCCCATTTCCAAGCTTCAAATGGAAAAATCTTCAACATAAAACTTGCTTAAAATGATGTTTTAAGGCTAGTAAGGAGGTCATGAGATGTTGAAAGGGCTTGTAGCTCAAAATGGTAAAAATTACCTAAAATGGAGGCATAAGTTAAATAAGTCAAAGTTGGAAATTGAAACTTCCAAGTTACACATCCAAACCATGGCATGTAATAGGTCATTTTGACTCTAAAAAGCATTTTAAAAACAATGGTTCAGCCACATTTTGATTTGAGGTTTAGATCATGGACTTGCTTTGGAAAATGATTGCTTGCATATTAAGGTACATATGCAAAACACAAGGAAACTCAATACACAAGCTAGTAAAGTATCCTAACACATCATGTATCTCATCTAAGGAGATTTTAAAGTCAGATACAAGTGCTGCAAGAGGTATAGCATGAGATGGTACATGAGATGGATTGAAATCAAAAACTCATGGCATGAGAATCTCAAATTCTCATTGGATGATTCCAGAAAGTTCTGGATGGTTTAGAATCATCCTATATATGGATTAGAACTTGCTCAGATGCAAGGTTGGTGAGAGATTAGAGAGGAGAGTGAGATAGCCATTTCAATTTCTTCCATTGCAAGTTGAAATCAATTTCTACATTCCACACCATTTCCATTGATTCTTTCCATCCTAACACCTTCCATTGATCATACTGAATGTGTGCATACCAAATTGAGGGCAAGATCGTGTGAGATTGGAGAGTTAGCATTTGGATTTTGGGAGCTGCAAGTCACAATCGGGTTTGGAGATTCAAGCTTCTTGGATCAAATCTTTTGCAAACAGAAGCTTTAACATCAATCAAGGAGTGATTCTGAAGAGTTTGAGAGGTTGAACTGAAGATTTGACCTATCTGATATTCAAGATTTGACAGGTTTGCAACTTTTCTTCTACACCTTAATTTAAGCATAATTAGTTAGATTTGTTAGGTTAGAATGGTTAGAGACAATTAGGAGATGGATTCTGGAAAGTTTGAGAGCATTTGGTGAAGTTCAAGATAGTGACACCATTTCTGTTTACCACCATAACTTGCTGAATCTTGAGAGATAATCGTGGCATGATAGCAAGAATCGACCAGTGTAGCATGAGAAAGAGATTGATCACTTTAATTTCAAGAATGGTTAGAGTTGAGATTCGAGCATAATTTGGATTCACTATCGGGTTTAGAGATTGAGGATGATTCTTGGAATTCTAAGGCCATGGTTGTATTCAGGGTTGAATTTAGAGCAGATTAGGGTTTTGATCCATGGATTTTGGTTGAGTTTGGGTGGAATCCGAGTTAGGTATTTGAAGCTCTGTTCATGGAGCTTTCCCTCCATTTCCATGGCTGGAGGAAGAAGATAACGTTTTAGCCGTTGGATCATGCAAGGACTGGTTGACCAAGGCCAGATCGTGTGGATGAGATTCATTTGAGTTTGTGAAGAGGAGTTCTGAAGAGCTTAAACGCAGCGTATCATTTAATTTCTCGTTTGGGCTTAAGTTGATACTTGCTAGCCACACCCCCATTCCATGGCCCAGTGGTGATTTGAACTGAATTTCTTTACTAAATGCACTGTGTTCTTTTCTTTTTCTTTATAATTTTGAAGTGTTTTCTGATTAAATCTTGGGCCTAGCGCATTTATTGTTTGCACCCCCATTTAGAGCCCATCTGGATAATGAACTGCATATAATTGCTATCTGCACCAATGTTTTCATATTTTAATTTCTTTTTCTCCATTTTTCTTTAATCTTTGAAAAATCATATTAAATAGAAAAATAATGATTTTTGCATGGGGATTTTTTATCCTATTTCATGTTAATGTCTAGAAAATTATAAAATCAAAATATGTGCATTTCATACATTTTTAATATTTTTTGTGTATTTTCTCTTTTAGTAGCTTTTAATTCCTTTTATGTTGATGCATAGATTTGTAGACTTTTTTTTAGCTAGTTCCCTTTGAATTTTTAGGCCATTCTTTTTAGGATAGTTAGAGTAGGACTTTAGCTCCCCTCTGGATTTATTCCATAATTTTGTGATTAATTTTTGATTAGTTTTGATTAGATGACTTTAGGTTGTGTAGATTTAGGTCAATCCTTAACATAGGTCAACAATAACACCAGAATTTTGGGTTTCTAGGTCAAGTTAGACATTGGGACATATAGGGTATTAAGGGTAGTCATATAGGATCCCCTAGAAATTATATTAGATTTTAATATAATAGTATACTATTTTTAATTGATTTTTGTAATTGATTGTTATTTGTGTTGCCCTTGTGGGCTTGTGTTTTGTTTTGCTTTGCTTTGTGGGTTTTGCTTGGCTTGGTGGGCTTGGTCTTGCTTTGTGGAGCATGGAGGAGCATAGTGGAAGACTTGAAGATTGAAAAAGGAGCTTGAGAGCTTGAAGACTTGTTTGTTTTGTTGTTGTTTTAGGGTTAGGAATTAAGTAGAGCTTAGACTTAGTTGATTCCTTCCTTAAACATGGATGGTATCTTTCACCTCCATTCTTCCCCATGATTCAAGGTCCTTCCATGGTATTCACCTCCCTCCTTTAGAGGGATAATTGATGGTACCTAGGAAGTAGAACTTTTGAGGGAACCATTCTTTTGATGTTAAACCCTTATAGGTCATCTTTGGTGGTCAATAAGCAGTTTAATATCCTAGCTTATCCAGTTAAGTGATTTCTTCTGGTTTAAGTATCTTGAGAGATGTTGGGCTTGAGTGTGAGGATGAAGACCTCATTGAAGAGTATGGAAGAGGATGACTCCCTGAGCATTGTCATTTCAGCTGAAGCTTGAAGAGCAAGAGGAGCAAGTTGATGCTTGAAGATCCAGTAAAGACTGAATGAAGAGCTGAGGCTCAAAGATTGAAGGATGAAGTTGACACTTCTAAATGATTAAAGACTACACTGAGAAGCTGAAGCTTGTAGGAAGAGAAGACTAAGTTGAGACTGGTAAAGCAAGGAGAGTTGAGGCTTAAAGACTGAAGGATTCAATTGAGATTGAGTATAGAGCTGAGGCTTGAGGAACAGAGGATAAGTTGATACTTACTTTGAAGCTTGGAGATCCTGAAGGAATCAAGTTGATACTTGTGGTTAAGGGTGAAGCCTGAAGGTGGAACTGATTAAGGAAAGCTGAAGCTTGAAGAATAAGAATAAGTTGAAACTTATGTGGAAGGGTTGAAACCTGGAGAAGCAAATTGATATTTGTCAAGAGTGTCAGAGGAGCTGAGGCTTGGAGTTGGAAGAGGGAGGAGTTGATCTGATTTTTCCTTTGTTTCTTTTCTGTATTGTTGATGTGCCTTGTTTGACTTGCTTGATGCATTAGAATAAGTCCATATCTAGACTGATTTAATCTAGGAGCATGATTGCACTAGAGGTTGAGTTGCTCCCTCTGCTTGTATTGTTACTGTATGGCTTTGCTTGCGGGTATTCGGTAGAGCCCTGCTCCCTTGCCCATGTGGTTTATTTTGCTTGATAGCATTCTATTTTCTTCTGTATGATTGCAGTCTTTTATATCTTGCTTGATAGCACTTGATTTCTTCTGTATGATTACAGTTATTCATATTTGGCTTGAGGTTGAGATGAGCTTGTGGAGGCTGCTGCCCCACACACATTTCCTCCCTCACTTGCATTGCATGCATTTTACAGTCGTTTACTGTTCACTGTTTAAGCTGATGCTTTATCTGTTTCTGTTTATCATTGACATGATCCCTTAGGACTCTCACCTCCTTTGATAAGGAAGTGATGATAGAACTTTAGGTTGAAACCTATGCATGATAACTTCTAGGAGTTCCCTGTTTCAAACCTCAACTATAGGATGAATCCTTGGCATGACAACAGTAGGACTTGATAGTCTCCCTTTAGTTGAGCATGTTCTCTTCTCATCTCAAAACAGCTTAAAATACAGTAATCATGAATGATTTCTTTCGTACGTTACGAGCCTTAAGCTATCTGAGAAAGGATTGTTGGAGAGTTTCTTTTCAACAGTCTGGATGTTTAGTACGACACCCTTTGGGTGACAAGCGACGCATTCACTCTCAGGTCCTAGTCTCTAGTGCAATTGAAATCGCAAACACAATAAAAAACACTTCTTTCGTAAAAGACAGAAAACAAACTTCAAACATTTTTGCCCTGTGGGCCCATAATTTAAAGGAAAGCTTTTCTGAAGAAAAGAGTGTCGTTAAACCTCAGCGCCAACGCAAACAGGCTTTGTCCCTAACTGCTGAAACTGTTGTTTAACCCTACTCGATAAAACAGATGAATCTGAATCCCCGTAATCCGTAGTATCCCGAACTACGTAAGCTCTGATCTCTCAAGCCTGTTGAAAGTACGTAGGCACAATACTGATGTATTGGCGAGCCACCTTCCCCGTAACCAGTAGTTAGTCGAACTACGTTGACTCTGATTTCTCATTCTCTGATGAGAATACGTAGGCATAAAGCGCGACGCTTTGCCGAGTCATTTTCTTTTCCTTTTAAGCCAGCCTTGATAGGTAGATAGATAAACCAACTCGACCAGTAAACACAACAAGTGTGGATCCCGTTGAGTACGACGGACGTGAGGGGTGCTAATACCTTCCCCTTGCGTAACCGACTCCCGAACCCAGACAACGGTTGCGATGATCTTGTCTTACCCTTTTTCGTCAGGTTTTTCCGATCGTTTCCTTTCCCGCTCCGAGGGATAAATAACGAAAGGTGGCGACTCTTCTGTTCTGCCGACACCTTATTTTCGCGGAAGCGACAGCTGGCGACTCTGCTGGGGATCGAACCCAGAATCTCTGGTTCTCCGGTTCCCTATGCGAGTCATTCCTAGCGCTTGTATAATTACTTGTTGGGTTGTGTTTATTTATCGCATTTTACTTCCCGCACTTTATTTTCAGTATGATATGATTATCTGTGCTGTTGTGGGAGGGGAATTCTGATGAGTGAGAAGCCAGACCCAGGCTTGAGTGAACATAGCATTAGTTGTGGAAATTAGTGGGCGCGTGCTTGCTTTGCAGGCACTAGTGTCTCATGAAATCCACGCTCAGACGAGGTTCTCCTGGTTGACTTCTCTTTCAACCCTTTGGGTTGAGACGGTTATTGGTTTGGAGGATTGTCGACTCTGGGGACCGATCATTTGTGATTCAGCCGAGTGAGGCCGCTTCATGAGCTGGTGATGCCACACCTTCTGGGTATCGTATCACCCCTCTTGAATGTCTGTGACGCTGATGAACGCATAGGATGCCGAACTTGAGTCAGTTTAGGTCCATACCTGTGAGCAGGGTTGGGTTTATTGCAGGAAACTTTGACCTTCAGACTACCTGGTTTTCTTGACAGTGGATCAGTTTTGTTGGGATCTGAGGATCTCATCTGCAGATATATGATTGTTCTTGACAAAGCAGGTTTTTGATTGGGATCATAGGATCTTATCATCAGATGTGTATTTGTTCTTGATAGAGCAGATTGGGATCATAGGATCTTATCATCATATGTGTATTTGTTCTTGATAGAGCAGATTGGGATCAGAGGATCTTATCATCAGATGTGCATTTGTTCTTGATAGAGCAGGTTTTGATCAGAGGATCTTATCATCAGATGTGTATTTGTTCTTGACAGGGCAGGTTTTGATATGAGGATCTCATTATCAGGTGTTTGTTCTTGATAGAGCAGAGTTTTGGTCATCAGTTGTTTGCTCTTGACAGAGCAAATTTATGATTGGGGTCTGAAGATCTCATCAGCAGATGTATGTTTGTTCTTGACAGAGCAGAGTTTCTTGGTCCTGTATTAGAGGTCCTTATTATCAGACATTTGTTCTTGACAGAGCAGAATCATGGTCCTATGTGTATGGCCCTATCAGATGGTTGTTCTTGACAGAGCAGATTTGTGGTCCGATACCCGGGTTTTCTTATTATCGGCTATAGTGGTTGTTCTTGACAGAGCAGCGTCATGGTTTTGTCGATGCAGAATCTCCACAGCACAGTTGCCTTGATCTCCTGCTGCATGATTGTATTTTACATTGCTTTGCATACTCATTTGCATTTCATTAACGTGTGTCTGTGTTGCAGGTACCGTTTTCCCCGATCCAGGATTTCTTGCCTCCTATTGTATTTGTTATGGGTTCTCTGAGGAAGACCGTGGCTTACAAGTTCCCTGCCCCTGATGTGGTTCGGCTGACCGGTTTGATTGCTTTAGCAGATGATTCTGTGAGGGATGAGTTCAGAAAATCTTACGGCAAGTTGCTCAGTTTGGTTCGTAAACCTTCTGCGTTCGAGCTGAATGGGTTGCACGCTCTGCTGCAGTTCTACGACCCTCCATTGAGATGTTTCACTTTCCAGGATTTTGTTCTCGCACCCACGCTAGAGGAATATGCTGATTTGTTAGGTGTGCCTATCAAGAGGCAGATGCCTTTTGTTCATATGGATGTTGAGCCTGATCTGGCCGGTTTAGCTCCTTCACTTCATCTGGATGCCTCCGAATTGGCATTGACTAGTTGGAACAAGGTTCCTGGTTTCTCCTTGCAGTTTTTAGTGGGAAAGGCTCAGCAGTGCGCCAAAGACGGATGTTGGGTCGCGTTCAACGCCATTCTCGCTCTGTGCATATATGGCATCATTATGTTCCCCAATATGCCCGATTTTGCAGACTTCGATGCATTTCATATCTTTGCTTCAGGGAATCCAGTCTCTACCTTGATAGGAGATGTCTACCATTCTATCCACTACAAAAACGAGAACAGGAGAGGCAAGAATGTCTCGTGCTGTGTACCCTTGCTTTATAAATGGCTTGATAGTCATCTGCCCAAGAGGGGTCCTTTTGTTTCGTCTGCAGCCACAACTGAGTGGTCCGAGCGTCTGATGAGTTTATCTGCAGAGGATATTGACTGGTTTGATAGAGATAGGTTGGGTACCGAGATTATCTTCAGCTGCAGCGGGTTTCCAAACGTGCCTTCGATAGGCAGGAAGGGTGTATAAACTACAATCCGTCTTTGTTGGTCTGACAGTTCGCGTATGCTTTGAGAGCTCCGCCGAAGGATGAAGAGGTGCAGGAATCTTTGTACCTCACTGGTCTTCTAGAGGGGGATCTATTATCCAAGCTTCAGCGCGCCTGGAATGGCATCAGTAAGAGGGGAAAGCCATTGCTGGGGAGAAGTAATAATCAAGCCTACCCTCCGTATGTGACTTGGATCAGAGCCAGAGCAGATGCTATAGGGATGCCGTTTCCTCATGCCAAGCCAGAAGGCCCTCCAATGATTGAAGAGCCTACCACTGTGCCCATTCAGCAGCATAATCAGGTGTTAGCTAAGCGAGATGAATTGAAGCGGGCAAATGAGGAACTGGAGAAGGAATTGGCTCAGCTCCGAAGCGAGAGGAACGAAGCCGTTCATTCTCTCAAAAGGCAGACAGAGCTGGTGAACCAGCTAGGTACAGACCTGACTAAGCAGATAGCCGAGCGTGAGCGCATGGGTCAAGACTTCAAAGCTGTCAACGACGTACTGGCTACGAAGAAGCAGCACTTGGACGAAGCATATCGGAGGATATCCAAGTTCAACCAGCACTGGAAGGCTTCCCTAGCCACCAGGAAAGAGCGGGAGGATAAGCTGATGCTACAGATCTCCAAGCTGGAAGCCCAGGTGAAGGATAGTGAGAAGAGGTTTGATGAAGAAACCGCTCGCAGATACGCCGCTGAAGGCCAGCTCAACAGGGCTCTCGCTAACCTGAAGGAGCGCAAACTGACGTTTGAGTCCAAGAAGCGAAAGTTAGAAGATTGCTTTGGCGAAGGAGCATGGGAAGGTTCGATCGAAGGACTTCAGTACACCATTGTGCAAAGGGAATTACTCGTCGAAGGGTTACTCACTCTGCCTGATCCTCCAGAAACGAAGGAGTTGTTAGAAGAGTATCGCGCCCGTGGCCGTACTTGACTATTTGTATTCCTTTTGTTTTGATCATTGTTGTATGCTGACCATCACCAGGCTTATTGGCTGAGGTCACGCTGTTGATTCATCTTGTACTCGCTGATGTTGTGTACTGCCTTGATGGGCTTTCTTTATATATGAGATTGTTATTTCCATGATTTGACTCGAACTTTTTATTATTATCAGCACTGGCACTCAGGCACTAGGATTGGGGGAGATCTCCCTAATGCACAGACACACGTTTGCATTTGCATGAAGCATTTGCATAACGAGCATTTTGTTGTTTTTCCTAACCCTTTTGTGTTTTCCAGGTTGTTTCAGGTTGTTTCAGGTGGTTCCAGGATTGATCAGAGACCTATTCACCGCTATCCGACCAGAGCTAATCAAACCAGAATCATGGAGCAAGTGCAAACTGATGTTCAGGAACTCCGTGAAAGAATGGATCGCTTCATGGAGCTCATGCAAGCGGTCGCCAATGGCCAGGATCAGCTCAGAACCTTGGTTCAGCCTCTGATTTCAAGGGTCGACAGCAATGGCGTACTCCATGGTGGGACTGTGCCTACTCCCCCACTAGTTGAAACTCCACAGAATGGTGTTCCCGTGACCGGAGGAAACGGCAGTGCTAACGGCAATGTGATGACCAACATGGGACTCAATACGGCGGGCGTCGGTAACGGGAGTCTGGAAGCTAATGTCAATGTCGGGCTGGGCAACGGCAATGCAGGTGTCGGGAATCTGTTTGGACCTCAGCCATGGCTAGAGGATCGTCAGGACGATGTGTTCTCTCAGAGAGGTGCTGAAGGGGAGCTGAATGCTGAAGCACGGCTTAGATTCAAGGCACTTGAAGATAAGATGAGAGATATCGAGAATCAGAATACTTTGGGCGTTGATATGTCCAAGTTGGGACTAATTGCTGATTTCAAGGTGCCTCCTAAGTTCAAGGTGCCTGACTTTGAAAAATATAAGGGCACCACTTGCCCTCGCGTCCACCTGAGATCGTACTACAGAAAAATGTCTGCTCATTCTGATGACGAGAAGTTGCTGATGCATTTCTTTCAAGACAGTCTTTCCGGGCCATCCCTCGAGTGGTACATGAGTCTGGAGCCTACTAGTGTGCGCACGTGGAAGGATCTTGCTGAAGCATTTGTGCACCACTACCAATACAATAGCGACTTGGCCCCAAACCGAGTCCAGCTGCAGAATCTGTCGCAGAGGAATAATGAAGGATTTAAGGAATACGCCCAGCGGTGGCGTGAGTTGGCAGCTAGGGTTCAGCCGCCGATGGTTGAACGTGAGCTCGTGCAGATGTTTGTAGCCACCCTCCCAGGGGTTTACTATGAGAAGTTGGTCAGCAGTATGTCCAGAACCTTCTCAGATCTCATTATCACGGGTGAGCACGTCGAAAATGGGATCAAGATCGGGAAAATTCAAGGTGAATCATCCTCAGCTGGAGGCGGAAAGAAACCTTATAGTGGCAAAAGACGAGAAGGAGAAGCGAGCGTTGTGATCAACGCTCGAAGGAAGGGTAAAGGTCCTCACCAGCAGGTGGCCAGCATAACTATCCCAGCAGTTCCACAGCAGCAGCAACCGAATCAACAGGGATATAGAAAGTATCAGAATCGGGCACCTTTGGCAAACCGTCACCTCGAGACACCGCCCATGTCGTACGCGCAACTCTTGCAGACTTTGCTTCAGCTACAGTTGATCCAGAAGAGAACGCTGGCTCCCTTGACAGGGGCGCCTCCGCCAGGTTACGACGCGAATGCCACTTGTGAGTTTCACTCAGGGGCACCAGGCCACACAATAGAGAACTGCAAAGCCTTCAAGCATAAGGTGCAGGACATGGTGGATGCCAAGATCATCAATTTCTCTGATAATGTGCCAAATGTCACAAAGAATCCTATGCCGAATCATAGGGGAGGCGGAGTGAACGCCATTATCGAAGACGAGAGTTCGGACTTGTTGACTGACGTCAGAGATCTGAAGATGCCGCTTAGCTTCGTTAAAGCTAAGTTGTTGAAAAGAGGGTTCTTTCCAGGTTGCGGAGAGCTATGTATGGATTGTGCCACACGTTCTGATGGATATGAGCAGTTGGTCGAAGGAATTCAAAGTCTGATGACTGAAGGGATATTACAGTTCAGCTGGAAGGCCGAAAGCGGATCGGGAGAGGTAATGCTGAAGCAAGATGATGAGGTCGCCACCATCACCATCCCTCGCCAGACGATAACTATTTCTGCGCCCAGACCGCCCACAATTACCATCACCAAAGCTGGGCCAATACCGTTCGAAAGTACGAATGTTGTCCCGTGGCATTATGGGGCTGAAGTTTACTGCAACGGACAGAGGTTGGAGCTGGAACCGTTTGGGTCGACGGTGGAGAACCTTACAGGGATCAGTGGTATTACTCGCAGCGGAAGAGTGTTTGCACCACCAGAGGTCGTGGTGGATAAAGCAGTCAGAGCTGATGTGGCTGATAAAGGTAAAAGTAAAGTCGTTGAAGAGGTCCCGCGTGGGGCAGAAAAAGACTTACTTGTTAAAGATGCCGAGGAGTTTATGCGGTTGATTAAAAAGAGTGACTACAAGATTGTAGATCATCTCCATCAGACGCCCTCGAAGATTTCCATCCTGAACTTGTTGCTGTGTTCTGAAGCACACCGCAACGCGCTGCTGAAGGTGTTGAACGCCGCCTATGTACCGCAGGAAATATCGGTAAATCAGCTAGAAGAGGTCGTAGCCCACGTAAATGCTGGAAATGGGCTAGGTTTCACAGACCTGGAGCTGACGCCAAAAGGGAGGAATCACAATAGCGCCCTGCACATCTCGATAGAGTGTAGGGGCACGATTATGTCGCATGTGTTGGTGGATACGGGTTTGTCACTTAATGTTCTTCCGAAGAAGGCATTAATTGAAGGAAAATTGCGATCTAAACGCAACGAAAAACAAAAATTTCCTTTAGTGATCCTTACGAATGAGCATGGTCAGTGATAGAATCGTTACCTCTTTGTGGCGATTCAGATCTTTGATGCAGCGATCACAAGCGTTGATGAAGTGCAACGCCTCTACTCAGTCCACACGAACAGTTTCCGGTCACAGTGCTAGCTGCTTACGAACGGAATTATTTGAGTGAGAAAAGAGAATCAAAAACGAAATTGCATCAAGTGAAAGCTTCATCACAAGGGTTCCTTTTATAGACTCTCTTGTGGGCTGCGGGCTAAAAACCCAATTCACATGATCCATAATAATATTATATATTATTATAATAACTATTATTATAATAAATATATTTATTTTATTATTATTTTATAACCATTATAAAATAACAATAATTATTATTATATTATCCGAATTTCTATTTTTTCACTTAAGTGCACCGTACCTTACGGTGTTCCTTTGATTTCTCTATCTCTCATCAAACTGTCCTTATGTGTGTGACCCTGTAGGATTTCGTAACGTTGGTAATTATATTAAATTATATATTTAACATAATAAACAGTAAGCGGTATCTTGCAACACATCACTGCTACGCAAGTCACGAAAATGTCATGTGATCTGACAAAACCTTTTTCGTGATAATATATGTTTGTACAATTACCCTTTTGCCCCTATGTCTATATTGAACACAAGGCATACACTGTGTCATCCTTGTCCAGTTCAATATTGGGCCCTTAGACATTTCTCCTGTTATGCAGGATTGGCAAATTCCATCTAGGACACTCATGTCCCTCAGCATGCTTCGTGGAGTGCCCATCAACTGTCTTTATGATCATCCAGTTACGGATAATGTTTGATCAGCAATAAAGCACCCGACTCTACATCTAGGGTCCATAGTGGTTTCAGGTCGAAGGGTGGTAATACACCATTATCACCATGAGAATAACTTATGACACTTTGCATAACATACTATGTAGTATTCTCATAGCGGGTCAATCCGGTATAAATATTACTCCTAATATTTATACCTATGTCAAGACTTGATAACTCTTTATCCATGATCCATGAGATGTGATCATCAGTCTATCTTCATAATAGTCTCAATGCTTTTAATGTTATCCCAATTTGCAATAAAGCTTGACTACGAATATTTTAAGAATAATGTCTTTATGTTTAATGGGATCTCATGATTAAGTCACACTTAACATTTCATTAAACAGACTAACTATTCTAGGGACTTTATTATTCTGAAAGACAAACATAATAAAGAAATGCCTTTTATTATTAAACGAATAATCCGATACAAGTACCAAAAAGTATTGGCCTCTAGGGCTTACACCAACAATCTCCCACTAGCACTAGAGCCAATTAGGCATACCCTTAATACCCATAGATCTAGTATGACCATCATGCTTCTGTTGCGCAAGAGGCTTTGTTAATGGGTCAGCGATATTGTCAAGTGTAGGTACTCTGCATATCTTCACATCTCCCCGATCGATTATCTCTCGAATGAGGTGATAACGCCTAAGTATGTGTTTGGATCGTTGGTGAGATCTAGGCTCCTTAGCTTGTGCGATAGCACCATTGTTATCACAATATAAACCAATGGGATCCACAATGCTAGGGACTATGCCAAGTTCACTAATGAACTTCTTGATCCAAACAGCTTCCTTTGCTGCATTTGAGGCAGCAATATACTCGGCCTCAGTTGTAGAATCAGCAACTGTTTCTTGCTTTGAACTTTTCCAGCTCACAGCGCCACCATTGAGACAGAACACATAACCAGATTGTGATCTAAAATCATCCTTATCTGTCTGGAAGCTAGCATCAGTGTAACCAATTACATCAAGCTCTTCCTGACCTCCATATATCAAGAATGAATCCTTAGTCCTTCTCAAGTACTTAAGGATATTCTTGACAACTACCCAGTGAGCATCATCGGGATCAGATTGGTACCTACTCGTTGCACTTAATGCATACGAGACATCTGGTCGAGTACATAACATGGCATACATGATAGATCCTATTGCAGATGCATATGGAATCTTATTCATGCGATCCCTTTCTTCCTTAGTTGAAGGGGATTGTGTTTTTGATAAACACAGACCATGTTGCATAGGTATGAATCCTTTCTTGGAATCATGCATATTAAAGCGTCTCAACACTTTATCTATGTATGTACTCTGACTTAGGCCAAGCAGTTTTTGTGATCTATCTCTATAGATCCTAATTCCTAATATATAGGCTGCTTCACCTAGGTCTTTCATAGAAAAACAATTCCCTAACCAAGTCTTCACTTGTTGCAAGGTAGGGACATCGTTTCCAATGAGTAATATGTCATCTACATATAATACCAGAAACACGATCATGCTCCCACTAACCTTCTTGTAGACACAAGGTTCATCTTCATTTTTGATGAATCCATATTGTTTTACGGTTTCATCAAAACGAAGATTCCAGCTTCTGGAAGCTTGCTTCAATCCATAGATTGATCGCTGTAACTTGCATATCTTTTGGGCATCTTGTGGTATGTCAAATCCTTCAGGTTGTGTCATGTACACATCCTCAAGAAGATTCCCATTAAGGAAAGCAGTTTTGACATCCATCTGCCATATTTCATAATCATGATATGCAGCGATGGCAAGTAAAATCCGAACAGATTTAAGCATTGCAACTGGTGAAAAGGTTTCATCATAGTCAACCCCATGAATTTGTTTATAGCCTTTTGCAACCAGTCTTGCTTTATAGGTATGTACCTTACCATCCATGTCAGTCTTCTTCTTGAAGACCCACTTGCATCCTATAGGGTTAACTCCTATAGGAGGTTCTACCAAGGTCCAAACCTGGTTTGTGTACATGGAATCCATTTCAGATTTCATGGCTTCTAGCCACTTCTCAGACTCAGGACCAGTTATGGCCTCTTTGTAGGTCACAGGCTCATCTTGATCCATGAGTAATACATCACCCTGATCACTTATGAGATATCCATATCTCTCAGGTTGGTGACGTATCCTGCTTGACCTACGCTGGTCTTGTTCTACTTGAGCAGGTTGCTCTTCCACAACTACTTGTGTTTCCCGCTCTAGTTCCTCCATAGGTGTTTCAATGTTTTGTGATTCTTGAATTTCTTCAAGCTCTATTTTCCTCCCACTGTTTCCTTTGGAAATAAAATCCCTTTCCAGAAAGACTCCAGTTCGAGCGACAAACACTTTGCCCTCAGAAGGATTGTAGAAGTAATATCCTCTTGTTTCTTTAGGATACCCCACAAATAAGCATTTGTCAGATTTGGGCTCAAGCTTGGTTGAAATTTGTCGTTTGACGTAAACTTCGCAACCCTAAATCTTCATGTAAGACATATGTGGTTTCTTACCACTCCATATCTCATATGGTGTCTTATCAACCTTTTTGGATGGAACACGGTTAAGTGTGTAAGCTGCTGTTAATAATGAATGTCCCCAAAAGGAGTTTGGAAGATCGACGTGACTCATCTGGATCGGACCATGTCTAACAAGGTTCGATTTCTTCTCTCAGATACACCATTCCATTGTGGTGTTCCAGGAGGAGTAAGTTGGGATAGAATCCCATACTCTTTTAGATGGTCATCAAATTCTAGGCTTAAATATTCACCGCCTCGATCTGATCGAAGAACTTTAATATTCTTACCTAGTTGGTTTTGTACTTCATTCTTGAATTCCTTGAACTTTTCAAAGGACTCAGATTTGTGTTTCATTAAATACACATATCCGTATCTACTGAAGTCATCAGTAAAAGTGATGAAGTACTGAAAACCTCCTCTGGCTGGTATGTTCAGTGGTCCACATACATCAGTATGTATGAGTGCCAAAAGATCATTAGCCCTTTCACCTTTTCCTGTGAATGGGGACTTTGTCATCTTTCCAATTAAACAAGATCTGCATGTCTCATATGATTCATAATCAAAAGAGTCCAAGAGTCCATCTTTATGGAGTTTGGAAATGTGTTTCTCATTTATGTGGCCTAATCGACAGTGCCAAAGGTAAGTTGGATTCAACTCATTAGGTTTCAACCTTTTAGTATTAATGTTATAAATTGGCATTTCAAGATCAAGGACATATAGTCCATTATTCATTTTTGCAGTAGCATAGAATATATCATTCAAATAAATGGAGCAACAATTGTTCCTTATTATGAATGAAAAACCAAACTTGTCCAAACAAGAAACAGAAATAATATTCCTGCTAATTGCAGGTACATAATAACAGTTCTCTAACTGAATTATTAAACCACTAGGTAAAGTTAAAACATAAGTTCCTACAGCTAAAGCAGCAACCTTTGCTCCATTGCCAACTCGTAGGTCAACTTTACCTTTTGCCAAATCTCTACTCCTTTTTAGCCCCTGCACATTAGTACAAATGTGAGAACCGCATCCAGTATCTAATACCCATGATGCAGAAGTAGATAAATTAATTTCAATAACAAAAATACCTGAATTTGAAGTCTCTACTCCATTATTCTTATCTTCCAGGTACTTTGGGCAATTTCTCTTCCAATGTCCGGTCTTACCGCAATGGAAGCAAGTGCCCTCCTTTGCTATTCCTCCACTAGGCTTCAAAACAGGAGGAGTGGGTTTGGGTTTGGAAACTTCCTTGCCTTTACCTCTACCACCCTGTTTGATGGGCCTCTTGTTCTGTTTCTTTCCATTACTGACCATCAGAATGGATTTCCCTTTTGTCTTCATATTCTGCTCAGCAGTTCTCAACATGCCTGGCAGTTCTGGAAGACTTTTGTCCAAGTCATTCATATTGAAATTCAGGACAAACTGACTGAAGCTCTCTGGCAACGATTGCAAGATCAGATCAATCGCAAGTTCTTTTCCAAGGGGAAACCCTAATCTGTCAAGGTTCTCCACATACCCAATCATCTTGAGTACATGGGGACTTACAGGGGCTCCCTCAGCTAACTTGTTGTTAAAAAGGGACTTTGAAACCTGAAACCTCTCATTTCTTGCTTGCTCTTGATAAAGCATTTTCAGATGTCCGATCATATCGAACGCAGACATGTTCTCGTGTTACTTTTGCAACTCAGAGTTCATGGTAGCAAGCATGAGGCAAGCGGTTTCATTGGCATCATCGAAATGCTTCTTATAAGCATCTCTTTCTGCCTTTGGTGCAGAACTAGGAGGTTCCTCCTCAGGAACTGGTGTCTCCAAGACATACAGCTTCTTATCGTGCTTGAGGACAATCCTCAGATTATGGTGCCAATTCAGGAAATTTGTCCCAGACAATTTTTCCTTATCTAGGATGGATCGCAAAATATTGTTCGATGTGTTTGTTGTCATGGTAATCTACAAGAGAAATATGAAAATATAAGTATCATTAAAACAACATATTTAATTAGGCCTTTAATCAAATATGCTCCCACTATTTTATTCAAAACAAATGACCCTCATCATTTGATTCGGAAAATCCCGTTGGAAGACTTTCTAGTGGGTCGAGATCCATGTTTCACTTTGTTTTAAGTCAGCGTTAGGCTGATTACACAAAACTAAGTTATTTAGGTAGGAACTCCTTCCAATTGTATCTCATACAACTCTCGAATATTTTCAATTGGGTGAATAACTCCTTATTCTGATCCATCACATGAATCATTCCCAATTCTTGCTTCTAAACATATATAATCTTATTATAATTTGTTTAGTTAAGTTTGACCCATTGTTTTAGCAATTGGATATTACAATTATCCCATCACACCTTACTAATATATAACATGCACCTCGCGTAGGCGAAACCTACAATGCTCGATACTAGTCTTGATGAGTGCTAAAAATTGGAAAGCATAAACTTAATATTTAATTTTGAGGGAATTTGTTATTAGTTTGATCTCACCGGCTTAACATGCAAAACGTCTCTCACATGCATCAACATACAATTACATGCATCAACATACATATAAAAAGATACAATTATGGCCCCTAACGCAATTGTTCTCTCAAGCCAATGAGAGAACCTAAGCTAACCTAATAACGATCTAAGCTTCTCCAAGCATGATCTCCAAGGTTATCCTCCTTTAATATTGAATACTTCCTTTTTTTTTCATAACATAATATTACATTACATATAAGAAAACTCGTTTTACATACGAGGGAGTGAGATGAGAAAAGAAGTTACATAAAGAGATTGAGAGAGAGGCACGACACGCAGGCCGTATTCAAAAATCCCAAAACAATAATAAAGGATAAACTAAGGCCATAACTGATCACCACAAATAAATAATAATAAACACACTTTTATTATTAGTTTAAAATTCCGATAATTAAATAAACTAAATTAAATTTCGGCTGATTGATCACACTTTGCAGACTTAGCCGGGGGGTTCCGCTGCCCGGTCAGCGGATGGTGGTTCCGCTGACTGTTCAGCGGACGGGGGTCAAGGGGGAAGCGCCTCCTTGCGGGGTTGTTAGGGGCAGCGCCCCGACGAAAAATTTTATGAACACTTCATTGTATTTCACGTCGTTTCCTGCACAACTTTTGTGCATTTACAACCCCAACCGGAAAAGTCTGCGGCAATACAACACTTGTACTGCCATTAATCCTAATGCAACAATTTCATGCCGTCAAATACAACTCGATTGATAACTCAATATGATAGATCAACATGTCATTGCTTCACCATACTAACGTCGGATTCCGAAGCGAATGAAAATGATGATCTTTCAAAAGAATTACAATCCTTATGTGATTGAATGGATGAAATCAAAACAGTATATCCCATATACCATCTTTGCATCAGAATTTCTTATATCTTATATAAAAGTGATCGATCTAATTGTGTAACCTATGGATGATCAATGTATCGCACAACTTCACCATACTAATGTCGGTTTCTGAAGCATAATCAACATCAATCATCCAAATCGTACACAACAGATGCCAAATTTAATTAATCGTTTATTGTTAAATTCATTCTATGTTTTAATCGAATCAAATACAGAAAAGACGGAAATTTAACAGCTATCAGATCCATGGTTTCGTAAGTGGCTCTGATACCACTGAAGGAAAATTGCGATCTAAACGCAGCGGAAAACAAAAATTTCCTTTAGTGATCCTTACGAATGAGCATGGTCAGTGATAGAATCGTTACCTCTTTGTGGCGATTCAGATCTTTGATGCAGCGATCACAAGCGTTGATGAAGTGCAACGCCTCTACTCAGTCCACACGAACAGCTTCCGGTCACAGTGCTAGCTGCTTACGAACGGAATTATTTGAGTGAGAAAAGAGAATCAAAAACGAAATTGCATCAAGTGAAAGCTTCATCACAAGGGTTCCTTTTATAGACTCTCTTGTGGGCTGCGGGCTAAAAACCCAATTCACATGATCCATAATAATATTATATATTATTATAATAACTATTATTATAATAAATATATTTATTTTATTATTATTTTATAACCATTATAAAATAACAATAATTATTATTATATTATCCGAATTTCTATTTTTTCACTTAAGTGCACCGTACCTTACGGTGTTCCTTTGATTTCTCTATCTCTCATCAAACTGTCCTTATGTGTGTGACCCTGTAGGATTTCGTAACGTTGGTAATTATATTAAATTATATATTTAACATAATAAACAGTAAGCGGTATCTAGCAACACATCACTGCTACGCAAGTCACGAAAATGTCATGTGATCTGACAAAACCTTTTTCGTGATAATATATGTTTGTACAATTACCCTTTTGCCCCTATGTTTATATTGAACACAAGGCATACACTGTGTCATCCTTGTCCAGTTCAATATTGGGCCCTTAGACATTTCTCCTATTATGCAGGATTGGCAAATTCCATCTAGGACACTCATGTCCCTCAGCATGCTTCGTGGAGTGCCCATCAACTGTCTTTATGATCATCCAGTTACGGATAATGTTTGATCAGCAATAAAGCACCCGACTCTACATCTAGGGTCCATAGTGGTTTCAGGTCGAAGGGTGGTAATACACCATTATCACCATGAGAATAACTTATGACACTTTGCATAACATACTATGTAGTATTCTCATAGCGGATCAATCCGGTATAAATATTACTCCTAATATTTATACCTATGTCAAGACTTGATAACTCTTTATCCATGATCCATGAGATGTGATCATCAGTCTATCTTCATAATAGTCTCAATGCTTTTAATGTTATCCCACTTTGCAATAAAGCTTGACTACGGATATTTTAAGAATAATGTCTTTATGTTTAATGGGATCTCATGATTAAGTCACACTTAACATTTCATTAAACAGACTAACTATTCTAGGGACTTTATTATTCTGAAAGACAAACATAATAAAGAAATGCCTTTTATTATTAAACGAATAATCCGATACAAGTACCAAAAAGTATTGGCCTCTAGGGCTTACACCAACATTAATGAAGTTGGATACTCGTGGAGTGATTTGCACACCCAGTGATCTGGTTGTGAAGGCGTTCGACGGAACTAAACGACATGTTTTCGGGGAGGTGACCCTGCCAATCCAAGTTGGTCCGGAAACGTTCGACGCGGTCTTTTATATTATGGACATCATGCCTGCCTACAGTTGTCTCTTAGGCCGGCCGTGGATCCATGATGCTGGTGTCGTGACCTCCACGTTGCACCAGAAGCTCAAATATGCTGTCGGAGGTAGCATCGTAACGGTGTGCGGCGAGGAAGACATAATGGTGAGCCATTTGTCGTCCTTCAAGTATGTGGAAATGGATGGGGAAATCCACGAAACTCTATGCCAAGCGTTCGAAGCTGTTAAAGTGAAGGACGTAGCTCCTGTAGTCACGGAAAAGCCAGAGATGACTCTCTCCTCATTCAAGGAAGCTCGGGCCGTTGTCCAGGCCGAATCTACCCCAGGCTGGGGGCGAATTTTGGAGATACCTAACAAGCAGGACAAGTTTGGGTTGGGATATTCTCCTGGAGCTGAAGCTTCTTCTTCTTCTAGCAGTGCGTCTCGAGGTAAAGGGCCGATCCAGTTTACCAGTGGCGGAGTGATTTTCGAAAGCATCAACGCGGTGTCTGAAGACAGCGGAGATAGCGATTGTGACCTCGACTCTTGGATCCAGCCAAGCAAGCCAGGCGAGAGCCTCACCAACTGGTCCGTCAAGGATATCATCCAGATGACAAGCGAAGAGTAATGATTTACTTTTTTCCAATCATTGTGCAACCCTATGTCTTACCTGGGGCATAGTGGTTTTATTGTCAGGGCCTTGTTGGATTATGTACATGCATTTTGTTAATAAATCAAAGGCGTTTTTCTTTGTATTCAAATATTGTGATCTCTGTTATTCCTGTTTTATATTTGTTTTGAAAAACAATAAAATGGCAATGGGGGTTTGTGCTAATCTGCACATCCTTGTTTTAAACTTAACCCTTGTTATTGCAGGATCCACATAGCAGATGACATCGACTCTGGACCTTCTACGGCTCACTTCGACTTCGATTGCCCGATCTATCAAGCCGAAGAAGAGATTGATGAAGACGAATACCTTTCTGAAGAGTTGGCCCGCTTGTTGAAACAAGAGGAGAAAGTTATTCTGCCTCATGAAGAGGAGATCGAGATTGTGAATTTGGGTTCTGAAGAACTCGTCAGGAACGTCGGGATATGGGCTGCATTGCAGAGCGATGTCAAGCAGAGATTGGTCGAGATGCTAAGAGAGTATAGTGACGTCTTTGGTTGGTCATACGAAGATATGCCCGGACTTGACACTGACATCGTGGTCCACCACTTGCCGCTTCGAGAAGATTGTCCTCCCGTTAAGCAGAAGCTTAGGAGGACGAGACCAGACATGGCCGTTAAGATCAAAGAAGAAGTGCAGAAACAGCTTGATGCTGGCTTCTTAGCGGTCACTACTTACCCTCTGTGGGTCGCCAACATAGTGCCTGTACCGAAGAAGGTCGGTAAGGTACGAATGTGCGTCGATTATCGGGATTTGAATAGGGCGAGCCCTAAAGATGATTTCCCGCTTCCTCATATCGATGTGTTGGTCGACAATACAGCCTAGTTCTCTGTGTTTTCGTTCATGGATGGCTTCTCCGGTTACAATCAGATCAAGATGGCGCCGGAGGACATGGAGAAAACTACGTTTATCACCCCTTGGGGAACATTTTGCTACAAGGTAATGCCTTTCGGTCTGAAGAACGCAGGGGCCACTTACCAACGAGCAATGGTAACTTTGTTTCATGACATTATTCATCATGAGCTTGAAGTTTATGTTGATGGCATGATTACAAAGTCCCAAACGGAGGAGGGACATCTGGTCAATTTGCTGAAGCTTTTTGAGAGGCTTAGGAAGTTCAGGTTGAGGCTGAATCCTAACAAGTGTACTTTCGGAGTACGGTCCGGAAAGTTACTGGGGTTTATCGTGAGTGAAAGAGGCATCGAGGTTGATCCTGCGAAAATTAAAGCGATACAAGAAATTCCAGTGCCAAAAACAGAAAAAGAAGTTCGTGGTTTCTTGGGTAGAATAAACTACATTGCAAGGTTTATCTCTCAGCTCACGGCCACGTGTGAACCGATGTTCAAGCTGTTAAAGAAAGATTAGGCGATTATCTGGAACGAGGATTGCCAGAAGGCATTCGACAAGATAAAGCAGTATCTTCAGGAACCTCCAATCTTGATACCCCCAGTGGCTGGACGGCCACTAATCATGTACTTGACAGTTCTTGAGAATAGTATGGGGTGTGTTCTCGGTCAGCACGACGAGACGGGCAGAAAGGAGCATGCCATTTATTATTTGAGTAAAAAATTCACTGACTGTGAATCTCGCTACTCGATGCTGGAGAAGACGTGTTGTGCACTAGCCTGGGCTGCCAAACATTTACGACAGTACATGCTCAACCACACCACCATGCTAATTTCGAAGATGGATCCGATCAAGTACGTCTTCGAGAAGCAAGCGCTTTCGGGCAGAATTGCCAGATGGCAAATGGTGTTGACGGAATATGACATTCAGTATGTTTCCCAGAAGGCCATCAAGGGAAGCGTATTGTCTGATTACCTTGCCAAACAGCCGATCAAAGATTACCAACCGATGAAATTTGAATTCCCTGATGAGGATATCATGTTTCTCAAAGCGAAGGATTGCGATGAGTCGTTGCCCGACAAGGGGCCAGATAGGAAATCCCAGTGGAAGTTGATATTCGACGGGGCGGTTAATTCTTACGGAAGTGGCATAGGGGCGGTCATCACGACTCCCCACGGATCCCATATCCCGTTCACTGCGAGGCTGACGTTTCCAATCACCAATAATGAAGCGGAGTACGAAACATGCATCATGGGTCTAGAAGAAGCAATTGATTTGAGAATCAAGAACCTAGACGTATATGGTGACTCGACACTTGTGATTAACCAGATTAAGGGGGAGTGGGAGACTCGCCAATCGAATTTGGTGCCGTACATGAATTATGCCAGAAGGCTACTTCCGTTCTTTGATAGAGTGGAACTCCATCATGTGCCCAGGGCCGAAAATCAGATGGCTGATGCCTTAGCCACGTTGGCTTCTATATATAAAGTCAATTTTTAGAATGAAGCCCCAAGAATTGTCCTTTCTCGTCTTGATAGACCTGCATTCATCTTTGCGATCGAGGAAGCCGCCGACGGCAAGCCATGGTTCCATGACATCCAAACTTTCCTTATGACTAAGGAGTATCCTGCAGGTGCGTCAACCCAGGATAAGAAGACTCTGAGGAGGCTGTTTGGAAATTTTTATCTCAATCCTGATGGAGTTTTGTATAAAAGAAACCACGATCTCATGCTACTCAGATGTGTAGATGAGAAAGAGGCGAGTATGCTCATGGAAGAAGTCCATGAAGGCACATTTGGTACGCACGTCGGCGGGCATGCTATGACAAGAAAGATCCTGAGAGCAGGATACTACTGGCTGACGATGGAATCGGATTGTTTCAAATTCGCGAAGAGGTGTCATAAATGCTAGATTTATGCTGATAAAGTTCATGTGCCGCCGTGCCCGTTAAATGTCATGTCCTCCCCATGGTCGTTCTCCATGTGGGGCATCGACATGATAGGCAAGATCGAGCCCACTGCATCTAACGGTCATCGCTTCATTTTAGTAGCTATCGACTACTTCACCAAGTGGGTGGAGGCAGCCTCATATGCTAATGTGACCAAGCAGGTGGTGGCTAAATTCATAAAGAGGGACATCATCTGTCGTTACGGAATTCCCGAGCGGATCATTACTGATAATGGTTCGAATCTGAATAACAAGATGATGAAGGAGCTGTGCCAGAGTTTCAAGATTGAACACCACAACTCATCTCCTTACCGGCCGAAGATGAACGGCGTCGTTGAAGCGACCAATAAGAACATCAAGAAGATTGTTCAGAAGATGGTTGTGACCTACAAAGATTGGCACGAGATGCTGTCGTTTGCATTGCACGGTTATCGTACAACGGTACGTACGTCAACCGGGGCAACTCCTTTCTCCTTAGTGTACGGTATGGAAGTTGTCCTACCGTTAGAAGTGGAGATCCCTTCTTTGCGAGTTTTGGTTGATGTGAAACTCGACAAGGCAGAATGGATTACGAACCGACTGAACCAACTCAGCCTGATGGACGAGAAGAGGTTGGCATCGATTGCGCACAGTCGTTTATACCAAAGCCGAATGAAGAAAGCTTATGATAAGAAGGTGCATCCTAGAAGCTTTCAGACGGGTGATCTCGTCCTGAAGAAGATTCTTCCTCCACACTCTGATCACCGGGGCAAGTGGACTCCCAATTACGAAGGTCCATATGTCGTCAGCAAGGTCTTCTCGAGAGGAGCTTTATTGTTATCCACGATGGATGGTGAAGATTTTGCATCCCCGGTGAACGCGGACGCAGTTAAAAAATACTTTGCTTGAAAGCGACCCGCTGGACAGTAAAAAGAGAGTCCAGGCAAAAATGGGGCATCCCGACGAACCATAAAAAAGGAAAAAGGTTCGGGCAAAAATTAGGGATATAAATTGAAAAAATGTACACCCGCAAAGTCGAAAACCCGGATGGGCGACTTTGGCAAAAAAGGGTATCCCGGTGAACTGAAAACCCGCAAAGGGCGGTTCACGCAAAAGTTAGGGATTTGAAAAAGCAAATGACTACGTTCCGCGTGTGGACTTTCTTTGTTTAATGGTTTGGAAGACCTGAGGGCCGTTTATCAAAATCAATCTCTTCTGAAGCTGAAGCGTCGGAGAAGTATCGAAGTCGAGGGGGTCATAGAGGGATCAACTCATGGTGTTCGTCTACGCCTCGTTGCCAACATTTGTATATACTGATGTATATTTATGTTTTATTTTTCTGCGCGACTTCCTCATTCCAGGAGCTTGCATTTGTTGTAAAACATTTTTACCCATTCAGGGGTTCGTTATCAATAAAATGTATACTATTCAGCAATTCTGTTTGCCTGTTTAGCATTTATCTGTTTTGTTTGTGAAAAAGAACGCCGATGTTTTTGATAAAATGCGCATACATAAACCTACTGGCCTAGGCCACTGATTGTTGAAACAATGAATTACTTAAACATTGTCACGAGATAATAACCTTGATAGGTCTCTTTGAGAAGGGTATCTTGTCTGTTTGTTTGTGTTGTTACAGGTGTAGCATATTCCAGACAGTGCGTCGTGCACATCCCCAAGCAGGATGATTCCTCCTTCTCCAACAAAGTTCAGCAGCCTCTCCTCGCAGAGTCTGAACACGAGATCGTGAGCATTGATAGGTCTCCCCCGGCGGAGAAGATTCCCTCCCCAATCAGATGCATCCTGAAGGAACGTCATCTCCTCAGCTGAGTCATTCACAGAAGTGTGCAGCAGTTGATAGTTCAAGACTAAAGTCTCCAGCGGAATTGAATTTCCCCACAGAGTCGTAATCTCCCCTGGAAACAGGATGATTTCTTCTCCCCCAGCCGAGGTTGCAGATCCCTAAGAGAGCCGAGTCCTTGGAAGCCGCTCAGGCCATGATTGGTTTTCCCCAGTAGAGTGTCGAATAGCTGATGCTGTGTTTCCCCGCCGGAGTCGTTATCTCCAGGAAAGCTTTGACAATGAATGCTGGGCAGTTTATTTCTGCGATTGACATCGCTTTCCTCAGCAGGTCCAGGTTTTCGTAGAGCTTCGTTCCCTTGCAGCAGTCAACTGAAGTTTGTTTCCCCTGCGGAGTCCGATTGAGATTGGCGGGACCTCTTTCCCCTCAGCAGGATGATTCCTCCCCCTACCAGAGTGGTTCCTTCTCCTTGACAGGAGGATTCTCCCTTCAACATTTATTTTGCTGACGAGATCGCATCATTTTGCATGACTGCATAGCATTTATCATAAACGCGTAGCATTTCCACCGTGTGGAGCATTGCGCCATTGCCGAAGCATATGCATAGTAAGCATGATCTAGGTTGTTACCGTTCTTGTTTTGCAGGTGTTCCGCCGCAGAATTGATTGCTCAAGATGATTCCTGAATACTCCCCAACGGAGTCGCTTGCTCAAGATGATTCTTGAAGTCCCCAGCGAAGGCTTCGGCTCAACATGATTCTTGAATTCCCCAGCAAGGTCGTTTGCTTAAGATGATTCTTAAAATCCCCAGTGCAGTCGCCAGAGTTGGTTGCTCAAGTTGATGCTTAGAGTCCCCGGCCGAGTGTTTGCTCAGGATGATTCCTGAAATCTCCAGCATAGTTATCGGTTCAGGATGAGTCTTGAAGTCCTCGGCGGAGTTATTTGTCCAAGATGATTCTTGAAGTCCTCAGCAGAGTTGATTCATCCAGAATGATTCCTGGATCCCCGAAGCAGAGTTACTTGATAGTTCTCCAAAATCCCCAGCGGAGATGCGTCATCCCCAGTAGGTTTCTGAACAGCGAAGTTGAAACTTCCCCTGAAGACTTGATGATTGAATTCCAACCGTGTTAACGAAGCAGTTCTCTCAGCTGATGCGGAGTGCCTGATGGCAGAAGATTGGATATCCCCAACTGGTTCATGATTGACCGAGAATTCTATTCCCAACTTACTGATAAAGTCCGGCTGATGCCCGAAAGTTTTCTTTGGATGCCTGACGGCATGATCGACCATGCATTACCGGTTACCGTGTGACCAATTCTCCAGCTAGTTGTCGTGCAGCTAATATTTCAGTGTTCAAAGATTTGTTCCCATCAGAGTACCGTGTACTTGCGCAGTTAGCAAATTTTCGGGTTTGTCGGTATTCAACCGTCTCGCACCTTGATTGGTTGAGAGCTGTTATCATTTGCATTTCATTGACATGTGTGCAGGAGATCAAGATGTATGATTACCAATCAAGAGCACCACAAGAGTTTGAAGCTAGCCAAGAAGGTTATTCAAGTGTTCAAGGGTTGATATCTTTGTTAGAGAAGTTAAGAGATCCTCAGAGAGAGTGGTTGAAACCACAGTTGTGTGCCTCCTAACTTGAGAGTTGTGGGGGAGCTCCTCAGATGATTCTGAAGCTATGAGGATGGACTTGAAGCTTTGAGAGAGCTTATGAGATGTCTTGAAAGCCATCATGAAGCCTAGAGAGGTCATTGTGCAAGATTAAAGAGACCCAGCCATGAGTGGTATAATTAGGGTTTGACTGAGTCAACCCTAGGTCAACTGATGATTTGGAGAGGGTTGAGACCTAATCCCAGGGACATGTGATCATGGATTGATGCATTGAGATGTTATAAGGATGATTCCAAGGTCAACTCATCATGATTGAAGAGTTTGAGAAGTTTCAAGCTAGGGTTTCTAAGGCTTGACAGTGTAAAATCCCCTAGTTTGACCCCTATCTTCAAGGCAGTTTAGATCAAGATGTGATTGACATCTCATCTTACCCCCAACATGAATGTTGTAGAGCTTGCTCTTAGATTTAATTTTAGTACTAGAAGTCCTTGATAGGATTTGTAGAGCTCAAGTTATGACTTTGACAAGTTACAGGTCATCTGAGGTATGTGAATCTGGGGCCTTGAAAGTCACCCAACTTGCATCCAACTTTTGCCCAAGAAGGATGATTCCTATGAACTTTTGATCAACATGAATGTTGTTCCTTATCTTCTTAGCTTTCTAGAGAGTACTAGAAGTCCTTGATAGGATTTGTAGAACTCAAGTTATGGCTTTGACAAGTCAAGGGCATTTTGGTCTTTTGGAGATTACAGGTCATTTCAACCATAAGGCCATAACCCCCATTTCTAAGCTTCAAATGGAAAAATCTTCAACATCAAACTTGCTTAAAATGATGTTTTAAGGCTAGTAAGGAGGTCATGAGATGTTGAAAGGGCTTGTAGCTCAAAATGGTAAAAATTACCTAAAATGGAGGCATAAGTTAAATAAGTCAAAGTTGGAAATTGAAACTTCCAAGTTACACATCCAAACCATGGCATGTAATAGGTCATTTTGACTCTAAAAAGCATTTTAAAAACAATGGTTCAGCCACATTTTTGATTTGAGGTTTAGATCATGGAATTGCTTTGGAAAATGATTGCTTGCATATTAAGGTACATATGCAAAACACAAGGAAACTCAATACACAAGCTAGTAAAGTATCCTAACACATCATGTATCTCATCTAAGGAGATTTTCAAGTCAGATACAAGTGCTGCAAGAGGTATAGCATGAGATGGTACATGAGATGGATTGAAATCAAAAACTCATGGCATGAGAATCTCAAATTCTCATTGGATGATTCCAGAAAGTTCTGGATGGTTTAGAATCATCCTATATATGGATTAGAACTTGCTCAGATGCAAGGTTGGTGAGAGATTAGAGAGGAGAGTGAGATAGCCATTTCAATTTCTTCCATTGCAAGTTGAAATCAATTTCTACATTCCACACCATTTCCATTGATTCTTTCCATCCTAACACCTTCCATTGATCATACTGAATGTGTGCATACCAAATTGAGGGCAAGATCGTGTGAGATTGGAGAGTTAGCATTTGGATTTTGGAAGCTGCAAGTCACAATCGGGTTTGGAGATTCAAGCTTCTTGGATCAAATCTTTTGCAAACAGAAGCTTTAACATCAATCAAGGAGTGATTCTGAAGAGTTTGAGAGGTTGAACTGAAGATTTGACCTATCTGATATTCAAGATTTGACAGATTTGCAACTTTTCTTCTACACCTTAATTTAAGCATAATTAGTTAGATTTGTTAGGTTAGAATGGTTAGAGACAAGTAGGAGATGGATTCTGGAAAGTTTGAGAGCATTTGGTGAAGTTCAAGATAGTGACACCATTTCTGTTTACCACCATAACTTGCTGAATCTTGAGAGATAATCGTGGCATGATAGCAAGAATCGACCAGTGTAGCATGAGGAAGAGATTGATCACTTTAATTTCAAGAATGGTTAGAGTTGAGATTCGAGCATAATTTGGATTCACTATCGGGTTTAGAGATTGAGGATGATTCTTTGAATTCTAAGGCCATGGTTGTATTCAGGGTTGAATTTAGAGCAGATTAGGGTTTTGAACCATGGATTTTGGTTGAGTTTGGGTGGAATCCGAGTTAGGTATTTGAAGCTCTGTTCATGGAGCTTTCCCTCCATTTCCATGGCTGGAAGAAGAAGATAACATTTTAGTCGTTGGATCATGCAAGGACTGGTTGACCAAGGCCAGATCGTGTGGATGAGATTCATTTGAGTTTGTGAAGAGGAGTTCTGAAGAGCTTAAACGCAACGTATCATTTAATTTCTCGTTTGGGCTTAAGTTGATACTTGCTAGCCACACCCCCATTCCATGGCCCAGTGGTGATTTGAACTGAATTTCTTTACTAAATGCACCGTGTTCTTTTCTTTTTCTTTATAATTTTGAATTTGTTTTCTGATTAAATCTTGGGCCTAGCGCATTTATTGTTTGCACCCCCATTTAGAGCCCATCTGGATAATGAACTGCATATAATTGCTATCTGCACCAATGTTTTCATATTTTAATTTCTTTTTCTCCATTTTTCTTTAATCTTTGAAAAATCATATTAAATAGAAAAATGATTATTTTTGCATGGGGATTTTTTATCCTATTTCATGTTAATGTCTAGAAAATTATAAAATCAAAATATGTGCATTTCATGCATTTTTAATATTTTTTGTGTATTTTCTCTTTTAGTAGCTTTTAATTCCTTTTATGTTGATGCATAGATTTGTAGAATTTTGTTTAGCTAGTTCCCTTTGAATTTTTAGGCCATTCTTTTTAGGATAGTTAGAGTAGGACTTTAGCTCCCCTATGGATTTATTCCATAATTTTTTGATTAATTTTTGATTAGTTTTGATTAGATGACTTTAGGTTGTGTAGATTTAGGTCAATCCTTAACATATGTCCACAATAACACCAGAATTTTGGGTTTCTAGGTCAAGTTAGACATTGGGACATATAGGGTATTAAGGGTAGTCATATAGGATCCCCTATAAATTATATTAGATTTTAATATAATAGTATACTATTTTTAATTGATTTTTGTAATTGATTGTTGTTTGTGTTGCCCTTGTGGGCTTGTGTTTTCTTTTGCTTTGCTTTGTGGGTTTTGCTTGGCTTGGTGGGCTTGGTCTTGCTTTGTGGAGCATGGAGGAGCATAGTGGAAGACTTGAAGATTGAAAAAGGAGCTTGAGAGCTTGAAGACTTGTTTATTTTGTTGTTGTTTTAGGGTTAGGAATTAAGTAGAGCTTAGACTTAGTTGATTCCTTCCTTAAACATGGATGGTATCTTTCACCTCCATTCTTCCCCATGATTCAAGGTCCTTCCATGGTATTCACCTCCCTCCTTTGGAGGGATAAGTGATGGTACCTAGGAAGTAGAACTTTTGAGGGAACCATTCTTTTGATGTTAAACCCTTATAGGTCACCTTTGGTGGTCAATAAGCAATTTAATATCCTAGCTTATCCAGTTAAGTGATTTCTTCTGGTTTGAGTATCTTGAGAGATGTTGGGCTTGAGTGTGAGGATGAAGGCCTCATTGAAGAGTATGGAAGAGGATGACTCCCTGAGCATTGCCATTTCAGCTGAAGCTTGAAGAGCAAGAGGAGCAAGTTGATGCTTGAAGATCCAGTAAAGACTGAATGAACAGCTGAGGCTCAAAGATTGAAGGATGAAGTTGACACTTCTAAATGATTAAAGACTACACAGAGAAGCTGAAGCTTGTAGGAAGAGAAGACCAAGTTGAGACTGGTAAAGCAAGGAGAGTTGAGGCTTAAAGACTGAAGGATTCAATTGAGATTGAGTATAGAGTTGATGCTTGAGGAACAGAGGATAAGTTGATACTTACTTTGAAGCTTGGAGATCCTGAAGGAATCAAGTTGATACTTGTGGTTAAGGGTGAAGCCTGAAGGTGGAACTGATTAAGGAAAGCTGAAGCTTGAAGAAGAAGAATAAGTTGAAACTTATGTGGAAGGGTTGAAACCTGGAGAAGCAAATTGATATTTGTCAAGAGTGTCAGAGGAGCTGAGGCTTGGAGTTGGAAGAGGGGGGAGTTGATCTACTTTTTCCTTTGTTTCTTTTCTGTATTGTTGATGTGCCTTGTTTGACTTGCTTGATGCATTAGAATAAGTCCATATCTAAACTGATTTAATCTAGGAGCATGATTGCACTAGAGATTGAGTTGCTCCCTCTGCTTGTATTGTTACTGTATGGCTTTGCTTGCGGGTATTCGGTAGAGCCCTGCTCCCTTGCCCATGTGGTTTATTTTGCTTGATAGCATTCTATTTTCTTCTGTATGATTGCAGTCTTTTATATCTTGCTTGATAGCACTTGATGTCTTCTGTATGATTACAGTTATTCATATCTGGCTTGAGGTTGAGATGAGCTTGTGGAGGCTGCTGCCCCACACACATTTCCTCCCTCACTTGCATTGCATGCATTTTACAGTCGTTTACTGTTCACTGTTTAAGCTGGTGCTTTATCTGTTTCTGTTTATCATTGACATGATCCCTTAGGACTCTCACCTCCTTTGATAAGGAAGTGATGATAGAACTTTAGGTTGAAACCTATGCATGATAACTTCTAGGAGTTCCCTGTTTCAAACCTCAACTATAGGATGAATCCTTGGCATGACAACAGTAGGACTTGATAGTCTCCCTTTAGTTGAGCCTGTTCTCTTCTCATCTCAAAACGGCTTAAAATACAGTAATTATGAATGATTTCTTTCGTACTTTACGAGCCTTAAGCTATCTGAGAAAGGGTTGTTGGAGAGTTTCTTTTCAACAGTCTGGATGTTTAGTACGGCACCCTTTGGGTGACATGCGACGCATTCACTCTCAGGTCCTAGTCTCTAGTGCGATTGAAATCGCAAACACAATAAAAAGCACTTCTTTCGTAAAAGACAGAAAACAAACTTCAAACCTTTTTTCCCCGTGGGCCCATAATTTAAAGGAAAGCTTTTCTGAAGAAAAGAGTGTCGTTAAACCTCAGCGCCAATGCAAACAGGCTTTGTCCCTAACTGTTGGAACTGTTGTTTAACCCTACTCGATAAAACAGATGAATATGAATCCCCGTAATCCGTAGTATCCCGAACTACGTAAGCTCTGATCTCTCAAGCCTGTTGAGAGTACGTAGGCACAATACTGATGTATTGGCGAGCCACCTTCCCCGTAACCAGTAGTTAGTCGAACTACGTTGGCTCTGATTTCTCATTCTCTGATGAGAATACGTAGGCATAAAGCGCGACACTTTTCCGAGTCATTTTCTTTTCCTTTTAAGCCAGCCTTGATAGGTAGATAGATAAACCAACTCGACCAGTAAACACAACAAGCATGGATCCCGTCGAGTACGACGGACGTGAGGGGTGCTAATACCTTCCCCTTGCGTAACCGACTCCCGAACCCAGACAACGGTTGCAATGATCTTGTCTTACCCTTTTTTGTCAAGTTTTTCCGATCGTTTCCTTTCCCGCTCCGAGGGATAAATAACGAAAGGTGGCGACTCTTCTGTTCTGCTGGCACCTTCTTTTCGCGGAAGCGACAACACCCATTTCATCTTCGAACAACCTTCAACTCGTATTCCTTTTTTCTCCGAAACCCAATCCACCCTCACCATCGCGAGACCCATCAACCATTTCAGAACCAAATCCACTCGCAAACCCCAAAATTCATTTCCTCCATTTGTTCTTAAATCATCATCACCGATCAACACAGCAAACAACCCATAATACCCAAACCTATGGAATTTTCGAAAACAGAGAAGATTGGAAGAAGAAATGGAGTTGAAATCGCAAGATATGAAGAGGAAGACTTTGAGACAAATTGGGATGGTTTTTTCTGAGAAATCTCGCTCGATTTGGTTGAAGTGTTGGGTTTTTGAGCTTTCGTTATTTGTGTGGACATTTCAAGGGTTGATTCACATTGCGTTTTCTTTCCACCGTGTTTGCATTAGAGGGTTTCTTTTGGGGATTGATTTTGGTGGGCCGTGTGGCCCGGCTGGTTTTCCTTTTTCTTTTTATTTTGTTTTTAGTGAGTTTGTTATTCTTGGGCTTTTGAGCCCAACCGGTTTCACCCAGATTTACACCTCGTCTCTATTTCATACCCCTCCATTCTGTTTTTGTTTTCTACTATATTATGTATTATTGTTATATAAAACATTTTATTATGTAAATTATATATTAATTTATTTTTTTTATAATATATTATACTTTTTTTTAGAAGTTTATTATTTTATTTTAGATTTCCTATAGAATTTATGTATTATATTTTTTTTAGAAGTTTATTCATATTTTTTTTAGAAGTTCATTTCCTTTTAGAAGTTGAATTGTTTTCCCATTTGTTATTGGATATTTTGTTCCATTTTTTGGTCGATGAAGAAGTTTCCTCGATTCTTCGTCAAATTATTGATGAGAAATGAAGGATCTGAGACCGAATTGTTTTCTCATTTTCGACTTTATGTCATTTCACCTGTTTTTGGTCGATGACAACATTTCCATAATTCATTACCAGTTAAATTATTGATGAGTAATGGTGGATCCGAGACCACTTCTTTCTCTCCTCATTTCTTTTCATCTTTAGACTTTATTTTGACTTTTGGTGATCGATGAAGTCTTGTAAGTCGAGATCCCACTGTTTTTGGTTCGTGCGACACGATTCAATTGGAGAACGATCCTCAATATCATTTCTCTATCTTTTCCATAGCACAGATATTAATACGCCCTCCTACAGCTTGACTTCCTTATAAGTCGAGTTACGACGGTCCAACGTCATATTGGTCCCGATTCAAAGCATCATCAAGGACCAAAAGAGGAGAAGATTGGAATGGAGCTTGCACACAATGTCAAGGGTCAACGGAACCACTCCGTTCTGTAACATCTTTCTAATTCAAGTCTTTTAATCAATCGACGAGCGTTGTGAGTTCTAAGCATAGATACATGGGAAATGATGAGTGGGGGGGGGGGGGGCTCCTCTCATTCGTCTAGGGTGTTTAGTGTATACCCTTTGGGAAATATACAACGCATTCGCTCCTATGCCTTAGGTTCTAGCGTGTATGTCCCGAGTTCCTCCCTGTTTAGGCGTGTTAGGCCTGCTTCCTCATTCCTCTCGCCCCCGTGCGATCGAAACTTTTTCTCTCGCGTCCTGGCGATTGAGATCCCTTCTCTTGCCCCCGTGCAATCGAGACCGTTTTCCGTAGTTAGCTGAACTACAGCTGCTCTAATTTCTCATACCAGATGAGAATATGTAGGCACAAGACGACGATGTCTTGGCAAGCATCCTTTCCCGTTTTCCGTAGTTAGCTGAACTACAACTGCTCTGATTTCTCATGCTAGATGAGAATATGTAGGCACAAGACATTGATGTCTTGGCGAGCACCCTTTCCCGTTTTCCATAGTTAGCCGAACTACGGCTGCTCTGATCTCTCATATCTGTTGAGAGTACGTAGGCATAGGATTGCGATAATCCTAGCGAGCACTCTTCCTCCTTTCCCCCCTTTAGGTAACCCGTACATTTAAACCAATGACATACTACTTCTGTTCTACCGCAAACAGGTAACGCCTAAGTCTCCAATGGTCGAGCAACAATACACCTAACTGCTAGAATGCGTACGCTAGTATCGTCAACCTTTTCTCTCGCCCCGTGCGATCGAGAACACCCTGTTTACCTGTAGTTAGCCTGAACTACATTTTACTCTGATTTCTCGTACTAGACGAGAATACGTAGGCACAAGATGTGATTTCTTGGCGAGGAATTCCCCCCTGTAGTTTCCCGAACTACGTTGACTCTGATTTTCCCATTGCACGGGGAATACGTAGGCATAGGACGACAATGTCCTATCGAGTCAGTTCTTTCCGTTCTTTCAGTTCCTTCTGTTAGCATTAGCAGTCGTAGATAGTTTGTTTTTTCACCCGTAGACTAGAAAACAAGCGTGGATCTCGTCGAGTATGACGGATATGAGGGGTGCTAATACCTTCCCCTTGCGTAACCGACTCCCGAACCCGAGATATGGTTGCGATGACCTGTCTTATTCCCTTTTCGTAGGTTTTCTCTGATCGTTTCCTTTCCCTCTCTTTGTGATAAATAACGAACGGTGGCAACTCTTCTGTCATTGTCGGCCCCTCTTCACAGTGATGCGATATTAGGGACCAAATAATACTCTGTAATAAGAGACTAGGGCACCCGGGTTTTCAATATCTTAGGCATTTGTTTCCAAACTTATTAAAAAATGTTGATTGTTCTTCTCTTGAATGCGAAATTTGTATTCTTGCTAAAAATCAGAAAGCTTCTTATTACTCTCAACCTTATCATGCATCTAGACCTTTCTATTTAATCCATAGTGATGTTTGGGATCCTTCAAAAGTTACAGCCCAATTTGGAAAAAGGTAGTTTGTAACATTTATTGATGATCACACCTGATTGTGTTGGGTCTACCATATGCATGAAAAATCTGTTCCTAATATATTTAAACTTTTTTCACAGATGGTAGAAACTCAATTTGACACAAAAATATTCATTTTGAGGAATGACAATGGAATTGAATATATTAATAAAAATCTCAATGAGTTTCTAGAAAATCAAGGCATTCAGCATCAATTAACATGTCCAAATACTCCTCAACAAAATGGCATTGCTAAGAGAAAAAATAAACACCTCCTTGAAGTAGCTCGTGCCATCATGTTTGAGAGTAATGTTCCAAAATATTAAGTAATCGTATATATTACACTTTATTAATATTGAGACATAATTATATATACTTATTTGTCCGGCTAAATAGAAAATTAAAACGAATCGAATAATTTATCATCGACTAAATCTACCGGTGGTACCCCCTTTGACTTTTGCGTATTTGATTTTGTTTCAGTGTTGCTCAATTTCTCGAACTCTTACATCCTTTCCACAAAATGATCCGGCCAAGTCTCGGCTTTTGTTGTTGAATGAGCTTCCCACTCTGGTGATGTAAATGGTATAAGGCATCCTGGTTTCATGTAAAATTGAATAAAATATCATGATTTTGAAAACCATCCAATACACATGATACGATATTTTGGATTTTGAGGTGGGGCGGTGCGTAGTGTGGAAAAGGTTTCCGAAAAGTTGTATCGTGTAAGATCAATACAAACTTTGTCATACGCACATGCTATAAGGTGGCTCATTTAGGAAAAGCACATTCATTTAGCATTCAGTGTCGGTTCACTAAGGCAAGGAACAAAAGACTCATAAATTGCATCAAAGTTTTCTTTATTTTCATAAAGTCGTGTGTATGATTCTTTGAGTCCTCGACTCATGGATAAGTTGATGGCAAACAAATGTATGATTATTTTCTCATTTACCGAGTAAACCTGAAACAACTCAATAACCGCAGTTACCATCACCCTTAACATTGATGATCTGCTCGATGTATTTGTGCATAAAAATCAGTATCTTGTCAATTAATGGAAAATTTGGTGGAGGTGGTTTGTTGATGCAAGCTCCTTTAAAATCACTTTTTTTGAGATTTTGGAGTTGGTGAGTCTGGAAAAACTTTGTCAACACGTTTAAAATACGAGACTGCACTGTTGAATTATCACTCCGTGTAGGCTTGGGCTTCTTTGGAGCACCTTTTATTTTTATCGGTTGAAAGGGTGATTTCAAGTCGGTGGTTTCTAGCTAAGCAATCTTCCTCATTTTTTATTTGATGTGTTGTTTCATATTGTCATCGGCTTTCAAAAATCTCTCTTGTATCACTTCTCATTCAGTCAACTTGATGGAATTAGGATGAGTCCAAAATATATCTCTAACGGTTACTTCATCCTCGTACATTCGGTACCTAGACACATAACTGTTATCATCCAACAGTTTCAAGACTTGTTGCATTTTAGTTATATCCCCCTTCAGCATCTTGTTAGTTTAGTACTGAATATTGTACACTTGCTTGATATTCAAAATATTTTCTGGTCTTTTATATTTCAAAGTTGCAAGTATATTTGTCGGTTGAACCAAATTCAATGTCATGTCAGCAGTACATTCCTCCTCTTCCGACAAGAGGCGGCACATAATTGGATGGTCGACTAAATTTTCACATAAGTCATGATTATGTAAACCACATATGACATTAAATCTCCATTTATTATTTGCCAACATATACCCAAACAACTTAAATGGACACTCACATTTTCTTGAATTGGTTTCGTCTCGTTTAAAATTCTATAGAGGATGTATATATTTCCCGCTTCTTTTGCACATCATTGTCACAAAAGCACATATTTTATCTAAGCCATTATCGGACCTTTTGATTTCCACATTAAATCCCAGTTTGAAGGCCTCCGTACAAATCCATTTAAGCATGTGATCATGAAATTCAAACACTTGCTCACTTTTAAATTGGTTACAAACATATACCGCCTTCACAACAACTCCTTTGGCATCCGGAGACATAACATGTTTGGGGAAAATATCGAGGCGCACCATATCTAATGAAAACAATTACAATAGAACTGTAAATAAGTGCTAATGTTGTAAATAGAACTGGCAAAATGATAACAGACAAATACCGGAGATGAATTTCCGGATTAGTTCATACTCATTTCAGAAATGTATCTTCAAAATAAACACACGTTTTTCAGACTGAAAACAAGATTAATGTTAGCAATAAAGCTTGAAATAAATGATATTTACCTGGAATTCCAACTTCTTTTACTCCCTTCAAGATTGAAGATTTGGAGTGAAAATGTGGACTAAGAATGGAAGGGTTTTTGGTGAGGGTTTGGAGTGAAAAACAAGTATGGTTATATGATCATGTAGTTCAGTATTTTATCAATTTATTCTAGAGATGCATCTCCAGAATATCTGACATGCAAAGGACACAGAAATTTCAAAAATCCAATGCATCTATTTTCGTAAGTTTCTTAGTCATGTATTCTCAATAATGGATTTAATTTTGTAAAATTTTATAATAATCTATTTATATTGGTTGTTTGTTACATATGTTATTTGAACTTATGGGGTATTAGTCAGTATATTTGGCAGAAAATACGCAAACTTGTTATGATTTGTTGTCGTCATCAAGTTTTTTACACTGGGTTAGAATATTCATTTTAGGTGAGAGGGAGATTATTTTACTCATGGACATGATTATGGTTGTGGGTAGAGGTGTTGACCTTAGACCTCGACTTCGGCCTTTATTTTTCTGTGATATATATTTTTAATGATTTATTTTATATTGTTGTGTGTTCGTAGAGATGATTTTGGTGGAATTTAGTGTTTGAATGTGTGATTGTGGATTTGTCTGTTAGAATGTGATGTATCAATTTTTATATAATGTGCAGGACTATGATAAGTGCCAATCAAGACTAATTTTGCACATTAAAACTTGGTATTTTTCGAACTTATTTTGAGTTTTCGATCACTGAATTCCTTGAGTTTGCATAGAATGACATATAATTAGCATTTAGCTTTGGTATCCTTAATATGTGTGTTAGTATGCAGAAAATGTTGCAAGAAAACAAGAAAAAATCACAAAACGAAGAAGAATGAACAAAGCTAAAAGACAGGTGAAGCAAAGGTGCTCGCCTAGCAAGCTTTGGCAAAGCAGAGGTGAGGAAAACAAATCATTTCCAGTAGCAAAGCTTGACATGGCCGCTCAGCAAGGGTTTGTGAGTTTGAGTTTGTCGGGCGAGATGAGATATTTGGATGAGGGCGGTTTACTGCTTTTCTGGCAGAAGGATGGGCCAAAAAGTGACTTTCATCGGGTGAGACCTTGTTTGTCGTGCGAGGTAGGAAAATTCCAGCTTTCTATAAATATTTCCAAATCATATTTTTTGAAATTCTCTCACACTCTTGGACTCTCAAAACTTCCTTTTCATTTTAGAGGGAAATAAGCTTAGAAAACAACAAGAGAGTGTGCTTCTTGAAGATCCGGAGTTGGGTTCACTTCTATCATTGGGAAATCACGATGGATACTTGTTCATCTTCATTCTTTTATTTGTATCTTGTTACCATGGGTAGCTAAATCCCTTTCTTGTTGGGATTGGGTGTAAGTTCACTATAAAAGTATGTTTTTTTTTATCATGGCGTTATGTACAATCTATTTATGAATCAATATCGATGTTATCCTTGTTTACCTTTTTTACATATATTTAGATTTAACATTCACTTGAGTATCAAGTCTTAATGCTACCGTATTATTTAATAGTTTAAGAGATCGTTAATTCAATAATATGGTTGAACTCTCGTCAGGAGTTTAGACATGAACATTGTTGTGAGCGATACATGATGATATTGATAAATGCTTAGATTGTGCATAACTGACTGGTAAATTATATATTGCACTGGTGGATGAAATTCAATTATGACAAGCTCTCATCTCTATGAAATTTTATATATCATTCATTCGTTTACATTTTGTAGCTTTAAACCATCAACCATCTTGCGAACTTATACTTAAAACCATAGTAATTGTTGAACGACATTGATATCGCACCAATCTTTGTGGATATGACAAAATAAATACTCACCCTTGATAGCACCAACACTGCAATCATCAAACTAATAGATGAATTGTAATTAATTATATAGGAACTTCCTTTAAAGAAAGTAAACTTTAGATTTTGAATTTGTAGTACATAATTATTTGGGAAAAGAAAATATATTATCTGGTAGATAATGACCTTTGGAGTTAAATTGATGTTTGTTCTAAGTTGTAAAATTGTGATGCAATAAGTTTGACAATGCAATTGTATGATAAAAACATGGTTTGGGGATTTTGGTTTAAGACTTTATGTTTAAATGATGTAGTGATGCGTTATGTTATTTAATTTCGTGCCTATATCTTTGTCTAGTCTTCAGTTGAGTAAACATGTTGGGGAAATGTTTGGTTTGAAGAAAAGGAAAAAAATGCAAAATTTTGGGTTCTAGCTACAGCCAGACCGTAGTTGTTTCTGTAACACCCTAACCCCAAAACTCTTATTTAAAAAGATCATGCAAATTATTTATTTTAAAATCAGCATAAGGTGTCACACCTCTCTCATAAAACATCCTTGTCAACTTAAAATTTAAGAAACAGAAATCAAAACATCATAAACTCACGCAAATATCTCATACTTTTATAAAAACAACCTAGTTCAAACATAAGGAAATGGATCCAACAAATTCTTAAGAAAAAATCAACAACTAAAAACCCGCACCGATGTTACACTATCATAGCATAATACAGGAATACTAAATAAACTCAAAGCGATAAATAAAAACAAAGTAGGAATCTATGTCAATCCTTCCACACAACAGTAGTTAATACTCATATACATGGGTATCTGTAACATCAGTGCAACAAGTCACACAAACAAACAAAAAGAGGTGAGAAATACCTTCATAATGTTAATGGTGTATATAACCAGTTAGGATAATTCAACAACAATATTCAACAACCACATCAAATAGTTAACCGACATAGAACAATCACAGATGCAACTTTATGTAGTGCAATGTGACTCATCACTACCAACTCAATATGCATGTGGTACTGTTGGCTCCTAATTTTCAACGCTAGTCGAGACCGGAGCTATCTTAGGTCAAAATTATCAATACTTAGTATGTGAGAGGGTTTCGACACAATCAAGGAAAGCTTCAAGTCGAAGAAAGATGGACCAAGGTGCCAAAAAAATGCTAAGTGTTGGAAAATGCTCGACGAAGACCATGCTAAGGAAAACACGAAGATGGTTTCGCCAAGTTGGAGGGAATTACCAAATATTCAAAATTCAAATTAAGCAAAAGAGAATGTGTGAGCGGTTGGAATAGCAAAGAAGCGCCAAAAGAGCATGCTAAGAAATCTCAACCGTCAGGTAGTAGTTATTCTATAGCACTATAAATAGGTGTAAATTTTATGTAATAAGGGTGTTCATTCATTTCTGTATTAGTTCATATAACTCAAAGTATCCGCGTGTAGAGAAACGAGTTTAACGAGAATGTACGTGATACAACATCAAATCTTTTTCTATCAATGCAATTTACTTGCCTTTATCATTTACTGGTTATTGTTAACTTTCAGTTTTTACATTTAAATTGCCCTTTTATAACCTTTCTGCACCTTTACTTTCCAACGGCCCCCTAGTCGAATGCGGAGTTCAGATTATAGTTACTTTCTAAGAAAATTTACTTCCATGCGCATTTATCTTCATAAGTCATTTATTTCATTAAAAAAGTCATAATCGGACGTGGAATTTGATTCTAGCCTTTTCCGCCCTTTACGTTACAACTTTTATTTTTCAAAGCCTTTACTTTCGACTTTACTTTTCAAAGCCTTTACTTTCGACTTTACTTTTCAAAGCCTTTACTTTCGACGTTACTTTTCAAAGCCTTTATTTTCGAATTTACTTTTCAAAGCCCTTACTTTCGAATTTACTTTTCAAAGCCTTTATTTTCGACTTTGCTTTTTAAAGCCTTTACATCACCGCACTTTACATTCTTGACCTTTTTACATACTTAGCACATGTCCTAGGATTTAGTATGGTCGATCCTGCAAGTTAAGTCAATTGCATCTTGAATTGATAGACCAGCGGTTGTTTACCAAAATTCACAGTAAACAAATTGGCACACCTGGTGGGACCCAGTGCTAAACAGTTATGAGTTTTTGGTGAATACTTCATTGTATGTTATTAAGGAGTGGAAAGTTAGCCACAACACACAAAGAAGTACCCAAAAAGAGATACACTAAAAGAATGGCCACAAGTGCTAATCAACAAGTTGATCTTCAAGGAAGCATTTCAAATGTTCAGTCAAGTATGGGGTCTTAGAATTCACCATACCCAGTCTCCTGGACAAGAGGACAGACACCATCACCTATGGTTGGGTCTGAACAAATGCATCCTATCACTAGTCCAGGATCAACGTGTATATGAACATACACCCAACCTGTGTTGGAATATATAGGACCTCAAAGTCCTAATTCTCCAAGACCTCCGGGAAGTTCTGTATACAGACAAATTCCTCCTCCAGGATTTTCACAACCATTGTTAAGGAATCAAACATATGGTATGCCTACGGAGATAATGCAGAGTTTGCAAAATGCTCCACCCATATTTTCAGAAAATGTGACGTCTTTGCCAGCACAAGGATTTGGGCCAGGTGGTCGAAATAGCCAAAGTTTAGGTGTTGGTTATTCTGCGCAAGTGCCCACTATCTCAAACCATGGGGGAAATCTTCCAACCCTTAATTCAGAATACCACTCAAACTAATCAATAGGTGGCGACACAATTAGCCCGTATGGCTGATTTTTTGGAAGTACCAGCATGTGAGCAAAGACCAGCAATCGTCGAAAACATTCCACGATATCAGAAACAGAATGTTCACGAGGAAAATATGGGGGGTCAAGGGATCGACGAACCTTTCAAAGTCAAACCTAGAAGAAATTAGGTACCAGTTCATATAGAAGAAGGACCAGAAGTGGTCATGGTGAATAAGAATCAGAACGTTGACCAAGTACTTAGACAAGTTCGACGTCATGATGTAGCAGAAGAGAATAACCTTGCAACAATGGTCGAAAGGTTAATGACCAGAAATGGTGCAAACTTTGGCTTTACCAGGCCAAATTATACTTCACCTATAGTGGATTATATTTTGCAGGCTGAATTACCTCTAAGGACGAAAGTCCCAAAATTTAGTAAGTATGTAGGGGACATTACTGAGTCAACCGTTGAACACGTGGCTAGATATATGATCGAAGCAGGAAAGATAGCGGGAGACGAAAGTCTAAGGATCAAATACTTCCCAAGTTCTCTAACAAAGAACGCCTTTACTTGGTTTACTACGTTACCTCCAAACTTAGTTTATAATTGGGCCCAGTTGGAACGATTATTTCATGAACAGTTCTACATGGGACAAACCAAGATTAGTTTGAAAGAATTGGCTAGTATCAAACGTAAAGTTACGGAGCCAATCGACGACTACTTGAATAGGTTTCAACTTATCCAAGCCAGATGCTTTACCCAAGTACCAGAACACGAATTGTTCGAAATGACTGCAAGGGGTCTAGATGATTCCATTAGGAAAAAGTTAGATACCCAATATCTAAGAGATATTGCACAGCTGGCCGATCGAGTTTGACGCTTGGGAAGGTTGAAAGAAGAGAAGGTTAGGTTTAGTAAGAGTAAGAAACTAGCCTTCGTCGAATGTAAGGAAGATGTCGAAAACATGTGTGATGAAACACTTTATTTCGATGAAAATGAGGTAGACGTCGCTGAACTAAAGCAACGTCCACCTTATGCCTGTAAAGTTTTAGCTCCTTCAAATGGAAAAAATCCCACTGAGTCTAATGATAAGTTTCCTAAAAGAACATATACTTTCGACGTTACTAAGTGTGACAAAATCTTTGACTTGTTAGTTAAGGATGGATAAATAATAATACCTGTTAGTGCTAAAGTACCTCCTTTAGAACAAAGAAAGAAAAGAGGTTTTTGTAAGTACCATAATTTCTTGGTTCATAAGACTTCTCAATGTTTTCTTTTCAGGGATTGGGTGCAGAACACCATCCAAGAAGGAAGGCTGAAGTTTGGAGACAAGGGAAAGACTCAAATGAAAATTGATTCTGATACATTGCAAAATGTGGAAGCCAACTACACAGAACCTGAAGTCCAGATGGTCGAAGCCATTGAAAAGTCTCCTACCAGCATGGTAGGACTTACTAAGAACTTCTCCATAACAACTGAAACGGCTAAGGAGACTGAAGGCTGTGACAGTGCTGAAAGAGTTAAGGATCATAGTTTGATGCTGGTGACCAAGAAGACCGTTGAAGAATTCATTCAATTCGACAACACTACTAAAGAATCAAATGTGGTAGGAGGAAGATTGGGACGAAATACCGCTGAGGGTGTCAATGTAGTCGAAGTTGGCGAAGAGTCTGATACTAGCATTGATAGTGTTAGTACCAACGAAGTGGTAGGCAGAAGTGTTCCCAAAACACAAATAGTCAAGAAGTTGGAATGCATGCTAATGATAAGAGAAATGACTGAAGTGAACGGTTGTTTATTGGAAAATTGGATATGCTTGACATCAGAATGATATTTCAAGAATTCTCCTGACATCGAGAGTTTTAATGTCAAAGATCTAAGCTCAGTTAGGAATTCTAAGGATGGTGAGAACTTAGAAACTCAGTTGTCCAAGATAAAGCTCGAAGATGATGTCAACATCAACATGGTCAAGATTAACAACCAAAAAATTAAGGAATTAGTTGGAGCGGAAAGGACAGAAGAACCTAACAAAATGGCGTACCCTGAAACAGAAGAAACCATTGTTGATTTTTTGTACCGTTGTCAGAAAAATGGATCAGGAGTAATGTTATGCCCCAGATGTAGTACTATTTTCAATGAGAAGGTTGCTCGAGAGTTAGAAGAGGTTAAGGAAACTAATGAAGGATGGGGGCAGAAAAAGAGTCAAGGCCCCAGAAATATGGATCCCAAAAAACCTTCAGTAGGGGTAAAAACTCCAGCAACCCAGTACATTCAAGTCAGTGGATATTGTACCTGCAGGAAAATGGGTCAAACCTGTCGAAGGGCAGGGACGCAAAAAATGGAGGAAGTTTGATGTGGAAAGAGGCTCTTCGTTTGAGTACCTCAAAGAGAACCATACTACTAACGAGTCAGCGTATGTTTCTGCAAATTACAAAGGGAAGAATCCCATGACCAGATCTCAATGGCGAAGGGAGCAACGCAGACGAAAAACTGCTAGGGAAGCCCAGGGTTTAAAGCAGGGGGAGTCCAGTACGAACAATGGAAATCAAGGTGAAGTCATTGAGAAAACGTCTGTAAAGAGGAGGTTGTTTGGGGATCAGAACAATGAGCCAGTTGGTCTAGTCGAAGATGATGAGAATATGACCGACAATTTTGACAGTGAATCCACTGCCTCTTTGGATATTATAGTAAACATGGTGTCCTTCATGCCCAGAGAATTCAGCCATGTTACAGAAGTAGAAGACATATACCAGAATGTTGAATTAGAGATGATGGCACACAAGCCTGTATGTTATTACATAATGAACAATGGGTGTGTCGAGGAACAAAATTCTTTCTTTAAGCGTCCTACAGAGGAGATGAAGAATCACTTAAAACCTCTTTACATCACCAGAAAAGTAGAAAATGGGCCCATCAATAAAATACTGGTAGATTGTGGTGCGACGGTGAACTTGATGCCTCGATCATTATTAAGTAAGATTGGGAAGGGTAACGACGATACAAAACCCCACAACATGGTTCTATCAAACTATGAGAGAAAAGTAGGCTCGACTTTGGGAGTAATCCAAGTTAACCTCACAGTGGGGATAATTACAAGACTTACGGTGTTCATGGCTGTCGAAACTAAAGCTAATTACAACTTGCTTTTAGGCAGAGAATGGATTCACGGTGTAGGTGATATGCCATCTTCAATGCACCAGAAGATTGTTATTTGGCGGCCAGACGCAATTGTTGAAAATATTGAAGCTGATCAAGGATATTTCAAAATCCCTGTTAATTATGTCGATGGGAACCAATTTGATAAGCATCTGGCGAATATTGCTCAATGTCCTCCAGCAGGGTTTGAAGTTGCCCCAAATGAGACAACATTCCATTCATTATACCTACATCATGTCGAAGGCTTTAGGTGGGACAGTGAAATTCCAGGAGAAAGGCTACCAACCATGGCAGGGTCTTCAGTAGATCCCACTGGGTGGGGAGAAAGATTCAGTGATCATGACTGAATACAAAGTATTGAAGATAATTTCGTTCTACGTGGCTGAAACTAAACTACAAACGGCTCTGGAAGCTGTTAATGATCACATGGCTAACGAAGCCATTTGCGAGCCTCATCAAGAATGTCCTAGAGAGGATTTCGATGGAATAAACCCAGATGGAGGACGAGCTCAAAAGCTGGACGCCATCTATGACGACGAACCTCTGGGGTTCGAAAAGGATCCACTAGAAAACCCTGTTAAGATGCTAGCACAGGACCCTTTAGAATAAAATGATCTTAATGAAGGAGAACTTAAAAGGCCGACATATATCAGCGCCAAGATAGATCCCCAACTCAAAATCAAAGTGGTCAAGTTACTGAAAGAGTTCAAAGACTCTTTCGCTTGGGAGTACGTAGGCATAGGATTGCGATAATCCTAGCGAGCACTCTTCCTCCTTTCCCCCCTTTAGGTAACCCGTACATTTAAACCAATGACATACTACGTCCGTTCTACCGCAAACAGGTAACGCCTAAGTCTCCAATGGTTGAGCAGCAATACACCTAACTGTTAGAATGCGTACGCTAGTATCGTCAACCTTTTATCTCGCCCCGTGCGATCGAGAACACCCTGTTTACCTGTAGTTAGCCTGAACTATGTTTTACTCTGATTTCTCGTACCAGACGAGAATACGTAGGCACAAGACGTGATGTCTTGGCGAGGAATTCCCCCCTGTAGTTTCCCGAACTACGTTGACTCTGATTTTCCCATTGCACGAGGGAATACGTAGGCATAGGACGACAATGTCCTATCGAGTCAGTTCTTTCCGTTCTTTCAGTTCCTTCCGTTAGCGTTAGCAGCCGTAGATAGTTTATTTTTTCACCCGTAGACTAGACAACAAGCGTGGATCTCGTCGAGTATGACGGATGTGAGGGGTGTTAATACCTTCCCCTTGCGTAACCGACTCCTGAACCCGAGATATGGTTGCGATGACCTGTCTTATTCCCTTTCGTAGGTTTTCTCTGATTGTTTCCTTTCCCTCTCTTTGGGATAAATAATGAACGATGGCGACTCTTCTGTCATTGTCGGCCCCTCTTCACAGTGATGCGATATTAGGGACCAAATAATACTCTGTAATAAGAGACTAGGGCACCCAGGTTTTCAATATCTTAGGCATTTGTTTCCAAACTTATTAAAAAATGTTGATTGTTCTTCTCTTGAATGCGAAATTTGTATTCTTGCTAAAAATCAGAAAGCTTCTTATTACTCTCAACCTTATCATGCATCTAGACCTTTCTATTTAATCCATAGTGATGTTTGGGATCCTTCAAAAGTTACAACCCAATTTGGAAAAAGGTAGTTTGTAACATTTATTGATGATCACACCTGATTGTGTTGGGTCTACCATATAGCATGTATGTTACCTTTCTAGAACATCAACCTTTTTTTCAAAAAAAATTCCCTTCAGGGGGAGAATGATAATGTGAGTGAAGACAAATTTTTACATTTGCATGAACCATTTCCTATCCCTGTTGTGCACACTGAAAATACATATTTTATTGATCAAACAAATGAACACAAGTTACACAACAAGGAAGACCATGTGGAAACAAGTCCTGAATTTTCCAAAGGAAATCCTATGCCAAACTTAGGTGGAGCCCGAGCAAGGAAAGAAATAACATAGTCAAATAAAGAGTGTCGTGTTTATACTCGAAAATATCCTAAAAGGATCAAAAATCAGTCCATCATCTCAGCACCAAACCAAGTATAATTTCCGGAGGAAGGCCAAGGAGACATACCAAGAGAAAGTCAAGGTAACACTGCAATTCCCACTTCTATGATTGATCTGCCCATAGCTATTAGGAAAGGAACCAGAACCTGCACTCAAAACTAAAAAAGGCTACCACAAACCATCCCATTTCCCAATATGTTTCTTATAAAAATCTTTCCTAGAATCACATAGCCTTTACCTATAAAATAACAATTTTGTTTGTGCCTAGAAACATTGAGGAAGCAATAGATAATCCCAATTGGAATTTAGCAGTCTTAGAAAAGTTGAATGCATCGAAAAAAGACTGGGACTTGGGAACTTGTTGACCTACCACGTGACAAAAAATAGGTGGGTTGTAAGTGGGTCTTTACCATTAAGTGCAAGGCTGGTTGGAGTGTAGAGAGGTACAAGGAAAGATTAGTAGAAAGGGATTCACCCAAACTTACGGAGTAGACTATCAGGAGACTTTTGCTCCAGTCGCTAAACTTAACTTTGTTCGAATTCTTCTATCCCTTGCTGCAAATTTAAACTGGCCTTTACATCAATTGGATGTAAAGAATGCTTTTTTGAATGGGAACTAGAGGAAGAAGTTTTTATGAGCCTTCGCCCGGGCTTTGAAGAAGAACTTGGAAGAAATAAGGTGTGTAGACTAAAGAAGTCATTATATGGGCTGAAACAATCTCCAAGAGCATGGTTTGAAAGGTTTGGAACAGTGATAAAAGGGCTTGGATATATCCAAAGCCAGGCTGATCAAACATTTTTCTGTAAACATTCAACAAATAATAAGATTTCTATCTTGATTGTTTATGTTGATGATATTATTCTGACATGTGATGATAGTTTGGAACTCAAAAATGTGAGGGAGAAACTTGCTAAAGTTTTTGAAATCAAGGAACTTGGCCCATTGAAATACTTCCTTGGAATTGAATTTGCAAGATCAAAGGAAGGTATCTTTATGAACCAGCGAAAGTATATTCTAGATCTTTTAAAAAAATCAAGATTACTTGGATGCAAGGCTGCATAAACACCCATGGAACCCAACTTAAAACTACAACTAGCTGAAACATAAAATATGGTGGACAAAGGAAGGTATCAGCGAATAGTGGGAAGGCTAATATATATCTCACGCGCGTCCAGACATAACATTTGTTGTAAGCATGTTAAGTCAGTTTATGCATGCACTAGGTCATAAACACTTGGAGACAGTTTTCAGAATCCTAATATATTTGAAGGGATCACATGGAAAGGAACTTCTTTATAAAAACCATGGACATCTCCAGGTAGAAGGCTACACTGATACTGACTGGGATGGGAGTGTGACATGCCGAAGATTAACATCAGACTATTGCACCATTGTTGGAGTAAACTTAGTTAGTTGGAGAAGCAAAAAACAGAGTGTTGTAGCAAGGAGTAGTGCAGAAGCTGAATTTAGAGCACTTGCTCATGGAATTTGTGAGATATTATGGGTGGAAAAACATCTATAAGAATTAAAGGTTCATAGTTCTCCTTCAATAAAAATATATCGCGACAACAAGTCAGCAATATCTATTGCCCATAACCCGATCCTACATGATAGGACCAAGCATGTCGAAGTTGATAAACACTTCATCAAAGAGAAGATAGAAAGGGGCAGCTTTTTATTACATATATTCTCACTACAGAACAATCAGCAGACATCCTAACCAAAGGATTACCCAAAAATTAATTTGACAACATCACTTGTAGCTGTGGTCAAAGGCATATTGAGCTCATTCAAGACGTATGAGATTGCCCATGTGTCAAGGGAGGAAAACATGATGGCATATGTCCTATCAAAACTAGGAGGCAGAAGTATGACATGTATCAACTATTCTTTCATCAAGAAACACTTGAGAGACTCCACAATGGTCATTGTGGCCGTCATGACACCAGGAGCGGGGAAACTGACATAGATCACCTTGATCGACATACATTGAGAACGATACTCTACATATGAGATTGTATTTCACTCATTTTTGGATATGAATTTGGCATGTTCTAATCATATTTTGTATTTATGAGAGAACTAAAATATAAGTATAAGTATGATTATTCTATTCAAATGTAAATGTTGTATAAGGTGTCCTATAAAATTTAATTGGAATGAGTGACACAGCGTTTGACTGTAGCATTTTTCATATCATAATCATTTATGTTAGATGGTTTCTCTAGTTTTTTTTAAAATCTTGTTATTAATATTTAGAATTGTTTGAACACATGTGGGGATGTAGCTCAGATGGTAGAGCGCTTGCTTAGCATTGCCTTACATTTAGACAAGGGTCTTCATAGAAACAACTAATTTTCTGCATACCGAAATATCACCGCGGTTGATGTTTTCTTGAAAAACATTAAGGAAAAGATTGTAAAATAAGAATATAATAAAAGAAAACGTAAATTGTTAAGATTTGGATTCCAGTAAGTACTGTTTGTGACATAAGAATGCATTTACTTTTCCATCCAAATGACACATCGAAGACACTGTCCTTTACTCAATAAATCAAAAGCTTTGTTTATGTCCTTAAACTCCACTTCATGAGTCACAAATTCATCCAACTGCAGTTCCTGCACTTAACAAACAGGCCAAAACTTAACTCACTGGAAATCTCCCAAATCACTATCTTTCTTTCTTTTTTCTCCTAACTTTTTCACTTTATTATTACTCGACTATTAACTATAACATCATGAATAATAACACTATATCACACAGTAGAGAGAACAAAAACATAGTCCAAGAGAAATTGATTACCTTGTCCATGTAACGCTTAAGCAGAATCGGAACATGAGATTTGGGTTTGAGTCCTCCATACAAGGATCCCATGAGGCTCTTCCCATCATGAAGAACCTCACTTGAACTAAAACTCAATCTAGCTTCTGGCTTGTCCACTCCTAAAACAATTGTTTTCCCCCAACCCTGAAGGAAAAAGTATCAGCTTTTCGGAATTTCAATTTGGTTACCACAAACAAAGTGATTGAGACAAGTGGTTACTACGCTTTGGTTAAATTCGAACAGGTCAGATACATTTGAGTTCAATCTCTGCATGAATTATACCTTTCTGCAGGAAGCATATGCTTCATGAACCAATGACGTCATACCAACACATTCAAAGCAATAATCTGCTCCTCCGTCCGTCATCTCTATGATAACCTGCTTAGCAACCACATTTTGATAGATGATTACTAAAGACAATTTTCTTATGAAAAACATTTACGAATTTGCCAACAATAAAGAACTTCGATACTAAGCATGTAAACTAAAGTTAAGATTGAGGCTTTCAAGATGCTAGACCTGGCTCACAGGTTTGTTCCCACTTTCTTCACCATGGACAAAATCTGTAAGTCCAAACTTCTTTCCTGATTAAATGAAAGCAACAAATCGTCAGATCAAACTCTGAATTCTTGCGTAATAGCCTCAAAGTGGTACAATTCCTTTCGTTGATAACAAGCAATGCATTACCGATTTCAAATTTTTCAGGGATGACATCGACACCAATAATCCTAGTTGCTCCACAAAGTCTAGCTCCCTCTGCTACCTAAGAAATCAATCAATTGCAATGAGAATTTTAGAAACCACAAAGATACAAAGAAAGTGAAACCTTGTTTAAGAGAATCCATACTGCTAATCCAACAGATCCCAGCCCGAAAATAGCAACCGTAGAACCTGGCTCGACACCTGCTGTTCTCCAAGCAGCACCTACCCCTACAAATGTAGATTTTAAACAACATTGAATCACGAGAACGTTGTTAACTTGTAATACAAGAAAACTATGAATTTGATTCATGACCAACTAACTTCACCCTACTTTTTTAAAGGAGGAAAAAAAACTACCAGTTGAAACACCGCAACTGAGAAGACATGCCCGGTCAGGAGGGATTTGTGAATCAATTTTTGTTACATTGGCGATGTCAACCACAGTGTACTCGCTAAAACTTGAAACAAACATGAAATGATATATGATCTCTCCGTTTAGGTCGGTGAATCTAGTGCTCCCATGTCTTGGCATCCAAGGGGAAACCGTGAACGGGAAATTAGTACAGCGGTTGCTTTTGGTTGATTTGCAATCTTTACACTCTCCACAATCTGGTAAGAAAATTGGAATGACTACATCTCCTTTTGTAACTTCAGTTACATCCTTTCCCACACTTTCCACAACCCTATGTCACATGAAAAATAGTTGAAAATGAAATCTATCATTATCTTCTTCCCAAGGTCTTCAATCTTTGAGTATGCAGATGATCATCGACCAGTAACAAAAGATAAAATAAAAACACAAACCGCAAACAATGGACACAGCATTTGTTTATGCAGTTTGGCCAAATATGCCTACTTCTGCGACTCATATTCAACAATCAATGCACAATGCAACAAATCACTCAACCCACACAATACAAGAGAAACAGAGAATCTATGTTGCAAAACAGTGTTCAAATTATGGATCACAGCGCAATCGCATAATGTCTACAACAATATCAACCCACACTTGTGTTATGTTTGTAAATTACAAGATAATAAATGGTTATGCAGAAACTCACCCAGCTGCCTCGTGACCTAGAATTCTTGGGAAAATGCCAGGAGATTCCTTCAAAAACATGTAAAAGGGTATTCAAATAAATAAATAAAAAATTATAAATCAATAAATAACATGAACAGAAAAATATTTTAAAAAGTAAACCTGCATCTTCCAAAAAGTGAAATCACTGTGGCAGAGAGAAGTACACAGAATACGAATCCGAACTTCATGAGGCATTGGTGGGGCCACAATGATCTCTTCTATAACCAATGGTTCACCTGGTTTTCTTGCAACCGCAGCTACAGTAAAAAAAATGGAACAAGCTAAAGCTATAAATGCATTGAAAACAAAACTGAAGAAGAAATGAAACATATCTAGATATTGAAACATGATGGACACCTTTGCATCTTATAGGTTGTCCTTCTCCTTCTTCGTTTGTTGTTGCTAATATATGATTGTGTTCCATGGTGAACCGAAAATTAACAGGAGTTGTTGCTTCTGACTCTCTGCACTTGAGAAACAAAGTAGCAGAAGAAAGTCACTCACTTCACATTCTACTTGGACCTAACTTTTAAAACTATTGTGACTATTAGGTTCAAATTTTCTTTCAAAATTTTTGGTAGATTAAATAAAACTTTTGATATAGGCCAAAAATTTTGATAGATTAAATGAAATTTTCTATTCAATTGTGTTATTTGTTTAATTTTTGTACATTTAGAATTTTGCCGACAGTTTTTTTATGGGTGTGATTGAATTTTAAAATTATAAAATTTTAAAATAAATAAACTCCGTTACTTTAAAAAAAATATTTTTTTTTAAATATCAAATTTTTTAATTTTAGAAAAAAATCTTTTGTTTCTTTGAAAAAATTGTCTTTTTTTGTTAAAACAAAAATAACTTTTTTATTTTCGAATAAAATTGATTTTTTTTACTTAAAAAAATTTACTATTTTTATTTTAAAAATTAACAATTTCTATTTTCAGAAAAAAAAAATCATTTTCTTCCCGAAAAAATCTATATTTTATTAAATTTCGAAAAAATCAACTTTTTTTTTTGAAAAAAACAAATTTTTATATTTAGAAAAATGAAAAATTCAACTTAATTATTTAGTAGAAATTTTGTTTTTTTAATATTATTTATTTTTTAGAAAAAAATATATATTTAAAAAAAAACTAAAATATTTAGGAATTTCTTAATGCACTATATATATTACTAGTATACCACGTAACAATATTTAAATGTTCATAGATTTCAAAAATGTATTTCCGGACGCACTCTATACACATACAACCCATACTATTCTCAATGGCGCCCTAGAAGTTGGGTATTTTTACCCGAAATGAATCTCCAAAATCTGTCTGTAGATGCACTCTCATAACATATGTGCAACACTAACAGAAGTAGAAACCAAAAAACTTGTATTTTGACAAAATAAAATTACTATTCATAACATAAAATCAACATTATAGATGATTTCAACATAAAATGAAACATTACACTTCAATATTCAGGTGGACGCTTCAACACCTTCACTATATTTTTTATCGATCTTGAAATCGTAGCTTCCAACTCGAGCATAACTTTTGTTTCAAAATGAAAAAATGTATTCTACATAGCCCTTGCATTTGCATCCGTCTTGAGCTCAAAGTTGCTAAACGCAATCTTCTTTCTGTTATTAATTGACGATGAACGGTACTCGAGCTTGACAATTTTTCGATTGTCTTTATAAGGTAGGAGATTATGGAGTTCATATTTCAGACATGAAAAGAGGTGTACTCTTTGAGCTTAAACTTTTGTTTGAGTGTTGCGTATGAGAAGGAGACATTTGCGACATACTGTAACCCGGTGAACTGACTTTAAACAATGTTGCGGATAGCAAGAGTCGCCACCGACTTTTATTTTATCCATAAGGAAAGGTTATAAAAGAACAGGAAAGACCTTAGAGAATATTTTGGGTCCGGGGGGTAGGTTATGAAAAGGGAAGGTATTAGCATCCTTTTCATCCATGGTTATCCATGGGCTCTTAGGTACTTAAGCTCACTTTTGAATTGTTTTGAAATTGTAGTGTGTGAATAGAAAATTTTCAGAATAGTTAATAAATAATCCATGTAAGGATGTGTTAAGAACTTGTTTGAAAATTTTGTTGGAAATTTGTTTAAGTGTGGAAAAGTTTTGAAGTGAGCAAGTATCTAGGAGTAGCCTACCCTAATGTTTTAAGGTCTTTCTTATTCTTTATCCTTTCCTTAGTAAGACTATCCCTACTATAATGGAGTAGGTAGTCCTTACTTTGGATGTTAAGGGACATGTGAGGGACAATTGGATTTTTGAAGGCCATTGTGGGATGTAATAAGCACATATAAGGGACCATCATCATTTTTCGAAAGGGACTCGATTCGTAAAGGCAACCATAAGGGACTTTGATGATTTTTCTATTTGAGGGACTTGCTTTATACACCCCACTTAACCATTATTCGTAGGCAACTTGAGGGATATCCTTAAGAAGTGAGACGGTGATTAAAATCGACTTACGTGTGTGAAATGTTTAATTTAATTATCTTATATTAAAATGATCTAATTTATTTTTTTAAATATCATACATATTGGCACTCCCTAATTACTAACCATAATGATAATTAAATGATTACAATTTACATCTAAGAGGCAATTACAAAATTATAATAAATAAAATAAATAGTAAAATATGATCAAAATAAATATAATAAAAAAATAACAAATAAGTAAATAAAATATTGGGGTTAGTAAATAATAAGAAAAATTAAATAAGGTTAGTATAAATATAAAGTTAGTGAAAATAATTAGTTGAAACAATAATAATGAGAAAAATAGACAAAGTTAGAAAAAATAATAAGATAGAAATTTCAAAATAATAATAAGCAACAAAATATGATTAGCAATAATAATTAATTAATAACGTGATTAAACATAAGATTTGATTTTTATTTAGAAACATAAATGATTAAATAATTACTATAATATAAAGTTCTAAATATCATAAGATTTGATTTTTATTTAGAAACATAAATGATTAAATAATTACTATAATATAAAGTTCTAAATATCATAAGATTTGATTTTTATTTAGAAACATAAATGATTAAATAATTACTATAATATAAAGTTCTAAATATAACATAATTATAAATTTCTTAATCATTTACAAAAATTTAATTATCTCTAATTATATATTAACAATTATTAAGAAAAATATTTACACATTATGATGAAAACAAATTTTAACTAATCAATAATCACATTCACCAAAATTTTACATTAAGTGTTTATAAGGTTTAATTTTATTTACAAAAATTTACAAGAATTATAATAAATATATACATAGAATCATATAGAAAATTAAAATTAGGTTTTCATATTAATTTGGAAAAAAGATGTTAATGTCATTTATTTTAAAAAAACAGATTTTTATATTACAACAAATTTTAATAAATTAATGATAACAATAATAATAATAATGATAATAATGATAATAATAATAAATAATAATAATAATAATAATAATAATAATAATAATAATAATAATAATAATAATAATAATAATAATAATAATAAAGCAATAATGAATTTTAAATGTGTCAAATAACCCAACAATGTTGCTAACGCAGAAATGCGCTCATCGCAACCAGATCTAAATCGGACGAAACAAAATTTATCGCAAAGAAAAAAGAAATTAAGCAAAAAATAGTATTATTGCTCACACAAAAATGCGATCATCGCAACCAGATCGAACTAACACAAATGTCACGCGTCATGCACACAAATGTGCAAACATCGTATCGACATAATTCGATCAAAAATCTTATATATATAAACTCTAACAATTTAAAAATTATATATATATAAACGCAACAGTAATAGATAAAGAAAAAGAAATAACGGTAATAGATGAAGAAAAAGAAATAACGGTAAAAGATGAAGAAAAAGAAACAACAGTAATAGATGAAGGAAAAGAAATAACGGTAAACGATGAAGAAAAAAAGAAACAATAGTAATGGATGAAGAAGAAAACTAAATAACGGCCAACGGCACTCACTCCTCTTAGGTTTTTTTTCATTCTCCCCTTCTTTTCCAACAAGGCAACACATGTATATATAGGGAACAAATTAGGGTTAACACCAAATTGTCAATAATGTCCCTAGAGCCCATTTTAAAGCCCAAACTAAATAATTAGTTAAGAAAAAATAAAATTTAAATAATTTAAAATAATTAAAATAAACTTAAAATAAAAACTAATAATCCTATTGATTCCTAAAATAAAAGATATTATAAAAAGAACAAAATTTTTTTCAATATTTTTTTATTTTATGATTTTTTGGATATTTTTATGAATAATTTAGAAAAAAGTGAAAAAAATAATATTTTAAAAAATGATTTAATAAAAATACGAAAATAATAATTAAATAATAATAAAAAACTATTTTTGTTATTTTTTTAATGAAAGATAGAAAAATTTAGAGTAAAAATAATAAGAACAACAAAAAGTGCCAAAGGTGAGATTCGAACTCTCAACCTCTCACACTCATAACTCCTTACACATGTCCTCCTGCCAATTGTGCCATTTTTACTTTTTAGAAAAAAAAGTGCATGCCATATGATATTTAATTGCAAAAAGTCAAACGACTACACAAATTTGTTAGTAATTGATTAAATGCAATAAAAATGCAATGAAATGCGACGACAAATCTTAGGGCAAAATTTGGGGTATTACAGTTATTATGATAATATTTCTCACCCAACCTCTCTTTGATGTTGGCAAAAAAAATCATGAAGTTTGACTTTGGTTTGACCACAGTTGACCTCAGTTTGACCTTTTAACTGCATTGACTGCTTTTGACTTATCTGATCATCTGACTGAGCAAACTTTTGAGAAAAGTCTTGAAACTTGACATGGGGGTTCTTATACACATATAAGATGTTATGAAGCTCACTTGAAGTCTTGGAAGTCCATTTAGCCTGATTAAAGGCAAAACCCTAGTTTTGGATGCACTGCTTAGGAGGTGCATTGTCTGAGGGAATTGTCAACTCTTCTGACCCATTGTGAATTTTGTGAACCTTGTGAACCTTCTTGGAACACAAAGTCTTGTATTGTGAGGGCAAATTTTGGGGTGCAACAGCTGCCCCTGTTTAATTTTCTGAAACCTGAGGGGTTAGATTGGTATATTTGCCAGTCGTAACCTGGAAGGTTGAAGGGGATTGAACACAAAAGCCCAAAAATTTGCACTCACCAGTGCATGGAGTGATATTGATGGTTGGTTGAACATGATTGAGTGGGCTTAAAGATGCCACTAGGGGAAAGTTCTTCAGTAGTATAATGAGAACTGTCAGGAGTCTGGAGTAATATTGATGTAACAGCATGTCTTCATGAGGATAGAGCAATCAATAATGATAACCCTAAAGCAGTCTTGAAGTGATAAATCTGACCTCAGGAGGATAGAGCAATCAATAGCTCTAAAGCAGTCTTGAAGTAATAATGGCTTCAGGAGGATAGAGCAATCAATAGCTCTAAAGCAGTCTTGAAATAATAATGTGATATGTCTTCAGGAGGATAGAGCAATCAATAGCTCTAAAGCAGTCTTGAAGTAATGATTTCAGGAGGATAGAGCAATGGATAGCTCTAAAGCAGTCTTGAAATAATAATGTGATATGTCTTCAGGAGGATAGAGCAATCAATAGCTCTAAAGCAGTCTTGAACTAATAATGTAGTTTCAGGAGGATAGAGCAATGGATAACTCTAAAGCAGTCTTGAAATAATTAGATGGCTTCAGGAGGATAGAGCAATGAATAGCTCTAAAGCAGTCTTGAAGTAATGATTTCAGGAGGATAGAGCAATGGATAGCTCTAAAGCAGTCTTGAAATAATAATGTGATATGTCTTCAGGAGGATAGAGCAATCGATAGCTCTAAAGCAGTCTTGAAGTAATGATTTCAGGAGGATAGAGCAACGGATAGCTCTAAAGCAGTCTTGAAATAATAATGTGATATATCTTCAGGAGGATAGAGCAATCAATAGCTCTAAAGCAGTCTTGAAGTAATGATTTCAGGAGGATAGAGCAATGGATAGCTCTAAAGCAGTCTTGAAATAATAATGTGATATGTCTTCAGGAGGATAGAGTAATCAATAGCTCTAAAGCAGTCTTGAAGTAATGATTTCAGGAGGATAGAGCAATGGATGGCTCTAAAGCAGTCTTGAAATAATAATGTGATATGTCTTCAGGAGGATAGAGCAATCAATAGCTCTAAAGCAGTCTTGAAGTAATAATGTGATATGTCTTCAGGAGGATAGAGCAATCAATAGCTCTAAAGCAGTCTTGAAGTAATGATTTCAGGAGGATAGAGCAATGGATAGCTCTAAAGCAGTCTTGAAATAATAATGTAATTTCAGGAGGATAAAGCAATGGATAACTCTAAAGCAGTCTTGAAATAATTAGATGGCTTCAGGAGGATAGAGCAATGAATAGCTCTAAAGCAGTCTTGAAGTAACGATTTCAGGAGGATAGAGCAATGGATAGCTCTAAAGCAGTCTTGAAATAATAATGTAATATGTCTTCAGGAGGATAGAGCAATCAATAGCTCTAAAGCAGTCTTGAAATAATAATGTGATATGTCTTCAGGAGGATAGAGCAATCAATAACTCTAAAGCAGTCTTGAAGTAAAGATTTCAGGAGGATAGAGCAATGGATAGCTCTAAAGCAGTCTTGAAATAATAATGTAATTTCAGGAGGATAGAGCAATGGATAACTCTAAAGCAGTCTTGAAATAATTAGATGGCTTCAGGAGGATAGAGCAATGAATAACTCTAAAGCAGTCTTGAAGTAATGATTTCAGGAGGATAGAGCAATGGATAGCTCTAAAGCAGTCTTGAAATAATGATTTCAGGAGGATAGAGCAATGGATGGCTCTAAAGCAGTCTTGAAATAATAATGTGATATGTCTTCAGGAGGATAGAGCAATCAATAGCTCTAAAGCAGTCTTGAAGTAATAATGTGATATGTCTTCAGGAGGATAGAGCAATCAATAGCTCTAAAGCAGTCTTGAAGTAATAATGTGATATGTCTTCAGGAGGATAGAGCAATCAATAGCTCTAAAGCAGTCTTGAAGTAATGATTTCAGGAGGATAGAGCAATGGATAGCTCTAAAGCAGTCTTGAAGTAATAGGATGATTTCAGGAGGATAGAGCAATCAGTAGCTCTAAAGCAGTCTTGAAGTCATGAGAGGCTATTAGGAGGATAAAATAACCCTGAGGTTACAATAAAGCAGTCCCAAAGTAATAAGAAGCTCATCAGGAGGATAAAGTAACCCTGAGGTTACAATAAAGCAGTCCCAAAGTAATAAGAAGCTCATCAGGAGGATAAAGTAACCCTGAGGTTACAATAAAGCAGTCCCAAAGATCATAAGATTGTTTGTTGGATAATTAACCTGAAAACAAGGTAGCATTCTGTACAACAACATTAGTTTATACTTTATGTATGCATGTATGACATGATGCACTTAGGTAATGTACTATAGACATATATGTTATGGTATGATGTAAATGATGTATGTATGCTATGACACTGTTGGAAGTGTCTGGATATCCCTGTATAACAACTGCTGGCCAAGGAAAATAAATCCCGATTCGTTGTTGAAGAATATATAACCCTCCGTCTGCTGGGGATAACAAGGTATAAATAACCTCCCGTTGTTGGGGATAGTAGGGTATAGATAACCTTCGTTTTCGTTTGATAGTAGGATAAGTATAACATCCCGTCTTCGTTCATCGTGCCCTTATTGGAAAGTAATTTCCCGTATATCCGTATGAGGATAAAAGAGATGGATATAAATTCCAGGGGAGATTAGACTTTGTGAAAATGGATTAGTCCTACTGATGGTTTGTAACTGTCTTGTAAAGATGAACCGGCGAAGCTTCGTTGAAATCCTTCCCTCGTTCGTCCTTAGTAAATACTATTACTGCATTTTCATGCATTTCTGGTAAACATCAATCATATTAAAAGCATACATGCATTTCTGGTAAACATCAATCATATTCAAAGGCATACATACATTCAAACACAACCAATGGACGTTTCGCTTATGTAAATAGGGTAAAAGTAAATCTGGATTCAAAAGATGGAATTTATTTATATCAAAAGTGACCCATACACGGGTAGGTTTGTACAAGGAGACATAAACCCTAGTAAGAGAATTTTGTCATGAAGTTTTACAAAAAGAATCAGCTATGTGGGAAATAATCCTATTGAGTTTCAATTCTACTATTGCCACTCAAGTATCTCATCTTCTTGCTGTTGAGACGGAAACGATTGGATTGAGCTTTATCTGTTTGAGCTTGAGTAAGTAGTACAACTGGTTGCAGTTTCATGAGTGATCCAAACGAGACATAGTCATACGCTTTAATCCCTAACTTTTGCCTGGATTGCCCTTTCAGGTTTTCAATCCACCGGGATACCCTTTTTTGCCCAAGCCGCCTTTTCAGGTTTTCGACTTGCCGGGTGTACATCTTTTTATATATATATCCCTAATTTTTGCCCAAACCCTTTTGGTTTGCTGGGACGCCCTTATTTTTGCCTAGGCCTGTCAACCTAGCGGGTCTCTTTTTATGCGTAGTATTTTTTAACTATGTCTGCGTTTACAGGTTGTGGGAAGTCTTCACCATCCATTGTAGTCAGTATCATGGCACCTCCTGAGAACACTGTCTTGACTACAGATGGTCCCTCATATGTTGGAGTCCACTTGCCCCTAGGATCACCCTGTGGTAATATGATACGCTTGATTACCAAGTCACCAGCCTGATATACCTTTGGCTTAACCTTCTTGTTAAAAGCTTTGATCATCCGTTTCTGGTACATCTGGCCATGACAAACTGCTGCTAACCTTTTCTCATCAATCAAATTTATCTGGTCAAGTCGAGTCTGAATCCTCTCATCTTCATCCAAACCTGCATCCTTCATAATTCTCAAGGAGGGGATCTGAACTTCAATAGGCAGAACTGCTTCCATACCATAGACTAAGGAGAATGGGGTTGCCCCTGTTGAAGTACGTATTGTAGTACGATAACCATGCAGAGCAAATGGTAACATCTCGTGCCAATCCTTGTAAGTAACAGTTATCTTCTGTACAATCTTCTTAATGTTCTTATTAGCAGCTTCAACTGCCCCATTCATCTTTGAAATCAACAAGGTAGTATGGGTCAACATATACTGTCTTAGTCGGCGAGCAGCCTGTGCCAAAGCGCAGCAAGTTTTCTCGAGCAATGAGTATTTTGTTTCACAGTCGGTAAACTTTTTGCTAAGGTAGTATATTGCCTGCTCTTTTCGACCAGACTCGTCATGTTGCCCCAATACACACCCCATTGAGTTGTCTAATACTGTTAAATACATAATCAAGGGTCTTCCATCAACTGGTGGCATTAAAATTGGAGGTTCTAGCAAATATCTCTTGATTTCATCAAAGGCAGTCTGGCACTCATCATTCCATTCCATCACCTGATCTTTCTTCAACAACTTGAAGATTGGCTCACAGATGGTAGTTAATTGGGAAATAAATCTTGCAATGTAGTCCCAAGAAACCTCTAACCTCCTTCTCAGTACGGGGAGCTGGCATCTCTCGTATAGCTTTCACTTTTGCAGGATCCACTTCAATACCTTTTCCACTGACAATGAAACCCAGGAGCTTTCCAGATCTAACTCCAAAAGTACACTTGTTTGGATTTAATCTCAACTTGTATTTCTTCAACCTCTCAAACAACTTGTGCAGATGATCAAGATGTTGTTCTTCATTCTGAGACCTGGCTATCATATCATCCACATATACCTCTACCTCATGATGAATCATATCATGAAACAAAGCCACCATAGCACGCTGATATGTTGCCCCTGCATTCTTATGCTGAGCAGTGTTGTCTAAATCAGCCCCAATCTGGACCTCTTTTCTGTTTTCTTCAGTTCCCAGATTCACAACTTCGACTGGCTCTTCATGTGGCTGTATAGCTTTCTCTTCTTGTTGTAACAACCTAGCAAGCCCTACAGATATTTCACAATCGTCCTCGTTTCCGTCTTCAGTTTGATAGATCGGATTCTCGAAATTGTAATTGGCAATAGTAGAACTGTTATCAATTGGATCCAGAGTGGATGAGGATCGGCATTTTAGTGACGTGGGTGTGTGTAAGAACACATAGCTGATAAAGCAAAAATAAAAGAAAAAGAAAGACAAGGAACACAATATTTACGAAAACGAAACGTCCACTGATTTTATCGAATGAAGTATGCAAATGAGATGACAACCCGTAACAAGCACACCATTGTGCCCCGGGCAAGGCACATGGCTTGAAAGTTTTAATTGTTCCAAAAATTGCAAATTTAAAAACATAACACAGTAATAGTATTTACTCCTGACTAAAGGAGATAGGGATAACATCTTCAGCTGTCCAATTATTGAGTCCAGCACCCACAGTAGGAAAAATCCATGCCTCCAAGTTGAAAGTGTTTACATGGCTGACAAAGTATTCTTCCTCTCCAAAGACAGTAACAACTTTTCCATTCACCGGATATCTCAACTTTTGATGTAATGTGGAGGTCACAGCACCTGCCCCATGGATCCAGGGACGACCAAGCAGACATGAGTACGAAGAACGAATATCCATCACATAGAATGTAGCAGTAAACACCTGAGAGCCAACCTTGATTGGAAGATCAATTTCCCCATGCACTACTCTTCTAGAACCATCAAAAGCCTTTACCACAATATTCCTGGGCTTCAATACTGTATCTTCAGGACTCAGCTTGTTCAGGACCTCCTTAGGCAACACATTCAGAGAGGAACTATTGTCTATCAGCACATGAGACAGGGTAGTGCCCCTGCATTCAATTGAAATATGCAAGGCCCTGTTATGATCCCTCTTGGCAGGGGTCAAGTCAGCATCAGAAAATCCTAACCCGTTGTCATAGGTCAGGTGAGCAACACAATTCTCAAACTGGTCCACAGAAATTGCACTGGGTACATGAGCCATCTTTAGAAACTTGATCAATGACTTGGCATGAGCCTCAGAACATAATAACGGGGAGAGCATAGAAATCTTTGAGGGAGTATGCCCCAGCTGATCAACAATATCATAATCACTCTTGCGAATGATTTTCAATACTTCTTCCATCTGCTTAGAGAGGTCATCAGCAGCTGGCACATCAGTAGATACAGGCTCAATAACAGGACCCTTGCCCCGAGCATCAGTGGTGGAAGTAACAGCAGGAGTAACTGCACTCTTAGAAGCAACTGGAGGAGAGAAGACTCTTCCACTACGGGTGATCTTGCTAGATCCAGCAATATTATCAATGTCAACAGGCATATCAGGTAAAGGCTCCTGCCCCTTGGATAGGTTCAGGATCAGCTCTTGGAACTGTGCATTCTGTGCCTGGAGATCCTTAACTGATTGTTCAAGAGCCATTGCTGAAATAAACAGCGAGAAGATGAGAAACCTGTACACAATTATAAACCTGTGATGCAATGATATGGGAATGCATATGCAATGTTTTCAAGGACCGCAGGATTTAAATTTGCTTAAACAAACAAGAAAGTAACTTTTTATTAGTAATAACTTGTTTTGCCTTTTAGGCTTACAAAAAAATGAAAACGAAATAAGTACAAAAGATGGGGTTTTAAGTCTCCCATGGACGTTTCCTCTTTGTGTTGAGGTATGAGTTGAGGTTTCGTTCCTCATGAAGTAGCTTTGTTAGCTCTAGGATCCTTGCTTGGCTTGCTTTGTAATGAGCCTCGAAAGTATCCCTTTGCTCTTTCAGTTGGATCCATGATCTCTGCAAGTCTTCCATATCAGTAGGCATGTCTGGGTGAAGGATGGTATAAGCTGTGTCTCCTTCAGCAACAGGTTCCATGGTAACTGGTAGGACGGCAGGATATGGCATCATGAGTGTCTGAGCACGAGATCGTACCCATCTGAGATAAGCCTCCATAGGAATAGTGTACTTAGGCTCCAGTGTCTTGCTGTCAATCCTGTTTACCTTTCCCCAAGCTCGTATGAATCTCTGACGGTAACCCTGAAGATCGTTGTCGTAGTCAAACACAATGCCCTGAATCAACATGTCATGTGGACCATCGCTCCGGGCGTAACCAAACTGTCGTAAAGCTAGAGATGGGTTGTAGGTGACGCCTCCTCTTATGCCTAGAAGTGGTACATTAGGAAACTCCCCACAACGGTCAATGATGGTGACATTCTCCATAGATCTGGAGCACCAATGGATGTCTGAGTGAGAAAGTGACATGATCCTCTTGGACCATCTGAACCCTTGCTCATTCTTCATTACTGAGCGAGGAAGGTGAGAAATAAACCACCTAGAAAGTAAAGGTATGCAGCACATCAAAGTTCCTCTTGTCCTTGTAGTACGGGTGTGAAGAGAATGTAGGATGTCTCCAAGTAAGGTAGGCACTGGATTGTGACTCAGGAATATGTTGATGGCATGAACGTCTATGAACTGATCAGGATTGGGGAACAACACTAAGCCATAAATCAATAAGGCTAAGATCTCCTCAAAAGCCTCGTAGCTCATAGCCTTCAAGAACATTTGAGCTTTATCCACTAATACCTTGGCAAGAATACCTTTAACTCCACTTCTCGTCTCTAGAACAATGTCAGACTTCTTCAGATGTAGAGCTGCAGCAATAACTTCTGGTTTAAGCTCCTTCTCTAAGCCTGTGAATGGCTTCTGATCAAGAACAGGTATACCCAGGAGTTTAGAGAACTCCTCCATGGTTGGAACCAGCTGATAATCAGGAAATGTAAAGCAATGGTGCTTAGGGTCAAAGAACTGAAACAGCACACTCATCATGTCTTCATTGAACCCTGAAGTAACTAGATCCAATAAGTGACCATGTCTCTTGTTGAACTGGGAATGATCAGGCACTAGGGAAACCAACTCCTTGAGCTTAGCAGGTATCCCTACAAAGTTGATCCTGATGGTGTTTCTACGAGCAGAAGCCATGACCTGCAACAAAGAACAAAAATAAATCCCTTGGTCCTTGAAATGGTTAGGGAAAATGATATGCTCATGATGCATGATGATGTCATGATGTTATGTTCAATCACAAACATGTGGCACACACAAACAAGTCACACAATTGCCCTAGGTTTAAAGGCTTGCATGAGGTTTAAAGGTAAGTACCCTCCCCTGAAGTTAGATGGTTCATCCTGTCCTACAAAAGTAACCGGGTTCTAAGGGATCTCAATATCATTGATCCTTCACAAGGGTGGTTGATCAGAAGGCAACTTACTTGCCAACCAAAACCCTCCAAGTTTAAGATCTCAATGAGCGTAGTATCGAGTGTCAACCAACTTCAGTCTGCACCAAAGTCGGTTACCTCACTACTTTCTAAAGGCCAAGATGAGTTAACTAGGGTTCTAAAAGTCAGTTAGTGCATTGACAACATATGGCAGCCTCAATATTATCCTCAACTTGACTTAAGGAATATAAGCACCAACCAAGAAGTCGCACTAACTATGGCCACCAGATCAACCGTATCGATATACGTCGTACAGTTTCCTTGGTCTATTGCCATTTACCTAAGGTACACTAGATCCGGGTTAGGACCTTTCACACATGAGAGCACCCCAACAATATAATAATAAAACAAACAAGGCAAACAATTTAAAGTGATCTTAATTCCTAAGGGTACCCCTCTTAAATAGATCCCCAGCAGAGTCGCCAGTTCTGTAACCCGGTGAACTGACTTTAAACAATGTTGCGGATAGCAAGAGTCGCCACCGACTTTTATTTTATCCATAAGGAAAGGTTATAAAAGAACAGGAAAGACCTTAGAGAATATTTTGGGTCCGGGGGGTAGGTTATGAAAAGGGAAGGTATTAGCATCCTTTTCATCCATGGTTATCCATGGGCTCTTAGGTACTTAAGCTCACTTTTGAATTGTTTTGAAATTGTAGTGTGTGAATAGAAAATTTTCAGAATAGTTAATAAATAATCCATGTAAGGATGTGTTAAGAACTTGTTTGAAAATTTTGTTGGAAATTTGTTTAAGTGTGGAAAAGTTTTGAAGTGAGCAAGTATCTAGGAGTAGCCTACCCTAATGTTTTAAGGTCTTTCTTATTCTTTATCCTTTCCTTAGTAAGACTATCCCTACTATAATGGAGTAGGTAGTCCTTACTTTGGATGTTAAGGGACATGTGAGGGACAATTGGATTTTTGAAGGCCATTGTGGGATGTAATAAGCACATATAAGGGACCATCATCATTTTTCGAAAGGGACTCGATTCGTAAAGGCAACCATAAGGGACTTTGATGATTTTTCTATTTGAGGGACTTGCTTTATACACCCCACTTAACCATTATTCGTAGGCAACTTGAGGGATATCCTTAAGAAGTGAGACGGCGATTAAAATCGACTTACGTGTGTGAAATGTTTAATTTAATTATCTTATATTAAAATGATCTAATTTATTTTTTTAAATATCATACATATTGGCACTCCCTAATTACTAACCATAATGATAATTAAATGATTACAATTTACATCTAAGAGGCAATTACAAAATTATAATAAATAAAATAAATAGTAAAATATGATCAAAATAAATATAATAAAAAAATAACAAATAAGTAAATAAAATATTGGGGTTAGTAAATAATAAGAAAAATTAAATAAGGTTAGTATAAATATAAAGTTAGTGAAAATAATTAGTTGAAACAATAATAATGAGAAAAATAGACAAAGTTAGAAAAAATAATAAGATAGAAATTTCAAAATAATAATAAGCAACAAAATATGATTAGCAATAATAATTAATTAATAACGTGATTAAACATAAGATTTGATTTTTATTTAGAAACATAAATGATTAAATAATTACTATAATATAAAGTTCTAAATATCATAAGATTTGATTTTTATTTAGAAACATAAATGATTAAATAATTACTATAATATAAAGTTCTAAATATCATAAGATTTGATTTTTATTTAGAAACATAAATGATTAAATAATTACTATAATATAAAGTTCTAAATATAACATAATTATAAATTTCTTAATCATTTACAAAAATTTAATTATCTCTAATTATATATTAACAATTATTAAGAAAAATATTTACACATTATGATGAAAACAAATTTTAACTAATCAATAATCACATTCACCAAAATTTTACATTAAGTGTTTATAAGGTTTAATTTTATTTACAAAAATTTACAAGAATTATAATAAATATATACATAGAATCATATAGAAAATTAAAATTAGGTTTTCATATTAATTTGGAAAAAAGATGTTAATGTCATTTATTTTAAAAAAACAGATTTTTATATTACAACAAATTTTAATAAATTAATGATAACAATAATAATAATAATGATAATAATGATAATAATAATAAATAATGATAATAATAATAATAATAATAATAATAATAATAATAATAATAATAATAATAATAAAGCAATAATGAATTTTAAATGTGCCAAATAACCCAACAATGTTGCTAACGCAGAAATGCGCTCATCGCAACCAGATCTAAATCGGACGAAACAAAATTTATCGCAAAGAAAAAAGAAATTAAGCAAAAAATAGTATTATTGCTCACACAAAAATGCGATCATCGCAACCAGATCGAACTAACACAAATGTCACGCGTCATGCACACAAATGTGCAAACATCGTATCGACATAATTCGATCAAAAATCTTATATATATAAACTCTAACAATTTAAAAATTATATATATATAAACGCAACAGTAATAGATAAAGAAAATGAAATAACGGTAATAGATGAAGAAAAAGAAATAACGGTAAAAGATGAAGAAAAAGAAACAACAGTAATAGATGAAGGAAAAGAAATAACGGTAAACGATGAAGAAAAAAAGAAACAATAGTAATGGATGAAGAAGAAAACTAAATAACGGCCAACGGCACTCACTCCTCTTAGGTTTTTTTTCATTCTCCCCTTCTTTTCCAACAAGGCAACACATGTATATATAGGGAACAAATTAGGGTTAACACCAAATTGTCAATAATGTCCCTAGAGCCCATTTTAAAGCCCAAACTAAATAATTAGTTAAGAAAAAATAAAATTTAAATAATTTAAAATAATTAAAATAAACTTAAAATAAAAACTAATAATCCTATTGATTCCTAAAATAAAAGATATTATAAAAAGAACAAAATTTTTTTCAATATTTTTTTATTTTATGATTTTTTGGATATTTTTATGAATAATTTAGAAAAAAGTGAAAAAAATAATATTTTAAAAAATGATTTAATAAAAATACGAAAATAATAATTAAATAATAATAAAAAACTATTTTTGTTATTTTTTTAATGAAAGATAGAAAAATTTAGAGTAAAAATAATAAGAACAACAAAAAGTGCCAAAGGTGAGATTCGAACTCTCAACCTCTCACACTCATAACTCCTTACACATGTCCTCCTGCCAATTGTGCCATTTTTACTTTTTAAAAAAAAAAGTGCATGCCATATGATATTTACCTGCAAAAAGTCAAACGACTACACAAATTTGTTAGTAATTGATTAAATGCAATAAAAATGCAATGAAATGCGACGACAAATCTTAGGGCAAAATTTGGGGTATTACAGTTATTATGATAATATTTCTCACCCAACCTCTCTTTGATGTTGGCAAAAAAAATCATGAAGTTTGACTTTGGTTTGACCACAGTTGACCTCAGTTTGACCTTTTAACTGCATTGACTGCTTTTGACTTATCTGATCATCTGACTGAGCAAACTTTTGAGAAAAGTCTTGAAACTTGACATGGGGGTTCTTATACACATATAAGATGTTATGAAGCTCACTTGAAGTCTTGGAAGTCCATTTAGCCTGATTAAAGGCAAAACCCTAGTTTTGGATGCACTGCTTAGGAGGTGCATTGTCTGAGGGAATTGTCAACTCTTCTGACCCATTGTGAATTTTGTGAACCTTGTGAACCTTCTTGGAACACAAAGTCTTGTATTGTGAGGGCAAATTTTGGGGTGCAACACATACCAGATGATGTTTATTTGTGACATTTGAGACATTTTATATTTGCGTGAAATAAAAAACCAGAACCCCTAAATTTATAGAAAGTTGTAGACATATATGGACCACGAAAATTCTATCAAGCATCAGTGTTGGTTTCGTAGGCATAATGAAACATGCACAAAATAGAACCTAATATATGACTTTGTTTGACAAATGAACAAATATTTTGGCAGAGATAAAAAATGTATTAAAATATTAAGTAATCGTATATATTACACTTCATTAATATTGAGACACAATTACATATACTTATTTGTCCGGCTAAACAGAAAATTAAAACGAATCGAATAATTTATCGTCGACTAAATCTATCGGTGGTACCCCCCCCCCCTTTGACTTTTGTGCATTTGATTTTGTTTCAATGTTGCTCAATTTCTCGAACTCTTACATCCTTTCCACAAAATGGTTTGGCCAAGTCTCGGCTTTTGTTGTTGAATGAGCTTCCCACTCTGTGGATGTAAGTGGTATAAGGCATCACGGTTTCATGTAAAATTGAATAAAATGTTGTGATTTTGAAAGTCATCCAATACACATGATACAATCTTTTGGATTTTGAGGTGGGGAAGTACGTAGTGTGGAAAAGGTTTTTGAAAAGTTGTATCGTGTAAGATCAATACAAACTTTATCATATGCACATGCTATGAGGTGGCTCATTTCAGGAAAGCACATTCATTTAGCATTTGGTGCCGGTCCACTAAGGCAAGGAACAAAAGACTCATAAATTGCATAAAAGTTTTCTTTATTTCCATAAAGTCGTGTGTATGATTCTTTAAGTCCTTAACTCATGGATAAGTTGATGGCGAACAAATGTATGATTATCTTCTCATTTACCAAGTAAACCTGAAACAACTCAATAACCGCAATTACCATCACCCTTAACATTGATAATCTGCTCGATGTATTTGTGCATAAAATTCGGTATCTTGTCAATGAATGGAAAATTTGGTGGAGGTGGTTTACTGATGCAAGCTCCTTTAAAATCACTTTTTTGAGATTTTAGAGTTGGTGAGTCTGAAAAAACTTTGTCAACACGTTCAAAATACGAGACTGCACCGTTGAATTGTCACTCGGTGTAGGCTTGAGCTTCTTTGGAGCACCTTTTATTTTTATCGGTTAAAAGGGTGATTTCAAGTTGGAGGTTTCTAGCTAAGCAATCTTCCTCATTTTTTATTTGATGTGTGGTTTCATATTGTCATCGGCTTTCAAAAATCTTTCTTGTATCACTTCTCATTCAGTCAACTTGATGGAATTAGGATGAGTCTAAAATATATCTCTAACGGTTGCTTCATCCTCGTACGTTCGGTACCTAGACACATAATTGTTATCATCCAACAGTTTCAAGATTTGTTGCATTTTAGTTATATCTGTAACACCCCACTTCCCAAATTAAATAAAATATAAACATTATAAATAAACATCAGAGTTTTCCCCAAAATAGTGGGATATCACATCACCAAATTTTTATAAAAATACTTTATTAATTATTCTCAAAAATAATACAGCGGAAAACATTATTCCAACATTCTCGGCCATCCGCCAAATTTCGTAAAATCTTTATTATTATAATTCACAAAAAAAAAGTGATACGTCACAGGATTACAACAAGTTTGACATAAAACAATTAAAACACCCATATCCAGTGTTACGTATCAGAGCATCCTAGACTCGACTGGCACACCACCATCCAAGCTATCTAAGTACCTGGATTATCTGTACTTCCGGAGAAGCACAAACACAACAACAACCAAGGGGTGAGAAAACATGATCAAAAATATATTGGTAATGTAATACATGTAAACAAGGTAGTAAAACACACCAACACACCAATATTCACCCCAACAACTCCATATAACGAACCTACTGTTCAAATTACAATATAACATATTATAATGCAAATATGCAACTCAACACCATGCATGCGGTACCGACTCATTGGTTCATTCAATCGAACCTAGATAGATCACTTACGCTCCTCCTGAGACATGATCTATCCCCCACCATTCTCCACCAAGGAGTACGGATGAATCACTTACGCTCCTCCTGAGACATGATTCATCCCACCAAAACACCATGATATGCACACACCAATGCATAACTATCATATTTAGGCACACTAAGTGCACACGATCCTCCTGATCATATCATCATACATCAATGCATATATGTGTAGATATATTACACCAACACCATATAAATCAATCAGATAGTAAATAAATTCATACTATAACACCATACATAACCACATCCCAACACCCGGGAACACACGATCCTACTGATCACTACATACATATACGTTAACCAATTGTTCACCAACAATATCAAGGAAAACGAGTACCATCACCAAGTAAACAAGTTCATACTTTATCACCAAGATATAAACACGTCCCCACTACCCTATACATGTATATACCATTCCCAATCAAGTTTCTCCCCCCTTACCTTGTTAATCGGTTGATCGATGAAATTCTTCCTGGATTTGGTCTCTTGGCCTCCTCTTTTCTTTCCGTTCTTCGTTCCCTTTTTCCTTCGTTCTTCTCACTTCTCTCGTTCTTTCCTCTTCTCTCTTTCTATCGCTCTTTCTCTCTTCCCTCTTTCTATCGTGTTATTTTCTCTAATACTTTCCCCACCCCTTCATATTCTATTTTCCTTTTTTATTTCCTATCCCAATAATAATAATAACTAATAAAAATAACATAATAATAATAATAATAATAATAATAATAATAATAATAATAATAATAATAATATTAATACCACCACCAATATTACTATTATTTCTTATATTATTATAAACTCACCAAATTACCACCAATGATCCTCCCATCTCAGGGACACCCACCAAACATCATCAAATACACCCTACCAAAGGGCACATCAACATATAATATTTAAAATAATAATAAAATGACTAAATAATTAAAATGAGTGTTACAATATCCCCCCTCAGTGTCTTGTTAGTTTAGTACCGAATATTGTACACTTGCTTGATATTCAAAATATTTTCTAGTCTTTTATATTTCAAAGTTGCAAGTATATTTTTCGGTTGAACCAAATTCAATGTCATGTCAGCAGTACATTCCTTCTCTTCCGGGAAGAGGCGACACATAATTGGACGGTCGACTAACTTTTCACATAAGTCATGGTTATGTAAACCACATATGACATTAAATCTCCATTTATTATTTTCCAACATATAACCAAACAACTTAAATGGACACTCACATTTTCTTGAATTGGTTTCGTCTCGTTTAAAATTCTATAGAGGATGTATATATTTCCCGTTTCTTTTGCACATCATTGTCACAAAAGCACATATTTTATCTAAGCCATTATCGTACCTTTTGATTTCCACATTAAATCCCAGTTTGAAGGCCTCCGTACAAATCCATTGAAGCATGTGATCATGAAATTCAAACACTTTCTCACTTTTAAATTGGTTGCGAACATATACCGCCTTCACAACAACTCCTTTGGCATTCGGAAACATAACATGTTTGGGGAAAATATTAAGGCGCACCATATCTAATAAAAACAATTACAATAGAGCCATAAATAAGTGCTAATGTTGTAAATAGAACTGGCAAAATGATAACAGACAAATACCGGAGATGAATTTCCGGATTAGTTCATACTCATTCTAGAAATGTATCTCCAAAATAAACACATGTTTTTCAGACTGAAAACAAGATTAATGTTAGCAATAAAGCTTGAAATAAATGATATTTACCTGGAATTCCAACTTCTTTTGCTCCCTTCAAGATTGAAGATTTGGAGTGAAAATGTGTATTGAGAATGGAAGGGTTTTTGGTGAGGGTTTGGAGTGGAAAACAACTATGGTTATGTGATCATGTAGTTCAATATTTTATCAATTTATTCTAGAGATGCATCTCCAGAAATATCTGACATGCAAAGGACACATAAATTTCAAAAATCCAATGCATCTATTTTCGTAAGTTTCTTAGTCATGTATTCTCAATAATGAATTTAATTTTGTAAAATTTTATAATAATCTATTTATACTGGTGTTGCAACTGCGAAAAACAACCGGCAGAAAAACAGAAGAGTCGCCACTTTCGTTATTTATCCCAAAGAGAGGGAAAGGAAACGATCGAAAAAACCTAAAGAAAAAGGGAAAGACAAGGTCATCGCAACCATGTCTGGATTCGGGAGTCGGTTACGCAAGGGGAAGGTATGAGCACCCCTCACGTCCGTCGTACTCGACGGGATCCATGCTTGGGTTGTCTAGTCTATGGGTGAAAAATAATCTATCTACGGCTGCTAAAGCTAAAAGGAAATAACTGATTCGATAGAGCATCGCTGCTCTATGCCTACGTATTCCCTCGTGCAACGGGAAAGTCAGAGTCAACGTAGTTCGGGAAACTACGGGGGGAATTGCTCGCCAAGACGTCGCGTCTTGTGCCTACGTATTCTCATCTGGCATGAGAAATCAGAGCAAAACGTAGTTCAGGCTAACCACGGGATGAACAAGGTGTTATCGATCACACGGGGGTGAGAGAAGAGATTGACGATACTAGCGTACGCATTCTAGCAGTTAGGTGTATGTTGCTCGACCATTGGAGACTTAGGCGTTACCTGTTTGCGGTAGAACGAACGTAGTATGTCGTGGTTTAATGGTATGGGAACCTAACGGGAACTAGAACTACGGTCTGGTCTCAATTGCGCTAGGGCAAGAGAAAGGGAAGATTAGTTGTTAGCGGGAAAGTCTCGATCGCACGGAAGCGTGAGAATAGAGAAATTAGTTGTTAGTGTGCTTGCTAGGATATCGCATCATATGCCTACATATTCTCGTCTGGTACGAGAAATCAGAGCAGCTGTAGTTCAGCCAACTACAGGAGAGGGGGAAAAGTGCTCGCTAGGATTATCGCAATCATATGCCTACATACTCCTTACATTTGCATCCGTCTTGAGCTCAAAGTCGATAAACTTAGTCTTTCTTCTGTTATTAATTGACGATGAACGGTACTCGAACTTGACAATTTTCCGATTGTCTTTATAAGGTAGAAGATTATGGAGTTCATATTTCAGACATGAAAAGAGGTGTGCTTTTTGAGCTTAAACTTTCGTTTAGGTGTTGCGCATGAGAAGGAGACATTTGCAACACACCAGATGATGTTTATTTGTGACATTTGAGACATTTTATATTTGTTAGAAATAAAAAACCAGAACCCCTAAATCTATAGAAAGTTGTAGACATGTGTGGACCATAAATGTTCTATCAAGCATCAGTGTTAGTTTCGCAGATACATTTCTGAAACTGCCCTATTGTCTTATTCCGAAGATACATCTCCGGACCCTTTTCTGAACCAGGCATAATGAAACATGCACAAAATAGAACCTAATATATGACTTTGTTTGGCAAATGAGCAAATATTTTGGCAGAGGTAAAAAATGTATTAAAATATTAAGTAATTGTATATATTACACTTCATTAATATTGAGACACAATTATATACACTTATTTGTACGGCTAAACAGAAAATTAAAACGAATTGAATAATTTATCGTCGACTAAATCTATCGGTGGTACCTCCCTTTAACTTTTGTATATTTGATTTTGTTTCAATGTTGCTCAATTTCTCGAACTCTTACATCCTTTCCACAAAATGATCCGGCCAAATCTCGGCTTTTGTTGTTGAATGAGCTTCCCACTCTAGTGATGTAAATGGTATAAGGCATCCCGGTTTCATGTAAAATTGAATAAAATGTAGTGATTTTGAAAGCCAATACACATGATACGATCTTTTGAATTTTGAGGTGGGGCAGTGCGTAGTGTGGAAAAGGTTTCCGAAAAGTTGTATCGTGTAAGATCAATACAAACTTTGTCATACACACATGCTATAAGGTGGCTCATTTCATGGAAGCACATTCATTTAGCATTCGGTATCAGTTCACTAAGGCAAGGAACAAAAGACTCATAAATTGTATCAAAGTTTTCTTTATTTCCATAAAGTCGTGTGTATGATTATTTGAGTCCTCGACTCATGGATAAGTTGATGGCAAACAAATGTATGATTATCTTCTCATTTACCAAGTAAACCTGAAACAACTCAATAACCGCAGTTACCATCACCCTTAACATTGATGATCTGCTCGATGTATTTGTGCATAAAAATCAGTATCTTGTCAATTAATGAAAAATTTGGTGGAGGTGGTTTGTTGATGCAAGCTCCTTTAAAATCACTTTTTTGAGATTTTGGAGTTGGTGAACTTGAAAAACTTTGTCAACACGTTCAAAATACGAGATTGCACCGTTGAATTATCACTCGGTGTAGGCTTGAGCTTTTTTGGAGCACCTTTTATTTTTATCAGTTGAAAGGGTGATTTCAAGTCGGTGGTTTCTAGCTAAGCAATCTTCCTCATTTTTATTTGATGTGTGGTTTCATATTGTCATCGGCTTTCAAAAATCTCTGTTGTATCACTTTTCATCCAGTCAACTTGATGGAATTAGGATGAGTCCAAAATATATCTCTAACGGTTACTCCATCCTCGTACGTACGGTACCTAGACACATAACTGTTATCATCCAACAGTTTCAAGACTTGTTGCATTTTAGTTATATCCCCCCTCAGCGTCTTGTTAGTTTAGTACTGAATATGGTACACTTGCTTGATATTCAAAATATTTTCTGGTCTTTTATATTTCAAAGTTGCAAGTATATTTTTCGGTTGAACCAAATTCAATGTCATGTCAGCAACACATTCCTTCTCTTCCGGTAAGAGGCGGCACATAATTGGATGGCCGACTAACTTTTCACATAAGTCATGGTTATGTAAACCACATATGACATTAAATCTCCATTTATTATATGCCAACATATAACCAAACAACTTAAATGGACACTCACATTTTCTTGAATTGGTTTCGTCTCGTTTAAATTTTGTAGAGGATGTATATATTTTCCGCTTCTTTTCCACGTCATTGTTACAAAAGCACATATTTTATTCGTGCCATTATCAGACCTTTTGATTGCCACACTAAATCCTTGTTTAAAGGCCTCTGTATAAATCCATTGAAGCATGTGATCACGAAATTCAAACACTTGCTCACTTTTAAATTGGTTACAAACATATACCGCCTTCACAACAACTCCCTTGGCATCCGGAGACATAACATGTTTGGGGAAAATGTCGAGGCGCACCATATCTAATGAAAACAATTACAATAGAACCGTAAATAAGTGCTAATGTTGTAAATAGAACTGGCAAAATGATAACAGACAAATACCAGATATGAACTTCTGGATTAGTTCATACTCATTCCAGAAATGTATCTCCAAAATAAACGCACGTTTTTCAGACTGGAAACAAGATTATTGTTAGCAATGAGGCTTGAAATAAATGATATTTACCTGAAATTCTAACTTTTTTTGCTCCCTTCAATATTGAAGATTTGGAGTGAAAATGTGGATTGAGAATGGAAGGGTTTTTGGTGAGGTTTTGGAGTGGAAAACAAGTACGGTTATGTGATCGTGTAGTTCAGAATTTTATCAATTTATTCTAGAGATGTATCTCCAGAAATATCTGACATGTAAAGGTCACAGAAATTTCAAAATTCCAATACATCTATTTTCGTAAGTTTCTTAGTCATGTATTCTCAATAATGGGTTTAATTTTGTAAAATTTTATAATAATCTATTTATGTTGGTTGTTTGTTACATATGTTATTTGAACCTATGGGGTATTAGTCAATATATTTGGCAGAAAATACGCAAATTGTTATGATTTGTTGTCGTCATCAAGTTTGTTACACTGTGTAGGAATATTCATTTGAGGTGAGAGGGAGATTATTTTACTCATGGACATGATTATGATTGTGGGTAGAGGTGTTGACCTTAGACCTCGACTTCGGCCTTTATTTTTCTATGATATATATTTTTAATGATTTATTTTATATTGTTGTGTGTTCGTAGAGATGATTTTCGTGAAATTTAGTGTTTGGATGCATGATTGTGGATTTGTGTGTTAGAATGTGATGTATAAATCTTTATATAATATGTAGGACTATGATAAGTGTCAATAATGACTAATTTTACACATTAAAATTTGGTATTTTTCAAACTTATTTTGAGTTTTCAATCATTGAATTCCCTGAGTTTGCATAGAATGACATATAATTAACATTTAGCTTTGGTATCCTTAATATGTGTGTCAGTGTGCAGAAAATGTTGCAAGAAATCAAGAAAAAATTACAAAACAAAGAAGAATGAACAAAGCTAAAAGATGGTGAAGCAAAGGTGAGCTCGCCTAGTGAGCTTTGGCAAAGCAGAGGTGAGGAAAAAAAAATTTCTAGTAGCAAAGCTTGACATGGTCTCTCAACGAGGGTTTGTGAGTTTGAGTTTGTCAGGCGAGATGAGATATTTGGCTGAGGGCGGTTTAATGCTTTTCTGGAAAAAAGGATGGGCCAAAAAGTGACTTTCGTCGGGAAAGACCTTGTTCGTCGTGCGAGGCAGGAAAATTCCAACTTTGTATAAATATGTCCAAATCATATTTTTTTGAAATTCTCTCACACTCTCAGACTCTTAGAACTTTCTTTTCATTTTGGAGGGAGAGAAGCTTAGAAAACAACAAGAGTGTGCTTCTTGAAGATACGAAGTTGGGTTCACTTCTAGCGTTGGGAAATCACGATGGATGCTTGTTCATCTTCATTCTTTTATTTGTATATTGCTACCATGGGTAGCTAAATCCCTTTCTTGTTGGGATTGGATGTAAATTCACTGTAAAAGTATGTATTTTTTTTATCATGGTGTTATATACAATCTATTTATGAATCAATATCTATGTTATCCTTGTTTACCTTTTTTACATATTGAATTGAACTGTCACTGAAAAATACTCTTTGAATCTCGATATAGGATAAGCATATATTAGATTCTAAACTCTAACATATATTTAGATTTAACATTCACTTGAGTATCAAGTCTTAATGCTACCGTATTATTTAATAGGTTGAGAGATCGTCAATTCGACAATACGGTTGAACTCTCGTCAGGAGTTTAGACATGAACATTGTTGTGAGCGATACATGATGATATTGATAAATGTTTAGATTGTGCATAACTGATTGGTAAGTTATATAATGTACTGGTGGATGAAATTCAATTATGACAAGCTCTCATCTGTCTGAAATTTTATATATCATTCATCCGTTTTACATTTTGTAGCTTTAAACCATCAACCATCTTGCAAACTTACGCTTAAAACTATAGTAATTGTTGAACGACATTGATATCGCACCAATCTTTGTGGATATGACAAACTAAATACTCACCCTTGATAGCACCAATAGGAAAAATATTTAACATATATGCTTAATAATACTCATCAACAGGGTAAATATATTATTACTCATTTAAGCTCGTTAACAAGGTAAAAAAATTATTATTCATGCTTAACATTACTCATCAACAGTGGAAAATATATTATTACTTATGTAAGCTCATTGACATGGTGAGAAATTATTATACATGCTCAACATTACTCATCAATAGAGTAAAACATAATATTACTCAAATATGCTCACCAGCAAGGTAGGAGTAATATTCTACAATCCTCACACTCGACATGGTCAACTCATAATCCATCAGAAAACTCAATACAACACATTATTATTCACCTTCAAATATAACATTGCCAAAATAACTATAAACTCACCAAAAGGCAACAAACAGTCATTGAAATCACACAAATACTTAAAACTCGTCGAATTGGACTGTGAAACTCGCTATCGACCCGTCGAACAATTGCCGACCCAATTTTTTGATTTTTTTAAACATTTTTTACTTTTATGATATTCGCCTTATTGAACAGGTCTATAACTCACAAGCAACCACCATACACATTATGACACATTCATCAGTAAGTCATCAATAAGACATCAAAAGGGTTATAAAAATCAGAGTACATATAAACTAAGAATACGTATCATATTACTCAGGATTAAAAACATTATCAATCGATCGCCTCAAAGGGTTTTGCTCAAACTCCTTTTGGCTATGAACGAAACATAAGTTACAAATAAAGGGAAAATGGAGAAGACAAAAAAGTAAGGAATCCTCATTATCCATCTATTTAAATATCCATGTATGAATAATCCCCCTATACCTCCAGATTTCAGAGCAATGAATCTTGCCTTTTGGAAATCCCTCTGATCTTCCAACGCTCTTCTAGGTTGTTTCTGCCTCTTTTCGAATTTCACAACCTCACTATTTTTCTTACTAACTTATCTATTTAAAATAAAATAACCCTAATCTTCATTTTAATAAATCTCACAACACCCCCACCTTTTACTACTCCCAGATTTTCTTCCTTAATTTTAATAAAAATCTATTTTCTCCCTAAACTAATTATTCTCACAATTTCTATTATTTTTAATTAATTTAAACACAACTAGTTCTTAATAAAAACTCAACCACCCAAAAATATTAAAGAGTGTTAAAACACTCTCACACTTAAAAGAATTATTTTGCCCTCAAAAATTACCCAAAGGAAACATCTTCGGATAAGACTCTCTCATCCGACTTTCAAGTTCCCACGTCAAGCTTCCTCCAGTAGGTCCTCCCCATGTTACCTTCTATAAAGCATAATTTTTACGCCTCAGATGTTTCAGTTCTCGATCCTCGATCTGCATGGGTGATGCCTCAATAGTCAAGTTCTCTCTTGCTTTCTCATCATCCAATCGAATCACATGAGATGGATTAGGAATATACTTCTGAAGTTTAGACACTTGAAAAACAACATGAATATTCGAAAGAGGCAATGGTAAGGCAAATTTGTAAGTCACTTCTCCCACTTTCTGAAGTATCTGATAAGGACCAATAAAATGAGATGTGAGCTTTCGAGACTTCAACACAGGACCAACACCAGTCACCAGAGTGACTCTTAAGAACACATGATCCCACTCTTGGAATTCAAGTGCCTTCCTTTGCTTGTCATGATAACTCTTAAGCTTGCTTTGCGATGCCTTCATCTTCTCCTGAATCATCTTAATTTTTTCAGTAGTCTACTGAACAATCTCAGGTCCAAGTACAACATTCTCTCCTGATTCATACAAAGACAAAGGTGTCATATACCTTCTACCATACAAAGCTTCAAAAGGTGTCATTCCAATACTAGTATGGAAACTATTATCACAGGTAAACTAAATATAAGGCAAGTAAATATCCCAAATACCTCATTGGTCTAAGACACAAGCCATCAACGAATCTTCCAAAGATTGGATAGTCTTTTCTATCTGACCGTTGATAACACGAAATCGTATATATATTTTGATGCATAATTTAACTGAAGTTTAACTGTTTTTGATCCGATTTCGGGTTATCTCCGTGTTATTTGTCTGATGTTTTACAGGTATTCAACGATCACGTCTAAACAAGGCAACATGAAGAAAAGAAGCAATCTCAGATGAAATATGGACGAAAAAAGAGTGAAAACATCATGAAAAGCGCAGAAGGCTGTTTTTGCTGATGTGACGACCGTCACAGCTCCATGACGACCGTCACACGGGTGACGACCGTCATGCAGGCAAAAACACCCCACTTCAATTGCACGTTAAAGAAGCAGTTCCAAGTCCCAAATAGTGGACCACTACTCCCTGATTATTCTGCCTCAAAGTCCACCCTCTTCAAGTTATAACCGTTAGAATTCCATTTCTATAAAAGGGGAAAGAAGGGGACCTCAGAGGGGAGCCGCATTCATACAACGAAGTGCTGCCAAATTTATTTCCAGAGCATACTTTCCAGTTTAATATTCTTATTTGTTTCTCCTTTATTTTTCTGCATTCCATTTCATTCTTCTGTAATTTCTACTTCCATTGTACGATCGAATTGGCATAAAGACCAGAATCCTGCCAACATCTGTGGAGGATCTGCCCAAAGGCCAATTGGAATATTTACAGGTTTCTCATTTCAATCGTAATTCCAGTTTTATTATAATGCAAATTATTATTTATTGTTTTTATTTATGTTTTATCTTTCCCAAATCCATGTCTAGCTAAACTTAAGTAGTCGATATGTAGTAATAATTCGAAAGGGATTTGATAATAACTGGTTGAAAATTGTCTTTTCAAAAGTAATTTATGGCCTGAGTGTTTAAAATTAATTTACTGAATAAACTTCGTCGCGAAAGCGAGAACTTATTTAAAAGTAGTTTTGCCACGAAAGTGGGAAATTAATTAAGATACGAACCAACAAGCGAAAGCTGCGGTAAGGTCAGATAGTAAACACTGGTCATTCATTTTAATAACAGCGAAAGCACTTTAAAATGAATTAGAACTTAGAGATTTCCAAAAAATAATTTAAACCCCGAATGGGATACGAAAGTGTACGTTTGCCCCTTAGAATTATGATTAGCGTCAATAACCATCGTGAGGCGAGAGTCTTCAAATCACCATTTTCTGCTTAAATAAACTTTGAAAATTATTTCATACACCGGTAACTTGTCAAATCCCTGAAGAACACAATTACTGCATATCGATTCAATCATTTATAATCTAAGTAGCATTCTTAGTTCCCTTTTAGTGACAATCTTATTCCCTTAAACATATTCTACCTAGCTAAACATAGTAACTCCCGAGAACACTAGTTTGATTACGAGTCCCTGTGGGATCGATATCTATTATTACTACGCGATAGACTGTGCACTTGCAGTTAGGTTGTATTAGACATAGAAAGTCGCGATCAAGTTTTTGGCGCCGTTGCCGGGGACCCGTTTAGTCAATAGTGTAACCTTCTGTTACGCCGTATAGACTAGGTTAATTATTTTCATTTTTCCTTTACTAGTGTTGTCGATTGTATGCCAAGTAATCGCCCACAAGGCGATATCGTAAAACCTTCAGTCGCAGAACTAGAGCGCTTCTTACATTTAAGAAGTCGAATCATTGAGTACCAACTAAAACAACTCAAACATAACATTCCTGAACCTCTCACTCCCATTCCCAAATCCGAAGAAGAACCAACGATGGCTGAAAGACCTCCAAACAAACCGCTGAAGGCATACACTACACCCTCTCAGATGGAGCCTAGAAGTAGAATTGCTACCCCAGCTATTACCCGAAATGATTTTGAGCTGAAACCGTCATTGCTGTCAGCTGTACAACAAAACCAATTCTCAGGAAACGCAACTGAGGATCCGAACGAACATTTAACGAAGTTTGTACAATACGCAGACACAGTGAAAGTAAATGGAGTAACTCCAGACGCGATAAGACTTCGTCTTTTCCCATTCTCTCTTAGAGACAGAGCGTGGACATGGTTACAATCCTTACCATCCAACTCCGTTACAACGTGGGAACAATTGAAGAACGTCTTCTTAGCGAGATATTTTCCGCCAAGCAAAACTGCTATGCTTAGAGCTCAAATCAACGGATTTCGACAAAAAGATACTGAATCTCTTTACGAAGCATGGGAACGATTCAAAGATATGATGAGAACATGTCCTCACCACGGTCTAGAAGACTGGGTGACAATCCATACTTTCTATAATGGGCTTCTATACAATACTAGATTGACAATAGACGCTGCCGCGGGCGGTGCACTTATGGATAAGCCATACGACGAAGCCTATCAATTAATCGAAAACATGTCTCAAAACCATTGCCAATGGGGAGGTGAACGCACTCCAACAGAGAAAACCACAGCGAAAGGTGGGATGTACGAGATCAGCAGCCTTGAAAAGTTCAACGCTAAAGTAGATGCTCTAGCACAGAAGATTGATAGTCTGACCGTCAACCCCACTGCAACTGTCGCTGCCGTAACTCCAAATTGCGAGTTATGCGGAAGCACCACTCATAATGCACCCGAATGCCCATTGCTAGCCGGAATCCCACCAGACCAAGTAAATTATGCTCAAGGAAATCCTTACGCAAATACCTATAACCCAGGTTGGCGAAATCATCCAAACTTTTCTTACAAAAGCGAAAACGCATTGCAAATGCCTACTGCTCCGCCAGGATATCAGAAACCAGCTGCTGCTCAGACTGCACCTAGGAAATCAAACCTCGAGTTGATGATGGAAAAATTCATAGCTACTCAAGCTCAAACAAACAAAGAATTCCTAAATCAAAACATACACACTAGCGAGCAAATTAAACAGTTTACCGGAAAAGTAGACGCTTTAGCCACCCACAACAAAATGCTAGAAACACAGATATCACAAGTGGCTCAACAACAAGCCTCTGCTGCCGCACCTGCTGGCACATTTCCTGGACAACCCGAACAGAATCCAAAGGGCCAAGCAAATGATGTAATACTAAGAAGCGGAAAAAAATTGGACGAACCAATCGATCCAAGGACCGAAAACTCAGCCATGCAACAAAAACTAACTGAACATACAGAAAAGGAGTCCGAGTTAGAGAAGAAGGAAGACAATGAGAAGGAGGATACCGCAAGTGAAAAAACTCAAGCACCTCCAGCGCCATATAAACCACCTATTCCTTATCCTCAAAGACTAATAAACTCCAAAACTTCAGGACAGTTTAAGAAATTTGTAGAGCTCCTTAAACAGCTGAATATTACTATTCCTTTTACAGAAGCGATAACTCAAATGCCTTCATACGCTAAATTTCTCAAAGAAATCCTGTCGAATAAGAGAAAGATCGAGGATAATGAAACAGTTACACTTACTGCAGAGTGTAGCACCATTATTCAAAACCGCATGCCTCCTAAATTAAAAGACCCAGGTAGTTTCTCCATACCCTGCGTCATTGGAAAGTTCGTAATAGACAAAGCTCTATGCGATTTAGGAGCCAGTATCAGTGTTATGCCTTTATCTATATGCAAAAAGCTGAATATGGGAGACCTCAGACCAACCAAAATATCCGTACAATTAGCTAACCGATCAGTAAAATACCCCGTCGGAATACTGGAAAACGTTCCAGTACGCATAGGACAATTCTACATTCCAACCGACTTCATAATCATGGACATCAAGGAGGACACTGTTACCCCAATTATCCTAGGAAGACCGTTCCTAGCTACAGCCGGAGCGATTATAGACGTGAAGAAAGGAAGGCTAACATTCGAAGTAGGAGAAGAAAAGTTAGAGTTCATTCTCACCAAGTTCTTACAAGCACCAACCATAGACGATACCTGCTATTTAGTAGACGAAATTGACGAATGCATAAGAGAACTTGAAAATGAAGAAACCACGTATCAGAAATAATAAAGATCCAAATATCTGATATTTCTGAAGACGACGATTGGCGTAAACCGTATAAAGACGACAGCCTAAGCGAAAGCTTAGCACTGACTCCAAACCACATGCCAGGTCCGAAGAACCCATCTTTAGAACTTAAAACACTACCCAAAAACCTTAGATATGAATTTCTAGACGATGAACTAAAAAGACCAGTGATAGTCAACGCCGACTTAGGACAACCAGAGACTGAAAAGCTATTAGAAGTCTTAAAGAAGTACCCCACCGCGTTAGGCTATAACATAAGTGATCTAAAAGGTATAAGCCCTTCAATCTGTATGCATCGAATTACAATAGAGGAAGACTCTAAAACCTCTCGAGAGCATCAGAGAAGACTGAACCCCATCCTGAGCACTGTAGTCAGAGATGAAGTAAAGAAATTGCTAGATGCAGGAATCATCTATCCGATCTCTGATAGTGAATGGGTTAGCCCAGTTCATGTCGTACCAAAGAAGGGAGGAGTCACTGTAGTTAAAAAACGAAAAAGGTGAATCAATAACAAAAAGAGTCGTGACTGGAAGCAGGATGTGCATTGATTATAGGAAGCTTAACAAAGCCACACACAAAGATCATTTCCCGTTACCCTTCATAGACCAAATGTTGGGAAGATTAGCCAAACATTCATATTTCTGCTATCTAGATGGTTACTCAGGATTCTTCCAAATTCCCATTCATCCTGATGACCAAGAAAAGACTACATTCACCTGTCCTTATGGTACTTTTGCTTACCGTCGAATGTCGTTCGGACTCTGTAATGCTCCAGCAACCTTCCAAAGATGCATGATGGCAATCTTTGCAGATTTCATAGACAACATCATGGAAGTATTTATGGACGATTTCTCGGTATGTGGACAAAGTTTCGAAGGATGCCTACAAAACTTAGAAATGGTATTAGAACGTTGCGTAAAAGTGAACCTCGTCCTAAATTGGGAAAAATGCCATTTTATGGTTCGACAAGGAATAGTTCTAGGACATGTCATATCAGATAAAGGAATTGAGATAGACAAAGCTAAAATAGAGATTATAAAAGATCTCCAACCTCCAAAATTCGTACGAGAAATACGGAGTTTTCTAGGACATGTCGGTTTCTACAGAAGATTTATAAAAGATTTTTCAAAAATCACAAAACCTCTAACCGGCCTGTTGATGAAAGATGTTGAGTTCGTCTTCGACGACGACTGTTTAAAAGCATTCGAAACATTAAAATCAGCCCTTATCACCGCACTAATCATGCAACCACCCGATTGGCGACTACCGTTCGAAATCATGTGCGATGCGAGTGATTATGCCGTAGGCGCAGTTCTAGGACAAAGGAAGGACAAGAAACTCCATGCCATCTACTATGCCAGTAGAACCTTAGATCCTGCCCAAATGAACTACGCTACCACAGAAAAGGAACTTCTAGCAGTTATATTTGCGCTTGACAAATTCCGTTCTTACTTAGTAGGAGCAAAAATTATCATATACACAAACCACGCTGCCATAAGGTACCTAATAAGCAAAAAGGATGTCAAACCAAGACTATTGAGATGGATCCTGTTATTACAAGAGTTTGACTTAGAAATCAAAGATAAAAAAGGAACCGAAAACGTTGTTGCAGATCACTTATCTCGAATAGAAGGCATCAGACACGAACCAGTACCGATAAATGATGATTTCCCGTACGAACGTCTGATAGCCAAATTAGAAAGTGACATACCTAACTCAATCTCGGAAGATCCAGAATTCGAAAAAGCCGTAGAAGCCGTCTATGCCCAAGTCACATTACCTTGGTATGCTGACATCGTTAATTACCTCGCTGCGGGCGTGCTTCCACCGGATCTCACTTATCAGCAAAAGAAGAAATTCTTCCATGATCTGAAACACTATTATTGGGACGAACCTCTACTCTTCAAGAGAGGGGCCGACAACATATACCGTCGCTGTGTCCCAGAGGAAGAAATAGAAAATATCATTTCCCAATGCCATTCAGCACCATATGGTGGTCATGCTAGTACATCCAAGACGTGCGCTAAGATTCTCCAAGCCGGCTTATTCTGACCTAACCTCTGGAAAGACGTTCACATCGCTGTGTTAAAATGTGATCGATGCCAACGAACTGGCAACAAAATTTCACGACGCGATGAAATGCCTCAGAAGGGAATCTTAGAGGTAGAAATCTTTGACGTATGGGGAATAGATTTCATGGGACCATTCCCACCTTCTTTTGGTAATAACTACATACTCGTCGCTGTAGACTACGTGTCTAAATGGATAGAAGCCATTGCTGCTCCAACAAACGACGCACGAGTAGTAACCAAACAACTTAAATGGACACTCACATTTTCTTGAATTGGTTTCGTCTCGTTTAAATTTTGTAGAGGGTGTATATATTTCCCGCTTCTTTTGCACATCATTGTTACAAAAGCACATATTTTATCCGAGCCATTATTGGACCTTTTGATTGCCACACTAAATCCCAGTTTGAAGGCCTCTGTATAAATCCATTGAAGCATGTGATCACGAAATTCAAACACTTGCTCACTTTTAAATTGGTTACAAACATATATCGCCTTCACAACAACTCCTTTGGCATCCGGAGACATAACATGTTTGGGGAAAATATTGAGGCGCACCATATCTAATGAAAACAATTACAATAAAACCGTAAATAAGTGCTAATGTTGTAAATAGAACTGGCAAAATGATAACAGACAAATACCGGAGGTGAATTTATGGATTAGTTCATACTCATTCTAGAAATGTATCTCCAAAATAAACGCACGTTTTTTAGACTGAAAACAAGATTATTGTTAGCAATGAGGCTTGAAATAAATGATATTTACCTGGAATTCTAACTTCTTTTGCTCCCTTCAACATTGAAGATTTGGAGTGAAAATGTGGATTGATAATGGAAGGGTTTTTGGTGAGGTTTTGGAGTGGAAAACAAGTATGGTTATGTGATCGTGTAGTTCAGAATTTTATCAATTTATTCTAGAGATGCATCTCCAGAAATATCTGACATGCAAAGGTCACAAAAATTTCAAAATTCTAATACATCTATTTTCGTAAGTTTCTTAGTCATGTATTCTCAATAATGGATTTAATTTTGTAAAATTTCATAATAATCTATTTATATTGGTTGTTTGTTACATATGTTATTTGAACTTATGGGGTATTAGTCAGTATATTTGGAAGAAAATACGCAAATTTGTTATGATTTGTTGTCATCATCAAGTTCGTTACACTGTGTAGGAATATTCATTTGAGGTGAGAAGGAGATTATTTTACTCATGTACATGATAATGGTTGCGGGTAGAGGTGTTGACCTTAGACCTTGACTTCGGCCTTTATTTTTCTATGATATATATTTTTAATGATTTATTTTATATTGTTGTGTGTTCTTAGAGACGATTTTCGTGAAATTTAGTGTTTGGATGCATGATTGTGGATTTGTGTGTTAGAATGTGATGTATCAATCTTTATATTGTTAAATGTAATTCATTGTTTTGATTAGATTTGATTTAGAATATTTTGGGCCTTTTATGTTTTGGGCTAGTGTAAACCTAAAACTATAAATACGGTGCCTTGCTTTGTATTCTACATCACAACAGAACAGATTTCACAGTTGCAGTTAGCAAGTGAAAGTTCAATAAGAAATCCCACAGTTTGTGGGTAACAACTTTCTCCAAATATTTCTTCTCTCATTCTTCTCTTTCTTGTGTGTTCTTCTTCTCTTTTGTTGTTCTTGATAATTACTTGTTATTACCATCATTATCATATTGTGGGTTTGTTCGTCAATCTTGAGATCAAGATTGAAGGGAATTCTTCATAGGATGTGAGGTGAATTTCCAACATCTGGTATCTAGAGCTCCGGTTGAGAGATTCAAGGAAGGAAGATAGTGATGGCGATGAACTATCCGAACGGAAACTTTCCGGCGGCCCTGCCAATTCTCAAGAAAGACAATTATGAGAATTGGTGCAAGCAGATTAAGGTGATTTTCTGTTATCAAGATCTTTGGGATCTTGTGAAGGACGGAGTAACATCGCTTGGGGAGAACGCAACGGAGGCGAAAAAGGCTGCGCACAAAGAATTGAAGAAGAAGGATTATAAAGCGCTCTTTATAATTCATCAGTGTGTCGATCCTGATAACTTTGAAAAGGTTAGTGATGTTGATTTAGCAAAAGAAGCATGGGAGATTCTTGAAAAGTCGTTTGGAGGCGCAGAGAAGGTGAAAGAGGTGAGGTTACAAACTCACAAGAGAACCTATGAGTTGCTTCAGATGGAAGACAACGAAAGCATTACAGATTTCCTCACGAGAGTTACGAAGTTGGTGAATCAAATCAAAGTATGTGGAGAAGCACTAACGACGAAAGCAATTGTCTCAAAGATTTTGAGATCGTTGGCTCCAAAATTCGACCACGTGGTAGTTGCCATAAAAGAGTCGAAAAATCTATCAGTGTTGACGAAGGAAGAGCTTCAAGGGACTCTTGAGTCTCATGAACAGAGGATGGCTGAGAGAGCTGCAGGAAAGTCAAAAGATATGGCTTTGCAGGCGCAGTCAGAAAAGTAAAGAAAAGGCAAAGGTAGATGGAATGGCAACAAAGGAGGAAACCAGTCGAATCAGAAGAAACCTTGGAACCAAGGCAACCAAAGAGGTGGTGCTGCAGGTAAAGGAAGAGGTGGCGGTCAAAAGCCAAACAAAAGCCACATTCAGTGTTTCAATTGCCAGAAGTATGGTCATTATGCTAGTGATTGTCCAGAAAGGAAGAGAACTCAAGAGACTGATGCAAAGCTGGCAAAACATGAAGAAGAAGAAACATTGCTAATGGTCACAACAAAAGATGAAGAAAGATTCCAAGATCAGTGGTACTTGGACTCAGGATGCTCATCACACATGACTGGAAGGAAAGATTGGTTTGTCAACATGAAGCCCTCGTCGAAGAACATCGTGAAGTTTGCAAATGACAACACTCTAGCAGCTGAAGGTGTTGGTGATGTTCTGATTATGAGGAAAGATGGCAAAAGGTCAACAATTTCCAATGTGTTGTACATACCAGGCATGAAGAGTAATTTGCTCAGCATAGGGCAGCTTGTCGAAAAGAACTACAAGGTAGTTGTCGAAGACAAGATGATGAGAGTTCTCCGCAGGTGGTAGATTAATCTTGAAGGCTCCAATGTCTCAGAATAGGACCTTCAAGATTGGACTCAATGTGATGGAGCACAGATGTCTAGCAACTGCAGCTAGTAGAGATGAGTGGTTATGGCATTTTCGACTAGGTCATCTCAACTTTAATGACATCAGAGAACTAAAGAGAAGAAATATGGTTTCAGGATTACCAGAAATCGACATTCCAAGTGAAGTCTGTGAGGAGTCAGTCGAAACAACACAAGAATAGCTTCAGCAAGGAAGCAGGAAGGAAGTCGAAGGCAATACTTGAAGTCATATACTCTGATGTATGTGGTCCAATCCAGGTGGATTCGATTGGTGGCAATAGATACTTTGTCACGTTTATAGATGATTACAGTCGAAAGCTGTGGACTTACCTCATCAAGAAGAAAAGTGATGTGATTGAGGTATTTTCCAGATTCAAGTCCATGGTCGAAGACAGAGTGGTCGAAAGCTGAAAACTCTTAGGACTGATGGTGGTGGAGAGTATGTGTCGAAAGAGTTCGATACACTATGTGTAAAAGATAGGATTGTGCATGAGGTGGTGCCACCTTACACTCCACAGCAAAATGGGATTGCAGAACGCAAGAACAGAACCATAATGAATATGGTGAGAAGTATGTTGAATGGAAAGCATCTACCTAAAGAATTATGGGGAGAAGCAGTTTCGACAGCAACATATATATTGAACAGATGTCCGACGAAGAAGCTTGAAGGAATCACACCATAAGAATGTTGGTCTGGTGTCAAGCCTAGTCTCAGTCACTTGAAGGTGTTTGGATCTATAGCACATAGACATGTTCCAGATCAGTTGAGAAGGAAGCTTGATGATAAGTCGAATCAGATGATCTTGATAGGATATCATTCGACAGGAGGTTACAAGCTGTTCGACCCAGTGAATAAGCAGGTAGTGATTAGCAGGGATGTGATCATAGATGAGCTTAAAGAATGGGATTGGACTGAGAATGCCAAGAAGGATTCAGTGAGAATCTCTTGTGAAGAACCAGCCACCGAAGTCGAAATAGAAGCTCGACTAGAACCAGTTGCAGATGAAGCAGGTTCAAGCCGACCTCGACGAACAAGACACATGCCTGCAAGGTTGCAAGAATGTGTAATTACATCAGATGATGTAGTCGATGAAGAGGGTGAGTTGGTACATTATGCTTTTTACGCAGATGTCGAACCAGTCAATGCAGCTGAGGCATTGAAAGATTCGAAGTGGATGAAAGCAATGACTGAAGAGTTGGAGTCCATCGAAGTCAATGGTACCTGGTCACTTGTCGAATTGCCACAAGGCAAGAAGGCAATTGATGTGAAGTGGGTTTACAAGGTAAAGGTAAATCCTAAAGGAGAAGTAACTCGACACAAGGCGAGACTTGTGGCGAAAGGATTACTTCAGAAGGAAGGAATCGACTTCGATGAAGTATTCGCACCTGTTGCTAGAATCGAAACAATCAGGTTGGTTGTTGGTCTAGCAAATATGAACAACTGGCACACATGTCAGATGGACGTGAAGTGTGCATTCCTTAATGGCCCCTTAGGTGAAGAAGTTTATGTTGCACAACCAGCTGGGTTTGTGAAACAAGGCGAAGAAAGAAAGATGTACAGGCTTCATAAAGCCCTGTATGGACTTAAGCAAGCTCCAAGAGCTTGGAATAAGAAAATCGACAGCTTCTTAAGGGATAAGGAATTTGTGAAGTGTACAACTGAGCATGGAGTATATGTAAGAAGAAGCAATGGTGAATTGCTTATACTATGTCTCTATGTTGATGATTTGTTGATAATAGGGAGTTGCAAGAAGGAGATCGAAGATTTCAAACATGACCTGAGTGAGGAGTTTGAAATGTCAGACTTGGGAAATCTCTCATATTTCCTTGGCATCGAATTCTACAAGACAAGTAGAGGTTTGATTATGCACCAAAGAAGATATGCAGGCGAAATACTCAAGAGATTTGAGATGCAAGATTGCAACCAAACTTCGACTCCAGCTGAGCCCAGATTGCAACTGTCGAAGGAGTCAAATGAAGATGATGTCGACCCAACCCAATACAGAAGACTTATTGGGTCACTTAGATACCTTTGTCACACAAGGCCTGACTTAGCATACAGTGTTGGTATGGTAAGTAGATTCATGCAGAAGCCAAAGGTATCACACCTAGCAGCGGCGAAGAGGATACTGAGGTATCTAAAAGGAACTCTCGACTATGGTATTTTGTTTCCAGCAGTTGATGAAGGAAAAGAATGCAAGTTAGTGGGATATACAGACTCCAGTTGGTGTAGTGATGCTGAGGATCGAAAATCCACAGCTGGGTATGTGTTTATGTTAGGTGGTGCACCAGTTGCTTGGAATTCGAGAAAGGAACCAGTAGTGGCATTGTCATCATGCGAAGCAGAATATATAGCTGCTTCTCTTTGTGCATGTCAAGCAACTTGGATGGTGAACTTGGTCGAAGAAATCACAGGGAAGAATCATGGAGCAATTACCATGAAGATAGACAGCATGTCAGCTATCAACTTGGCGAAGAATCCAATAGCTCATGGTCGAAGCAAGCACATCGAAATGAGGTTCCATTATCTTCGAGAGCAGGTAGCAGAAGGGAAGATGAAGTTGGAACACTGCAGAACTGAGAATCAGATTGCAGATATCATGACGAAGGGAGTGCAGGTCGAAGCCTTCAGAAGACTAAGAGCCATGATGAATGTAGACAGTTTAGACACAATGAATTAGGTGGTGTGTTAAATGTAATTCATTGTTTTGATTATATTTGATTTAGAATATTTTGGGCCTTTTATGTTTTGGGCTAGTGTAAACCTAAAACTATAAATACGGTGCCTTGCTTTGTATTCTACATCACAACAGAACAGATTTCACAGTTGCAGTTAGCAAGTGAAAGTTCAATAAGAAATCCCACAGTTTGTGGGTAACAACTTTCTCCAAATATTTCTTCTCTCATTCTTCTCTTTCTTGTGTGTTCTTCTTCTCTTTTGTTGTTCTTGATAATTACTTGTTATTACCATCATTATTATATTGTGGGTTTGTTCGTCAATCTTGAGATCAAGATTGAAGGGAATTCTTCATAGGGTGTGAGGTGAATTTCCAACATATATAATGTGTAGGACTATGATAAGTGTCGATCATGACTAATTTTACACATTAAAATTTGGCATTTTTCAAACTTATATTGAGTTTTCGATCATTGAATTCCGTGAGCTTGCATAGAATGACATATAATTAGCATTTAGCTTTGGCATCCTTAATATGTGCGTCACTATGCAGAAAATGTTGCAAGAAATAAAAAAAATCACAAAACAAAGAAGAATGAACAAAGCTAAAAGATGGGTGAAGCAAAGTTGAGCTTGCCCAGTGAGCTTTGGCAAAGCAGAGGTGAGGAAAACAAATCATTTCTAGTAGAAAAGCTTGGCATGGTCTCTCGGCGAGGGTTTGTGAGTTTGAGTTTGTCGGGCGAGATGAGATATTTGGCTGAGGGCGGTTTAATGCTTTTCTGGCAAAAGGATGGGCCAAAAAATGACTTTCGTCGGGCGAGACCTTGTTCCCCGTGCGAGGCATTGGTGGGGCTACAATGATCTCTTTAATAACCAATGGCTCACCTGGTTTTCTTGCAACCGCAGCTACAGTAAAAAAATGGAACAAGCTAAAGCTCTAAATGTATTGATAAACAAAACTGAAGAAGAAATGAAACATATCTAGATATTGTTATCATGAAAATTGAAACATGATGGACACCTTTGCATCTTATAGGTTGTCCTTCTCCTTCTTCGCTTGTTGTTGCTGATTTATTATTGTGTTCCATGGTGAACCAAAAATTAATAAGAGTTGTTGCTTCTGACTCTCTGCACTTGAGAAACAAAGTAGCAGAAGAAAGTTATTCACTTGACATTGGACTTGGAGTTGGATGATATAGAAATAGTAATTGATACGACTAGGAAATGTGTCTTTCATTTAGCTGTCGTCAATTTCGGTGACTTACGCCTAACTTTTAAAACTCCAAAAACATATAGATTTTAACTTGCAAATTATATCTAGCACCATTGTCCTTTCATATTTTTCAAACTTGTTCTGATTAATTGGTCTAAATTTTTATTCAAAATATTTGATAAGTTAAATGAAATTTTTGATATAGACTAAAATTTTTGGTATTATATTCTAAATTTTCGATATATCGAAAATTATAATATAAATTCTGGAAATTTGATATTGAACGTTCAGGATTTTTTTGATAATTTTAGATGACTGTGATTGCACCGACAGTTTTGTATGGTGCAAAGTAAATGCAAAGTTGTATACATAAGGGGTCACATGTTGTTTGATAAAAACATCTCAAAAAATGCTTCTTCCTTTATTTTTTTTATTAAGGCAGAAGTGTACTTCAATGGAACTTCACCTCCTGTAGAGTTTTAGCTTCCGGATGACACCATATCTCTTGCTGGCCTAACGTCCAAGTTAAATGAATATTGCCTGATCTCGAAAACAGAAAGGTTAGAAAGATCGAGTTTGGTAAAGATTGGAGGGTGAAATACAACTATATTTTAATTCATTGGTCTTAATAAAAGGGTTTTGATGAAGGTCTATAAAATACTCTTGAGAAAGGTATTACTATAGAAGTTGATGGTGTAGAGATGATCAAAGTCTGAAAGTCTCTCTCTCTCCATCTCAGAAGAAGTTTATTGAAAATATCTTTAAAGTTAGATACATTCTGGTAGGTGCTCTATCTCATTCTGAGTATATCAACATCATTGATATATCTAATGCTCAATACTATATTTGAATCCTTGTGTTCTCATTTGAAGGAAATCAGGTTGAATCTTATAAAGTTATACTTCATCTAACTTTTCAAGCAAATTATAAGAAGTCTGTGTGCTGATATTAAACCATAAAGTCACATCTACTCAAGAAGTCAAAAGTTTGAGTAGACTATGTCTTGAAAGGTTTGATAGCACTCTTCAAAGAAAATAAATGAAATTAGATGATGAAAAGTTGTGTAACAGGTCATCCTTCCTCAAGCATGTTCAAGAAAAATTAAGTTAATGGACCAAAAGATGAATCAAGCCAAATTTTGTAAGTTGAATTCTATAACCAAACAGAGATGTTAAAAGGTTGATCTTAAGAACCTAACTCAATTCTTCATGAGTATCACACTCTTGAAAATAACAACAATGACACAACACTAATGTAACTCTTTCCTCACAAGTATTTTTCACTCACATGCCACTAAGGCAACTTTGGGTTAAAAATAAAATATTTAATGAGAGAAATAAATTATAAAGAATTAGGAAAGCTCTGAATTCTGTTGTGAAATAAAGTGAGGTGAAACCTCCTTTATATATGAAAAAATTTAGCTCAAAATAGAAATAATACATCGGCCAAATTAATGAACCGATCGATTAGGTGCATCCAATAATTGATTATTATGGCCCAAAAAATAAGGTTTTGATATAAAGTTGTCATCTTGTGTGTGTGTGTGTGTGTGTGTGTGTGTGTGTGTGTGTGTGTGTGTGTGTGTGTGTGTGTGTGTGTGTGTGTGCGCGCGCGTGCTCACGTGCGTGTGTGTGTCCATAATATATTAGGAGTTACTCACATACTTTCACAATACTCTGGTCACTCAAATAGACACAACTAGAAAAGTTGTCAGACTTCCTCTCTTTCACAACTCTAAAGCTTTCAAGCTCCTTTTCCATATATATATATATATATATATATATATATATATATATATATATATATATATATATATATATATATATATATATATATATATATATATATATATATATATATATATATATATATATATATATATATATATATATATATATATATATATATATATATATATATATATATATATATATATATATATATATATATATATATATATATATATATATATATATATATATATATATATATATATATATATATATATATATATATATATATATATATATATATATCGATAGCATAAGCCTTTCACTAGAACCTTGAATCTTCTAATTGATGAGGCTTTCGAATTCTTCAAATTAATCACCATCATCAAAGAGTTGGAAAGATATCACCACTGATTTCAACGTCATCAGCATTGTCGTCATCAAAACATCAAGAAGGTTGTTAGTATCAGGATCATCAACTTTATATCTGCAAGCATATAGATCTACACTTATCAAATGCCTCAAGACCAATGCAGACTTGATAAATATTTTCCCCCAATGAGATGTTAGGAATCAAATCAAATATGGCATGTCATTGGCTGAATATCTACCTTTTTGCAAGATCTATCACATAGAAAAGATGAAGACAATCACTAGAGAAAGCTCAAGACACCAATAACAATGTTGATGCACCCCTTCAGGAAAAATTTATTTTTCTGCTGAAGATTACAAAATGTTGTCCAACATGGTATTAATCATGAAGGAAAATTGGTGGGAAACTCGGAAGGGTGCAAGCTCTTGTCATTCATTGACACCTATTTTTGGTACAATTAAATTTCAATGCATGTGAAGGATCGAGACAAGATATATTTCATGACAGGGCACATCAATTACAAATATAATGTAATTCCCTTTGGTTTAAAAAATAAAGGTGCAACATATCAGAGAGTGATGAATAAAATCTTTGAGAAAAAGATTGACGACATGTTGAAGGTGTACATTAACGATATGATAGTTAAGTCTAGATAGGACACGCCTCATGAAATCCATCTCACCGTTGTGTTCAACAACGTCCGCCAATACAACATGAGTCTAAATCCAAAAAAGTGCACCTTCGGGGTCAAGACCAAAACAGTTATGAGATTCTACCTCATAAAAAGGGGAAATTTAAGTCAATCTAGATATGATACAATCATCAAGATGTAGAATTCATCCACGAATAAGAGAACAATGAAGCTAGATGAGATTATCACCATCCTTAACATGTTTAATTCAAGATCTTCCCAACACACATTCTCATTCTACAATCACCTAAGGACGGGTGTACAATTTTGATGAACACTAGAATACGAGAAAAACTTCACCACAACTAAAACTGACCCCGTCCAAACCCTCATTCTTCTCCAAACCCATGGCCAGGGAGATGTTGTTCATGTATCTAGTAAACTCAGTGAAGGTATTCAGTTTCGTCCCTGTGAGAAAGGTACACAACACTCAGAATCCAATATATTTTGTCTCCAAGGAACTAACAAGTCCTGAAATCCACCATCTAAAGATTGAAAAAATTGTTCTTACTTTAGTAGTAACTTCAAGAAAATTGTGACGCTATATTTTAGCAATGCTGTTCCTTTTTTATTGATTGCATTTTCCAAAACAACAATGGAGAAGTGTTCAAAGTGTTAAAGATTAATCTAGCTTGCTTAAGCTGTATGGAGGTGCAGAAGGGACACATGTTAGACGCGACATCACAACATGTTGGTACGACATTGGGCATTGCGCAAAAGGTTATTGCTACTGAATTTCGCAAGATTTCTATTCAAAGATTGGATCAAATTTTATTTCTAATTATTTTAGCAATATGATTTGGTGGTTTATTTGATAGTTGGACAAACATTGATTTAAATTCAAATAAAGATTTAAATTTGAATTTGAATTGAAATAAATCATATATTGTTAGAGGGATTTATGGAAAATACAATATCCAACACACTCTGCACTAATTCTGAATGAAATTAAAGCTAATATCCAAGGAGAAAATCCCATAGTTGTTATGATATATAAGGAGCTCAAACCTACATTGGAAAGCAAACATTCACATTGAAGATTTTAGATTGCTAGATTTTACAAGAGCCATTGTTATTTTATGTACACCTATATATTTCCGTAACTTGGAATAGAAGGTTTACCTAGTTGAGTTGTATATTCAACCTATTTATGTACACCTCTATGTTTCAGTAAATTGACATAGAAGGTTTTTCTAGTCGAGTTGTAATATTCGACATTGACAATTGGGTTAAACACCAATAACTGGGGTTTAGTGATTGAGAGAAATTGATAGGAGTTCTCATATTTAGGGATAGTCCTAAATATAAATTTATTGGACAATGTTAGAAAGAGGCATTTAACAACATATGGTTTGTTGTTACTTGTAAGACTAATTGTACTAAACTACTAATATTGAATTTCCTTTCTTGGGTTGGAAGCCAACCCTCCAGACATAGGTGTTTTTGCATTGAACTAAGTTACAAATTATTTTGATCTTTACTACTTTTATGCTCTATCATATTATACAATTGAATATGTATTTTATGGTGATTATGGTTCAACTTGGCGAACCAGTTGTCTAGGACATAGTGTCCGACATCTGTCACCTGAGGAACCAAATTTCAAGCACATTTAATAGTGGTTCACACTTATCAACCTTTGAAGCAAGTTATTGTCGCTACTGCGAAAATCGGCGCCGGCTATGACAGAAGAGTCGCCACCGTGCGTTATTTATCCCAAAGGAGGGAAAGGAAACGCTCAGGGTAAACCTAACGCAAAGACGGGAAAGGAATGGTCCTCGCAACCAAATTCCTGGATTCGGGAGTCGGTTACGCAAGGGGAAGGTGTTAGCACCCCTCACGTCCGTCGTACTCGACGGGATCCACGCTTGTTTTCTGGTACGGATTGTTATTCTATCTACTCTAAAGGTCTGGGGTTAAAAGAAAAGAGAATGACTCGGCAAAGTATCGCACTTTATGCCTACGTATCCCCGTCTGGAACGAGAAATCAGAGTCAACGTAGTTCGCCTACCTACGGGAAAGGAGGGGAAGGTTGCTCGCTAGGATACGGCATCCTATGCCTACGTACTTTCATACAGCATGAAAGATCAGAGCAAACGTAGTTCGGGCTACGTACGACACCCGTTTGTCTTGATTGTTTTTATCCTTCTGAAAAAGGTTTTCTCCTGATTAACCGTCCGAGAGGACAAAAATGACGTTTTGATTGGTTTCCAGCCTTTTACGCAAGAACTGTCTTTTATTGATGTTTGAAATCTTATTGTATTTTTGATTGTTTCGAGATGAGAAAAGAAACGACGCTCTAAAATCCTATGGTTGAAAAATGGGGATCAAAACTAACCTAATGTTGTCATGCATGGGTTAACACCTAATGTCTGTCATATTTCTCTCTTGCGCAGAGAGAAACAGAGTTCCTAGGGGATAAACGGAAAAGAAACAACACATACAGTAAAGCAGTAAAATGCATGAGATGCAGCAATACAAGCGAGGCAAGGGAGTCACGATCTACCTCGAACCTGAGAAAATAACAGGCAAAAGTGAAATAGAATTCACTTTAAACCTATGGGGCAAGCTGGACAAGCCAACAAATAATACAGAAAACAAAAACCTCAAAGCAGAGGAGGCAGCCTAAGCAGCAACACCAAACTCCTACAGCAAACAGCAGCTCTGACAGCAACAGCAAGAACCTTCAGACTTCAATAATCTTCAATCTCCAACCTCCAGGGAAGAGAAAGCACCCTTCAAACAAGGCTCCTCAAACCTAAACAGTCAAGCTCCACAGCTACAGAAAACCCCAGCTCAAAAGCACCAGTAAACCCTAGCTTCAACTCTCCAGCAAGCTCCTGACAGCAAAACTGACAGTAACAACTCCATCTTCAAGCAATCCTCATGAAAAGCATCTTCAGCATCTTCAAGCTTCATCTTCAAGAGAGAATCAATTACCAGATTAAGTTGAAATGTTAAGAAGCTTAGTGACAACTAAAGGAAGCCCCTAAGCACTTAACATTATAAGAGACAAGTATCCTCAAAGTTCTACTTCTAAAGTATGTCATTCATCCCTCCAAAGGAAGGATGTGAATACTTTAAAAGGACTTTGTGTCACAGGAATGAATAGAGGCACAAGAAACTCTCTATGTTTGAAAGAAAAACAAGTCTACTCTAAAGCTCTTCCTATATAGCCTCAGCCCTAAGCTCCTGACAAGCAATCTAACAGAGTAGAAATCTTCAACTCCAAGCTTCTTCAAGCCATCCAAAGCAACTTTATTTGATCTTCAACTCATCCAAGCAAAGCCCAAGCCAAAAGCACACCCCAAAGTAGCCCCACATAAAATAAACAAGCCAAATATTCAAGGGAACAACCCACAAACATCACACCAATTGCAAAAATCAAATAAAATGCCAAAACTCATCATAAAATCCTAGGTAAATTTCTAAGGGAACCTAACCCTATACCCAATACCCCATATAAACCCCAAGGCCTAAATCAACTATTAAATTCCCCAAACTATATCATAACTACAACTAATTGTTTTTGAATTAAATTCTATCCTACCATTTTCTATGTACAATGTATGTATATTAAGTCCTAAAAATTATGCTAATTCTAAACTATATTAAAACCTAATATTTTTTATTACATTTTTTATTCTAATATTTTTTTATCATACTAACCTAAAGGGAAATCCTAAAGTATATTAATATCTAATACTACATACTAATATTAAATCCTACATCTTTATTCTAAATCTTTTTTAATCCTATTATCCTAAAAGCAACTAAACTATTAAGTCTATTAATATCCTAAAATATCCAAACTAAAATCCTAGTATTTTTGCTATCTTAAATTATAAGAAATTACCTATTGCTAATACTATATTAATATTCTACACATTCTAATTAATCTAAAACAAAGAATTAAAATCCAGCATTAAGAAAAAAGAATTAAAACAATTTAAATGCAGGGGGTGTAATTCTACATAAATGTTTCAGTAGCAAAATCAACTAAGCCCAGCCCATTAACCACTCAGCACTCACACCAGGGGGAGGGCGAAAATAAAGAAGGGATGTGTGCCAGTAACATCTCGTTTGGGCCCTGAGGCCCGTCAGCCACACCATCTTCAGTAAACACAAGGGAGGGTATACTGAGAAAAGATGGGATTACGCCAGCAAATATGTGTCTGGGCTTAAGCCCGAGTCCAACCCTTCAACTCAGTAAACAAAAACCCTAAACTCTCCTAATCTCACTCACATTGTTCATCAAATCCTATCCAAACCCTAAACGGCGCCTCTATGCTCTCTCCATCCTCCACCCTCACAAACACTCTGTTACACAAAACTCACCAACAACTTTCATTCCAAATTCATCACCATGGAAAAAACTCACCTCTCAGAACAACTCCACCAACCAAACCTCGTTTCACACCTCTCTAATGTTCAACCTATCACCAGATTCTAACCTAATTCCATTTCAAACCTAACAATCATGAAAACCTCAATCTATAGCTAACCAACAAACTATGGAGGTGCCAAGTTTTAAAGAAGAGAACCTGGATAATGCTATGAAGATGGTGCCGTCTGGAGAAAATTCTTGAAGTTCTCTTGACGATCTTGAAGGAGATCATTGTTGAAGTCGCGTGATGATTGTCGACGATGAAGGAACCGAAGCACTGGACGGAGTGGATTCTTGAAGATCTGAAGGATTCAAGCTTTACGCGATGATTTCACTGACGGTATTCTTGAGGAATCTGAAGAACGATCTTGAACGGACGAAGAACTTGACGAACGTTCTTGAACTGCAGCAATCTAGAGATAAAGAACAATGGAGATTCTTGAAGAACAAAAAGTGCGATGAATTTTGATGGAAATTTCTGGGGGTTTCTTGTTGATGTGTGAAGGATCTGAAAAAATCTCTTGAACACTGATGAAGATTGGAAGAAGTTCTGGCAAAAACTTGAATGTTGATGGATGATGAACGAGAACGGATGAATCTTGTGTGAATCGCTGGCGAAAACTGCAGATTCCGGCGTCTTGATGAATTTCCCGGCGAGGGATGGATGAAGGATGATGATGGAGGATTAGTGATGATAGGAAAATCTGGAAAATTGCAAGTTTCGGTGAGCTCAACGGATTCCGGCGACGATTGAGGCGGAGATGCGGTGGTCTGGCGGTGGCTGCATGTACTCCGGCTAGGAGTAGCTAGTGGAGTACAGTTGGCGATCATGCACTGAGAGCTGACGGGAGGTGGACACGTGGGAGTGGGAGAGCATGCAGGGGAAACACGTGGAAGGGAAAAGGGATAGTGGATTGTGTGCTGGCCAGAAAACTGGTGAAGTGGCTGAAGAGAGAGACGAACGTGTGGCATGAATATTTATAGGACACTTGGCACCAACTTGGACCCTTGACTGGGCTTTTGATTGGATAACTGGCCCACTAACTCTGATTAAAGACTTGGAATGTGATTAACGTGATGAAATGTGATTAAGGGACTGAAAATTAAAGGACACTAATTAACTAATACATGGCTAATTAAATGGACTAATGAAAATGATTAGTAAACTAAAAATGATTAATCCTACTTAATAAACTGCACCTAAAAATTATTTAAATTCTATAATATCTATTAAAAACTATTATTCTATTTAACAAAAAGAACTAATATCCGAGAAAATATTAAATCTATATTAAAAGTCTATTATTAAAAGAACCTATTAAAATCTATTTATTAAAAGAAACTTAATATCTATTTATTCTAAAAAGAAATTCTATTAAAACTAATTAATTTCTACCACTATATTATAATATCCTATTTAAAAATCTATTTAATATCTAACAATGCCATTTAAACCTAAAAAACCTAAAAAAGCAATTAATTCAATTAAAAGGGAACGCGAGACCAGAGCGGAGTAATCGGCAAAATCCGGACACCGAAACGTCCTCAAAAACACCGTAAGCTGAAAATACCCGGGGAGCGCACGACTTCTCAAAAATAGCCTCCGACTATCCGAAACGGTCTGAAACGCCAGAAAATGTGAAAATAGGGCTGTAATCTCGATAACGTCAGTATGATTAAGAAAATGCAATGCATGCGGTATGCGAATGCGAATGCAAAATGAGCCGAAACGTAAATCAGGTGTGGGAACCGGTTGGTCAAATTTTAGGGTGCAACAGCTGCCCCTATTCAAACGGCTTGGACCTGAAGGGTTGAAGAGCGAACAACCTTCAAACATTCAAAGGTGGAAGACGGTTGAATACAAAATAAACCCGAAAATTTGCCAACCGCAGAAATAAACTGCACACTCGCTTGGGGAAAAATAATCAAAGAACTGAATCTTGGTTGTTACAGCAATAACTGATCAATCGTCTGGTAAAACCACAAATCTTAACCGACCACCTCTGTTGGGGTAACTTGGAAAGGTCGGAACCTGAATGTTCAACGAGCACAAAGTTTGAATCTTTCTAAGCAATTAGCCGGAGTCTGAGCATTCAACGCAATAGCATGACCACGTCACAAAATGAATATCTATCGGAGTCGGGATACTCAACGTAATAACTGGGACCAGAATGCTCGACGAACCATCAGAGCCCGAATACTCTACGTAAACAACAACCGGAGCCATAACGCTCAACGTAACAACTATCGGAACCAGAAAACTCAACGAAACAATAATGCATCGGAGCCTGGCTACTCAACGAAGCAAGTCAGACGAAAAGAGAATACTACAAATGCTTACCAATATCACATCACACGGGCTTTACCGGAGTCTGGATACTCAACGAGAGAACGAATCAATACAAACTGGAAATTACTGGAGCCTGGGTACTCGACGGAATAGCCACGAATACCAAATAGGGGTCTGGACCCTTGCTTGATTTTACCGGAGTCTGAACATTCAACGCAGCAACCGGAGCCAGAACGCTCAACGTCATCAATCATCGGAGCCAGAACACTCAACGAACAACCAGAGCCAACACGCTCAATGTCATCAATCATCGGAGCCAGAACACTCAACGAACAACAATCATCGGAGCCAGAACACTCAACGAACAACCGGAGCCAGCACGCTCAACGTCATCAATCATCGGAGCCAGAACACTCAACAAACAACAATCATCAGAGCCAGAACACTCAACGAACAACCGGAGCCAGCACGCTCAATGTCATCAATCATCGGAGCCAGAACACTCAACGAACAATAATCATCGGAGCCAGAACACTCAACAAAACAAATCGGAGCCAGCACGCTCAACGTCATCAATCATCGGAGCCAGAACACTCAACGAACAACAATCATCGGAGCCAGAACACTCAACGAACAACCGGAGCCAGCACGCTCAACGTCATCAATCATCGGAGCCAGAACACTCAACGAACAACAATCATCGGAGCCAAAACACTCAACGAACAACAATCATCGGAGCCAGAACACTCAACGAACAACGTCTGAATATCACAACTCGATGCTGGGGATAATACCTCTGAACAACTTTGGAAGATATGAGCCCAACTCCGCTGAGGGCAAGAGAAACTTAATCAAGAATCTCTGTGGGGAATATAAGAAGATGAACTATATCATCACGTGTCTCACAGCGAGACCTCGAATATCTGGAAACATGTCTGAGCTTTAGAACTCCACACTCCTGTTGAGAAACATACATGAAAGCAAAAGGTTAACTAACCTGATTTATGTTTCAAAATGCGTATGTTTGACAATGGCGTAATGCCCCATACAGTATGGAAATGCTACGCGTTTTGGTTAGATGCAAATATGATTATATATGCAAATGCAGGTACAGGCTGCTGGGGAAACTCTGATAAGCTTGCTTCATCAACACGGCTGCCGAGGACAAATACCACCCTGTCGGGGATGAACTGGTATTACAATGTATTCCAGCAAAATAAATGCCTGGACATACAGTCCACTCTGCCGGGGAGATATTTAACCTTCGATTTCCACTGGGAGGAAAGAATAACACCTGCTGGGGAGAGTAACTCCGCTGGGGAAGAAGTGACCCTCCTGGGGAAAGTAAACTGATCGGGCAAGAAACGACTTAGCTGGGGAATGAGGGATCCTTCCGACGGAACCAACACTGTCTGAGCGCAGTTTACAAACTCGGAACTATCAACTCTGCTGAGGATAAACATCCTGCACCGGCCTGACAACCTGTGGGGAGAAAGGAAAACCATCCTCTATGGTAAAACTCCTTCTGAACCAACTCTAACTTGGTTAAACACCGCGGGAATCCTCCTGGATGGGGATTTCACATGCACCTACTCTCTGGGGAGTACTTACTTTTGCAGGGGATATTGATCTTGATCTGCTGGAGATGTCCTATAGACTGCTTCCATGAGGATACTCTTCTGGGGAAAATGATCCTTCCTTCATTAAACGATAACATAATCTCGACTCCTGGGGATGAAGTGCAACCTGCATGGGGATTTGCGTCACATAAAGGTCAAGTCATTCATCACGAGCCTCTGGCTGGGGCTACAATTTTTGATCCACCTTCCCGGAATTTTGCCCCATGGATATTAACATGCCCCAGTCTGTATTCTGGAATACTTCCTCTCGAAAAGAAAACCCGGTCTGCAACAATTTTGAAAAACTCTGCAGTCTTTGTATCCTGATGGCCAGACATGAACCGCTTCTGCATCTCGAACTTCGAAGAGGTGGCGACAAAATAACTTTCGCACTTTTAGTGTGCCCTGCCCCGGTCTTGTAATGACTTTGCCCCTGATTGACTGATTCGTAGAGTAGTGCCCATAGCTGAGAAATATTTGCCAACTCTCGACCTAATTGCCCCAGATTAACTGATTCTTGGATGACTGACCTTATTGTGATTAATCGATATGGCTTGCCCCAGTTCACGAAACATTCGGGTATTTTGCATTTCATCCTGATCAGACCTTCCACTGTAGGAAACCTTCCTGCTGGCATGCGCTTACTCGCAAGTAACACAAGTTGTTCTGCATAAGAGATATATTAAACGCAATGCATATGACATTTTCAAAATCCAAGTTTGTTCACTGGAAATTTTTTTGCGACATATAGTGAATCAATTATCAAAATAATAATATGAATGCTGATAAGAGAAACCCTTTTAGGAGTCAGTTTCAATGCGATCTTTACCGAAGTATGCTATCGAACTAAACCTGTTTCAATTAGGACTTTTTCGGGTTATAACGTGGTCAGGTTCATGGTTTAAGAAAGAAAGGATATAGGCTCGAAATTTATTTTAACCCACCCATTCTCCATGATGTTCTCCAATCCTATGTTCAGCTCATTCGACTTCAGCGTTCACCTATTAAAGGTGAAATGATAGGAGTGATGGTTCTGGACACCATACGTTTTTAGGAGTGACAGTCACTCACTTTTCGTCTTGGGGTGCCTAGAGTCACACGACTTTGTCCTTTTCGAGGATTTTTCTTTGGTAATCCTTTTCGTCTTTTTTTTTTTTTCGTTCCCTAACTTTTGCCTGGACTGACTCTTTTGAGTATCTTTTGCTTTTGAAGTCCAACGGGATGCCCTAATTTTTTCCTAAGTCGCTTGTTCTCAAGATTCGACTTAGCGGGCTTTTGCTTTCGATTTTTTTCTCTTCTTTTTTTTGAACAAGTCGTGTGACACTGGTTGTCTGACTCTTTGTGGAATAAGGTGACTGTTTCATTCTTGGGTCGGCGAGCCTTAACCATTGTGGTTCTTAGGCACGACCTATATGGGCGTAATTTATCCTCGAACGGACACTCCTTTCGCGATTTGAACGCTTGGTCAAACTAACTGACACCTACCCTGCCCCGAGTTAAGATTTAAGGTTTTTTCATCTTCAGAAAGAAACTCCTACTACTAGGCTCAAAGGGGTTAACAAGGGATTATCTTCCTTATACCTCCGGTGTTTATGGATTGAAATAATGCCTGTACCTCATCAACAGGTTTTTATCCAAAAGCATACAATCGGAAGATTATTCGTCATCTGTTTTCGTCATCCTCCCCGGATTCCTGCTAAATCAAGCGTTAAGCATTAAAAAAACACAAAGAGTGAACACGACTGGATTAATTCAAAACATGCATATTTATTTCATTTATCAATATCAATTGAAAACAACAAGTTTTACACACGAAATTTGCAATTAAACAGAAAGGCAACTACAAATGCAAAGACATGAACAAGATAACATGAAAAATTCCAGTGTCTCAGAACCGGACTTCTTGCCCTTTGACTTATTGGCGAGTCAACCATCCTCAGAAACTATTGTTAGAGGTAGCCTGCTGCTGTCTTGACCTTCTTTCAACGGCCCGGCCAAACCAAAGAACCCCTTTTTGTCATTCAGACTCTGGCTTGTCCGTGACCCTGCGCCACATTGGGGACATCATCAGAGAAGTTGATTGCCTTGCTGTCAATCAAGTCTTGCACCTTGTGCTTAAAGGCTTTGCACTGCTCAATCGAATGACCAGGTGCCCCTGAGTGAAACTCACGTTGCACATTCTCATCATAACCAGGTGGTGGCGTCCTTGTCAAGGGTGCCAAGGTTCTCTTCTGAACAAGCTGTAATCTCAACAAGGTTTGGAGTAGCTCAGCATAGGAGGTGTTCGGCGTGTCAAAATGTCTGTTTGCTGGCCGGACTGGATACTTCCTATACCCCTGCTGATTCTGCGGCTGCTGTGGAGCCACGGGAATGATGACATTAGCGACCTGTTGTTGTTGGTTGTCCCAGCGTTGATTCCTCCTTCTTCCACGGGAGCTGGACACGGAGCTCGTTTCCCCTTCTCCTTTTCTGCCACCAAAGGCTTTCTTCATACCTCCCGCTGAGGTAGACTCACCTGCTTGGAATCTTCCAACTTTAATCCTGTTCTCGATCATCTCCCCCATAAGAATTAAATCTGAGAAACTGCCCAGCGCCACAGCAAACAATTTTTCGTAGAATATCACCGTAAATGTCTCAATGAACATGTAATTCATCTCCCTCTCAGTTAGCGGAGGATGCACTCTTGCAGCCATGTCGCGCCACCTTTGCGCGTACTCTTTAAAACTCTATCCACTTTTCTGAGACAAGCCTTGCAATTGGACTCTGTTCGGTGCCAAGTCACTGTTATATTTGTAATGCGTCACAAACGCATCAGCCATTTGCTTCCATGTTTTGATTTGAGTGGGCTCCAACCCTATATACCACTCAAGTGACGGTCCGAACAAACTATCTTGAAAGAAATGCATCAGCATTCTTTCATCATTTGAGTAAGCGGACATCCGTCTGTAGTAAGAGCGAACATGCACCTTTGGGCAAGTGTCTCCTTTATATTTATCAAAAGTGGGAGCTTTAAACTTCAGCGGTACCCTCAGGCCAGGCACCAATCCCATTGTAGTCATATCTAAACCAGTAGCATTCTGATTCACTACGCCCTTCATTTGTTCCTCAAGCATTCTGATCCTCTGCACAGGATCCACAGGTCCTTCAATACCTCTACCAGAAAAGGCATCTTCTTGTTGGTCTTCACCCCAATTGATATTCTCATTTCCGTACCCGTCATAACCAAAATTACGACCAAATCCTGGCTGATTCCTCGTAGGACCTTGTCCTCTGTTACCATACCCTTGATTGACCCCAGCAGGTCCAAACCCAGTGTTGATATGCATCAATCCAGCACCATTTCCGTTACCAAATCCACCATAACCCTGATTACCGTTACCGAAACCGTCATATCCGAACCCCTGGGCGTTAAAGCCGAACTTTCCGTCCTGATTCCCATACTCAAACCCCTGACCGTCATAGCCAAAACCAGTATTACCAAAGCCATTACCACCATTGTTACCACCGCCCAGATTGGCGTCTCCAAATCCCACATTGTTAATGACAGTCTCATTACCATTACCATGGCCAACGCCAGTGCCATTGTTCACATTCACAAAAGGTGGAGTCACCACAGGTGGAGCCACAGGCGTGGGCGTCCCATCCCCATGAAGAGTTTCAACATGTACAGAATTGTGGTCTTCATTGCCATTCCCATTGGTCTTCATCAGCAGTGGCAGTACCAAAGTCTGCAGGCTCTCTTGGCCCTTAACAACTGTCTCCATTGTCTGCATGAACTGCGCCAGCTTTTCACGCATCTCCTGCATCTCGAATTGCACTTGGTCCATGACTCTTCTACAGTTGGTACGAGTAGAGTATCGGTGTAGGCGTTGACTGTCAATCCTGAAAGACCTGGTGAGATGCAGGAGATGAGATACGATTCACCCAATTACCTGGTAATGCAATATGAATGTGTATGCAAATGCAACATGTGTCTATGCATTAGGGAATGTCACTCCCCCAATTCTAGTGCCAATGTGCTTGTGTAGTGCAGTGTTGTGACAGTGCGGTGATAAGAAGCTTTGATTCATTCACGGAAGAAAACAACTCATATATTGCTGAACGGGCCTATCAAGGCAAAGTTATAACACCACTGTAATACAATACAATCAAAGACATGACCTCAACCAACAAGCCTGGTGATGGTCAGCACACAATAATACAAAACAAATCAAGTGGGACCATACTCCCGATACTCCCCTAGCAGCCTCTTGGTCTTGGGATGATCTGGATGAGTAAGCAACTCCTCGATAAGTAAATCTCTCCATTTGAGAACACGCTGTAAATCACCGATAGACTCCTACCATGCCCCATCTCCAAAGCAGTCATCTACTTTCCGCTTCTAGGACCTAGCCTCCTTCTTGCGCTCAGCAACTTTGTTCAGAGAATTCTGAAGGTCATATCTGGTCATAACCTCCTCTTCATACTTTCTTTTGCTAGCCTTCAACTGGTCTTCAAGTGCAGAGATTTGTTGTTTTAATTTGTCTTCTCTTTTCTTGTTGTTGGTTAGCGTAGCATTCCACGTTTTGTTGAACGAAGAGATTTCCCGGTAGGCGATATCGAGTGACTTCTTCTTGGACTCTAACATGTCATGAGAGCTTTTGAAGTCTTTTCCCAGGCGTTCACGCTTCTTTTTCTCTTCTGCCAGTTCAGCACCTAACCTGTTTACCAACTCAGTCTGCTGTTGGAAGGAATACACAACTTCGTTTTTCTCACTCCGGATTTGAGTCAATTCCTTCTCTAACTCTTCATTGATCTTTATCAGGTCTTCTTTTTCTTTCACGACCTGCTCATATACCTCAATAGCCACAGTAGTCGGTTCCTCAACTGGAATGGGAACTGGAAGTGTTACTGTTGGAAAAGGCATCTGCATCTGTCTTACCCTCTCTTGAATCCACACCTTGTGTGGCATATAGGCTTGACAATCATTCTTGCCCAATAATGGCTTCCCTCTTCTGCAAATATGGTTCCAAGCATGCTGAAGCTTGGCCAATAATTCCCCATTCAGGTCACCAGTGAAATACAAAGATTCTTGTACTTCTTCTTCCTTTGGTGGGTTCTTCAAAGCATACCCAAACTGTCTGACTAACAATGAAGGGTTGTAATTGATGCATCCCTTCCTTCCAATCAAAGGAACGTTGGGATACCCGGCGCAACGGAAGATAATCTCTGACCCCAATAAATCTCTATCGAACCAGACAATGTCTTCTGAAGAAAGCCCCATAAGACGCTCAGACCATTCAGCTGTATCTGCAAACTCAACAAAAGGACCCTTCTTGGGCAGATGGCTCTCAAACCACATATTCAGCAATGTTACACAACAATGGACATTCTTCCCCCTTCTGTTTTCATTCTTATAATGCAAGGAATGATAGAAATCTCCAATCAATGTAGGCACCGGGTTGCCTGTAGCAAACAAGTGGAATGCATCCAAATCAATGAATTCAGGCAGATTAGGGAACAATATAATCCCATAGATACATAGAGCAAGAACAACGTTAAACATAATCCAACAGCCGCTTTTGGCATATTCCTGGGCTTTACCAACTAAGAATCTGAGACCAAAGCCAGAAACTCCATGCCATGAGGTCAACAATAACTCTGAAGCATCCATATGCAAGGCAACAGCTAAGTCTTCCAGCTTAGGCTTAGCATCAAAATGAATGAAAGGCACTTTGTTCTGAACAGGCAACTCTAGGAACTCTGCATACTCCTCCAGTGTCGGAGCCAAAATGAAGTCTGGAAACGTAAAGCACCTCAGGGAGGGATCATAGAACTGCATCAGTGTGTATAACCCGTTCAACTCATACGCATTTGGTCTGCAAACCAAACTCAACAGCTTCCCGTAGCTCTCCCTAAAACTTCTCTTCACATCATCGTCAGCTAGGGCCATCAGACCCAACAGAGAAGTCACATCAGGGGTAGGCAACTAATACGCAAAAGTCCTCCTCAAAGTACCCATAATAACAGATAGAAGTCCGGGACACTAGAATTGGGAAGTATGAAAATGCACCTGCAGCACAGACACAATGTCAATGATATGCAACATGATTATGCAAACAATGTAAAATGCAAGCAATGCAACAAGGAACCAAGTGCCCCTGGCTGAGAAGCCCAATCCACAATACTGGTCTCAAATAGACCCACAAACTGCTCAAGACCATCCACAAGGTTCCAACCTGGTCTCTGACAGACCCAATAATACTGTCCTCAAATATTACACCACTGAATCTCAATCAAGAAAACCGGCAATCTGGAGGTCAAGTTACCTGCATGCCCCAACCCCTCTCACAGGTAGGTGTCCTAACAACTGACACAAGGTACGGCATCCTATGCAGTCGTCGGCGTCACAGACTTTCAAGACTGATGATACGATACCCAGAAGGTGTGGCATCATCAAATCCTGAAGAGGCCTCACTTAGCCAACTTCCAATTGATCGGTCCCCAGAGTCGACAATCCAACTAACCAACAACCCCCTCAACCCAAAGAGTTGAAAAAGAAGCCAACCAGAAGAACCTCGTCTGAGTGTGAATTTTGCGGGACACTAGTACATGCAAAGCATGCACGCGCCCACTACTTTCCACTCTAATTCTAGGTGCACTCAAGCCCAGGTCCGGCTTATCTCTCAATCATAGAACCCCCTCATACCCACAACACAGCAATAACAACAATAATATAATGCTGAATGTAAATGACTGAAGAGTAAATACATACAAAACCCACGACGGGAAAACAAGCGCTAGGATTGACTCACATAGGGGACGTTGGATCCCCAGCAGAGTCGCCAGTTGTCGCTACTACGAAAATCGGCGCCGACTATGACAGAAGAGTCGCCACCGTGCGTTATTTATCCCAAAGGAGGGAAAGGAAACACTCAGAGTAAACCTAACGCAAAGACGGGAAAGGAATGGTCCTCGCAACCAAATTCCTGGATTCGGGAGTCGGTTACGCAAGGGGAAGGTATTAGCACCCCTCACGTCCGTCGTACTCGACGGGATCCACGCTTGTTTTCTGGTAAAGATTGTTATTCTATCTACTCTAAAGGTCTGGGGTTAAAAGAAAAGAGAATGACTCGGCAAAGTATCGCATTTTATGCCTACGTATCCTCGTCTGGAATGAGAAATCAGAGTCAACGTAGTTCGCCTACCTACGGGAAAGGAGGGGAAGGTTGCTCACTAGGATACGGCATCCTATGCCTACGTACTTTCATACGGCATGAAAGATCAGAGCAAACGTAGTTCGGGCTACGTACGACACCCGTCTGTCTTGATTGTTTTTATCCTTCTGAAAAAGGTTTTCTCCTGATTAACCGTTCGAGAGGACAAAAATGACGTTTTGATTGGTTTCCAGCCTTTTACGCAAGAACTGTCTTTTATTGATGTTTGAAATCTTATTGTATTTTTGATTGTTTCGAGATGAGAAAAGAAACGACGCTCTAAAATCCTATGGTTGAAAAATGGGGATCAAAACTAACCTAATGTTGTCATGCACGGGTTAACACCTAATGTCTGTCATATTTCTCTCTTGCGCAGAGAGAAACAGAGTTCCTAGGGGATAAACGGAAAAGAAACAGCACATACAGTAAAGTAGTAAAATGCATGAGATGCAGCAATACAAGCGAGGCAAGGGAGTCACGCTCTACCTCGAACCTGAGAAAACAACAGGCAAAAGTGAAATAGAATTCACTTTAAACCTATGGGGCAAGCTGAACAAGCCAACAAACAATACAGAAAACAAAAACCTCAAAGCAGAGGAGGCAGCCTAAGCAGCAGCACCAAACTCCTACAGCAAACAGCAGCTCTGACAGCAACAGCAAGAACCTTCAGACTTCAATAATCTTCAATCTCCAACCTCCAAGGAAAATAAAGCACCCTTCAAACAAGGCTCCTCAAACCTAAACAGTCAAGCTCCACAGCTACAGAAAACCCCAGCTCAAAAGCACCAGTAAACCCTAGCTTCAATTCTCCAGCAAGCTCCTGACAGCAAAACTGACAATAACAACTCCATCTTCAAGCAATCCTCATGAAAAGCATCTTCAGAATCTTCAAGCTTCATCTTCAAGAGAGAATCAATTACCAGATTAAGTTGAAATGTTAAGAAGCTTAGTGACAACCAAAGGAAGCCCCTAAGCACTTAACATTATAAGAGACAGGTATCCTCAAAGTTCTACTTCTAAAGTATGTCATTCATCCCTCCAAAGGAAGGATGTGAATACTTTAAAAGGACTTTGTGTCACAGGAATGAATAAAGGCACAAGAAGCTCTCTATGTTTGAAAGAAAAACAAGTCTACTCTAAAGCTCTTCCTATATAGCCTCATCCCTAAGCTCCTGACAAGCAATCTAACAGAGTAGAAATCTTCAACTCCAAGCTTCTTCAAGCCATCCAAAGCAACTTCATTTGATCTTCAACTCATCCAAGCAAAGCCCAAGCCAAAAGCACACCCCAAAGTAGCCCCACATAAAATAAACAAGCCAACTATTCAAGGGAACAACCCACAAACATCACACCAATTGCAAAAATCAAATAAAATACCAAAACTCATCATAAAATCCTAGGTAAATTTCTAAGGGAACCTAACCCTATACCCAATACCCCATATAAATCTCAAGGCCTAAATCAAATATTAAATTCCCAAACTATATCATAACTACAACTAATTGTTTTTTAATTAAATTCTATCCTACCATTTTCTATGTACAATGTATGTATATTAAGTCCTAAAAATTATGCTAATTCTAAACTATATTAAAACCTAATATTTTTTATTACATTTTTTATTCTAATATTTTTTTTATCATACTAACCTAAAGGGAAATCCTAAACTATATTAATATCTAATACTACATACTAATATTAAATCCTACATCTTTATTCTAAATCTTTTTTAATCCTATTATCCTAAAAGCAACTAAACTATTAAGTCTATTAATATCCTAAAATATCCAAATTAAAATCCTAGTATTTTTGCTATCTTAAACTATAAGAAATTACCTATTGCTAATACTATATTAATATTCTACACATTCTAATTAATCTAAAACAAAGAATTAAAATCCAGCATTAAGAAAAAAGAATTAAAACAATTTAAATGCAGGGGATGTAATTCTACAGGAATGTTTCAGTAGCAAAATCAACTAAGCCCAGCCCATTAACCACTCAGCACTCACACCAGGGGGAGGGCGAAAATAAAGAAGGGATGTGTGCCAGTAACATCTCGTTTGGGCCCTGAGGCCCGTCAGCCACACCATCTTCAGTAAACACAAGGGAGGGTATACTGAGAAAAGATGGGATTACGCCAGCAAATATGTGTCTGGGCTTAAGCCCGAGTCCAACCCTTCAACTCAGTAAACAAAAACCCTAAACTCTCCTAATCTCACTCACATTGTTCATCAAATCCTATCCAAACCCTAAACGGCGCCTCTATGCTCTCTCCATCCTCCACCCTCACAAACACTCTGTTACACAAAACTCACCAACAACTTTCATTCCAAATTCATCACCACGGAAAAAACTCACCTCTCAGAACAACTCCCCCAACCAAACCTCGTTTCACACCTCTCTAATGTTCAACCTATCACCAGATTCTAACCTAATTCCATTTCAAACCTAACAATCATGAAAACCTCAATCTACAGCTAACCAACAAACTATGGAGGTGCCAAGTTTTAAAGAAGAGAACCTGGATAATGCTATGAAGATGGTGCCGTCTGGAGAAAATTCTTGAAGTTCTCTTGAAGATCTTGAAGGAGATCATTGTTGAAGTCGCGTGAAGATTATCGACGATGAAGGAACCAAAGCACTGGACAGAGTGGATTCTTGAAGATCTGAAGGATTCAAGCTTTACACGATGATTTCTCTGACGGTATTCTTGAGGAATCTGAAGAAAGATCTTGAACGGACGAAGAACTTGACGAACGTTCTTGAACTGCAGCAATCTGGAGATAAAGAACAATGGAGATTCTTGAAGAACGAAAAGTGCGATGAATTTTGATGGAAATTTCTGGGGGTTTCTTGTTGATGTGTGAAGGATCTGGAAAAATCTCTTGAACACTGATGAAGATTGGAAGAAGTTCTGGCAAAAACTTGAATGTTGATGGATGATGAACGAGAACGGATGAATCTTGTGTGAATCGCTGGCGAAAACTGCAGATTCCGGCGTCTTGATGAATTTTCCGGCGAGGGATGGATGAAGGATGATGATGGAGGATTAGTGATGATAGGAAAATCTAGAAAATTGCAAGTTTCGGTGAGCTCAACGGATTCCGGCGACGGTTGAGGCGGAGATGCGGTGGTCCGGCGGTGGCTGCATGTACTCCGGCTAGGAGTAGCTAGTGGAGTACAGTTGGCGATCATGCACTGAGAGCTGACGGGAGGTGGACACATGGGAGTGGGAGAGCATGCAGGGGAAACACGTGGAAGGGAAAAGGGATAGTGGATTGTGTGCTGGCCAGAAAACTGGTGAAGTGGCTGAAGAGAGAGACGAACGTGTGGCATGAATATTTATAGGACACTTGGCACCAACTTGGACCCTTGACTGGGCTTTTGATTGGATAACTGGCCCACTAACTCTGATTAAAGACTTGGAATGTGATTAACGTGATGAAATGTGATTAAGGGACTGAAAATTAAAGGACACTAATTAACTAATACATGGCTAATTAAATGGACTAATGAAAATGATTAGTAAACTAAAAATGATTAATCCTAATTAATAAACTGCACCTAAAAATTATTTAAATTCTATAATATCTATTAAAAACTATTATTCTATTTAACAAAAAGAACTAATATCCGAGAAAATATTAAATCTATATTAAAAGTCTATTATTAAAAGAACCTACTAAAATCTATTTATTAAAAGAAACTTAATATCTATTTATTCTAAAAATAAATTCTATTAAAACTAATTAATTTCTACCACTATATTATAATATCCTATTTAAAAATCTATTTAATATCTAACAATGCCATTTAAACCTAAAAAACCTGAAAAAGCAATTAATTCAATTAAAAGGGAACGCGAGACCAGAGCGGAGTAAGCAGCAAAACCCGGACACCGAAACGTCCTCAAAAACACCGTAAGCTGAAAATACCCGGGGAGCGCACGACTTCTCAAAAATAACCTCCGACTATCCGAAACGGTCTGAAACGCCCGAAAATGTGAAAATAGGGCTGTAATCTCGATAACGTCAGTATGATTAAGAAAATGCAATGCATGTGGTATGCGGATGCGAATGCAAAATGAGCCGAAATGTAAATCAGGTGTGGAAACCGGTTGGCCAAATTTTGGGGTGCAACAGTTATCTTCATACTAGATTTGGTAGGTGTATGACAAAGTGGTTTATTGATATTTCATAGTTTAACATCTCTTTCAAGCCCATAAGAGCCCTTAAAGACCAGATATTTGCAAAATTTATTGTTGAGTTGACACTGACTGTTGATCAGGTCACTCCAGACACAAGAGGGAGTGTGAATTGTGTTGTTTGGTTTTTTAATTTTATTTTTGCAAAACGATTGATTTTAAGGTTGATTGATTTTAAGAAATTAGAATAAGAATAGATTAATCGGTGGAAAATAAAGTACAAAAAAGTAAAATGTAGAGATAGAAGTGAAGGTGAGAAAAACACTTAGAAGGGGGGGGGGGGGGTGAATAAAGGTTTAGAAAAGATTATGGCAATAAAAACAACACAATATTTTTATCCTGGTTCGTTGAACTCAACTAATCCAGTCCACCCTATCAAGAGTGATTTGCCTTTCTCCACAAGGACTTAATCCACTATATTCAAACAGATTACAGTGTCAACCACTAAGAACAATGGTCTTAGTCTTCTCAAGAAATCCTGACCACAACTTGGTCTTCTTAAGGAACCTTTTACAAATAAATGTAAACTAAACAAGTGTTTAAGATGCTTCTAAAAAGCTATATCACAAACTGTGATTTTTACACTTAGATTAAGAACGAAAGATAAAACTTTTCAGCTTTAAATAATTGTATGAGAGTTGTGAAATAATTTGTTGTAGATTCATTGGTAGTTCGTTAGTTTTGAAGAGATGATGAAGACATCCTTTTATAGTGCTGAAAGTCCAATGCTTGAAGACTGTGCACGTAGAGTAGCTCTTCACATGACTTTTCCTTTCTCACAAGTAGAATGTTCAGAGAAATGCCTTTTGCCTGAATCCTTGTGTCTATCACAAATAAGGAATAGTTCCGTTGGAGAGGACGTTGAGAATAGTACCAAGTCTATTCACATGCTGACATCTTTTCAAACGTAAACAACATCAGATCCTCTGATGTGCTTCTTGTTCTTCAGATCAGATTCAATGATATCAGAGTTGCAGCAACAGTGCTTCAGCGTGACTGATCTGATCAGAGCATACTTGTTTATCAGAGCCTTTGTACTTGCAGCGTAAAGTACATTCAGAGTCTTCTGAAACAATGCTTTAAACTCTTCATACAAAAAGTCCAGCTACGCTTCAGATGCTTATGCAGCTTCTGCTTCAGAGTCTTCTGCAGCTTCTGCTTCAGAGTCTCTTCTGGCAGCGCTCAGAGTCTTCTGATGACTTGCTTCTGATGCTTCAGAGCTTTGCGTAACTTGCTGTTCAGATGCATTCTGCTTCCCTAATGATATTTATTTTAATATCTGAAACACAAAACACTTGAACAAAATTAGAGTATATATTTTCTTAATACAAAATTTCATTAGAGTTATCATCAAAACATAGAGATGATATTAAACACCAATTTGTGTTCTAACAATCTCCCCCTTTTTTATGATGACAAAACATAGGAAATTTTGTTCAATAAAAAGGATAAATATATAACTCCCCCTGAGATAAAGAATCTCCCCCTGAAATGAGTACTCTAATAGAAGAAAATACTTCCCTCTTTGCATGAGTATACTATTCAGATTAAGAGCCCGGTTAAAAACTTCTGGTTAGAATCCTGGATAGAATATACTTTCCAGAGTCAGAGCTTGATTTGCTTTCCAGAAACAGAGCCTGGTAATAGCTTGATTTACTTTGACTGATTTTCTTTCCAGAATCAGAGCCTGGTTAGCTTTTAGGATCAAAGCCTGGTTAGACTTATCAGAGCCTGGTTTGAATAAAAGTATGGTTTGGGGATTCTCAGGGTAACTTCAATGAATTTTGTTAGATGATACGTTAGTGTTCTGAAAGACTAAAATTCAATGTTAGAAATAATTTGTTATGTCTGAATTTCATTTTAGTAACTGTTTATATTTGAACAAACATAATTTCTTTTTCTCCCCCTTTTTGTCATAATCAAAAAGAAACTTTTAAAGACAAATAAAAGGTTAATATAAGAAAACAGAATAAAACAGATAACATCAACAGATGTGAAACAAATAATCAAACAGACAAATTCATTCATAGATAATCAGAGTACATTTAAAAACATGATTCATAGAAAGCAGAAACAGAACAAACAAAAGAACTAAGATAAGCGTGATGCAAGAAGTTTAAGGATGTGGGTCATCTCAGAAGTAGATTCCTCTTGCTTAGCCATCCATTTCTGTATGTTGTCTGTCTTCTCATCTTGTTTTGCCATCCAAGATTTAATTTCAGATTGACCAGCTTCCAGCACAACAATCTTGTCTTCTAGGTCTGGATTCTCTTTCTTAACCTTAGAAGAAGTAGTAGGAGCAGATTCAGATGCAGGAGTAGGAGCAGAGTCAATTACCATTGCAGATGCAGATTTTGGAGGCACAGATTCAGATGGTTGGTCAACAATCATCAGAGCTAATGGATTGGTTTCCAGAGTGACTTCAGGAGCAGATTCTTCAATAGTATCAGAAGTAGCAGTTACTCTAGAAGTTGAAGGTGCATCCTCAAGAAGCAATGTTGGAGATCTGTTCACATTCCATAGTGTCTGTCTGACAACTTCAGCAAATTTGACCTTTGCGTCATCAGAGTAAATGGTCTTCAAATTAGAAGCTACAGAGTTAAATCTGGCAATGAACTTAATCCAGCAATCTTCAGAAGCTTCTGGATTAATGCTTGAGAGACATTCCTCCTTTACAGAGTCCAAACTCATCCTTATTTCTTTCTTGAAATTAGCAAATAAAACATCAACATTCAGCCTGGGTTTAGGTTTAAGGTAGGCTTCCAGAGGTGATGGTTTGGGTTGTTCTGGTGGGGGTGGTATGGTAAAAGTTGGGATAATGAATAGAGGACGAGGATAAGAAGGTAATGAAGGATGTTCAGATGATGAAATGAAAGCTTTGAATCTGGATGATGATGATTTGGGAAACAAGAACTGTTTGAAATTTGATGCAGACAGAATGACATCAAATGGTGTAGAAGTATAGGGGATAAAAACAGAATTTTGAGAGTGCAGAGATTCTGATGGAATGATATCTGTTTGTTGTTTTAGATAGTCTTGAAGTATAGAAGGAAGGATAGTTGAAGAAATAGGTTTAAATGGAATGATAGGTTCAGAAGCTTCTCTTCTGATATAAAAGTTTTTGAGTTTTAGACCATATGGAAGGGGATCAAAGGGAAATAGTTTGAAGGAAGTAAAGGAAACAAACTCAGATGTTCTAGGTTCATAGCCACGGAGAGAGGGTGGTGAGTTTACTTCTGGGAGTAAGTCAGATTCAGTAGAATCACCTGAATCAGTGGTGTGACAAGATATAGAAGAAATGTCAAAGACAGTTGTTAGGGGTTGGATGTCTAGAATATCTGAATCAGAAATATTGGATTCAGATGGTTGGATAGATTCTGGTTGAGGAATAGAAGGAATGGATTGTTCTGGTCGTGGTTGTTGTTGTTGTCCTGGTTCTTGTGGAGTTGGTTCTGTAGGTTTTGAAGTTTGTGGTTCTGGTGGGGGAGTTTCAGATGTATGTTGTGGTACAGATTCTGTTGGTGTGGATTCTGGGAGTGTAGAAGGTATTGGTTTAGTGGGAACAGAGTCAGTTTGAATTTTTGGTTCAGAGACATTTGGTTGTTCAGGTTGTTCAGGTTGATCAGATGTAATGGGGTCAGATGATGGAGGTGGTTGTACAGATGATTAAGAAGGTACAGAAGTGGTTTGAGTTTGAGAAGAAGGGGGTTCAGGAATAGAGCTAACTGTTGATGATTCTATTGCAATTTCAGAAATAATAGGTAAAGATGAATCAGTACCTGTTTTCTTGACACGCTTTATTTTAACAGATGAAGCTTCTTCAGAAGCTTTTCTCTTCTTCTTCTTCTGTGGTTCTTCAACAGTTTTCTGTTTCTTCTGACTAGCAGCTTCTTCTGCTTTTAACTGTCTTTTCTTCCTCATATTCTCCTCATAAAAGTCTGGTCCAGGTTCTCTAGCTCTCTTAATAAGATCAGCAGGAACTGGAATTCCTTCTGCCTTGCACAACTGAACATACTCAAGAATAGCATGCCTTGGTTCTTCAGCGGAGAAAATAGGATAGTCATCCAAAGGAACTCTCCTCTGACTAACTGCTTCTACATTGAGTTTAGCAGGTTTAGATGATAGTTCTTCAACCACTTTCATTCTTTGCAGACTTTTCCTATTTAAAAGCTTTCCAACTAAGTAAGCAAGATCCTCTGTTAATCCAGCTTCTGTCAAGTGAGCAATCAATTGATTCTCTGTCAGAATGTCTGATATCAATCTTCCCATTGGTATCCAAATTCTGATCTTCTGGTGATTTGTCTTAACAGTTTCTCTTGACATCTTGATGTGACTTATCAAATGAAAGAAAAGAAGATGTGGCAGATCCACTTTAGTCTTCTGACTCAGACAATACATGAAGTATAGCTGATCAGTGTTAACATAGTTTGGAGAATTGGAAGATTTTCTATGATGAATGCACCCCATGAAAATCTTAGCCCAGATCCTGTAAACTGGCTTCAAATCCTTTACCTTGTTAGAGACTTCACCAGAAGTACAAACTTCAGCATAAACATCTGACGTATCAATCCGTCCAGCTGGCAGATTTGTAACTCCATCAGTTTCTTCATACCCAATGAGTTTCCTTATCAGTTCTTCAGTGATAATTATATCTTTTCCCAGAACAGAAGATACAACAAACTTAGGGTAAGTGATTGCATGGATCCAAAAATCTTTCACCAAGGAAGGATACACTGGACCCATTAGCCTATCAAAGAACTTTGTCCAACATTGAGCATCAATAACTGGACGAAGGTCATACCCATTTTCAGCAATGGATTCAAAATCCACGATAGATTCACATAACACTTCAAGCTTATCAACTGGAGTAAGTAAGGTTCTAACTGGTTCCCTGAAGGCGACAATACCCATATTTGCTGAGGAAATAACAGCCATAGTTGATTGAAGCTGTTGAGATGTTGATGAAGATGTTGCCATTATTGAAGAAGTTGCCATTGTTGTTCTTGAAGATTTAGGGTTACGAGAAGTTTTGGATTTAGGAGAGAGATGAAAGCAATAGAACAAGAAGAAAAGAATACAAGGGTGTTCGTGAGAGTGAAAAGTGTGAAATGTGTAAAGTTGTGGCATTTATAGAAGAAATTAGGGCACACAAGAGTCACACGTTCAACACGTTTACCACTTAGCATTTAATGAATCATTTCAAGCAATTAATGATTCTGAAAATTGGGGGGAAAACGAGAAACTCAATATTCAAAAACAGTACCTCAAACGTCTTTTCAGTATTGTGCACTCCACCTTTTCAGATTTAGAGTTACACGTGTTTGCTTGCATGTGCTTCTGAAACTTCTTTGAGAAATGAAACGTTAGCCAACGTTCAGATCCTCTGAGGCTTGTTAGTTCAGATTTGCACACAATAAATAAGATAATTAACAATAAAAGAATACATGTAATACTTCAGAGTTAAAAACATTTTTATCTGAGAAAATTTTCTTCTGATAAACATTTTATTCTGGACAGAAATCCATACTAATATTTTTCAGAATAAATTTAAATCTATCTTCAGCAAGGGGTTTTGTAAATATATCAGCCCATTGATGATCTGTCTCAACAAAGTTTAAACTGATAACTCTCTTCTGAACATAGTCTCTGATGAAGTGATGTTTTATCTCTATATGTTTTGCCTTAGAGTGTAAAATAGGGTTTTTAGACAAATATATAGCAGAAGTATTATCAAAGAAGATTGAAATGTTACTCTCATGGATCTGATAGTCCTCTAGCTGACTCTTCATCCAGAGCATCTGAGTGCTACAACCAGCAGCAACAATGTATTCTGCTTCTGTCGTTGAAAGCGCAATAGTGGGTTGCTTCTTGCTGAACCAAAAGATCAGATGACTTCCAAGAAACTAGCAGCTTCCAGAAGTACTTTTTCTTTCAACTCTGTCTCCAGTGTAGTCAGCATCACAGAATCCAACTAATTTATAATCATCAGATCTTCTGTAACACAAACCCACATTAGTAGTACCTTTCAGATACCTTAGAATCCTCTTAACAGCTGTTAAGTGAGATTCTCTGGGATCTGATTGGAATCTGGCACACAGACAAACACTGAATAGAATATCAGGTCTAGAAGCAGTCAAATACAGAAGAGATCCAATCATACCTTTGTAGAGCTTATGGTATACCTTCTTACTTACCTCTTCCTTACCAAGAGTGCTTGTGGGATGCATTGGAGTCTTTGCTGATTTGCTTTCAATCATATTAAACTTCTTCAGAAGCTCCTTCACATACTTAGTCTGATGTATGTAAGTGCATTCTGGAGTTTGATTGACTTGGATGCCCAGAAAGAATCTGATTTCTCCCATCATGCTCATCTCAAATTCAGCCTGCATAGAAAGAGCAAACTCTTTTCCCAGCGTAACATTGGTAGATCCAAATATAATATCATCTACGTAAATTTGACAAATTAACAAAATCTTTCTTAAATGATTTACAGAAGAGTGTTGTATCCACTTTGCCTCTGATAAAATTCTTTTCTAGAAGAAAATTACTTAATCTCTCATACCAAGCTCTAGGAGCTTGTTTTAAACCATAGAGTGATTTTTTAAGTTTAAAAACATGTTCTGAAAATTTATCATTTTCAAAGCCAGGAGGTTGGTGAATATAAACTTCGTCTTCTATAATTCCATTTAAGAAGACACTCTTAACATCCATCTGATAAAGAGTGATGTTATTTTGTGCAGCAAAAGAAATGAGTAGGCGTATAGACTCTAACCTGGCCACTGGAGCATAAGTTTCTGTGTAGTCAATTCCTTCTTGCTGACTATACCCTTGAGCAACTAGCCTTGTTCCTTACAACTTCTCCTTGCTCATTCAATTTGTTTCTGAAGACCCATTTGGTTCCAATAATATTGAATCCTTTTGGTCTTAGAATCAGATCCCAAACGTCATTTCTGGTGAATTGATTTAGCTCTTCTTGCATAGCAAGTATCCACTCATTATCATTCAGAGCTTCATCCACTAAAGTTGGTTCAATAATAGACACCAACCCAAAAAGTGACGTTGCAGATGATCTGAGGAAAGACCTTGTTCTGATAGGGTCATCCTTCTTTCCAATTATCACATCCTCTGGGTGAAAGGCTTTGATTCTGGATGATAATCCCTTAACATTTGGTTCTTCAAAAATATTCAAATTGTTCATCTGAGCAGCCAATGGAGTTGCATCTGGCGTTGCTTCTGGTTCTTTCACTTGAGCCTTTTCTGCCTCTGAGTCTTCAGAGTCTGTGAGAATTACTTCTCTATCTGCAGAATTAACAAGCTGCTTTGGCTTTTGATTGCCAAGCTTATCATCAAATCTAACATGTATAGATTCCTCCACAATCTGTGTCTCAGTATTGTATACTCTGTAGCCTTTAGAGCGTTCAGAATACCCAAGCATGAAACACTTTTGTGCTTTAGAATCAAACTTGTTCAGATTCTCTTTAGTATTCAACATAAAACATACACATCCAAAAGGATGGAAATAAGAAATGTTGGGCTTTCTATTCCTCCACAATTCATAGGGAGTCTTCTCCAGAAGAGGTCTTACAGACACTCTGTTCTGAATATAACAAGCTGTGTTTATTGCTTCTGCCCAAAAATGTTTTGCCAGATTAGTCTCATTGATCATGGTTCTGGCCATTTCTTGCAATGTTCTATTTTTCCTCTCTACAACTCCATTCTGTTGTGGAGTTCTAGGGCAGGAGAAATCATGTGCAATGCCATTTTCATTAAAATATTTTTCAAAATATTTGTTTTCAAATTCACCACCATGATCACTTCTGACTTTAACAATTTTAAAATCTTTTTCATTCTGGACTTGTTTGCAGAAGTCAAAGAACACAGAATGTGACTCATCCTTGTGTTTTAGGAATTTCACCCATGTCCATCTGCTGTAGTCATCAACAATGACTAATCCATACTTCTTGCCTCTGATGGATGCAATTTTCATTGGTCCAAACATATCAATATGAAGTAACTCTAATGGTCTTGAGGTTGAAACACCATTTTTAGTTTTAAAAGAAGATTTTGAAAATTTTCCTTTTTGACATGCTTCACAAAGAGCATCTGAGTTGAACTTCAACTGAGGAAGTCATCTGACCAGATTGATTTTATTAATCTGAGATATACGTCTCATACTAATATGTCCCAATCTTCTGTGCCAGACCCATTGCTCATCATTAACAGACAGAAGGCATTTTACATTCTGAACCTTAAGTTCTGAAAGATTGATTTTATAAATGTTGTTCTTCCTCTTTCCATTAAATAGGATTGAGCCATCCTTTTGACTGACAACTTTGCACCATTTTTGATTAAAGATTATGTCATAACCATTGTCACTTAATTGACTTATGGACAATAAATTATGTGTTAATCCTTCAACAAGTATGACATTAGAAATGGAAGGAAGATTACCATTGCCAATAGTTTCAGAGCCAACTATCTTGCCTCTTTGGTTCCCTCCAAACTTGACGTCTCCTCCAGATCTAAGTTCCAGGCTTTGAAACATAGACCTTTCTCCCGTCATGTGACGCGAGCAGCCAGAGTCCAGGTACCAAGATTGGTGTTTTGACTTTGCTGCTAAAGATGTCTGCAACAAATATTATTTTGTCTTTAGGTACCCAGATCGTTTTGGGTCCTTTAGGGTTAGTTGCCTTAAAATTTTGTCTGAACTTCTCTCTTCTGACAGCAGGTTTGTTCTGACTAACTTTAGGTTTAAACACAGGAATATTCTGACCAAAACGTGTGTGTTTAATATCATTAAGATGACCAAACTTAAAAGTAGAATACGGAGGAGTATGCTTAATGATAAGTTTATCAACAGATGTTGGATTTAAATCTTTCTCAGAAAAAGATTCATATCCAATACCCTTCCTGTTCTTTCTGCTTACACCATAGATCGTTGAAGCCATCTTGCTTCTCTCTAGGCTTCTTGCCAGAAATCTCTGAAAACTATACTCATATTCTTCTAAAATATTTTTAGATTTTGACTTAGTTTCAACTTCAGAATCTTGTTGAGTTTTTTCTGATTCACTTTTAATTTTCAAATTGTTTTCCTTAAGCTCAGCAATTTCTGACTTCAGAAGATCATTCTCAGATACAAGACTGTTTTCACGCTTCTTGTATTTGAGCTTAATCTTACTATAGTTTTCCAACATTTCAGATAAACTCTCAATAAGTTCTGCCCTAGAAAGTTCAGAAAATACCTCCTCAGAGTCTGATTCTGATTCTGATCCAGATGTTTCTGCATGGTCTTCTACATCAGCTATGAGTGCCAAGTTTGCACATTCTTCATCTGAGTCTGATGAAGATTCAGATACATCTGAATCATCCCAGGTTTCCATCAGAACTTTCTTTTTATGTTCAGGCTTCCTTCTTGGCTTATCCTTCTGAAGCTTTGGGCATTCATTCTTGTAGTGCCCAGGTTCCTTGCATTCATAGCAGACAACCTCTTTCTTTCCAGATCTTCTGTGTCCAGAAGACTCTTTATGCTGATCTGGTTTCTTGAAGTTCTTGAACTTCCTCTGTTTATGCTTCCAGAGTTTGTTGATCCTTCTGGACAGCAGGGACAATTCATCTTCTTCTTCAGAACTTTCTTTTATAACCTGCAACGCTTTAACAGATTTGTTAGACTTTAAAGCAACTGACTTACCTTTCTTTTGAGGCTCGTCTTCTTCAAGTTCAATCTCATGACTCCTCAGAGAGCTGATCAGTTCCTCCAGCGTGATCTTGTTCAGATCCTTTGCTAGCTTCAGAGCAGTGACCATTGGTCTCCATCTGATTGGCAAACTTCTGATGATCTTCTTAACATGATCAGCAGTGGAGTAACCCTTGTCCAGAACTTTCAAGCCAGTTGTGAGAATCTGGAATCTAGAGAACATAACTTCTACAAATTCAGATTCCTCCATTTTGAAGGCTTCATATTTCTGGATCAGCGCCAGAGCCTTGGTCTCCTTGACTTGAGAATTCCCTTCATGAGTCATCTTCAAAGATTCAAACATACCAAATGTTGTTTCTCTGTTAGTAATCTTCTCATACTCAGTATGAGATATAGCATTTAGTAGTATGGTTCTTGCTTTATGATGATTCCTGAATTCTTTCTTCTGAGCTTCAGTCATAGATTTTATGTCTATCTTCTTGCCATCCCCATCAGTGGGGTGAACATATCCATCAATGACTAAATCCCAAAGGTCAGCATCATATCCTAGAAAGAAGCTTTCAATTCTGTCTTTCTAGTAGTCAAACTTCTCCCCATAAAACATAGGTGGTTTAGTGTTGATTCTATCTCTGTCCTCATATCTGTTGATGTTGGATGTTGAAGCTTCAACCATAATGTATCAACCAAAATATATCAAGAGTTTTCTCAACTTGATCTTTTCTGTTCATGGTGAAGTGAGAGCACTAACAGAACCGGAGCTCTGATGCCAACTGAAGGTGAGAAAAACACTTAGAATGGGGGTTGAATAAGGGTTTAGAAAATATTATGGCAATAAAAACAACACAATATTTTTATCCTGGTTCGTTGAACTCAACTAATCCAGTCCACCCTATCAAGAGTGATTTGCCTTTCTCCACAAGGACTTAATCCACTATATTCAAACAGATTATAGTGTCAACCACTAAGAACAACTGTCTTAGTCTTCTCAAGAAATCCTGACCACAACTTGGTCTTCTTAAGGAACCTTTTACAAATAAATGTAAACTAAAAAAGTGTTTAAGATGCTTCTAAAAAGCTATATCACAAACTGTGATTTTTACACTTAGATTAAGAACGAAAGATAAAACTATTTCAGCTTTGAATGATTGTATGAGAGTTGTGAAATAATTTGTTGTAGATTCGTTGGTAGTTCGTTAGTTTTGAAGAGATGATGAAGACATCCTTTTATAGTGCTGAAAGTCCAATGCTTGAAGACTGTGCACGTAGAGTAGCTGTAGCCTTTTGTCTTCACATGACTTTTCCTTTCTCACAAGTAGAATGTTCAGAGAAATGCCTTTTGCCTGAATCCTTGTGTCTATCACAAATAAGGAATAGTTCTGTTGGAGAGGACGTTGAGAATAGTACCAAGTCTATTCACATGCTGACATCTTTTCAAACGTAAACAACATCATATCCTCTGATGTGCTTCTTGTTCTTCATATCAGATTCAATAATATCAGAGTTGCAGCAACAGTGCTTCAGCGTGAGTGATCTGATCAGAGCATACTTGTTTATCAGAGCCTTTGTACTTGCAACGTAAAGTACATTCAGAGTCTTCTAAAACAATGCTTTAAACTCTTCATACAAAAACTTCAGCTACGCTTCAGATGCTTCTCCAGCTTCTGCTTCAGAGTCTTCTGCAGCTTCTGCTTCAGAGTCTCTTCTGGCAACGCTCAGAGTCTTCTGATGACTTGCTTCTGATGCTTCAGAGCTTTGCGTAACTTGCTGTTCAGATGCATTATGCTTCCATAATGATATTTATTTTAATATCTGAAACACAAAACACTTGAACAAAATTAGAGTATATATTTTCTTAATACAAAATTTCATTAGAGTTATCATCAAAACATAGAGATAATATTAAACACCAATCTGTGTTCTAACAAGAAGGGTCGCGTCAGAACTTATAATAGTTTGCCTTAAACCACGTTGACTAATTTAGTCCCTAAGAGTTTCCTCTTTAGATTTCCACTAAATAGTTTGAGGTTTTACACCAAGATCAAGAACAACATTCTTTACACCAAACTTTTTCAAAAAATTCATACTTCGGAAGAGTGCACAAGGATTCTTATGCACTCTAATCAATTATAGTGAATGATCCATGGGCTTTGCCAACATTATAATCGACTAGCATGAGGAATTAATCGATTAGACATAGAAAATAAGGAAAACCTTAAGCTAGGTTCACACTTTAATTGATTAAAAGGGTTCCTAATCAATTATGTGATGAAGATTTAAACATCATGACTTTACTTTCCTTATTGGTTAAGACATTTCCTAAATGATTAGCTAAGATCCAAAAGAAATTTTCAAGATATTTTGAAAAAAATGAATATTTGAAAATAATTTTTAGTGTGTATCTGTGCGCGCATATCCTTAATACCGCAAGGGTTATTCCTGCTTATTTACACATTACTGATCAAAAATAGATAAAACAATAAAGCACGGGACCATGCAAACTTTTACAACTTTAGTTCCTTTTGATGTAGATCTTTGTATTTGATTTATTTTTTCTATCAACAGTGGAACTTGATCAATTTCTCTTTTTGATAACTTCTATCTTTAATACTAATGATGCTTATGACTATCTTTTCTCTTTTGTCATCATCAAAATCACATGTTACTTTATAAACTGCATAACACATAGAACTACAATGACTGTAACGCCCATTTTGATTATTTCGTTTTTCTGTGTTGTTTTGTTTTTCGCCGTGTTTCGTGGGAGTGTTTGATTTCGATTGTGTGTAGCTTTTGAGTTGGATTTTAATCGATGATTTTGGACCTTAAGTTAATAATATAATTATTAGTGATAATAATAATTTAGCGAATAATAGTGATATTAGTAATATTCATATTATTAATATTATTATTATTATTAATAATAATATTAATATTATTGTTAATAAGATTTGGATTAATAAGAAAATAATTGGAATTAAGGGTATTAGTGGAAGAATAGAAGAGAGGAAACAAAAACACGCTTGGAGGAAGAGGAAGAGCAAGAGCACGGTGAAAGTGAGAAGTAGGAGGATCACGGTCAAGAGAAGAGGAATTGGAGCAAGAAGAAGCTGAAGATCATCTTTGGAGCAAGAATTTCATCATCAGTTCAGATTATTGAGGTAAGGGGGGGGGGAGATAATCGGGTCAATTCGGTAATTGTATGAATACTAGGTAGAAGGGGATTTCCCTAACCCCATTAGGTTTTGATGATGATATGGTATGAGTATTTGATTCTGATGTTTGTTGATAGTGTGTTGATTCTGTTGCATGCGATGAAGTAGGATTGTTTGGTGATTTTGGGAATTTCGGTAGTTGCAGTGTTTATGCCGGAAGTTGTTTAACTGAGTATAATTAAGGTTATGTCGGGTTAAATTGAGAGTAGATTTCGTAATTAGGTTGTTGCATGTTGAGCCGATGTTTTGGGAACTGAGTTGAGTAGAATCGATTGATTTCGGAAGGCTGTGCCGCTGCTGCACAGTGGATTATTTTTCTGATTTCGCAGACGCTCGCCAGCTACTTCGCTGAGCGAGCTATTAGCGAACCTTCGTTGGGTGTTCGTTGGGCGAACTGGGTAGCGAGTGCTCCCAGAATGCTTCTGTTTGGCTTCGTGAGGGTGCTCGCTGAGCGAGCGAGTAGCGAGTGCTCGTTGATGCTTCGCCTAGCGAATGAGCTAGCGAGCATGACAACATTTTTTTTCAATTTTTTTGATTTTCTATTCTATTCTCTCGTATTGTTTAACCCTTGCTGGTTGTGATTGATTCTATGTTTGGGGATGAACAGTGAGAGTGTATGTGTGATGTAGAGCTTGAATGCTTGATACTCGTTTAATTTGAATGATTGAATTGATGTATGCTAGTATGCATGGATATGAGGATGTGTGATATATATATATATATATATATATATATATATATATATATATATATATATATATATATATATATATGATATGTGATGAGATGTGGTCAGGGGACCGTGTGTGCTAGTGTTGCTGTGTGCATGGAGTTTGCATATGCATGTTTACGGGGTGAACCATTGCTCAGATGGAGCGTATGTGATTCACTCGCGTGCTCCAAATGGGGAGCGTGGTAGGGATAGATCGTTGCTCAGAGGGAGTGGATGTGATCTATCCTGAGTGTGATTTTTCCCGGTGCTCCGGAAGAGAGTGGTAGGGATAGATCGTTGCTCAGAGGGAGTGGATGCGATCTATCCTGAGTGTGAATTACCGGGGCTCCAAATGGGGAGCGTGGTAGGGATAGATCGTTGCTCAGAGGGAGCGTATGCGATCTATCCTGAGGATGGTTGACGAACCAGTGATGTTGAGTCGGTACCGCATATCATGGGTTGTGTTGCATATATTTGCATGGTTGTGAGTGTTGTGTTGGCATGGGACAGTAGGTCCGAATTGATGTATATGAATGAATATTTTATATGTTTCTACCTATTTATTCATGTACGTTATTACCGTTATGATTTGATCGTGATTTCTCACCCCTTTACTTTTGTTGTGGTCTGTGCTTCTTCGGAAGTACATATAATCTAGGTATGTAGCTAGCTTGGATTGTGGCGAGTCATAGGAATGCTCTGATACAGAACATCGGGGCTTTTTGGGAGTTTATTGCTTATTGATGATTTTGTGTGCCCCTGTGGCGTATCATGTTTTGTTGAACCCGTTGTGGTGGATGTATTTTGTATATTTTGGCGGTGGCCGTACATGATGATTATGACATTTATGTATATGATGTGAATCTATGTATATAATTCCGCTGTTTAATTATCGAAAATCATTAATGAAGATGTTTTCTTGATGTGTATTTTCTATGACATCCCATTGTGTATGTGAATACTCTGATATTCGTTTATTTTATTGCAATTATTTGTGTTTTTGGGAACGGGGTGTTATAATGACCACCTTTAACTTATGCACAAAGTGGACAGTCTTCACAGATGGATCGTCAAATTACAAAGGAAGTAGATTTGGCCTCATCCTTGATAAAGAAAAATGGATCATTGTAGAAGTATTTGTGCACTTTGATTTCTTCACCACCAACAACTAGGATGAGTATGAATCATTCATCGTCGGACTCATGGTGGCATCAGAGATGGGGAAATAAGAAGTCATGCTATGAGAAACTCCTGGCTAGTAGTGTCCTAGGTTTGGGGATGCACATGCTAAAGATTCAAAACAACAAAAGTATGTAGTTATGGTCAAAGACAAATTGAGCTCATTCAATACATATGAGATTTCCCGTGTACTAAAGGAACAGAACATGAGGACATATGTCCTATCAAAACTATGAGGCACAAACCATTCTAACAATAAATAAGCACTTGAGGTAGTTATGGCCGATGTAACACAAGGAGTGAAGAAACTGACATAAATCACCTTTATCATGACATACATTGAGAACGATACTCTATATATGAGATTGTGTTTCACTCATTTTTGGATATAAGTTTAGCACGTTCTAATCATATTTCGTATTTATGAGAGAACTTAAAATATAAGTATGGTTGTTCTATTTAAACGTAAATGTTGTACAAAATGTCCTATAAAATTTAATTGAAAAGAGTGACACAACGTTGAATTGTAGCATTTTTCATGTCATAATCATCTATATATGCTAAATAATTTCTCTAGTTTTTTAAGTTGTTGTTATTGATATTTACCATCACTCCATCGTATGTGGGGATGTAGCTCAAAGCGCTTGCTTAGCATGCGAGAGGTATGGGAATCGATACCCCGCATCTCCAATTTATGATTTTTTCACACTAAATCAAAAACTAAGGATGATAAATTATTGAATTATGTGGTTTGTATCAATCGAGAAATACAAGAGCATTGTGTAATCACTTATATAAGTCTGAATCGGTATTTCATATATCATATCCGTATTTCATCTTTTGCATGGAAGTCACAAGTCATGCCAAAGGTAGTATATTGTATTTTAGTTGAATTTAAGATAGCTAGTAGGAGATTTATCCCTTAACAATAAAGAGATTAGAGATGCAGGATGTGGATTTGTGTTCATTCGCTAGAGTTTCCCATAACTTTATGAAGGTGTGAGTCTTTGAGAACACATCATTGCTTACTTCCCCTTTATCAATCCACTTTTTAATATCATGCTCAAGTTTGACATCCCTTTCCTTAACATCTTCAAAAGATTTATTGTTACTAATCTAGTTGCAAAGCTCCTCCACCATAGCCCAAAAGCTCAATTATGTGATATCTTCTTTTGGCAACCTGTTAGCATGTTCCAACCATCTCTGAGTGTACCTATACGTCTTTGGCCTAGCCTTGTTCATGTAAGGTCTCGTGTCCTCATTCTTCAAATGACGGTAATAATTGGCAATATCTAGATGCTCAACAAGACAACAAAACCTGGTTTCGAGTTCATTAATCCATTCCTTTTTTCCTTCAAACTCATATGGAAGTTCGTACCTCTTGAGCATTTCAATGATCTAATCCCATACTCCTGTAAGCACAAGCGTCTTCACGTTTTCTTGGAAATCCTTTTCCTCCTTTTGCACCCTGAAGGCGTCATAATAACCTTTTCCCTTGCTTATCTCGCATGTTGCTTTGTACTCTTCCAAATCCCTTATGCTTGCCACAACCTTATCATGTATCTCCTTTTTTATTTTCTCCTTATTCCTTTCTTTTTTTTCTTTTCTAACTCGCCATCAGCTCTAAGGCATAGCCGTGCTCTTATGCTCTGAGATCAAAATCAACAAAAATAAATCTTATCACACACAAACATATGCCAGCTAGCTAAATTATGTAGTCTAACTTTATGCTCGAAATATAAGATTCGTTATAGTGAAAGACATATATAGTGAAATCAAAAGAAAATTTACTGACCAATCCAAGGCTATCCAAGGTGGCTGCAATGTCAATATTAGAAACATCACCAAACTCTCTTATAATTCAACTTCATAGGCTAGATGTTCCAGTATGCTTTTGTTGGGAACTTTAGAAAGTTGTGTTGAATCTTTTAACTGAGCAATATGAAACATGAGTTGTAAAACAACGTCTGAGTTATTTGTCACAATCAAATGGTCATTACTGTCACACCCCAATTTTGACCCTGAATCACATAATCAATACAGTTACTATAGCATTTTAATCATATGTGCATCATATCATTAGCATGTCATCTAACCATCTTGAATTCAAAAATCCAAAAAAAAAATGTGCCTGTTGTTTTCATTTTCTGGTTGTCTAAGCCCAGGTCTTGCAAGGGACAAATCAAGGCTCATTCAAGGTTATCAGATCAAGTGTGTGTGCAGTAATGGTTGAGATTCAAGTGGGTTTTTACCTCATCTTGGTCAAACAAAAAAAGTTTACTTCATTCTCAAGTTATCTTGGTCATGAATTGTTTTAAGGGCAAGGATGTGCTAAATTCAAAGTGTTATGTTGGAAATCATCAGGTAATCAAGATTACTTCCAATTTAGGGTTTTGTGTGAGTTCAAGTTCATTGGATCAATTTGAGTTACCAAGCATTAGGGTACAAGTGGTCCCAAAAAGATTGGTTAAGTTGATCAACCATGGAATCAAGCATTTTGTTCAATTTTAAGAAGATGAGAATTGATTCCAAGATTGGTCCTTGGTTTAAATTCAAGCTTAGGCATTAGTCTTAATAATTTACATTAAGCATGATAGCATCATTTAAGTGAGTGGCTTTATTCACCATCAAGAATATTCATAAGCCAAGAAATTGAAATTGAAAATCAAAACATACTAAATGCAAAATCGGTGGAGTTGTTCAAGCAAGGCTAAGGGTGCAATACCAATTCAAATTACATGGCCCAAATGCAAAAGTCCAATACATTATTCAAACAAATAAATAATAAGGGTGTAAGTAACAATAATCCAAGCCCAAGCTCATGAAGCAAAGTAAAGCCCATATTACATTCCAAAATTGCAAAAAAAAAAAAAAAAATAAGCTCATGATAAAGCATTCCAAATGCAGTACCAGGGTCCAAAACAAAGGGGCATCAGCTCAGAAATTTTGATAAGGAAACTTCATCACCAAGTTTAAAAGTACAACAACTTCAACAAAGCTCGGCCAAGAGGAACATGGACGCAAAACACGACCTGTAGAATTCCAAGCACAACCTACAAACTGATATAAACCTCACACACCCAAACAAAAAAGGATAAAACCGATTCCTTGCAAGAAACGAATAAAAAACTTATTGCTCTTCCCTCTCAACCTCACAAACCTTATAAATCCTCACATATCCATCTCAATCATCTTCTTCATATTCAAATTCTAAAACCACCAGCAACAATAACATCCAACATCACATACACACCAACATGGGCGATTTTAAAACCCGGTTAGGCTGGGCATGTGCCTAGGCTCCGGGCCAAAATTTTTCTTCTTATATAAAAAAATTATGAAAATTGCGGCGGTTAAAAATTGATATTGTGGCGGTTTAAACCGTCACAATTAACGAAAATGCAGAAAAACATAACAATTTTGAATAAAATTGACTGCCACACAAAATGTCATAATATAGGTTTTTTCACTGTTCTACCCTCATTTGGAAAAAAAAATCTCATAATGCCCTAGTTTGAAAATTATTTGCTCAAGTGCCCCCTTTTCTTTAGAAGTTCGTCCATTCAGTGGACGAGGGGGTGCGTGTGGAAATTTTGGAGTTGAAGTTCGTCCAACCAGTGGGAGAGCCTGTGAAAATCAGATTGGGCCAAGGCAAGCTCGTCCACCCAGTGGACGAGCGTATGAAGCGTGTTTTTTTATATTCAGTTTTATTTATTTAAAGATTTTGATAAATATAATTTTAATACATTATATAAATTATATAATTAATAATTAATTATCATAGTTTTTAATAATTTTTAATGTTAATAATTTTTTAATTTTAAATAGTTAATGATAAATTATGTAATTAATAATTAAATATTATAAAATTTTAACTATAATTACAATTTTAACTATAAATTATGTATTATAATTTTTTAATTTTATAATACCATTTTTAAAAATTTTAATTATAAAATACTAATTAATAATAATTACATTATAAAAGTAGATTATAAGAAATGTAAATAATTTTAACTTTACAAGATTAAATTACAACAATAAAATTGATTAAACAAAAATACATTTCATCGAAGATGAATCCCAGTTCCACACCTAGTGGTCCTTCGCTCTCTATATCCCCTGCCCAAACGCTCATTTCTAGGTGATTAAGATGAGTCGGAAGACTTGTCTTCATTGTGATGTGTTGTAGGGGGTTTTCCTGCCGTGAAGAGCAATCAATGTTAAAATCCGGCATGTGCACCAGTTGCTCGTCTGTCAGCAAAAAAATTTGAAATGAGTGTGGTGGTTGCGGTGGTTTCGGGTTGGGTTTGTTGAAGGGTTGGGTAATAGACGTCATCAGGCGTGAAGGTCGAGGTGGGTTGAGTTAAGGTAGTGTTGAAGATCGAGGTGGGTTGAGAGAAGGTAGTGTTGAAGGTTTGATATTGGAAACGTGGGTCGGTCTGGTCAAAGTTGGACGGTAGGACTGGGGTGAACTGTATGGATGGTCGGAGGTAGGGTTGGGGTTGATATTGTTGGTTGTATTGGTAGTTATAGTTTTGTTGAGGGAATGGATTGTTGGGTGTTTGTTGTTGGTATGTATGTTGAGTTGACGAAGATGCGTGCCCCCCAAATTGAGATGTGTAGGTTGGTGGCACATCCTGATGCACTGATGCGGCAATCGGTTGTGTTGATGATGATGCTTGCGTGCGTGGGTCGGTCAAAAATTGTTCTGGAGCAACATGCACATAAGGAATGGCACGAAACCAAGCTAAATACTCTTGGCTTGGCTTGCGTTCACCTAATGCAGTGTCCCCCTGCAAAATCACATTTCTTCTGTGTCTCCATTCTCTCACCTCCTCCTTGTTTAACTCTCGCCAATTAACTTTTTGGGCTTTTCTCATGGTCATTGTGTGGTGTTCCCTTAGACACCTTGGCGGGGGAGGGATTTGTTGGTCTAATCCAAACTGGAGTGTTACCCTATCCGTTTGATGCATCTCAACGGTAAAGAAACAAATAAGGTAAGTTGTTGCACTGCAGATTTGGCAATCTCCAAGACTGGGCACCGAATATTGAATGTACGGCCTCCATATAAACTGCGACATAAAAAAGAAAATTAAGATACAATTAACGAGTAGAACCGACAACTATTTTCACATGGTTTCAAACTTACATCTTGTTCTTGCATATGGTCCAATGCGTTTCAATATCCTTGAAGATGAAAACGAGGATTTACATGGTAATTCATTCTTCTTTGCGCCCATCTTGCATAACCAAAAAAAAATATTGTTAGGCATAGTTGAATAACAAATATATATATATATATATATATATATATATATATATATATATATATATATATATATATATATATATATATATATATATATATATATATATATTATGTACACATAAATGGGTATTTTAATACAAAAATACCTTTGTGCATATGGAAACGAGGGTTCCACTGTGCTTACAGGAGCGAACAATGGTATACGTGTGAATGCCCAAGAAGTTAGTAGGAGAGCACAACCACACATGCTCCTAACATCTTTGACTGCTGCCTTGCACATTTCTCAGTACAGTTTTGCAAGGCATGCAAAACCCCAACTATAGGTGCCGCATGCGACAAGATCCCCTACGAAAGGGTTCCAAGAAGAATGCAATAGGTTATGACTTTTGTCAGGAAACAAAATAGTAGCGATTACGAGTAAAATATAAAATTTGGCTTCTAACAGAACTTCTTCTTGTGTGGGGACAGATTTATTTTGTAAAGTTTCATATAAACTCTCTAACCAGGTGATCCTAACAGAACATTTAATTTTATCCTCTTCTGTAGGTTCCACCCCCAAGTTTTCCATATAAACAACGTTTGTTACCTCGTTGGGACCGTTAATAGCTTTTCCATCAACTCGTAGACTAAGTAACATATACGCATCTTCAAGCGTTATTGTGCATTCACCTGTTGGGAAGTGAAAAGTGTGTGTTTCGAGTGTCCACTTCTCCAACAGAGCCACAACTAAACTTAAGTCGACTCTTAAACTATTTATTTTTGATATTGTGCAAAACCTGCTATTTCAAGATAAGCCATTATTCTCTGACTCGCTTGAATAGGAGCATGTGAATGCACTCTAAACCTTGGGGCATTAGTCTGCAACAATATTAAACCAACAAAACGAAATCACGATTTTTGCTACAAAATTATGTTTAACCAAACAACTATAATAGACCTTATTTTTGCTACGAAATAATAGAGGAAAAACTAATAGAGGAAAAACTTACACTAGCTCGGATATTTTCTTGTGACAGAGGCCATAAACTCTGTACTAAAGACAACAAGAAACCTTCCAATCACTACATCGGTCCACTTTATATACTATCGAATGGGTTCACTCTTTGGTAAACGAGGACACAAATGGACCAAAATGCTATCTTCAGGCAAAGTTTTCACAGATGGTTGTAACAAGGGAATGGATGATGAGGTAGCCAAGGCTAACACACACAACATCATGCAATTTGATCGCAAAAGATTCTGTTTCATGGTGCAGGAAAAGATTAATTACAACGATGGTCGTCCAACGGGTACTTTCAGCGTTGACTTGAGAAATCGTTTCTGTGACTGTGGAAAATTTCAAGCATTTCACTTGCCTTGCTCCCACGTGATAGCGGCATGTTCTAGCATATGATAGGACTACACAATTCACATTCCAGAGGTTTTCACAGTTCTTAACGTATTCAAGGTCTACAAGGAAAGCTTCCTGGGACTACCGCACGAGGAGAACTGGCCAAAATATGAAGGTTTTACTCTGTGCCACGACGATTCAATGAGAAGAAATAAAAAGGGGCGTCCAAAAAGTAGTAGAATTAGAACTGAGATGGATGACGCAGAAAAAGAGAAGAGAAGGTATGGGATTTGCAGAGAAATAGGTCATATGCATAGAAAATGTCCCAATGTTGCCGGCCCGTCAAACCGACCGAATAGATAATTTTATTGTACTACTTTTGTATGTGATCCATCAATTATTTTTAATTCAAAACAACTTTCAAATTACAACAATACCAGCGAACTACAAACATAAAGTGGATTCGTGACTCCATAAACTCAAAAATAAAACTCATGAAGCTAACATAAACTCTAACCAACAACAGCGACCAACACAAGTGGATTTGTGACTCCTCTGTTGACTTCGCCACTATGTGTTGAAAACATGCAATGGACATCTTCTTCATTTTCTATACGATCTAGGTAGTACATGTACGTCCCCTCCGGGCTAGCATCAGTAAGCGTTATATATGGACAACGATACTCCATTTTTCTCACCGTCATGCGACGACCGCCCAGCTGCCAAAACCCGGTGTTAATTGCTGCAACCACGGTTCTGAAATTCCACAGCGGATCTAGGTAAACACTGATTTTTTTTCTCTGGTCCATAGAAAACAAGATCTTGCACAGACATTTTTATAAATCGGATAAGTTGACACGAATGATATTTGTTGATTCGCAATACGCTTATTTATAAAAAAAAATTACGTTTGAGCTCGGCCATTCAATGACCGAGAGTCTGTAAAAAATCACGTCAACATTTTAATATTTAAAATTAAAACTGTTAATAACATTTTAATAATTAAAATTAATTATTTAATATTTTAGTAAATCATTAAATAATTAAAATTTGAAATTGTTATTAACATTACCCTTTTAATAATTAAAATTAAAATTGTTAATAACATTATCATTTAAATAATTAGAATTAAAATTATTAATAAACAAAATTCTTACATTTATCATTAATTATTAATTATATAATTTATTAATTATTAATTATATAGTTTTTATATTTATCAAAATCATTAAATAATTAAAATCTATAAGAAAATTAAAAAAAATTGCACTTCACACGCTCGTCCACTGGGTGGACGAGCTCACTAGGCCCATTTTTTGAAAAGCACTGGCTCGCCCAACCAGTGGACGAACTTACACGGACCAATTTCTCTCTGCACCCTCTCGCCCACTCATTGGACGAACTTGTATGAAAATGGGGTACTTCCGTAAATAATTTTGAAAATAGGGCATTATGGGATTTTTTTTCCAAATGAGGGGTAGAACAGTGAAAATCTCCATAATATACATTGAATAAAACAACATTTTATTTGTCATTGATAATGGCAGTTTTGACCACCATAAATTAAACATTTTTCATAAATAAAAAATGATTTATTTAAACCTTTTTTATGCAATTAAGCATACATTACATCAATTTTTTTGATATTATAATATTTAAATTCAACTACACTACAAAAAGTTCAAGAATTGAAATAAAGAATAAAGTTGCAATTTAGGAAAAAATTAATCAAAAACAACAAAATGAATACTTAGAAGAAATATAAATTAACATAAAAGTAACAACTACTAAAAGTTTAAAAAATATGTACAGTGTTGTAAAAAAGAAGAAGAAAAGAATAAATTTTATCCTCAAATAATATAAAAAATATATTAGGTGTTCAATAAAATGCTTTAATCAATTTCTTATTTATTTTCGCTTCAATTCTTTTACTTCATGATGTTGAATTATTGTTGTTGTTAATGATTGTTGTTGTTGCAGATTGTGGTTTATGAGTCATGGTGTTGAATTGTTGTTATTGTTTGTTTCACTTTATGTTACATGAGGTCCAATACTTCAATTTATGTTCACTTTATATAAATTATATGATTCAATTCATGTTAACTAAGAATTTATTTTTTAAATTTATTTTATAATAACAGTAGTTAGCAAATAAAATTTTGTTTTGTTAACTTGCTGCTAATTTCATGAATCACATGAAATGATGTTCCATGTTAGAATCAACTTCAAATTGGATATGGCTATGTTAGTTTTAAAATTCTGTCGAAATCAATTTAATTAAAGATCTTTTATTTTGATTGATAACTTTTTATATATTATATATAGGGTTGGAAATGAGTCGAGTCGAGTCGAACTTATCTCAGCTCAACTCGACTCGTTAAGAATTGGTTTAGCTCAAATCTCGGTTCGAGTTTGACACGAGCTCTTTTTTAAGCTCAAACTCGACTCGTTATAAGTTCACGAGCAACTCGGTTCGACTCATTAGGTTTATCTCGTTAGGTTCAGCTCACTTACTTCACGGATTTAAAAGCCGTTTTTTAAAGTCTTTTTTTTTTTACATATTTGACATTTTAAATTAATACTATTTTATAAGAAAAATATTGAAATAAAATAAAAGTTATTAGATTGGAATTTAACTTTGTCTCCAAAATCCACTAATTCAAAAATTAATTAATTAATATGATGCTAATTCTATTTGAGTAATTATATTTAAAAATATTTTGCTCACTTGAGAATATAAATTGTACATTAAAACCGTTAGATTAAAATAAAATATAAGGTTAAAATTTATATTAAATCTTTAAACATACTCTTAAAGATAATATAATTCTTCTCGTATATAATCGAGTTGGCTCATGAATCTAACGATTCAAACTATGTATAGTTCAAGTTCAACTCATTTAGTTAACGCATTTAGTTTTTCACTCATATTCAACTCATTAGGTTCATGAACCAAGTTCAATGAATTAATTGTCGAACCGAGTTTCGAACTGTTTTCAAGTTGGTTCAGTTCATTGACAACCCTAATTATATACAATCTGAATTTGCAGTCTTTAAATTTTTGTCCAGGCTTCAAAAAAACTCTGGCTTCGCCACTGCACACCAACAATAAACACAAAAATGAAACAGAGAGAAGAAGGAGAAATTTGAAACAAAAAACAACGAACTCCTTTAAACCTTCATCGGAATCTGGACAACCTTTCCGTAATCTGCAAAACTCAGATGGAGTCACTGCTCCATTCGTCGCTCGTCACGAGATATCTGACCGCCATAAAGTCTACATCGCGAAATCACCCCCACATTCGTTCCTATTTAGCACTATCCCTCATCCTTTTTTTCTTACGATTCGTTTATGGTAGCGGATTCATTATGTTATTTTTGTTGGAATTTTGTTCTTTTGTTGGTCGTGTTTTGAGGGGAAAGAAGAAACATGTTACCTAATGTGTAAATGGAGGTTGTTCTTTTTGTCTTTTCCTTTAACCCCTGCTGAGCGAGTCATGGGTATGGGCCTTCAAGCCCATCGAATTTTGCCTTCATACAACCTGGTTGACTCAGCCACCATGGGGCCTGGCCCATTTGATCATGTTTTCTACACACTCCCATGTAGCACGATGCACCCTTATATTTCTTATCTTCCTTTTTTTACTATTTACTTTTTATTTTCTTATCTTCTCGCCGCCAAACACGATAAGTAGAAACAAACTGACACTTCTTTATGTACTGTGTTATAGTTTTCCATAGCTACTAATTTCCAAGCACAATACCAAGCATTTACCACTTGCTATGAGGTTTAGGAAAAAGTTAAGAAAGCCTTCTCTAATGATGTCCATAATCTTTACAGTGTCATCACCAAAGTCAACTCTTTGAAATTGGAGAAAATGGATATGCAATCCTATTTGAGTAAGCGTTAAAGGAAAATTTAACAACTCTGATGCCTTTTACAAAAGATACAACAACTTATGTTGAACAACAGAGTAAGTATTTCATTATCGTGGCACTTGTCGGACTACCATCCGAACTTGATTCCATTTGGAACCAAATTTTATCAGGATCCAATGTTCCTAACTATGAAGCAGTTAATGAACAACTATTGCGTTTAGATACCCTTCATGCTTCTGGACCAATTTCTACCCCCATCTCCCACTTAATCATCTACTATTGCTTCCCACTATTATGGTCGTGGTGGACGAGCTGGAGGACAGGGTGGACATCGTCATGGTATTATTTTTAAGTATTACAATTGTTACGGTCATATTGAAGTTGATTGTCATACAAAGGTAAGAGACCAACACCAAGTTGTTATTGTTGTTGTTGTTGCTTAACCGGATATCTCTAAAGACGTCACTATTTCCGCTGTTTATTACAATGATTTCCTTCAATTTAAAACAGCCTAGCAACCATCATCACCTGCCACTATTGCTCAGATGAGTAATCTTATAGCTTTTGTCTCTACATATTCTCTTCGTCCTTGGGTCCTTGACTCTGGTGCCTCTGATCATATGACTGGTAATAAATCTCTTTTATCTCACTTGTCTTATTCTGATTCTTTGCCTCCTGTCATTGTAGCGGATGATTCTAAAGTCAAAGTTCATGGTCTTGGTTAAACACATCCACTTCCAAACTTGTCTCTAGAGTTTGTCCTTTACATTTCGGGTTGTCCTTTTAATCTAATATTTATCCACAAGCTTATTCATACTCTTGATTGTTCTGTTCTTTTTAATGATAAATCTGTTTATGTTCAGGATCGACGTACATGACAGACGATTGGAGCAGAGAGTGAATCTGAAGGATTATATCATTTATCTCAACCGATGGCATGTGCTTCTAGTGCTTCTCAAGATCTTACACATCAACATTTGGGTCATCCTAGTCTTATTAAAATGTGCCTTTTAGTTCCCATATTTTATAAGCTTTCATCTTTTGAGTGTCAGTCCTGTCAATTAGGCAAACATACTCGTAGTATTTATTATCAAAGAGTACATAAAAGTGTTGCATCACCTTTTGCTTTAGTTCATTATGACATCTGGGGTCCTAGTCGTGTGAAGTTTACTTAGGATATTATTAATTTGTATCTTTCATAGATGATTTTTCTCGATGCACTTGGTTATTTCTAATGAGAAACCATTTAGATGTTTTTTGTATATTTCAAGAATTTTATGCTGAAATTAAAAACCAGTTTAACACTTCCATTAAAATTTTACGCAGTGATAATGCTCATGAATATATGTCATCCTGGTTTCAATCCTTTTTAACATCACAAAGAATTATTCACCAATCATCACGTGTTCATACACCACAATAGAATGGTGTTACTGAATGGAAGAACCGTCATTTAGTTGAAACCGCACAGACTCGTTTAGTTCACCACAACATACCCTTTAATTTTTGGGGTGATGCTCTCCTCACAACATGTCACTTTATCAACCGAATGCCTTCATCGGTCCTTCAAGGTCAGATTCCTTACTCTATCTTGAATCTGCAATACAATTTCTACCCCATTCCTCTCCGCATTTTTTGTTGCACATGCTTTGTTCATGATCTTAGTCCAGGTAAAGACAAAATTTTCGCCAAATTTCTCAAATGTATTTTTCTAGGCTACTCAAGTATACAAAAGGGATATAGTTGTTTATGCCCTCAACTTCAACGATACATTGTTTCCTCCGATGTTACATTCTTTGAAGGTTCCCTTTTTTTCTTTGCCTCGACGTCATCCGATGAGATTTGTAATTTAGATGTTAAATATATCCCTTCTGTCATCCTCACACCCATCAAACCTCCATTGCAAGTCTACCAGCGATGGGCACCCCGTCCATTGAAAGTTAGCGATGGTATTAATCCATCAGCACCACCTCCTGCTCCAATTGTTCCTCCAGCTACGTCACCTGAATTTGATCTTACAATAGCATTACTAAAAGGTATTCGATCTCATAATCTAAATCCTAAAAATGCATGTGTTTTAAATTATGTCTGTCTCTCTACTTTCAATGTTTCTTATGTGTTTGCTTCGGATTCCGTGTCTATTCATAAGTCTACAGGTGATGATATGACTGATCCCAATTGGCGTCAGGCGATGGTGGAAGAAATGGTTGCATTGCATTCAAATAAAACTTAGGAAATTGTTACTTTACCTTCAAACAAAACTGCAGTGGGATGTCGATGAGTTTATACGGTGAAAGTTGAATTGGATGGTCAGATTGATCGTTTCAAAGCTTGTTTGGTAGCTAAGGGATACATACAGATATTTAGCCTTAATTATGGTGACAATTTTTCTCCAGTGGTCAAGATTAGATCAATATGTCTCTTCCTTGCAATGGTTGCTATTAATCATTGGTAGCTTCATCAGTTGGACATTAAAAATGTCTTTTTACACGGAGAGTTGGAGGAGGAAGTGTATGGATCAATCTCCATGTTTTACATTTCCTTGCAACTCGAGACACGTTTGTCGACTTCATCGTTCTCTTTATAGGCTAAAACAGTCTCCACGTGCTTGGTTTGGTTGCTTCAGTTCTGCCTTGATATAGTTTGGTATGACTCAATGTGAAGCAGATCACTCTATTTTCTTCCTTCGTTCCTCCACCGGTCAGCTCATCTTTCTTGTGGTCTATATTGATGACATTGTTATTACTGGAGATGATACAGAAGGTATCCGAAGACTCAAAACTCATCTTTTCAAAAAGTTTCAGAGAAAAGATTTGGATCCACTCAAATACTTTTTAGGTATTAAAGTTGTTCAATCCTCATCAAGCATTGCAATTGACCAACGTAAGTATGCATTAGGCATCCTAACTGAAACCGGTATGCTTGACTGTCTCCCGATTGATATCGTTATGGATCCCAACGTCAAGCTTCTTCTGGGCCGGGGGAGCTGTTGAAAGACCTGAGAAGATATCAACGTTTAGTGGGTAGACTAAATTATCTTACCGTCACCAGACCGAATATTACTTTTGCAGTGAGCATTGTGAGTCAATTCCTGAATGCTCTGTGTGATACTCATTGTCATTGAAATGCAGTTATTTGAATTCTCAGATATATAAAGAATGCACCAAGAAGAGGCCTATTGTATGAAGATAAGGGTGATGCTAAAATCAAGTGTTATTCAAATGCAGAATAGGCAGGATCACCGTTAGATAAGAGATTCACTTATGGATATTGTAATCTTATTGGAGGAAATATGATCTCATGGAGGAACAAGAAAAAAAAAAACACAGTTGCACTATCGAGTGCTGAAGCTGAATATCGTGTATGGCAGCAACATCGAAGGAACTTGCATGACTTAAGAATTTGCTTTCAAAACTTAGGTTGGTAGACCTTCAACCCACAAAACTCATATCCAACAATCAAGCGGCACTTCACATTACATCCAATCCAGTTTTTCATGAACGGACCAAACACATAGAAATAGATTGTTACATTGTAAGAGACAAGGTAATGTCAGGAGAAATAACCACAGAATTTGTCAAATATGAAGATCAATTGGCCGATATGTTTACCAAATCTCTCAAGGGTTCTTGAGTGAATTATATTTGTAACAAGTTTGGATCATACAATATATACGATCTGTATTGAGGGGAAGTGTTGAGAATTCGTATATAATCAATTAGTATTGATTGTTAATCAATTAGTCATAAGTATAAATTATAACATCGCCTATTGTGTATATCTCTTTTACATATAAATATACATCATGTGTGATTATATTCGACACACAAAAATACAATACAACAGGATTGTATAATTCAAATCTATGTTTTTTTACACGATCTTAATTCTATAATCTGAAATGTGCCATTGGATTCTTTTGTATGATCTAGATTGCACCTACATTTTTTGTGGACTATAGTGCACAAAAATTTGTATAAAATGATGTGTTCGATACATAAGAAAGACAATGAACTCTTCTTATCCATACTCAATTAAGATGAACTATAGCCAACAATTTACTACAACAAAAGTCATTATTTCCTATTTATTCAAGATTAATGTTGATGTTACATTGTCTGATCTAAAACATTAACTGAACCAAATAAATCTTTGCTCAACCACTGCAACACAAGAAGGATGATCTGTGTTGAGTATCTTTGCTTGTCAATCGACGATAATAGACGTGTTCATTCAAAATGACAATGTGAGGACCATACTTTTAATATTTTATTAGTATAGTACCAAATACCAATCGAGTTAGATGCTATTTTGGTCATATATATTTGTGTTATGTTTAAGTTTGACTCATTTCAAGACATTTGAAGAGATTGTGATTTGCATGATTGAGGCCACTGAAAAAAATAATTGTATGATTGATGATTTTCTTTGTATTTATTGATATTTTTAATTGTTCAAAATGTATTGTTGGTGTTTGACATGTAACATAAAGTTTTTCTAATTCATTGTATTTGTTTATGGATTCAATAATTCAAAATTTAAAATCTAAAGACTTAAAAAACACAATTCAAGAATTTTCTGAGATTTCAAAAGCTAGGGTAAAACTTTCAACATTCTCATTTTTTTTTTCTTCGTATATATAGCATGTTGTTTCTTCTACCTATCCATATAATCATCTCTCTACCCTCTTTATCAGAACCCTACTAGAAAGAGTTTATTCTCTTTTGAATATTTTTCTTGTTATAATGGAGTGTTTATTTAAGTACATACACATAGTACCCACTTAATATTTTTTAAAAATGAATATCTTCATTCATGATGCTTACAAGCCATGTTTGATTGGTGGAAGGGAAAAAAAACATATTTATTATGGAGCCCACTTGGAAGATTGGCATGGACCATTCACCATTCATTCCAATTTCCATAGAAATTACCTATTAATTAATCAAACAAGTGCAACCAATCTTCTATGAAAGTGCAGCAAACTCAAGTCATGGTCAACTCAGGAATTTCCACTTCCTTCCTCCACTGGCCTTTATACATATATGATTATGATAATAAGAAAGCAATGAATCAAATCAAAACATGGTTGGAGGGTCAGTTGGAGGGTAAGTTTTGTTCTTCAGACAGGTATTTCTATATTATTACATTATTTTACTAAACTTGTTACTAATTTCAAAAGGGTAATGAAGTTACACTTGCAACAAAATGGTTTCATTCAAACAGAAAATGAAAATAGAGATTTGATAATTCACATGGAAACCATGTTACAAACTGTTGAACTTCCCTTAGTTTCACGTTGTTGTATATACAAAGTACCTCAAAAAATCCGAAAACTCAACCAAGAAGCATATACTCCAACCATTCTTTCTATTGGTCCATTTCACTATGGAGACAAGAGGTTAGAATCCATGGAAGATCTCAAATTGAGGTACCTCAAGAGCTTCCTTGAGAGAACTCAAAAGGGGTTAGGAGATTGCATTCAATACATCAAAAAATCAGAAGAGATCATTAGGTCTTGTTACTCAGAAGCCATTGAACAAACCAGTGATGGCTTTGTTAAGATTATTTTAACCGACGCTTGTTTTATAATCGAGTATTTTCTTCGCTCGCTAGAGTGGCCACAAGAAGATCCTTTGTTATCCAAACCATGGTTGAGATGTGATGTGAAGCTTGATCTTATATTACTTGAAAATCAGCTTCCTTGGTTTGTTCTTGAAGACTTGTTCAACCTGACAGAACCTAGTTGCATCGACGGTGAGGTTTCTTCGTTTTTCGATGTTGCTTTTCATTACTTTAGGGTTCATTTCCTGCAGAGTATATTGCCTAATGAAACAAGTAACAACAAGTTCACAATCGAATACTTTCTTGAACACTATCAACAGTATATAATGAAACCTGATCAAGTTAGTATGCAATTACATAACCTCACCGATCTGTTACGAGTATTTTACTTGCCACCTGACATGTTACCGAAGAGGGAAAAACAAACCGTGAAACATCTATATAGCGCAAGCCAGTTAATAGAAGCTGGCGTGAAACTCAATGTTGGTCAAGATTACCAAAGTGTACTTGAGTTGAAATTCTCAAAGGGTGCGCTTACGATACCGAGATTTGAAGTTTGTCACTGGACTGAGACTCTTCTAAGGAACATAGTTGCGTTCGAGCAATGTCATTATCCGTTTCAGACTTATGTAACGGATTACACAATCCTCTTGGATTTCCTGATTGATACGAGTCTGGATGTCGATAAACTTGTTGATAAGGGAATAATGATTAACACGTTGGGCGATAGCAATGCAGTTGCTAAAATGATTAACAATCTTTGCCTTAATGTTGTTCAGGAAAATGTCAACGGCGGTTATATTTCTTTATGCAGAAAATTGAATTGCTTTTATGAGGACCCTTCTCATAAATATAAAGCAATCTTTATACATGACTACTTCAGCACTCCTTGGAAGATAACATCTTTTGTTGCGGCAATTGTTCTACTTTTGCTTACTCTAGTTCAAGCCACGTGTTCTGTCATTTCATTGTTTTAGGTTCAATTCTTGTACTCTTCATTCTTCAATAATACTGTTGTTATCTTCAGCTTTTGATTTTATTGTTCTGCTTTTGATTTATTGTTGACAAATGTCACCGAGGCAAGTAAAACTAGTGTAGCTTGCAGGGTGTCTTGGAAGATATGGTTATGGAACCTGACTTAACCAAGGCCTTGGGAGTAAAATAGGGACTCCAGCCTGCACTAGTTCAGAACATAGTTGATTTAATTATTGAATCTAATGCATCTTTTGTTGTTAAATGTTAGAATTTCAATTATGTTCTTGCCACAATAGACACATGAGAAAGTGCTTGTATTCATTACTAACTAGGCACCACAATCTTATGACTCATAATTTGCTAGGATTGGCAAAAGAGTTTGGCCACAAGAACTTGGTAGGAGAGAGCACCAAATCAAGCTATTCAATCTTTATGTACTCTGCAGGAATAATATTAGTTTAACAGAACTTGAAAAGTTAACTAACACATGATTATGACATGTGAAATGCTACAGCCAAATGCTGTCACTCTCTATTTTTTCTCCCTTCATATACTCCAACTGCAAATGCTTTATCATTTGTGTTCAGAGCATTCAACATATGGAAAATGTTTTCAGGTTCATCTTTAAGAGATTTAGCATCTTTTAAAGAACATTATGAAACTTAATCTTCCCCAACAAGACTAAGACTAAGGAATGCAAAAAAGCAATTTTCGGCCATTTTGAAACACAATCTCTGAGGATCAAGTGAAACAAAGTCTCATTTAATCAAGTGATTGTAAATGGTAAACTTAAATGTAGTTTTAGTCTTTTAATTTATATTTTTTTTTACCCTCATTTTATTAATTAATTATTTAGTCTCTTTAATTTAATATTTTAAAGATTTTAGTCTTTCATTACATTTAAGTGTCATTTTTTATTTTTTATGATATGGCAGAATAATTGATAATATGGTTTAATTGATGATATTCATATGCAAAATGAGTCTAAAAATTATGAAAATGGTGCCTGAAATGAACATAAGATCAAAACAGCACTCGAAATTGAGCATGGGTTACTGATATAATTCGCATTGTAGAATCCACACACACCCCAGACTTGTTTTTGAATTATAGAAATCGAACATTGCCCCATTGCATGCATTTTGATTAATCTAAACCATGACATCATAGAATACGGAAGTTAGGTTCATTCTATTTTCTTGTTGAATTGTCTAATTAGATCTTTTTTGTTAGTAATGGACAAGAACAGCATGTTGAGAACCCACACCATAGGAAACACGAATTATGTTAATGCCTCTGCTAGACAGGAGTGTGCACATACAATACATGCCGATGGAGTTAGACCATCTGAGCGACAACATCAACCTGAGGTGCAAGAGACTGAGGTGGAGTTGTCTGGAGTTGAGGTGTTTGTAGTGCAAGTGTCTGATAGGAATGGATCGGACCCCACAAATGATGATGGGAATGTGTTAGTTAATAGAGATATTATTGGACATAAACAATGGAGAGTATATGTGAGAAAGAATAGTAAACTCCACAAATAAATAGGAGTTAGTTTAGGTATTATTCTCCATATAAATAGGAGTTAGTTTAGGGATTATTCTACATATAAAGAGGAGTGTATGAGGCAGTAGTTAAGCATTGATTGATTTTCTGATTTTGATATTAGGGTTTGGGCAGTGAGAGAATAGTTTCTCTGACTGAGGAGCAGTAGCTCTGGAATTTATTTTACTTTCACATTCATTAATAAAATATTTTTCTTTATCATATTAAATCATACCTCTGTTCTATCAATTGGTCCGACCTACCATTGTTCATGCCCAAAGCTCCTAAGATGGCTGGCCGTGTTTCTGTAGTGGAAGAAAAGTTGGAAGGTGTTGAGGCTAGCATTGCTGCGTTACGAGAGTTCATTGGTGCTGAGATTCAATGTGCAATGGCTCATCGTGCAGTGTCGCAGCCAAGCAGTGCAACAGTTTCCTCACCGATGGATGAGTTTCGTTTATCTCCAAAGAAGGTGGAGTTGCTGGCATTTACCCGTGACGATCCGGTTGCATGGATCACTCGGGCAGAGACATACTTTGAGGTACAACGAATTTCGCAGGATGTTCGTATTCAGTTGACCAAATTGAGCATGGAAGGCCCTACTATCCATTGGTTTAACCTATGGAATGATTCAACAGAGGAAGTGTCATGGGAGAACCTCCGTGAGGCGATGATGGTTCGATTTAGAGGTGGGCATTTGGAGAATCCGTTTGAGGAATTAAAGGAACTAAAACAATCGGGATCAGTAGAGGAATATATTGCTGAATTCGAACTGTATTCTTCACAGTGTGGTCGTTTGCCAGAACAACAGTTTCTAGGTTATTTCATTGGTGGTTTACGTCATGATATTCGTTCTCGTGTGCGTACCTTCAAGCCTCGCAACCGTTACCTAGCAATGCAATTGGCTCGTGATGTTGAAAGTGAATTTGCAGTGAGTTATGGACAGGGTTCTGGTGCACGTTACAAACCGGGTCATGGTTCTTGGACAAAATCTCAAAAGCCTAATTGGGTTTTTTGCGAAGGGGAAGGGAACAGGTCTGCAACTCAGACCCAGCCTAATAATTCTTTGGGCCAAACGCGGACTGGTTCGGATTCTGGATCTCAAACCGTCTCAACACGTCCTACCAATTCTACAGCATCTTCTCGCCCAAATTTAGGTGACAATTCACGCCGTCAATCTCGTGGTGTTCGCCATCTACCAAGTGCAGAGATTAATGAGCGTCGTGCGAAAGGACTCTGTTTTCGTTGCAACGAACGATGGGATCCTCTCCATCAATGTGCAACAAGACAGTTACGAGTGATTATCTTGGGGGGATGATGAAATTGTTAACGATGCAGGAGAGATTGTGGTGTTGGAGGCTGCGACGGAAGAAGAGCTCACACAAGAGGAATTAGAATGTAAAATCATGGGGCTGTTTGGTGTATCCACTAATCCAAATCAGGTCCGGAGGATGAAATTGGAGGGATGTTTACAAGGTGCATTAATTCTGGTACTTATTGACAGTGGAGCCACACATAATTTCGTATCACCTAAGGTGGTTGAAGCCCTGGGATTGTCTATGGTGCCTTCTAATCCTTTGGGTGTTAAGTTAGGAGATGGTCATCGTGTCCTAACTAGGGGTAGATGCAATGGAATTCAGATGAAAGTGGGATCAGTGCAGATTTGCTTGGATGCTTATGTGTTGGAGTTAGGAGGTGTGGATTTGATTTTAGGAGTTGTGTGGCTAGAAACGTTGGGGAAGGTGACCATGGATTGGAAAGAAATGTCTATGGAGTTCACCCATAAAGGCAGTATGGTGAAACACTTGGTCAGGTTGTAGATGATAAGATGGCTACTTTCCAAAGCATTATCACACCTTCTCGAATGATAGTAGGCTGTGAATGGCCTACCTTGATGGAGGTGTTAGGTTCACCGCTGTCGCGTGTCTCTGATCAACAAACTAAGGAGTTGGAAGGATTGCTGGAGCATTTTGTTTTCGTGTTTAAAGAAATCCAAGGTATTCCTCCGTCAAGAAACACTAGTCATTCAATTGAACTTTTACAGGGTGCGGGTCCGGTAAGTGTGCGACCTTACAGATATCCTCATTTACACAAGGATGAAATTGAAAAACAGATGCAGAGCCTATTGCAACAAGGGGTGGTTAGAAACAGCACCAGCGCTTTCTCTAGTCCCGTCATTGTGGTCAAGAAGAAGGATCAATCTTGGCGTATGTGTGTAGATTACCGTGCACTCACCAAGGTAACAATTCAGGACAAGTATCCTATTCTGGCTGTAGATGAATTGTTAGATGAGTTACATGGCTGTAGTTATTTCTCTAAGCTTGATCTTAAATCCGGTTATCATCACATTCGTATGAAGGAAGAGGATATTCATAAAACTGCTTTTCAGACTCATGAGGGTCACTATGAGTTTTTGATAATGTCGTTTGGCCTCACCAATGCTCCTGCAACTTTTCAATCGGTGATGAATGCAATTTTCAAGCCCTTTCTTAGGATGTTTGTCCTGGTTTTTATTGATGATATCCTAGTATACAATAGTAGTTGGGATGAACATTTACAGCACTTGGAGGTGGTTCTTAATATTCTACAGCAGCATCAGTTTGTGGCAAATCGGAAGAAATGCACTTTCGGTCAGCACCAAGTGGAATATTTGGGCCATGTCATTTCCAAAGCAGGGGTTGCTGTTGATCCTGCCAAGGTCAGCAGTGTGTTACAATGGGAAGGGATGGATGTTGGAGATGCTACCTGGGAAGAGGAACGGTTGCTGAAGAGTCAACTCCCTGATCTGCGCCTTGAGGATAAGGCTAATGTTGTAGGTGGGGGTGATGATAGGAATGTATCGGATCCCACAAATGATGATGAGAATGTGTTAGTTAATAGAGATATTATTAGACCTAAACAATGGAGGGTATATGTGAGAAAGAATAGGAAACTCCACAAATAAATAGGAGTTAGTTTAGGTATTATTCTCCATATAAATAGGAGTTAGTTTAGGGATTATTCTCCATATAAAGAGGAGTGTATGGGGAAGTAGTTAGGCATTGATTGATTTTCTGATTTTGACATTAGGGTTTGGGCAGTGAGAGAATAGTTTCTCAGACTGAGGAGCAGTAGCTCTGGAATTTATTTTACTTTCACATTCATTAATAAAATACTTTTCTTTATCATATTAAATCATACCTCTGTTCTATCAATTGGTCCGACCTACCATTGTTCATGCCCAAAGCTCCTAAGATGGTTGGCCGTGTTTCTGCAGTGGAAGAAAGGTTGGAAGGTGTTGAGGCTAGCATTGCTGCGCTACGAGAGTTCATTGGTGCTGAGATTCAATGTGCAATGGCTCATCATGCAGTGCCACAACCAAGCAGTGCGACAGTTTCCTCACCGCTGGATGAGTTTCGTTTATCTCCGAAGAAGGTGGAGTTGTCGACATTTACCGGTGACGATCCGGTTGCATGGATCACTCGGGAAGAGACATACTTTGAGGTACAACGAATTTTGCAGGATGTTCGTATTCAGTTGACCAAATTGAGCATGGAAGGCCCTACTATCCATTGGTTTAACCTATGGCATGATTCAACAGAGGAAGTGTCATGGGAGAACCTCCGTGAGGAGATGATGGTTCGATTTAGAGGTGGGCATTTGGAGAATCCGTTTGAGGAATTAAAGGAACTAAAACAATCGGGATCAGTAGAGGAATATATTGCTGAATTCGAACTGTATTCTTCACAGTGTGGTCGTTTTCCAGAACAACAGTTTCTAGGTTATTTCATTGGTGGTTTACGTCATGATATTCGTTCTCGTGTGCGTACCTTCAAGCCTCGCAACTGTTACCTAGCAATGCAATTGGCTCGTGATGTTGAAAGTGAATTTGCAGTGGCTTATGGACATGGTTCTGGAGCACGTTACAAACCGGGTCATGGTTCTTGGACAAAATCTCAAAAGCCTAATTGGGCTTTTCGCGAAAGGGAAGGGAACGGATCTGCAACTCAGACCCAGCCTAATAATTCTTTGGGCCAAACGCGGACTGGTTCGGATTCTGGATCTCAAACCATCTCAACACGTCCTACCAATTCTACAGCATTTTCTCGCCCAAATTTAGGTGACAATTCACGCCGTCAATCTCGTGGTGTTCGCCATCTACCAAGTGCAGAGGTTAATGAGCGTCGTGTGAAAGGACTCTGTTTTCGTTGCAACGAACGATGGGATCCTCTCCATCAATGTGCAACAAGACATTTACGAGTGATTAACTTGGGGGATGATGAAATTGTTAACGATGCAGGAGAGATTGTGGTGTTGGAGGCTGCGACGGAAGAAGAGCTCACACAAGAGGAATTAGAATGGAAAATCATGGGGTTGTTTGGTGTATCCACTAATCCAAATCAGGTCCGGAGGATGAAATTGGAGGGATGTTTACAAGGTGCATTAATTCTGGTACTTATTGACAGTGGATCCACACATAATTTCATATCACCTAAGGTGGTTGAAGCCCTGGGATTGTCTATGGTGCCTTCTAATCCTTTGGGTGTTAAGTTAGGAGATGGTCATCGTGTCCTAACTAGGGGTAGATGCAATAGTTTTCAGATGAAAGTGGGATCAGTGCAGATTTGCTTTGATGCTTATGTGTTGGAGTTAGGAGGTGTGGATTTGATTTTAGGAGTTGTGTGGCTAGAAACATTGGGGAAGGTGACCATGGATTGGAAATAAATGTCTATGGAGTTCACCCATAAAGGCAGTATGGTGAAACTACTTGGTCAGGCTGTAGATGATAAGATGGCTACTTTCCAAAGCATTATCACTCCTTATCGAATGATAGCAGTCTGTGAATGACCTACCTTGATGGAGGTGTTAGGGTCACCGGTGTCGTGGGTCTCTGATCAACAGACTAAGGAGTTAGAAGGATTGCTGAAGCATTTTGTAATTGTGTTTAAAGAAATCCAAGGTCTTCCTCCGTCAAGAAACACTAGTCATTCAATTGTACTTTTACAGGGTGCGGGTCTGGTAAGTGTGCGACCTTACAGATATCCTCATTTACACAAGGATGAAATTGAAAAACAGATTCAGAGCCTATTGCAACAAGGGGTGGTTAGAAATAGCACCAGCGCTTTCTCTAGTCCCGTCATTGTGGTCAAGAAGAAGGATCAATCTTGGTGTATGTGTGTAGATTACCGTGCACTCACCAAGGTAACAATTCAGGACAAGTATCCTATTCTGGCTGTAGATGAATTGTTAGATGAGTTACATGGCTGTAGTTATTTCTCTAAGCTTGATCTTAAATCCGGTTATCATCATATTCGTATGAAGGAAGAGGATATTCATAAAACTGCTTTTCGGACTTATGAGGGTCACTATGAGTTTTTGATAATGCCGTTTGGCCTCACCAATGCTCCTGCAACTTTTCAATCGATGATGAATGCAATTTTCAAGCCCTTTCTAAGGAAGTTTGTCCTGGTTTTTATTGATGATATCCTAGTATACAGTAGTAGTTGGGCTGAACATTTACAGCAGTTGGAGGTGGTTCTTAATATTCTGCAGCAACATCGGTTTGTGGCAAATCGGAAGAAATGCACTTTCGGTCAGCACCAAGTGGAATATTTGGGCCATGTCATTTCCAAAGCAGGGATTGGTGTTGATCCTGCCAGGGTCAGCAGTGTGTTACAATGGGAAGGGATGGATGTTGGAGATGCTACCTGGGAAGAGGAACGGTTGCTGAAGAGTCAACTCCCTGATCTGCGCCTTGAGGACAAGGCTAATGTTGTAGGTGGGGGTGATGGTAGGAATGGATCGGATCCCACAAATGATGATGGGAATGTGTTAGTTAATACAGATATTATTGGACCTAAACAATGGAGGGTATATGTGAGAAAGAATAGGAAACTCCACAAATAAATAGGAGTTAGTTTAGGTATTATTATCCATATAAATAGGAGTTAGTTTAGGGATTATTCTACATATAAAGAGGAGTGTATGGGGCAGTAGTTAGGCATTGATTGATTTTCTGATTTTGATATTAGGGTTTGGGCAGTGAGAGAATAGTTTCTCTGACTGAGGAGTAGTAGCTCTGGAATTTATTTTACTTTCACATTCATTAATAAAATACTTTTCTTTATCATATTAAATCATACCTTTGTTCTATCAATTGGTCCGACCAACCATTGTTCATGCCCAAAGCTTCTAAGAGTGTTGGTCGTGTTTCTGCAGTGGAAGAAAGGTTGGAAGGTGTTGAGGCTAGCATTGCTGCGTTACGAGAGTTCATTGGTGCTGAGATTCAATGTGCAATGGCTCATCGTGCAGTGCCGCAGCTGTAACACGGTGGGAGAACTGACTTTAAACAATGTTGCGGATAGCAAGAGTCGCCACCGACTTTTATTTTATCCATAAGGAAAGGTTATAAAAGAACAGGAAAGACCTTAGAGAATATTTTGGGTCCGGGGGGTAGGTTATGAAAAGGGAAGGTGTTAGCACCCTTTTCATCCATGGTTATCCATGGGCTCTTAGGTACTTAAGCTCACTTTTGAATTGTTTTGAAAGTGTAGTGTGTGAATAGCAAAAAATTTCAGAATAGTTTAATAATAATCCGTGTATGGATGTGAAAAAACTTGCTTGAAAATTTTGTTGGAAATTTGTTTAAGTGTGAAAAAGTCTTGAAGTGAGCAAGTATCTAGGAGTAGCCTACCCTAATGTTTTAAGGTCTTCCTTATTCTTTATTCTTTCCTTTAGTAAGACTATCCCTACTATAATGGAGTAGGTAGTCCTTACTTTGGATGTTAAGGGACATGTGAGGGACAATTTGACTTTGAAGGCCATTGTGGGATGTAATAAGCACATATAAGGGACCATCATCATTTTTCGAAAGGGACTCGATTCGTAAAGGCAACCATAAGGGACTTTGATGATTTTTCTATTTGAGGGACTTGCTTTATACACCCCACTTAACCATTATTCGTAGGCAACTTGAGGGATATCCTTAGGAAGTGAGACGGCGATTAAAATCGACTTACGTGTGTGACGTGTTTATTTCAATTATCTTTATTTAAAAATGATCTAAATTTATTTTAATATTACATACAGGTTGTTACACTCCCTAATTACTAACCATAATAATAATTAAATAATTAAACAACTTTACATCCAAGAAACAATTACGAAATAATAAGCAAAATAATTAAATAGCAAAGATAAATAAAATATAAATAAGCAATAATAAATAATAAAGGGGGTTAATTCTAAGTTTACTCGGCAAGACATCGCATCTTGTGCCTACGTATCCTTACGGGAGTGGAATCAGAGTAATCGTAGTTCCCCTCAAAAGGGAGGTTAGAAACGTCTTGACTGTGGCCAAGGTTCAATGGGAATAAACGTATCTTAGGGACACGCTTACCTGGAGTGTAGAAACTCCAAACCTCTACGTTGAAAATTGTTAAGTGAATTAGGGTTAGGTTAGGTTAGGGATTCCGCGGCGGGAAACCCTAAAATGAGCGCGGCGGCTCTTTGACCTAATGCTAGGGGTAAAATTGTAATCTTGCCTGCGGCGAGGCATTTGTGAAAATTAGGGTTTGTAGTTTGTAGTTTTGAGGATTTGAAATTGAATGTGTGAAGTTTTACGGACTATTGGCGCGGCGGCCAAACAGTTAGACCTAACCTTCGGATGTGTGCAATGTGACAGAAATAATGGTAAACGCGTGAAATAATTGAATCATGCGAACAGAGAGATAATGTCATAATTTAAACCATGCAAGCAGAAATTTAAAGGCAGAATTTAAAGAGCGATTGTTAAGTTCGCGAGGTTACATGAGAGGAGCAGATACAATATGATAATGAAATTTGAATTGAACAATAATAAAATAAAATAAATAACGGTTCTAGTTATTATTTTAAAAAAAAAAAGATTTTAGTTATTATTTTAAATTTATCTAAAAAAAAAGTTTGTCTTAAAAATAATAGGTTTTCATATTAATTTGGAAAAGATGTTAATGTTATTTATTTTAAAAAACAGATTTTTATATTATAACAAGTTTTAATAAATTAATGATAACAATAATAATAATAATGGTAATAATAATGATAATAATGATAATAATAATAAATAATGATAATAATAATACTAATAATAATAATAATAATAATAATAATAATAATAATAATAATAATAATAATAATAATAATAATAATAATAATAATAATAATAAAGCAATAATGAATTTTAAATGTGCCAAATAACCCAACAATGTTGCTAACGCAGAAATGCGCTCATCGCAACCAGATCTAAATTGGACGAAACAAAATTTATCGCAAAGAAAAAGAAATTAAGCAAAAAATAGTATTATTGCTCACACAAAAATGCGATCATCGCAACCAGATCGAACTAACACAAATGTCACGCGTCATGCACACAAATGTGCAAACATCGTATCGACATAATTCGATCAAAAATTAATCTTATATATATAAACTCTAACAATTTAAAAATTATATATATATAAACGTAACAGTAATGGATAAAGGAAAAGAAATAACGGTAATAGATGAAGAAAAAGAAATAACGGTAAAAGATGAAGAAAAAGAAACAACAGTAATAGATGAAGAAAAAGAAACAACGGTAATAGATGAAGGAAAAGAAATAACGGTAAACGATGAAGAAAAAGAAACAATAGTAATGGATGAAGAAGAAAACTAAATAACGGCAAACGGCACTCACTCCTCTTAGGTTTTTTTCATTCTCCCCCCTTTTTTCCAACAAGGCAACACATGTATATATAGGGAACAAAGTAGGGTTAACACCAAATTGTCAATAATGTCCCTAAAGCCCATTTTAAAGCCCAAACTAAATAATTAGTTAAGAAAAAATAAAATTTAAATAATTTAAAATAATTAAAATAAACTTAAAATAAAAACTAATAATCCTATTGATTCCTAAAATCTAAAATATTATAAAAAGAACAAAATTTTTTTCAATATTTTTTATTTTATGATTTTTTGGATATTTTTATGAATAATTTAGAAAAAAGTGAAAAAAATAATATTTTAAAAAATGATTTAATTAAAATACGAAAATAATAATTAAATAATAATAAAAAACTATTTTTGTTATTTTTTTAATGAAAGATAGAAAAATTTAGAGTAAAAATAATAAAAAACAAAAAAGTGACAAAGGTGAGATTCGAACTCTCAACCTCTCTCACACTCATAACTCCTTACACATGTCCTCCTGCCAATTGTGCCATTTTTACTTTTTAGAAAAAAAATGCATGCCATATGATATTTACCTGCAAAAAGTCAAACGACTACACAAATTTGTTAGTAATTGATTAAATGCAATAAAAATGCAATGAAATGCGACGACAAATCTTAGGGCAAAATTTGGGGTATTACAGTTGTTATGATAATATTTCTCACCCAACCTCTCTTTGATGTTGGCAAAAAAAATCATGAAGTTTGACTTTGGTTTGACCACAGTTGACCTCAGTTTGACTTTTTAACTGCATTGACTGCTTTTGACTTATCTGATCATCTGACTGAGCAAACTTTTGAGAAAAGTCTTGAAACTTGACATGGGGGTTCTTATACACATATAAGATGTTATGAAGCTCACTTGAAGTCTTGGAAGTCCATTTAGCCTGATTAAAGTCAAAAACCCTAGTTTTGGATGCACTGCTTAGGAGGTGCATTGTCTGAGGGAATTGTCAACTCTTCTGACCAATTGTGAACTTTGTGAACCTTGTGAATCTTCATAAGATATCTTGTGATACTCATGGGAGGTATTGTGAAGCTTGTGAACCTTGTGAACATCATGAAGTGGCTTTGTAGGCCCCATGACCCCTTAGGAAAGCTTTGTAAACATTGTGAATCTTGTGAACCTTGTGAACCTTCAAGAAGCAACCTATGGACTTCATGAACCTCATGAAAGGTCTTGAAAGCACTGTGGGACTTGTGAACCTTCATAAAGTAGCTTGTGGACTTTATGAACTTCATGAAATGGTTATGCAAGTTGTTGGAGAACTTGTGAACCTTGTGAACCTTCTTAGAACACAAAGTCTTGTATTGTGAGGGCAAATTTTGGGGTGCAACAGCTGCCCCTGTTCAATTTTCTGAAACCTGAGGGGTTAGATTGGTATATTTGCCAGTCGTAACCTGGAAGGTTGAAGGGGATTGAACACAAAAGCCCAAAAATTTGCACTCACCAGTGCATGGAGTGATATTGATGGTTGGTTGAACATGATTGAGTGGGCTTAAAGATGCCACTAGGGGAAAGTTCTTCAGTAGTATAATGAGAACTGTCAGGAGTCTGGAGTAATACTGATGTAACAGCATGTCTTCATGAGGATAGAGCAATCAATAATGATACCCCTAAAGCAGTCTTGAAGTGATAAATCTGACCTCAGGAGGATAGAGCAATCAATAGCTCTAAAGCAGTCTTGAAGTAATAATGGCTTCAGGAGGATAGAGCAATCAATAGCTCTAAAGCAGTCTTGAAGTAATAGAATGGCTTCAGGAGGATAGAGCAATCAACAGCTCTAAAGCAGTCTTGAAATAATAATGTGATATGTCTTCAGGAGGATAGAGCAATCAATAGCTCTAAAGCAGTCTTGAAGTGACGATTTCAGGAGGATAGAGCAATGGATAGCTCTAAAGCAGTCTTGAAATAATAATGTAATTTCAGGAGGATAGAGCAATGGATAACTCTAAAGCAGTCTTGAAATAATTAGATGGCTTCAGGAGGATAGAGCAATGAATAGCTCTAAAGCAGTCTTGAAGTAGTAATATGACCTCATGAGGATAGAGCAATGAATAGCTCTAAAGCGGTCTTGAAGTAATAGGATGATTTCAGGAGGATAGAGCAATCAGTAACTCTAAAGCAGTCTTGAAGTCATGAGAGGCTATCAGGAGGATAAAATAACCCTGAGGTTACAATAAAGCAGTCCCAAAGTAATAAGAAGCTCATCAGGAGGATAAAGTAACCCTGAGGTTACAATAAAGCAGTCCCAAAGATCATAAGCTTGTTTGTTGGATAATTAACCTGAAAACAAGGTAGCATTCTGTATAACAACATTAGTTTACGCTTTATGTATGCATGTATGACATGATGCACTTAGGTAATGTACTATAGACATATATGTTATGGTATGATGTAAATGATGTATGTATGCTATGACACTGCTGGAAGTGTCTGGATATCCTTGTATAACAACTGCTGGCCAAGGAAAATAAATCCCGATTCGTTGTTGAAGAATATATAACCCTCCGTCTGCTGGGGATAACAAGGTATAGATAACCTCCCGTTGTTGGGGATAACAAGGTATAGATAACCTCCCGTTGTTGGGGATAGTAGGGTATAGATAACCTTCGTTTTCGTTTGATAGTAGGATAAGTATAACATCCCGTCTTCGTTCATCGTGCCCTTATTGGAAAGTAATTTCCCGTATATCTGTATGAGGATAAAAGAGATGGGTATAAATTCCAAGGGAGATTAGACTTTGTGAAAATGGATTATTCCTACTGATGGTTTGTAACTGCCTTGTAAAGATGAACCGGCGAAGCTTCGTTGAAATCCTTCCCTCGTTCGTCCTTAGTAAATACTATTACTGCATTTTCATGCATTTCTGGTAAACATCAATCATATTAAAAGCATACATGCGTTTCTGGTAAACATCACTCATATTCAAAGGCATACATACATTCAAACACAACCAATGGACGTTTCGCTTATGTAAATAGGGTAAAAGTAAATCTGGATTCAAAAGATGGAATTTATTTATATCAAAAGTGACCCATACACGGATAAGTTTGTACAAGGAGACATAAACCCTAGTAAGAGAATTTTGTCATGAAGTTTTACAAAAAGAATCAGCTATGTGGGAAATAATCCTATTGAGTTTCAATTCTACTATTGCCACTCAAGTATCTCATCTTCTTGCTGTTGAGACGGAAACGATTGGATTGAGCTTTATCTGTTTGAGCTTGAGTAAGTAGTACAACTGGTTGCAGTTTCATGAGTGATCCAAACGAGACATAGTCATACGCTTTAATCCCTAACTTTTGCCTGGATTGCCCTTTCAGGTTTTCAATCCACCGGGATACCCTTTTTTGCCCAAGCCGCCTTTTCAGGTTTTCGACTTGCCGGGTGTATATCTTTTTATATATATATCCCTAATTTTTGCCCAAACCCTTTTGGTTTGCCGGGATGCCCTTATTTTTGCCTAGGCCTGTCAACCTAGCGGGTCTCTTTTTATGCGTAGTATTTTTTAACTATGTCTGCGTTTACAGGTTGTGGGAAGTCTTCACCATCCATTGTAGTCAGTATCATGGCACCTCCTGAGAACACTGTCTTGACTACAAATGGTCCCTCATATGTTGGAGTCCACTTGCCCCTAGGATCACCCTGTGGTAATATGATACGCTTGATTACCAAGTCACCAGCCTGATATACCTTTGGCTTAACCTTCTTGTTAAAAGCTTTGATCATCCGTTTCTGGTACATCTGGCCATGACAAACTGCTGCTAACCTTTTCTCATCAATCAAATTTATCTGGTCAAGTCGAGTCTGAATCCACTCATCTTCATCCAAGCCTGCATCCTTCATAATTCTCAAGGAGGGGATCTGAACTTCAATAGGCAGAACTGCTTCCATACCATAGACTAAGGAGAATGGGGTTGCCCCTGTTGAAGTACGTATTGTAGTACGATAGCCATGCAGAGCAAATGGTAACATCTCGTGCCAATCCTTGTAAGTAACAGTCATCTTCTGTACAATCTTCTTAATGTTCTTATTAGCAGCTTCAACTGCCCCATTCATCTTTGGACGATACGGAGAAGAGTTGTGATGCTTAATCTTGAACTGCGTACAGAGATCAGTAATCATAGTGTTGTTCAGATTAGAGCCATTGTCAGTGATAATCCTTTCAGGGATACCATACCTACATATGAGATTATTCTTAATGAACCGAGCCACCACATTCTTAGTCACAGATGCAAATGAAGCTGCCTCTACCCACTTCGTGAAGTAATCAATAGCAACCAGGATGAAACGATGCCCATTAGAAGCAGTAGGCTTGATCTCACCAATCATATCAATGCCCCACATGGCAAAGGGCCAAGGAGCAGTCAACACATTCAATGGAGATGGAGGTACATGTACTTTATCAGCATAGATTTGACATTTGTGACATGTTCTGGAGTGTTGATAGCAATCAGCTTCCATGGTAGACCAATAGTAACCTGCTCTCAAAATCTTCTTTGCCATGGTATGACCACTAGAATGAGTGCCAAAGGTCCCATCATGCATCTCTTCCATAATTTCTGTAGCTTCCTTCTTATCCACACAACGAAGCATAGTTGAATCATGATTACGCTTATACAGAATGCCATTACTCAGAAAGAACTTAGCAGAAAACCTTCTCAGGAACTTCCTATCTTTGACAGATGCCCCTTCAGGGAACTCCTGAGCTTCAAGATAGTTTTTCACTTCATAGAACCAAGGCTTCTCCTCTGCCCCTTCAGTGTCAATCTCATTGCAGTATGCAGGCTTCTCAAATCTATCAATGGTAATCTTGGGAGCTTCATCATCCCAGCTGATCTCAAACATAGATGCCATGGTGGCCAATGCGTCTGCCAACTGATTCTCTCTTCGTGGAATATGTCCAAAAGTAATCTCTTTGAAATGTGGGATCAAAGACAACATATGTTCTCTGTAAGGAATGAGATTATCATGCTTTGTATCCCAATCTCCTTTAATCTGACTTACTACCAGAGCTGAATCTCCATACACCTCAAGGAACTGAATCTTCATATCAATAGCAACTTGTATACCCATGATACATGCCTCATACTCAGCCATGTTATTGGTACAATAGAAACAAAGTCTGGCAGTAATCGGGGTATGACAACCTTCAGGGGAAATAATCACAACACCAACACCATTACCATGTGCATTGGAGGCACCATCAAAAACCATAGTCCATCGGGATCCTTGTTCAGGTCCGTCATATTGTCCAGGTTCTTTGGTAACAGACATAATGTCTTCATCAGGGAACTCAAAATTCATTGACTGGTAATCATCTACTGCTTGATGAGCCAAATGATCAGCAACAACACTCCCCTTAATGGCCTTCTGAGTAGTATACTGTATATCATATTCCGTCAAGATCATTTGCCATCTTGCAATTCTTCCGGAGAGAGCAGGTTTCTCAAATATGTACTTGATTGGATCCATCTTCGAAATCAACAAGGTAGTATGGGTCAACATATACTGTCTTAGTCGGCGAGCAGCCCATGCCAAAGCGCAGCAAGTTCTCTCGAGCAGCGAGTATCTTGTTTCACAGTCGGTAAACTTTTTGCTAAGGTAGTATATTGCCTGCTCTTTTCGACCAGACTCGTCATGTTGCCCCAATACACACCCCATTGAGTTGTCTAATACTGTTAAATACATAATCAAGGGTCTTCCATCAACTGGTGGCATTAAAATTGGAGGTTCTAGCAAATATCTCTTGATTTCATCAAAGGCAGTCTGGCACTCATCATTCCATTCCATCACCTGATCTTTTTTCAACAACTTGAAGATTGGCTCACAGATGGTAGTTAATTGGGAAATAAATCTTGCAATGTAGTTCAATCGTCCCAAGAAACCTCTAACCTCCTTCTCAGTACGGGGAGCTGGCATCTCTCGTATAGCTTTCACTTTTGCAGGATCCACTTCAATACCTTTTCCACTGACAATGAAACCCAGGAGCTTTCCAGATCTAACTCCAAAAGTACACTTGTTTGGATTTAATCTCAACCTGTATTTCTTCAACCTCTCAAACAGCTTGTGCAGATGATCAAGATGTTGTTCTTCATTCTGAGACCTGGCTATCATATCATCCACATATACCTCTATCTCATGATGAATCATATCATGAAACAAAGCCACCATAGCACGCTGATATGTTGCCCCTGCATTCTTCAAACCAAATGGCATTACCTTATAGCAAAAGGTGCCCCACTGTGTCACAAATTTAGTCTTCTCCATATCTTCAGGTGCCATCTTGATTTGATTGTAACCAGAGAAACCATCCATAAAAGAGAATACCTTATGCCGAGCAGTGTTGTCTACCAGAATATCGATATGAGGAAGTGGAAAGTCGTCTTTAGGGCTAGCCTTGTTCAGATCTCTGTAGTCTACACACATACGTACCTTACCATCTTTCTTAGGAACTGGTACCACATTTGCAACCCACTGAGGATAAGAAGTTACGGCCAAGAACCCTGCATTGAACTGTTTCATTACCTCTGCTTTGATCTTTTCTGACATTTCAGGACGCATACGACGAACCTTCTGCTTCTTTGGACGACAATCTTCTTTCACTGGAAAACGGTGAACCACAATGTCCGTATCCAACCCTGGCATATCTACATAAGACCAAGCAAAGATCTCCACATAGTCACGTAGCATCTGAACCAACCTGCTCTTGACACTGTCCTCTAAATCAGCCCCTATTTTGACCTCTTTTCTGCTTTCTTCAGTTCCCAGATTCACAACTTCGACTGGCTCTTCATGTGGCTGTATAGCTTTCTCTTCTTGTTGTAACAACCTAGCAAGCTCCACAGGTATTTCACAATCGTCCTCGTTTCCGTCTTCAGTTTGATAGATCGGATTCTCGAAATTGTAATTGGCAATAGTAGAACTGTTATCAACTGGATCCAGAGTGGATGAGGATCTGCATTTTAGTGACGTGGGTGTGTGTAAGAACACATAGCTGATAAAGCAAAAATAAAAGAAAAAGAAAGACAAGGAACACAATATTTACGAAAACGAAACGTCCACTGATTTTATTGAATGCAGTATGCAAATGAAATGACAACCCGTAACAAGCACACCATTGTGCCCCGGGTAAGGCACATGGCTTGAAAGTTTTAATTGTTCCAGAAATTACAAATTTAAAAACATAACACAGTAATAGTATTTACTCCTGACTAAAGGAGATAGAGATAACATCTTCAGCTTTCCAATTATTGAGTCCAGCACCCACAGTAGGAAAAATCCATGCCTCCAAGTTGTAGTCTTTATCTTGATCTCCCACAGCATTGATAACCCCTTGATTGGTGATACGAACAGCACGAGCACGACGAACAGCCTTCTGGGACTCTGCAGTGAAACCCAAACCAAACTTGTCAGACTTGTATGGAATATCAGGAAGCTGACCCCAAATAGTACAACCACCTTCTTCCACCACAGCTTTTGCATCATTGAGGGAGGCCATTGCCATTGTTGGAGGGTTTCTGATGACCACAGGAACCTTCTTCACAGCAGGAGGAGTCACACAATCCCTAACAGCCCAGGGAACCACTTCAAATGACTGACATGGAGTTTCAATGTATTCACCTTCTACTTCCAGATACTTGAAAGTGTTTACATGGCTGACGAAGTATTCTTCCTCTCCAAAGACAGTAACAACTTTTCCATTCACCGGATATCTCAACTTTTGATGTAATGTGGAGGTCACAGCACCTGCCCCATGGATCCAGGGACGACCAAGCAGACATGAGTACGAAGGACGAATATCCATCACATAGAATGTAGCAGTAAACACCTGAGAGCCAACCTTGATTGGAAGATCAATTTCCCCATGCACTACTCTTCTAGAATCATCAAAAGCCTTTACCACAATATTACTGGGCTTCAATACCGTATCTTCAGGACTCAGCTTGTTCAGGACTTCCTTAGGCAACACATTCAGAGAGGAACCATTGTCTATCAGCACATGAGACAGGGTAGTGCCCCTGCATTCAATTGAAATATGCAAGGCCCTGTTATGATCCCTCTTGGCAGGGGTCAAGTCAGCATCAGAAAATCCTAACCCGTTGTCATAGGTCAGGTGAGCAACACAATTCTCAAACTGGTCCACAGAAATTGCACTGGGTACATGAGCCATCTTTAGAAACTTGATCAATGACTTGGCATGAGCCTCAGAACATAATAACAGGGAGAGCATAGAAATCTTTGAGGGAGTATGCCCCAGCTGATCAACAATATCATAATCACTCTTGCGAATGATTTTCAATACTTCTTCCATCTGCTTAGAGAGGTCATCAGCAGCTGGCACATCAGTAGATACAGGCTCAATAACAGGACCCTTGCCCCGAGCATCAGTGGTGGAAGTAACGGCAGGAGTAACTGCACTCTTAGAAGCAACTGGAGGAGAGAAGACTCTTACACTACGAGTGATCTTGCTAGATCCAGCAATATTATCAATGTCAACAGGCATATCAGGTAAAGGCTCCTGTTTGACACCATGGATGTAAACATCAGACCCATAGTGCCAAGGCACAGCTTTGTCAGATGTATAAGGAATAGGACCAGGAGTGGTAATGATCAGAGGAGCTACTCTGGCTTCAGCGACAACTTTCACAGGACCTTCAGCAGTAATCTTGATCGGGCCCTGATGAGTGATTTTAATGGGACCCTTTGAAGTGATTCTTAGTGGTACTTTGTCAACCATGTCAACCTCTTCAATCTTCTTACCCTGAGTCAGATGATTCACCATACTTTCTACAGATGCTGGTCTTCTTTCAAACACTATAGTATATTTATCCATGAGACGTTGAATCCCATCTCTCAATATGAAGCAACTATCCGGCTTATAGGTACAATATAGACAATCTTCATGACAACCTGGAAAGATCCCAGCTTGTACTAACCTCTTTTTGATAACAGACAATGGTGTGCTCAACTCCATAACTGAATAGACATGCAGATCTTCATCAATATCTTCATCAATGGCGTTGACAGTCTTCTCGTGATTTGGCATTGGAGCTGTAATCACATTTGGAGTCCCTGGTGGATCAAACTCAACTTCTCCAGCATCAATCATATCCTGAATTTTGTTCTTCAAGACCCAGCAGTTATTAGTATCATGTCCTGGACAGTTTGAATGATATGCACATCGTGCATTGGGATTGTACTTGGGAGAGGTAACATTGGGATTCTGAGGAGCCTCCCTCAGGGTAATAAGTTCAGCCTTCAACAAGTGTTGCAATGCCTGAGCCATTGACATGTTGATCTTCGTGAACTGTCTTCTAGCCCTCTGTTGGTTGCCTTGAGGCTGCTCTGTTGTTGCAGGAGTTGGATTTGAAATATGAACTGCACTAACAGACTGATGCCTTCTGTTACGATCAGGCTGACCATACACAGCATTCGATTCTTTCTTCCCAGTGGGAGGCTTCTTTGCAGCACCTGATGAAGAAGTGCCCACTTGGATCTTACCACTCTTGATACCATTCTCTACTCGCTCTCCTGTCATGATCAACTCAGTGAAGCCAGATGATGAGCTTCCAATGAGATGACTGTAAAACGGACCATTCAGCGTACACATGAACATATCAACCAACTCCCTATCAGTCAAAGGGGGTTGAACTCTTCCAGCTAAGTCTCTCCACTTCTGAGCATACTCCTTAAAGCTTTCTTTGGCACCCATAGACATGCTTTGAAGCTGCATGCGGGTGGGGGCTAAGTCAGCATTGTATTGATACTGCTTGTAGAAAGCTTCAGCAAGGTCATTCCAATCTCTGATGTTGACACTCTCCAACTGATAATACCACTCTAGCTGAGCTCCAGATAAACTCTCTTGAAAGAAATGGATCCAGAACTTTTTATCAGCAGTGTGGGGTTGAATTCTTCTGACATAAGACCTCAGGTGCAATTTGGGACAAGAGACCCCATCATAGACAACAAATGTAGGAACTTTGAACCCAATGGGTATGACCACCCCAGATATCAAGCTCAAATCCTCAAAATCCAGCCCAGATGATTTATGTAATTCCATAGCATCCATTCTATCCACCAGCATCTTGAATTTGTCTTCGTTAGGCTCATGGTAGTAGTTAGCCTCAGAATCAGAGTCCCCCATAGTGTTGTGGAGACTGCCTCTCTCCTGCTCAGATTCTTCAGATTCATAGTCTTCAACATGTTCCTTGGTCTTGACAGGACCTTTGAACCTTCTTCCCATGTTGAGCAACCCAGCAGACCTTCTAGCCTTCTTAGTCTTCTTGGCCAGTAGTGCCTTCAATTCATCCTGCCCCTTGGCTAGGTTTAGGATCAGCTCTTGGAACTGTGCATTCTGTGCCTGGAGATCCTTAACTGATTGTTCAAGAGCCATTGCTGAAATAAACAGCGAGAAGATGAGAAACCTGTGCACAATTATAAACCTGTGATGCAATGATATGGGAATGCATATGCAATGTTTTCAAGGACCGCAGGATTTAAATTTGCTTAAACAAACAAGAAAGTAACTTTTTATTAGTAATAACTTGTTTTGCCTTTTAGGCTTACAAAAAATGAAAACGAAATAAGTACAAAAGATGGGGTTTTAAGTCTCCCATGGACGTTTCCTCTTTGTGTTGAGGTATGAGTTGAGGTTTCGTTCCTCATGAAGTAGCTTTGTTAGCTCTAGGATCCTTGCTTGGCTTGCTTTGTAATGAGCCTCGAAAGTATCCCTTTGCTCTTTCAGTTGGATCCATGATCTCTGCAAGTCTTCCATATCAGTAGGCATGTCTGGGTGAAGGATGGTATAAGCTGTGTCTCCTTCAGCAACAGGTTCCATGGTAACTGGTAGGACGGCAGGATATGGCATCATGAGTGTCTGAGCACGAGATCGTACCCATCTGAGATAAGCCTCCATAGGAATAGTGTACTTAGGCTCCAGTGTCTTGCTGTCAATCCTGTTTACCTTTCCCCAAGCTCGGATGAATCTCTGACGGTAACCCTGAAGATCGTTGTCGTAGTCAAACACAATGCCCTGAATCAACATGTCATGTGGACCATCGCTCCGGGCGTAACCAAACTGTCGTAAAGCTAGAGATGGGCTGTAGGTGATGCCTCCTCTTATGCCTAGAAGTGGCACATTAGGAAACTCCCCACAACGGTCAATGATGGTGACATTCTCCATAGATCTGGAGCACCAATGGATGTCTGAGTGAGAAAGTGACATGATCCTCTTGGACCATCTGAACCCTTGCTCATTCTTCATTACTGAGCGAGGAAGGTGAGAAATAAACCACCTAGAAAGTAAAGGTATGCAGCACATCAAAGTTCCTCTTGCCCTTGTAGTACGGGTGTGAAGAGAATGTAGGATGTCTCCAAGTAAGGTAGGCACTGGATTGTGACTCAGGAATATGTTGATGGCATGAACGTCTATGAACTGATCAGGATTGGGGAACAACACTAAGCCATAAATCAATAAGGCTAAGATCTCCTCAAAAGCATCGTAGCTCATAGCCTTCAAGAACATTTGAGCTTTATCCACTAATACCTTGGCAAGAATACCTTTAACTCCGCTTCTCGTCTCTAGAACAATGTCAGACTTCTTCAGATGTAGAGTTGCAGCAATAACTTCTGGTTTAAGCTCCTTCTCTAAGCCTGTGAATGGCTTCTGATCAAGAACAGGTATACCCAGAAGTTTAGAGAACTCCTCCATGGTTGGAACCAGCTGATAATCAGGAAATGTAAAGCAATGGTGCTTAGGGTCAAAGAACTGAAACAGCACACTCATCATGTCTTCACTGAACCCTGAAGTAACTAGATCCAATAAGTGACCATGTCTCTTGTTGAACTGGGAATGATCAGGCACTAGAGAAACCAACTCCTTGAGCTTAGCAGGTATCCCTACAAAGTTGATCCTGATGGTGTTTCTACGAGCAGAAGCCATGACCCTGCAACAAAGAACAAAGATAAATCCTTTGGTCCTTGAAATGGTTAGGGAAAATGATATGCTTATGATGCATGATGATGTCATGATGTCATGCTCAATCACAAACATGTGGCACACACAAACAAGTCACACCATAGCCCTAGGTTTAAAGGCTTGCATGAGGTTCAAAGGCAAGTACCCTCCCCCGAAGTTAGATGGTTCATCCTGTCCTACAAAAGTAACCAGGTTCTAAGGGATCTCAATATCATTGATCCTTCACAAGGGTGGTTGTTCAGAAGGCAACTTACTTGCCAACCAAAACCCTCCAAGTTTAAGATCTCAATGAGTGTAGTATCGAGTGTCAACCAACTTCAGTCTGCACCAAAGCCGGTTACCTCACTACTTTCTAAAGGCCAAGATGAGTTAACTAGGGTTCTAAAAGTCAGTTAGTGCATTGACAACATATGGCAGCCTCAATATTATCCTCAACTTGACTTAAGGAATATAAGCACCAACCAAGAAGTCGCACTAACTATGGCCACCAGATCAACCGTATCGATATACGTCGTACAGTTTCCTTGGTCTATTGCCATTTACCTAAGGTACACTAGATCCGGGTTAGGACCTTTCACACATAAGAGCACCCCAACAATATAATAATAAAGCAAACAAGGCAAACAATTTAAAGTGATCTTAATTCCTAAGGGTACCCCTCTTAAATAGATCCCCAGCAGAGTCGCCAGTTCTGTAACACGGTGGGAGAACTGACTTTAAACAATGTTGCGGATAGCAAGAGTCGCCACCGACTTTTATTTTATCCATAAGGAAAGGTTATAAAAGAACAGGAAAGACCTTAGAGAATATTTTGGGTCCGGGGGGTAGGTTATGAAAAGGGAAGGTGTTAGCACCCTTTTCATCCATGGTTATCCATGGGCTCTTAGGTACTTAAGCTCACTTTTGAATTGTTTTGAAAGTGTAGTGTGTGAATAGCAAAAAATTTCAGAATAGTTTAATAATAATCCGTGTATGGATGTGAAAAAACTTGCTTGAAAATTTTGTTGGAAATTTGTTTAAGTGTGAAAAAGTCTTGAAGTGAGCAAGTATCTAGGAGTAGCCTACCCTAATGTTTTAAGGTCTTCCTTATTCTTTATTCTTTCCTTTAGTAAGACTATCCCTACTATAATGGAGTAGGTAGTCCTTACTTTGGATGTTAAGGGACATGTGAGGGACAATTTGACTTTGAAGGCCATTGTGGGATGTAATAAGCACATATAAGGGACCATCATCATTTTTCGAAAGGGACTCGATTCGTAAAGGCAACCATAAGGGACTTTGATGATTTTTCTATTTGAGGGACTTGCTTTATACACCCCACTTAACCATTATTCGTAGGCAACTTGAGGGATATCCTTAGGAAGTGAGACGGCGATTAAAATCGACTTACGTGTGTGACGTGTTTATTTCAATTATCTTTATTTAAAAGTGATCTAAATTTATTTTAATATTACATACAGGTTGTTACACTCCCTAATTACTAACCATAATAATAATTAAATAATTAAACAACTTTACATCCAAGAAACAATTACGAAATAATAAGCAAAATAATTAAATAGCAAAGATAAATAAAATATAAATAAGCAATAATAAATAATAAAGGGGGTTAATTCTAAGTTTACTCGGCAAGACATCGCATCTTGTGCCTACGTATCCTAACGGGAGTGGAATCAGAGTAATCGTAGTTCCCCTCAAAAGGGAGGTTAGAAACGTCTTGACTGTGGCCAAGGTTTCAATGGGAATAAACGTATCTTAGGGACACGCTTACCTGGAGTGTAGAAACTCCAAACCTCTACGTTGAAAATTGTTAAGTGAATTAGGGTTAGGTTAGGTTAGGGATTCCGCGGCGGGAAACCCTAAAATGAGCGCGGCGGCTCTTTGACCTAATGCTAGGGGTAAAATTGTAATCTTGCCTGCGGCGAGGCATTTGTGAAAATTAGGGTTTGTAGTTTGTAGTTTTGAGGATTTGAAATTGAATGTGTGAAGTTTTACGGACTATTGGCGCGGCGGCCAAACAGTTAGACCTAACCTTCGGATGTGTGCAATGTGACAGAAATAATGGTAAACGCGTGAAATAATTGAATCATGCGAACAGAGAGATAATGTCATAATTTAAACCATGCAAGCAGAAATTTAAAGGCAGAATTTAAAGAGCGATTGTTAAGTTCGCGAGGTTACATGAGAGGAGCAGATACAATATGATAATGAAATTTGAATTGAACAATAATAAAATAAAATAAATAACGGTTCTAGTTATTATTTTAAAAAAAAAAAGATTTTAGTTATTATTTTAAATTTATCTAAAAAAAAAGTTTGTCTTAAAAATAATAGGTTTTCATATTAATTTGGAAAAGATGTTAATGTTATTTATTTTAAAAAACAGATTTTTATATTATAACAAGTTTTAATAAATTAATGATAACAATAATAATAATAATGGTAATAATAATGATAATAATGATAATAATAATAAATAATGATAATAATAATAATAATAATAATAATAATAATAATAATAATAATAATAATAATAATAATAATAAAGCAATAATGAATTTTAAATGTGCCAAATAACCCAACAATGTTGCTAACGCAGAAATGCGCTCATCGCAACCAGATCTAAATCGGACGAAACAAAATTTATCGCAAAGAAAAAGAAATTAAGCAAAAAATAGTATTATTGCTCACACAAAAATGCGATCATCGCAACCAGATCGAACTAACACAAATGTCACGCGTCATGCACACAAATGTGCAAACATCGTATCGACATAATTCGATCAAAAATTAATCTTATATATATAAACTCTAACAATTTAAAAATTATATATATATAAACGTAACAGTAATGGATAAAGGAAAAGAAATAACGGTAATAGATGAAGAAAAAGAAATAACGGTAAAAGATGAAGAAAAAGAAACAACAGTAATAGATGAAGAAAAAGAAACAACAGTAATAGATGAAGGAAAAGAAATAACGGTAAACGATGAAGAAAAAGAAACAATAGTAATGGATGAAGAAGAAAACTAAATAACGGCAAACGGCACTCACTCCTCTTAGGTTTTTTTCATTCTCCCCCCTTTTTTCCAACAAGGCAACACATGTATATATAGGGAACAAAGTAGGGTTAACACCAAATTGTCAATAATGTCCCTAAAGCCCATTTTAAAGCCCAAACTAAATAATTAGTTAAGAAAAAATAAAATTTAAATAATTTAAAATAATTAAAATAAACTTAAAATAAAAACTAATAATCCTATTGATTCCTAAAATCTAAAATATTATAAAAAGAACAAAATTTTTTTCAATATTTTTTATTTTATGATTTTTTGGATATTTTTATGAATAATTTAGAAAAAAGTGAAAAAAATAATATTTTAAAAAATGATTTAATTAAAATACGAAAATAATAATTAAATAATAATAAAAAACTATTTTTGTTATTTTTTTAATGAAAGATAGAAAAATTTAGAGTAAAAATAATAAAAAACAAAAAAGTGACAAAGGTGAGATTCGAACTCTCAACCTCTCTCACACTCATAACTCCTTACACATGTCCTCCTGCCAATTGTGCCATTTTTACTTTTTAGAAAAAAAATGCATGCCATATGATATTTACCTGCAAAAAGTCAAACGACTACACAAATTTGTTAGTAATTGATTAAATGCAATAAAAATGCAATGAAATGCGACGACAAATCTTAGGGCAAAATTTGGGGTATTACAGTTGTTATGATAATATTTCTCACCCAACCTCTCTTTGATGTTGGCAAAAAAAATCATGAAGTTTGACTTTGGTTTGACCACAGTTGACCTCAGTTTGACTTTTTAACTGCATTGACTGCTTTTGACTTATCTGATCATCTGACTGAGCAAACTTTTGAGAAAAGTCTTGAAACTTGACATGGGGGTTCTTATACACATATAAGATGTTATGAAGCTCACTTGAAGTCTTGGAAGTCCATTTAGCCTGATTAAAGTCAAAAACCCTAGTTTTGGATGCACTGCTTAGGAGGTGCATTGTCTGAGGGAATTGTCAACTCTTCTGACCAATTGTGAACTTTGTGAACCTTGTGAATCTTCATAAGATATCTTGTGATACTCATGGGAGGTATTGTGAAGCTTGTGAACCTTGTGAACATCATGAAGTGGCTTTGTAGGCCCCATGACCCCTTAGGAAAGCTTTGTAAACATTGTGAATCTTGTGAACCTTGTGAACCTTCAAGAAGCAACCTATGGACTTCATGAACCTCATGAAAGGTCTTGAAAGCTTTGATGCTTATGTGTTGGAGTTAGGAGGTGTGGATTTGATTTTAGGAGTTGTGTGGCTAGAAACGTTGGGGAAGGTGACCATGGATTGGAAATAAATGTCTATGGAGTTCACCCATAAAGGCAGTATGGTGAAACTACTTGGTCAGGCTGTAGATGATAAGATGGCTACTTTCCAAAGCATTATCACTCCTTCTCGAATGATAGCAGTCTGTGAATGGCCTACCTTGATGGAGGTGTTAGGGTCACCGGTGTCGTGGGTCTCTGATCAACAGACTAAGGAGTTAGAAGGATTGCTGAAGCATTTTGTAATTGTGTTTAAAGAAATCCAAGGTCTTCCTCCGTCAAGAAACACTAGTCATTCAATTGAACTTTTACAGGGTGCGGGTCCGGTAAGTGTGCGACCTTACAGATATCCTCATTTGCACAAGGATGAAATTGAAAAACAGATTCAGAGCCTATTGCAACAAGGGGTGGTTAGAAATAGCACCAGCGCTTTCTCTAGTCCCGTCATTATGGTCAAGAAGAAGGATCAATCTTGGCGTATGTGTGTAGATTACCGTGCACTCACCAAGGTAACAATTCAGGACAAGTATCCTATTCTGGCTGTAGATGAATTGTTAGATGAGTTACATGGCTGTAGTTATTTCTCTAAGCTTGATCTTAAATCCGGTTATCATCATATTCGTATGAAGGAAGAGGATATTCATAAAACTGCTTTTCGGACTCATGAGGGTCACTATGAGTTTTTGATAATGCCGTTTGGCCTAACCAATGCTCCTGCAACTTTTCAATCGGTGATGAATGCAATTTTCAAGCCCTTTCTAAGGAAGTTTGTCCTGGTTTTTATTGATGATATCCTAGTATACAGTAGTAGTTGGGCTGAACATTTACAGCACTTGGAGGTGGTTCTTAATATTCTGCAGCAGCATCAGTTTGTGGCAAATCGGAAGAAATGCACTTTCGGTCAGCACCAAGTGGAATATTTGGGCCATGTCATTTCCAAAGCAGGGGTTGCTGTTGATCCTACCAAGGTCAGCAGTGTGTTACAATGGGAAGGGATGGATGTTGGAGATGCTACCTGGGAAGAGGAACGGTTGCTGAAGAGTCAACTCCCTGATTTGCGCCTTGAGGACAAGGCTAATGTTGTAGGTGGGGGTGATGGTAGGAATGGATCGGATCCCACAAATGATGATGGGAATGTGTTAGTTAATAGAGATATTATTGGACCTAAACAATGGAGGGTATATGTGAGAAAGAATAGGAAACTCCACAAATAAATAGGAGTTAGTTTAGGTATTATTCTCCATATAAATAGGAGTTAGTTTAGGGATTATTCTACATATAAAGAGGAGTGTATGGGACAGTAGTTAGGCATTGATTGATTTTCTGATTTTGATATTAGGGTTTGGGCAGTGAGAGAATAGTTTCTCTGACTGAGGAGTAGTAGCTCTGGAATTTATTTTACTTTCACATTCATTAATAAAATACTTTTCTTTATCATATTAAATCATACCTCTGTTCTATCAATTGGTCCGACCTACCATTGTTCATGCCCAAAGCTTCTAAGATGGCTGGCCGTGTTTCTGCAGTGGAAGAAAGGTTGGAAGGTGTTGAGGCTAGCATTGCTGCGTTACGAGAGTTCATTGGTGCTGAGATTCAATGTGCAATGGCTCATCGTGCAGTGCCGCAGCCAAGCAGTGCGACAGTTTCCTCACCGCTGGATGAGTTTCGTTTATCTCCGAAGAAGGTGGAGTTGCCGGCATTTACCGGTGACGATCCGGTTGCATGGATCACTCGGGCAGAGACATACTTTGAGGTACAACGAATTTCGCAGGATGTTCGTATTCAGTTGACCAAGTTGAGCATGGAAGGCCCTACTATCCATTGGTTTAACCTATGGCATGATTCAACAGAGGAAGTGTCATGGGAGAACCTCCGTGAGGCGATGATGGTTCGATTTAGAGGTAGGAATTTGGGGAATCCGTTTGAGGAATTAAAGGAACTAAAACAATCGGGATCAGTAGAGGAATATATTGTTGAATTCGAACTGTATTCTTCACAGTGTGGTCGTTTTTCAGAACAACAGTTTCTAGGTTATTTCATTGGTGGTTTACGTCATGATATACGTTCTTGTGTGCGTACCTTCAAGCCTCGCAACCGTTACCTAGAAATGCAATTGGCTCGTGATGTTGAAAGTGAATTTGCAATGGCTTATGGACAGGGTTCTGGAGCACGTTACAAACCAGGTCATAGTTCTTGGACAAAATCTCAAAAGCCTAATTGGGCTTTACGCGAAGGGGAAGGGAATGGATCTGCAACTCAGACCCAGCCTAATAATTCTTTGGGCCAAACGCGGACTGGTTCGGATTCTGGATCTCAAACCGTCTCAACACGTCCTACCAATTCTACAGCATCTTCTCGCCCAAATTTAGGTGATAATTCATGCCGTCAATCTCGTGGTGTTCGCCATCTACCAACTGCAGAGGTTAATGAGCGTCGTGCGAAAGGACTCTGTTTTCGTTGCAACGAACGATGGGATCCTCTCCATCAATGTGCAACAAGACAGTTACGAGTGATTATCTTGGGGGGATGATGAAATTGTTAACGATGCAGGAGAGATTGTGGTGTTGGAGGCTGCGACGGAAGAAGAGCTCACACAAGAGGAATTAGAATGTAAAACCATGGGGCTATTTGGTGTATCCACTAATCCAAATCAGGTCCGGAGGATGAAATTGGAGGGATGTTTACAAGGTGCATTAATTCTGGTACTTATTGACAGTGGAACCACACATAATTTCATATCACCTAAGGTGGTTGAAGCCCTGGGATTGTCTATGGTGCCTTCTAATCCTTTGGGTGTTAAGTTAGGAGATGGTCATCGTGTCCTAACTAGGGGTAGATGCAATGGTTTTCAGATGAAAGTGGGATCAGTGCAGATTTGCTTTGATGCTTATGTGTTGGAGTTAGGATGTGTGGATTTGATTTTAGGAGTTGTGTGGCTAGAAACGTTGGGGAAGGTGACCATGGATTGGAAATAAATGTCTATGGAGTTCACCCATAAAGGCAGTATGGTGAAACTACTTGGTCAGGTTGTAGATGATAAGATGGCTACTTTCCAAAGCATTATCACTCCTTCTCGAATGATAGCAGTCTGTGAATGGCCTACCTTGATGGAGGTGTTAGGGTCACCGGTGTCGTGGGTCTCTGATCAACAGACTGAGGAGTTAGAAGGATTGCTGAAGCATTTTGTAATTGTGTTTAAAGAAATCCAAGGTCTTCCTCCGTCAAGAAACACTAGTCATTCAATTGAACTTTTACAGGGTGCGGGTCCGGTAAGGGTGCGACCTTACAGATATCCTCATTTACACAAGGATGAAATTGAAAAACAGATTCAGAGCCTATTGCAACAAGGGGTGGTTAGAAACAGCACCAGCGCTTTCTCTAGTCCCGTCATTGTGGTCAAGAAGAAGGATCAATCTTGGCGTATGTGTGTAGATTACCGTGCACTCACCAAGGTAACAATTTAGGACAAGTATCCTATTCTTGTTGTAGATGAATTGTTAGATGAGTTACATGGCTATAGTTATTTCTCTAAGCTTGATCTTAAATCCGGTTATCATCACATTCGTATGAAGGAAGAGGATATTCATAAAACTGCTTTTCGGACTCATGAGGGTCACTATGAGTTTTTGATAATGCCGTTTGGCCTCACCAATGCTCCTGCAACTTTTCAATCGGTGATGAATGCAATTTTCAAGCCCTTTCTAAGGAAGTTTGTCCTGGTTTTTATTGATGATATCCTAGTATACAGTAGTAGTTGGGCTGAACATTTACAGCACTTGGAGGTGGTTCTTAATATTCTGCAGCAGCATCAGTTTGTGGCAAATCGGAAGAAATGCACTTTCGATCAACACCAAGTGGAATATTTGGGCCATGTCATTTCCAAAGCAGGGGTTGCTGTTGATCCTACCAAGGTCAGCAGTGTGTTACAATGGGAAGGGATGGATGTTGGAGATGCTACCTGGGAAGAGGAACGGTTGCTGAGGAGTCAACTCCCTGTTCTGCGCCTTGAGGATAAGGCTAATGTTGTAGGTGGGGTGATGATAGGAATGGATCGGATCCCACAAATGATGATGGGAATGTGTTAGTTAATAGAGATATTATTAGACCTAAACAATGGAGGGTATATGTGAGAAAGAATAGGAAACTCCACAAATAAATAGGAGTTAGTTTAGGTATTATTCTCCATATAAATAGGAGTTAGTTTAGGGATTATTCTCCATATAAAGAGGAGTGTATGAGGCAGTAGTTAGGCATTGATTGATTTTCTTATTTTGATATTAGGGTTTGGGCAGTGAGAGAATAGTTTCTCTAACTGAGGAGCAGTAGCTCTGGAATTTATTTTACTTTCACATTCATTAATAAAATACTTTTGTTTGTCATATTAAATCATACCTCTGTTCTATCAGTGCCCGAGATGCAGGTGCCCTAGGTATGTCTAGAAGACTCCCATAACACATGGCCAAAGATAACCAGGAGAAATAGATAGGTATGTTAACTCAGATGTATTGTATTAGTTTTCATTTATGGTTTATGTTACTTCTAATTAGTTTTATTAATTTTCCAATTACGTGAAGGGCCTCTAAAATGTATCAACAATAAGAAGAATATTTTCACACTAAAGACTCCTAATAGAAATCGGTTCATTGGTGCCATTTGAGATAGTGGGCCAAGCGACCTTGGCACCACCAGATTCAACATAGTTAATTATGGTTTGCTAACAACCTTTTTAGAGTGGTGGCACGAGAACACGAGCATCTTCCAACTTAGAGTTCAGGAGATGAAAGTGACTAGAAAATGATATGTCATGTCTCTTGTATCTCCCTATCCATGGATGTCACCTTAACAAAATAGTTGTCGTCAAAGATTAAGGAATGGATTTATTGGTCGATCAATTTGGATCAGACTCGAAGAAGGCCTATAAAGAATTTGAACAGGTCATAGGGTCTCATGCGTGATTCAACTTCCTCATAGAATATTTTAACAGACTCATGTTAGTTGTGAATGTCACATGGGAGAAGGGCGATGATATGGAGGCTCACATGTGCAGAGTTCACAATTAGAGTGTGTCTCTTGTTTCTAGTGGGCTCAACCATTTTCAAGAACTAAACCCCACATACGCCCACTTAGTATATCTTTATTTTTTTGAGATCTAGATATGACGAATGACTATGCCTAAGGGATTCTAGTATTGACTTACTTGTATAAGGACTTGAATGTTGTAATAAAGATAAGAATGAAGCAGATAGCCATGTATATGACATTGCTTCAGGTAACATTTTCATGCCATTATTTAATTAATTATTCAAACTTAATTAGTATACAATATTGTTCACAGATTAGTACATGTTGATGCATGCGTTGATTTACGACTACTTTTCATGTATTGGTGGACAAAAGTTCGACCAAGAGTATGAAGAGACCAGAGGCCGAGCCCCGTGGAAACATCTTCATTCCAAATAAGGGATATTATACAACATATCCATATAGAGAATTCCTAAATATTGTGTTGTTCAATAACTACACCCCTTCACCGAGTCACACATCCACTTGATGAAATCGATTTATTTTTTGGTTGTATTATATGTGAATCGTGCAAGATCCAATACATGCTTGAGTGATTCATATACTAGTTCAGATACATGCAAGATATTCCGAGTCATCTTGTCGTTTCTATAACACCTATTATCAGTGCAACCCAAATTGATAAGAGATATCCTTAATACTTGGACTATATTTTGTCCTTTTAGGACTGAGGCGCTTAAACCCTTCATGATTGGAAAAACTATACTTTGACACGAGATGTGGTATTGTGGGATATCACATCCCTACTTATTTCCCACACTGGTAGGCCAAACATTCTTACCATCTAAGGAGGAAACCATCGTAGTGAAGGCAAAGAAAGATAGTAGTTTGGGTAGTAAGTTTCCTGTATGCGCGCATATTCGAGACATAGTTGTCAAGTTACTCTCTCGTGTAACTATACAAAAGGGTCCATATGTTAACATAGTTGTTCGAGAGATTTTGAGGGAAACCAAGGTAGCCTTTCGGATGAAGATGAGGGTCGGTACCAAACAATTTCGGATTCTATAATTCAAACCCACATTTAGGGGGTTTTTGGCATAGTATGGGTTGTACAATCCAAACCTATGTTTTTTAGACATAATCCTAATTCTATAATCTGAAACGTGTTATTGGATTCTTTTGTATGGTCTAGATTGTACCAACATTTTTTGTGGACTATAGTGCACAAAAATTTGTATAAAATGATGTGTTGAATTCATTTGCAATTCACATCAGAAAAACAATGAACTCTTCTTATCCATACTCAATCAAGATGAACTATGGCTACTAATTTACTACAACAAAGTAATTATTCCCTATTTACTCAGGATCAATATTGATGTACATTGTCTGATCTAAAATATCAATTGAACCAAATGAATCTTTGTCTCAACCACCACGACTCAAGAAGGATTGTCAGTGTTGAGTATCTTTGCTTGTCAATCGACGATGATGGACGTGTTCATTTAAAATGACGATGTGAAAATCATATTCTTAATATTTGTTAGTATAGTACCAAGTACCGACCGAGTTAGATGTTACTTTAGGCTATATATTTAAGTGCATACACATAGTACCCACTTAATATTTTAAAAAATGAATATCTTCATTCATGATGCTTACAAGCCATGTTTGATTGGTGGAAGAAAAAAAAACATATTTATTATGGAGCCCACTTGGAAGATTAGCATGGACCATTCACCATTCATTCCAATTTCCACATAAATTACCTATTAATTAATCAAACAAGTGCAACCCAACATCTATGAAAGTGCAGTAAACTCAAGTCTTGGTCAACTCAGGAATTTCCACTTCCTTCCTCCACTGGCCTTTTACATATATATGATTATGATAATAAGAAACCAATGAATCAGATCAAAACATGGTTGGAGGGTCAGTTGGAGACAACTTAGGACTGAATGAAGAGGTTATCAAGAAAACATGTAGTTTGTCTTTCAAAGCTCACAACTCACCAAAGGAACCTTATATTTCTGAAACTTTTAACACATCCTCGGAATTAATAGCTTATCTTGTTATAAGTTTTCCTGGATCATGGGTTGAATCTGACTGGTTTGTTACAAAACCTTTTGGAGAAACTAAGAAAGATCTTGCTCACTTCCCTTTACTTAAAAGTGTTGGTAATGATGAAACTGCTTTGGTAAACCAAGCTTTCTTAAACAGATTCGACCGCTTATTCAAGTTTTCTTCGATTATATCCGAGGTGAGGTACTACTCGCTACGATGAAATAAAACTGTTTTTTAAGCCGGACGTCTAATTTGATGTCAAATTTTTGTGTTGCATTGCAGGTGAAGAAAGGTATGGCAGAAGGGAAGCAAGTAGTGTTTACAGGTCACTCTTCAGGAGCTGTTCTGGCCATTCTTACAACATTTTGGGCCTTGGAGGATAATCTTAATCAAATTCAGCATAAGTCACCCATGTGTGTCAGTTTTAGTTCTCCCTTGGTTGGTAATCATATATTCTCTCATGCTTCAAACAGACAAAACTGGTCTCGTCGCTTCGTACACTTTGTCATGAGATATGACATTGTGCCAAGGATTTTTCTTGCTCCTTTTTCTAGTATTGAAAAACTTTTCAGTCTTGTTCTTCAGCTTTTAACTCCTGAAAACAACAACTTCAAATCTCAAGATTCAGTACGAGACAGTGTGAGTTGTGAATTTTACTCGACCGTGATGAGGAATGCAGCAACTGTTACAAGGCATGTTGCTTGTAATCTAATGGGTAGCACAAATTTGTTGCTAGAAACTATGACAAATTTTGTTGAGTTAAGCCCTTATAGACCCTTTGGAACTTACATTTTCTGCAGCGGTAATGGCCAGTTGACTGTGGTAAATAACTCGGACACAGTTTTACAACTCTTGTTTCACATTGCTCAGCTAAAAGATTCAACACAGCTTTCGGAAGTTGCCAACAAAAGCATACTGCAACATCTAGCCTATGAAGCTGAATTAGAGGAGAGTTTGGGAATGCAAAATGTGGTATACTTAAACAAACTTCATGACCTTCCCTTGTCTTCTGGCGATGTTTCTAACACCGACATTGCAGCCGCCTTGGATAGCCTTGGACTGGTCAGTAAATTTTCTTTTGCTTTCACTATATATGTCTTTCAATATAACAGATCTTTTATTTCGAGCATAAAGTTAGACTACATAATTTAGCTAGCTGGCATATGTTTGTTTTTGGTGAATCTGATCTCAGAGCGTAAGAGCACGGCTATGCCTTAGAGCTGCTGGGGAGTTAGAAAAGCAAAAGGAAAGGAATGAGGAGAAAATAAAAAAGGAGATTGAGGAGAAGGCTGTGGCAAGCATGAGGGATTTGGAAGAGTACAAAGCAACATGCGAGATAAACAAGGGAAAAGGTTATTATGACGCCTTCAGGGTGCAAAAGAAGGAAAAGGATTTCCAAGCAAACGTAAAGAGGCTTGTGCTTGCAGGAGTATGGGATGAGATCATTGAAATGCTCAAGAGGTACAAACTGCCAGATGAGTTTGAAGGAAGAAGAGAATGGATTTAACTGGGAAACAGGTACCGTTGTCTTGTTGAGCCTCTAGATATTGCCAATTATTACCGTCATTCGAAGGATGAGGACACGGGACCTTACATGAACAAGGGTAGGCCAAAGAGGTATAGGTACACTCAGAGATGGTTGGAACATGCTAACAGGTTGGCAAAAGAAGATATCACAAAATCGAGTTTTTGGGCTGAGGTGGAGGAGCTTTGCAGTTGGATTAGTAACAATAAACCTTATGAAGATGTGAAGGAAAGGGTTGTAAAACTTGAGCATGATATTAAAAAGTGGACTGATAAAGGGGAAGTAAGCAAGGATGTGTTCTCAAAGGATCCCACCTTCATAAAGTTATGGGAAACTCTACCTAATCAACACAAATCCACATCCTGCATCTCTACTCTCTTTACTGTTAAAGGATAAATCTCCTACTAGCTATCTTAAATTCAACTAAAATACAATATCCTACCTTTGGCATGACTTGTGATTACCATCCACATTTCACTCACACTACTGTACTTGTACTTAATCATAAACTTGTTTCATCTTTGAAAATTTATAATTCAGTAACTTCTACACAAAAGATGAGAATACTGATATATATGATATGTTTACTTCTATTGAACCAAGTGGTTGCAGCATTACTCAATTAAGAGTTATATAACTGATTACACAATGCTCTTGGATTTCTCGATTGATACAAGTCAGGATGCTGATAAATTTGTTGACAATCGTGGTTACTGCATCCCTTACAAGACTCCAAAGTAAAATAATGAAAAAAAACACATAAAATTGGAGATGCGGGGTATCGATACCCGTACTTCTGCCATGCTAAACAAGGGCTCTAGCATCTGAGCTACATCCCCACATATACTCAAGTGATTGTAAATATAAATTACAGTAGCTAAAAATAATTGAGAAGTTAACTAACATAGGTGATCATGACATGAAAAATGCTACCTTCAAACACCATGTCACTCTCTCCTATTACATTTTAAAGGATACCTTGCAGTCTTGCACAACATTCAAATTTGAATAAAGCAATCGTACTTATACTTATATTTTAAGTTCTCTCATAAATACAAATATTATTTTAACGTGTAGGACTCAACCCAAAGATGAGTGAAATACAATTTTATATGTCGAGTTTCATACTCAATATATGTCATGATCAAGGTGATCCATGACGATTTTGTTGCATCTGGTGTCACGGCGGCCACAACAACCATTGTAGAGAAATTGAGTCCCTCAAGTGTTTGTTGAATGAAAGAATCGTTGATACATATCATTCTTGTGCTTGTCAGTTTTGATAGGACATATGTCCTCATGTTTTGCTCCCTTAAGCTCAATTTATCATTAATCACGACTACATACTTTTATTTTTATTGTAATGGATATTTGGTTTATGCATCCTCCTTGACCTTGGAGACCATTAACTGGGAGTTTGTGTGTATCTGACTTCTTTCCCAATTTGAGACGCCGCCGTGAGTCGAGTTGGAAAAGTAATGATAGGTAAAGGATAATATTATTGTATATTCTGGTGATTACAGTGTACGTATATATAGCAAACACTAGCAGCTACATGATCCTATGATTAAGGCTAGAATTAAGATGCTACAAGCATATAAGGCAACAAATAATGCTGACAGTAATTACACTAATTATATTGATTGACAGTGTCAAGGTAAGTTATTGGATCCACACATTAAGGGATCTTGTCTCTAATTCCCCCTTCAAACTGATGGGTGAGGAAGTCACCCCAAGTTTGTCTCTGAGTTGGTTGAATCGTGTGTGAGTTAATGCTTTAGTGAGGTAGTCAGCAATTTGATCAGCTGATGGAACATAGGCCACAACAATCTCATTTCGCAGCACTTGGTCTCTGATGTAGTGCACATCAATTTAAATGTGTTTGGATTGAGCATGCATAACTGGATTTGAAGCTAATGCCTTGGCACTCAAGTTATCACACCACAATGTTGGTTTTCTTGGCAGAGGGAGTTTTAGCTCATTGAGGAGTGAACGAGTCCATGCTATTTCAGCAGCTAGGTCAGCCAGTGCTCTATATTCTGATTCTGTACTAGATCTTAAGACTGTTAATCAGGAAATAATCTTTGCAGTTATTGTGAATAATTTACATTCATAGAATAAGAAATTATTCATTATGAATTGTAATTAGTTATTATGAGTTGTAATTACCGACACTATTATATATAGTATGAAAGGCAATGAGAAAGGCATCAAGCCAAATTTTATGACATGGTATCAGTAGGTTCGATCAAACCTGGAAAATATTATTATATCGGCTGATCAGCGATACCCCACTAGTTCGCTCTCGTAATCGTGTTCGTTTCGAAATTCTTTCGTTTGAAATCGAAACCTTGCAGCTGTCTGAGATTATAAATCTTTGGTTTCCGGTTCGTGATTTCGTCTTGGAGATTCTCATTGTTGCGCTGATATTGCAATCAATTTTTTTTTGTTCTTGGTTGTTGTTGCTTCGTGATTCTGGATCGTCATAATCTTCTGTTTTACCGCTCCTTCCAAATTGTGGATTTGATCGTGCTGTTGTTCGTTGGTTCGTGGGTATTGTTTCTTGTTGCTGCTCTCATGGCTTCCGAAAAAGAAAGAGATAATTTTTGTGTTCGTTTTATCGGAAAGAATTATTTGGCATGGGAATTTCAGTTCAAGATGTATGTTAAAAGAAAGGGATTATGGAGTCACTTAGATGATGTTTCTAAGGCACCAACGGAGAAAACTGCTTTAGATGTGTGGGAAACTAAAGATGCTCAAATTATCACTTGGATTCTAAATAGTATTGATCCTCAGATGATAAATAATTTGCGTTCTTTTTCAACTGCTCAAGAAATGTGGAATTATCTGAAGCGCATTTACAACCAGGACAATTCGGCAAAACGTTTTTAGTTGGAGTTAGACATCGCCAACTACAAACAAGGTGATTTGTCTATTCAAGAATACTATTCTAGTTTTTTGAATCTTTGGGCAGAACACTCCGCTATTATACATGCTAATGTTCCCAAGACCTCTCTTGCGACTGTTCAAGAGGTCTACAACACAAGTAGGCGAGATCAATTCCTCATGAAGCTTCGTCTAGAATTTGAGGTTGTCAGAGGTGCTTTGCTAAATAGGAATCATGTTCCTTCTTTGGATACATGTGTTGGTGAACTTCTCAGGGAGGAACAACGTCTCCTTACTCAAGGAACCATGTCTCATGATACTGTCAGTTCTGAGCCTGTGGCAATTGCATATGCTGCTCAAAGTAGAAATAAAGGTCGTGATATGCAACATGTCCAATGTTTTTCTTGCAAACAGTTTGGACATATTGCTCGTAGCTGCAGTAAGAAGTTTTGTAATTATTGCAAACAACAAGGCCATATCATTTCTGACTGTCGTACACGTTCTCCACGACCAGCACATCATTCGGTGAAGGCATTTCATGCCACTACAGGCCATACAATTGGCTCTTCCACCACTGGTGCATCAGATGGCAATGCTCTACAACCTGAAATGATTCAACACATGGTACTTTTTGCCCTTTTAGCCTTGGGTATTAAGGGTAAGTCTTCTCATGTTTCTCGTTCATGGTTTATTGATTCTGGTGCATCCAATCACATGACAGGTTCATCTGAAAACTTGCACAATTTACATTCTTATCATGGTAATCAGAAAATTCAGATTGCCAATGGTAATACCTTGTCTATCACTAACGTTGGGGACATAAACTCGGATTTTCAGAATGTGCTTGTCTCACCTGGACTTGCGTCTAATTTATTGTCTGTTGGTCAATTGGTGGACAATAGTTGTAATGTTAATTTTTCTCGGTCTGGTTGTCTTGTGCAGGAGCAGGTGTCGGGGAAAGTGATCGCGAAGGGGCCTAAAGTGGGAAGATTGTTTCCAATACAGTTTATTTCTAATCATTTGTCTCTTGCTTGTCATAGTGTTTTGAATTCCTATGAGGATTGGCATAGAAAACTAGGTCATCCAAACTCTTTTGTTTTGTCTCATTTATGTAAAAGTGGCTTGTTGGGAAATAAAAATGTTATTCCTGATGCCTCTGTTTCATGTTCGGTTTGCAAATTGGCTAAAAGTAAAACACTTCCTTTTCCGTCTGGTGCTAATCGTGCTTCCACTTGTTTTGAGATGATTCATAGTGATGTATGGGGAATGTCTCCTGTGGTTTCTCATGCTCACTATAAATATTTTGTCACATTTATTGTTGATTATAGTTGTTTTACTTGGATATATTTTCTACGTTCTAAATCCGAAGTGTTTTCTATGTTTAAGAAATATTTGACATATGTTGAAACTCAATTTCAAGCAAGTGTTAAAATTTTTCGATCTGACTCTGGTGGTGAGTACATGTCTCATGAGTTTCAAGAATACCTTCAACAAAAAGGCATCTTGTCTTAACGGTCTTGTCCCAATACCCCTCAACAAAATGGCATGGCAGAGCGTAAGAATCGTCATTTGCTTGATGTAACACGCACCTTACTTCTCCAAGCTTCTGTACCATCCCGATTTTGGGTGGAGGCTCTTTCCACGGCTGTCTTCTTGATCAATCGTATTCCTTCTACAGTTATTAATCTTGATTCTCCTTTCTTTCGTCTATTTAAAATTCATCCTGATTATAGTGCTTTACATACTTTTGGGTGTGTGTGTTTTGTTCACTTACCTCCTTTTGAAAGGCATAAGCTTGGAGCACAATCCGTTCAATGTGCATTTATGGGATATAGTAACTCTCATAAGGGATTTGTGTGTTATGATGTCTCTAACCATCGTTTTCGCATTTCTAGAAATGTGACATTTTTTGATAATCAGTTTATGTTTCCCTGTGGTTCTCCTGCCATTAATGATATTGTTACTCTTCCTAAGTTTTCTATTATGCCTCAAGCTATAGAACGTTATAAATCAGGTCATGTATATGTCAGAAAACACAGACAACAGGTTCCCACACCCCTTCCCGATGCTGAACTGCCACCTGATCCTGTATCGGTTGAACCACGACGTTCTGGTCGAATATCTTGCGCACCAGACAGATATTCACCAGACAGGTATGATTCCTCACATACTTCTCTGACTGCTACACTCTCTAGCATATCTATTCCTACTTGTTACTCACAGGCTGTTAAAGATGTGCGATGGATAAAAGCAATGACTGAAGAGCTCCAAGCTCTTCAAGAGAATTTCACATGGGATATCGTCACTTGTCCTCCAGATGTAAAACCTATAGGTTGCAAATGGGTGTATTATATGAAATTGAATTCTGATGGGTCCCTCAACCGTTACAAGGCTCGTTTGGTTGCGTTAGGAAACAAGCAGGAATATGGAATTGATTATGATGAGACATTTGCACCGGTTGCCAAAATGACAACTGTCTGCACGATCATATCTATAGCTGCTTCTAGTGGGTGGACTCTTCATCAAATGGATGTGAAGAATGCTTTTCTTCATGGTGACCTGACAGAAGATATTTATATGACTCCACCTCAAGGCTTATTCTCTTCATCTAAAGGTGTGCGTAAGCTCAAACGCTCCTTATATGGTTTGAAACAGTCACCTCGAGCATGGTACGAGAAATTCTGCTCCACTATACTTGGATTCTCCTTTACTCAGAGTCAGTATGATTCATCTTTATTTATTCATAGCACATCTGCGGGTATTGTTCTGCTTCTTTTGTATGTTGATGATATGGTTATTACTGGTTCGGATCATGCTTCCATTCAGCGACTTAAGCAACAGTTACATGCCTCATTTCATATGAAAGATCTGGGTAATCTACATTATTTTCTTGGTCTTGAGGTTCATTCTACATCCAAGGGTATCTTTCTCCATCAACACAAGTATGCTACAAATTTGATTTCTATGGTCGGTCTTGAATCGGCTAATCCAGTAGATACTCCTCTTGAGGTTAATGTTAAATATCATCGTGATGATGGGGATCTGTTGCCTGATCCCTTATTGTATCGACAACTTGTGGGTAGCCTCAACTACTTGACTATTACTCGCCCTGACATATCTTTTGTTGTTCAACAAGTAAGTCAATTCATGCATTCTCCTCGCCATCTTCACTTGGCTACAGTTCGTCGTATAATTCGCTACTTAAAAGGAACCTCTCACCACGGATTATTCTTTTCCGTTGGAACTTCTCTTCAGTTGAGTGCTTATAGTGATGCTGATTGGGCAGGGTGTCCGGATACTCGACGATCTGTTACTGGTTAGTGTATGTTTCTTGGTTCTTCATTGATCTCTTGGAAAAGTAAGAAGCAAGCAAGAGTTTCTAAATCTTCTACTAAATCAGAGTATCGTGCCATGTTTGCTGCTTGTTCAGAAATACTTGGCTTCGTGGTCTTTTGGCTGAACTTGGATTTCGCCAAACAGAGTCAACTTCACTTTATGCTGACAATACAAGTGCCATCCAAATTGTTGCAAATCCTGTTTTTCATGAACACCTTAAACATATCGAAGTTGATTGTCATTCAATACGTGACGCCTACGATGATCGAATAATATCACTTCCTCACGTCAGTACTCAGTTGCAGGTTGCAGATATTCTTACCAAGGCTGTTCCACGCCCAAGACATCAGTTTCTTGTTAGCAAATTGATGCTCCTTGACCAGCCGTATCAATTTGAGGGGGGATGTTAATCAGGAAATAACCTTTGCAGTTATTGTGAATAATTTACATTCATAGAATAAGAAATTAGTCATTATGAATTGTAATTAGTTATTATGAGTTGTAATTAGTTATTATGAGTTGTAATTACCGACACTATTATATATAGTATGAAAGGCAATGAGAAAGGCATCAAGCCAAATTTCATGACAGAGACTACCTTTTGCTTCCTTGAGGACCAAGAGACAAGTGTTTCACCAAGGAAGACATATTGACCTGCCATGGATTTTCTATCATCCACGCTCGTGGCCCAATCTGCATTTGAGAAGCCTATTAAGTCCAAGTCAGTGGATGGTTTAATGTGTAGACAGTGTTGGATGGTACCTTGAAGATATCTCAATATTCTTTTGATGCCTTGCCAGTGATCTATAGTGGGAGAGCTCATGAATTGGCTGAGCTTGTTAACTGAGAATGCTATGTCAGGCCTTGTGTTTGTTAAGTATTGTAATGCTCTTATAGCTTGTCTGAACACAGTTGAGTCTTTTAACCTCTCCCCTTCAGCCGTAAATTGCTTGCCAGTTACCATAGGTGTTGGACAAGATGAAGCATTTTCCATTTTGAATTTTTTCAGGACGTCTCCTATGTATTTCGATTGCTTTAAGTACATACCAGATGCATCTCTTTGAGCTTCTATGCTTAAGAAGTAGTGCAGTGGACCAAGGTCCTTAAGGGAAAATACAACATTGAGTTGTTTGATGAAGGATTCTAAAAATTTGGTGTTGTTCCCTATGACAATTATATCATCCACATATATAAGTAGAAAGGTGATGTGATTTGTACCTCTTAGAGTGAAGAGTGAGGAGTCACTTTTTGTGTTCTTGAAACCCCAACTGAGTAAGGCATTTTGAGGCTGTCAAACCAGGCTCTTGGGGCCTGTTTTAATCCATAGATTGCCTTAGATAACTTGCGGACATGTTCAGGTTTAGTTGAGTCAACAAAACCCTCTGGTTGATGCATAAACACAGTCTCTTTGAGGTACCCAATAAGGAATGCATTGTTTATGTCCAACTGTTTGACTTTCCAATTGAGATGCACTGCAATTAGGAGTATGATTCAAACTGTACTGGCCTTGACAACTGGGCTGAAGGTCTCTTCATAATATAGATCAGTTGTTTGTTGAAATCCTTTTGCAACTAATCTTGCCTTTTTCCTTTCAATTGTCCCATTTGCTTTGTACTTGGTCTTGAAGACCCATTTAGAATCAATGATGTTTTCTTGGCTTTGATATGGTACCAAAACCCAGGTTTGATTTGACATGAGTGCCTGATACTCATTATCATAGCTTCTTTCCACTGTGGTCTTGTAAGTGCTTCTGTAACATTTTCTGGTTCCTTCCCATCTGTGTAGGTTTCGGCTTACCCAACATATGGATGCTTTGGCTTGTGAATTCCAGCCTTGCTTCTGGTCCAATGAGTGTTGATGGTTGTGCTTGGTTCAGCAAGGTCTTGGGGAGCTTCAACAACTGTTTCTATGGGATCAGTGCCATGTGAAATTGGACTGTTTCTTATTGAATCATTTGTAGTTGGACTGGCTGGTGCAGCACTACCAATTGGACTGACTTGTTCTTGTTCGACATCAGGATTATTGTCATCTGAAGGTGTTGCTTCTCCAATATGTGAGCTACCTGCAGTAGGTAAAAAAAGAGGCAGATGGACATTCAGTTAGTGTTTTTAAGGGACTTCTTGTATTGAGAAACCCATCATGGAATGGAAAATGTTCTTCATTGAAGACAACATGTCTTGAGGTGAAGATTCTTCCATGAGAGTTTATGCATTTGTATCCTTTGTGGGAGTTATTATAGCCCAAGAGCACATATCTGGTTTTGTGGAACTGCAGTTTGTGTTGATTATAGGGCTTGAGACAAGGATAGCAAGCACACCCAGAAGGTTTTAGAGAGTTGTAGTCAGGTTCCTTTCTAAAGAGTAGTGAGTAGGGACTTTCATTTTGAGTGACTAGAGAGGGTAGTCTGTTTATGAGATAAACTGTCGTGGAGAAAGCTTCCCACCAATAGTGTAATGGAATTTTGGCTTGTGCTAGCAATGTCAGGCCAAATTCAGCAATATGTTTGTGTTTTCTCTCAGCCCTACCATTTTGTTGTGATGTATAGGGGCATGACATTCTGAATTGTATCCCTGCTTCTATTGCATGGTTTTGCACAACCTTATATTCACCACCACCATCACATTGGATTGTTTTAATTTTTTTGTTAAACACATTATCTGCCATGTTTTTAAACTGGGTAAAAGCTTGTGCAGTGTCTGATTTCTGTTTCAGAGGATAGATCCCGGTAAATCTACTAAAGTCATCAAGGAAGTGAACGTAATATTTGAAACCTGAAGAAGATGTTACTGGTGCAGGTCCCCAGACATCAGTGTGAACTAATTCAAGGATTTCTTTAGCATGAGAGGAAGAGGTTTTAAAGGGTAAAAAATGCATTTTTCCATATTGACAGGCCTCACAAAAATTAAAATGATCACTAGGTGAGAGTTTGACATTACAATTTTTCAAGACTCTATCTAGGACTTTATTATTTGGATGACCAAGCCTTCTATGCCAACTTTCCTTGATAGATACATAAGCACACGGGTCCCTTTCAGTCCTTGAAAGCTGATACAAGCTATCTTTAAGTGTCCCTCTTAGGATTGCCTTCCCTGTCAACTTGTCCTTCACAAAGCAACAATTTGCATCAAACTCAACCAGAATGTTACTGTCAGCAGTTAATTTCGACACACTTAATAGGTTTTTGGTAATATTGGGCACATATAAGACATTATGTAAGTTAAGTGAGTTTAGTTTTGAGGAACCTGTGGCAACAATCTTTAGTTTTTCACCACTTCCAACAATTAATGAGTTCTTACCATGATGTTCTGTCAGATCCTCGAATTTATCAGTTTGGTGTGTCACATGATTTCTTGCACCACTGTCAAAGTACCAATCATAATCTTGAAGAGAGCTTTGTGAGGCTAGGAAGGCATTGTGTGCCCCTTGTCTATCACTGCCTGCTGAATCATTTGAGTTTGAATAAGACTTATCAAATCTGTAATAGCAATTTACTGATGTGTGCCCGACCTTGTGGCAAACTTGACATGTTGGCTTAGACATTCTTCCTCTTCCTCTGCCTCCTCTCCAACCTCTGAAGTTAGGGCCTCTCCAGTTGCTGTTGGAACCTCTCCAATTTTTGTTTGTGTTGAATTTGTTGCCTCTATAATCAGTTTTGTTGGCAACATTTGCTGAAGCATTACGGGTTAGGTTGGTGAGGCTATTCAGTTATCAAGTTTACTCTCAAAGGTCAGCAATTGAGCCTGAAGATCAACCCAAGTGAGACTAGTTTGATCAGATAGCTTGACCACCATAGGATTGTATTCAGAATCTAAACCATTCAGAGTTTGAATGATTAGATCTGAGTTGGAAATGGGGCTGCCTGCAAGTTTCAGCTTGTCAGCGAGATTCTTCATTTTGACCAGATACTCCTCCATCTTCATCTCTCCTTTTCTAATGTTGTGAAACTCATATTTGAGGTAAGTGACTCGAGATCTTGTGTGTGCACATGCTAGGCTTTGGGCTTCATCCCAAAGTTGTTTTGAGGTTTCGCAGTGCAACAACTGTGTTGCCATTTCAGTAGTCATTGAATCCATCAACCATCCAAGGAGTTGTGAATCATGAGCCTGCCAATCTTCAAAAGTAGGATTTGGCTTCTTGCTTGAATCTGTAGAAGCTATGAATTTTTCGGGACACTCCTTTGTCCCTAACATGTTCCCATCGAGCCTGCAGCCTTTGACTATAGAGATCACCAAAGATTTCTATAATGGATAGTTGTCTCTGTCCAACTTGACAGACACAGTGAATGGGAGATCATTTATGGACTTTGAATCTGCAGCGGATGCCATGATTTGCGTTGGATCAAGAGCCTTCAGGGCTTAAGCGCTCTGATGCCAAGTTGGAAAAGTAATGATAGGTAAAGGATAATATTATTGTATATTCTGGTGATTACAATGTACGTATATATAGCAAACACTAGCAGCTACATGATCCTATGATAAGGCTAAAATTAAGATGCTACAAGCAAATAAGGCAACAAATAATGTTGACAGTAATTACACTAATTATATTGATTGACAATGTCAAGGTAAATTATTGGATCCACACATTAAGGGATCTTGTCTCTAATTAGTCGGACGATAAAGTCTTTATACCGTGCATGGATACTTCTACTATGATTCTTTCGTGTCTCTCAAAGGATCTCTCTATTGATTAATTTGTTGAATTGTAGTTGTAGATTGTATAAAGTTTGATTAATCCAAAATATTCCAAACTGCTTGTATGATTTGTTTAAGCTTAATCCACATATTAAGCTCTCAATATCTCTATATCATTGATGTTTGTATCACTACGTCTAAGTCTTTCAATTATGTAAAAATTATTTTAAAAACTATTTTTACTATTTTAGCTTCCACAAAAATGTCTCTGGTTTTAAAATTAATTGAAGGAAATTAGTCTATTTAATCCCTCTTCTAGATTTTTCACCACCATAGCCAATCAAAAATTGACATCAAGAGCCGATCTATTGATAAATTTTAACAACTTCAAAATTATTGAATAAGGTGCAAGTTAATATGAAGAGAGTGTATAATAGAGCCTTTGTTTTCTCTAGTGAAAATTACATATATTGAAAGGATTACATGCACATGCACCTTATGTGATTGGATTTACAATTATGGATTTTTTATAGAAGAATGACCTTTCTTTCCTCAAAAGGTCGTTGATGGAGAATCCGTTAAGAAGCCACCAAAAAAATTGAATGATAATAAGATTAAGAAGACGTCTTATGATTTAAAGGCGAGAAATATACACATCTCTTCATTGAGTTTGAATGTGTATTTCTCAATATCACATTGTAAGACGACAAAGGCAATTTGAAACTCTCTTAATTTCTCCATGAAGGAATCAAAGATGTCAAGCGATCTAAAATCAACAAATTTTTGGAAAAATACAAACTTTTTCATATGGAGTATGAAGAATCTATGGACTCCGTACAAGTGAAAATTTTGCATATATAAACAAATTAGAGAACTTAGGAAAAAAATACATATAATCATGACTGTTATAATAAGATTATAAGGTCTATGTGTAGAGAATGACAGCCTTAAGCGACTGCTATCAAAGAATCATATGATCTTAAGTCACTCAACATGTAAACACTCTTTGAAAAGCTCAGTGATCATGAACATGATTTGAAAAGGTTTGAAGCGAGTGAAAACATTGCAAAGCGAAAGGATAAGAATAAAGATGATAAGAATAAAATCTCATTGAAGGCTTTAACCTCCAAGGCTAAAGCCGAAGAAGATGAACACGACAAGAGTGACGACTCTTTGAAATATGAAGAGAGGGGACTATTTGTTACATGGTGCAATAAATACATGAGAAAGAACACTCTCGAACATTCTGACAAGAATTTAATGAAGTTTAGAAAAGAAAATCCTCAAAATAAATAGGATGATAAAAAGAAGGGAAAAAAGCAAGTAATATGTTTTAAGCGTGGTAAACTTGAAGAATACAAAATCGATTGTCCAAGTTTAGTGAAGTGAAAATGCAACCGATCGTTGTACAACACTGGTGGAAAAATCCCAAAAGTCGTAAAGAATACATAGATTGGGAAGAAGATGAAGAATCATCCTCTTTCAACAACAATTTAGAAAAATATAAAATAGCTCATCTATATTGGATGGTGCATTAAAATAGAAAGATTTTGAGGCAAGTATCTCGACTCATGTTCCATACCTTTTTATAATGAGTTATCAAATTATTTTCATGAAATGAATGTTGATGCCTTAAATGCTTTTAAGAAAATCTCCCTCCAAAGATTTTATTGTTTTTTAAACTTGAGGATGAAATCTTAAACCATAAGAGTACTCTTGATTCCTTGAAAGAGGATCATGCATCTCTAGTGAATGATCAGTTAAGTGTTCCCCATACTTTAAAAGAAGAAGTGGAGTTAGTTGAGTGTGATATTTGTCCTAGTTTAAAACTTGAATTTGATAACATGAAAGGACAAATAAACTAACTCTCCATAACACCTATTGTTCTTTCTATTAGTTCAAGTGATGTTGAGAAAAGTTTTAGAAAACCTAATAAAAAAAATGTCCATGTCACTAGAAAGAATAGAAATAGTATTTATCCTAGAATGATTTGTCATTATTGTAGTGAAAATAGACATATTAGCCCTCAATTTCACTTAGAAATGTAAAAAATTTAAATCTTCTCATGACATGGATACCTATAACTCCTAAAACTGGCCCCAAAGAATCCAACACAAGTTTGTAATCTAAATTACCTTGTTAATCTTCGTGTAGGAATCTCTTACAGTTGTAAATAAGATATGGTTCCTAAATAGTGGTTTTTTAAAGCATGTGATAGGAGACATGTCTATGCTAATTGACTTCATCAAGAAAGAGTTCAGCTACGTCATGTATGAAGACAATAATCGAGGTAAAATCTTAGGTAAAGGTATTGTCGAAATTCCCTCCATAGTTATTATAAATGGTGTTCTTTTAGTAAAAAAAAGGTTTAAACATAACCTTCTAAACATTATTCAATTATGTAATAAAGGATATACTATAACTTTTGAAACCTTAAGTTTCCTAATTGAACATAAAGCTGATAAGAAGAGAGTGTTTAAGGTTCTGTAATGGGTAATGTCTATATCTAAAACCTAAATGATGTATCAAAATATTGGTATCAACTCTTTAGCCATTTGGAGTTAAGACTCTTAGTTATGGCATATATGTTTGGGTCAAGTTAATTTTGACTTAATTAGTAAGATAGTTTAGCTATATATAAGTGTGTGTGTGTGTGTGTATTGATTTGTTTTTCTAAAAATTTAAAGAGGGAGAGAGAGAGAGAGAGAGAGCATATATTAGAGATGCGGGGTATCAATCCTCGTACCTCTTGCATGCTAAGTTAGCGCTCTACCATCTGAGATACATCCTCATATATGACTATGTGGTTGTAAGTATGTGGCGCTACTGCGAAAATTGGCGCCGGCTATGACAGAAGAGTCGCCACCGTGCGTTATTTATCCCAAAGGAGGGAAAGGAAACGCTCGAAGTAAACCTACCGCAAAGACGGGAAAGGAATGGTCGTCGCAACCAAATTCCTGGATTCGGGAGTCGGTTACGCAAGGGGAAGGTATTAGCACCCCTCACGTCCGTCGTACTCGACGGGATCCACGCTTGTTTTTTTGTATGGATTGTTATTCTATCTACTCTACAGGTATGGGGTTAAAACGAAAAGAAAATGACTCGGCAAAGTATCGCACTTTATGCCTACGTATTCCCGTCTGGAACGAGAAATCAGAGTCAATGTAGTTCGCCTACCTACGGGAAAGGAGGGGAAGGTTGCTCGCTAGGATACGACATCCTATGCCTACGTACTTTCATATAGCATGAAAGATCAGAGCAAACGTAGTTCGGGCTACGTACGACACCAGTCTGTCTTGATTGTTTTTATCCTTCTGAAAAAGGTTTTCTCCTGATTACGGGTCCAAGCGGACAAAAATGACGTTTTGATTGGTTTCCAGTCTTTTACGCAAGAACTGTCTTTTATTGATGTTTAACCTCTTATTGTATTTTTGATTGTTTTGAGATGAGAAGAGAACGATACTCTAAAATCTTATGGTTGAAAAATGGGGATCAAAACTGACCTAATGTTGTCATGCATGGGTTAAAACCTAATGTCTGTCGTATTTCTCTCTTGCATAGAGAGAAACAGAGATCCTAGGGGATAAACGGAAAAGAAACAGCATATATACAGTAAAGCAGTAAAATGCATGAATGCAGCAATACAAGCGAGGCAAGGGATTCCCGCTCAACCTCGAACCTGGGAAAACAATAGGCAAAGTGAAACAACATTCACTTTAATCCTAGGGTAAAATTAACAAACAATACAGCAAAGAAAATAAACCCCACACCAGCTCTAACAGCAACACCAGCTTCTACAGCAACAGCTCTGAAAAACAACAAATTCTGGCAGTTGATAAACAGCAAACAGTAACACCTTCAAATGAACCCCCAAGATCAACTCTTCAATAATCCCCTAAACTCCAAGCAAACACCAAGCTTTAGCAAGCAATGAACCCCAACAGTTGACAGCAGACAGCTTCAAACAGCAGTAAACCCTAATTTAACAGTTGAGCAGCTCTGACAGGCACCAACTTTATCTTCATCAATCTTTAATGCAATGAACCTCTTGTATTCAATGAACTTCTTTCTTCAAGGCAAGCACTCCAGAAAAGAAATCACTTAACAGGATAAGTTGGAATGATGAACATCTTATTGACAACCAAAGGGAGCCTATAAGTGTTTATCATCATAAGAGACTGGTTCCCTCAAAGTTATACTTCTAAGATAAGCCACTTATCCCTCCAAAGGAGGGATGTGAATATCTTAGAAGGACTTTTAGTCATTGGGAGGAATGGAAGCACAAGATGCTTTCCATGTTTGTGGAAGAATTCAGTCTAATCTAAAGCTCTTCCTATTTCTCCTATCTCCTAAGTCTTCAACATGCACCTTCAAGCACAAGAATCTCCAAGCTCCAAGCATTGATACTTGTCTTCAATCTTATTCCATGCTTCCTCATGCTCCACAAGCCAAGCCCAAGCCCCACACCCCAAAGAAATACCCAAAACCCAAGCAAACAAAACAATATCCCAAGGGGGAAACACACCAATATCAACCAAATTGCAAAAATCAAGTAAAATGGAAATACTCATCATAAAATCCTAGATTAATTTCTAAGGGACCCTAACTATGTACCCTATACCCCATATAAACCCCAAGGCTTAAATCAAACTAAAAACCCAAAAACTATGTGTTGAAATGCACCTATGCAAGTTGAAACCCTAATCCTAATCACCCTAAAGTTTGATGTTCAAAACTAACTAAAATTAAATCACAAAATTGTGATAAAATTCCAGGGGGTCCCTAATACTCTAATCTAACTATAGCAAAAAGAATTACATCAAAATGTGAAATAAAATGTCCATAAAAAATTCAGAAAGTAGAAGTATCAAATGAAAATGAAATAAAAACACTTAGACTTGTAAAAAATGCCAGAAAAAGAAAAATGAATGAAATGACATTTTTATTGTTTTATAATTTTCTTTATGTTTTAATGAAAATAGGGAAAAAAATTCCCAACTAAAAAAGGTCATTTTTCAATTTATTATGATTTTTCAAAGAACCTAAAATAAATGTGAAATGAAATGAAAAATAAAAGGAAAATGAAAAGGGAGCGTGATGAATAGCAATCAGAAACAGTTCAAATCAACAACTGGGCCCAGAAGGGGGTGTTAATAGTGAAGCGCGCATTAGGCCCAGTTATTAATCAGAAATGATAATGAAAATAGAAGAAAAAAGAAAAGAACCGTGTGGTGAATAGCAATCAAAATCAGTGCCTTTTTCAGTGGGCCTCCCAAGTGGGGTGTGGATATCATGTTTCAAACTAAGCCCAACCAAATGCATTAAGTGAAACGGAGCATTTCACTAATGCCTCATATCCTTCACAAAATGAAATTAAAGCTTGGCCGTTGGATGTGGTTTTGGTCAAAGTCTCCTCTGAGATCTAATGGCTCTTAACTCATCTTCTTCCTTTGAATTATGGAGGGAAGAACAAGCCATGGATGAACAGAACGAAAAACTCAGCTTCTCCAACTATCATCTCCATTAATCCTCACCAAAACCTACACTTAAAAGCCCTAATTCACTCGATTTTTCACACTGAATTCAACCATACCAACCATTCTTAGTGAATCATCATCATCCTCAAAACACGATCAAAATTTCAGAGAATGCTCAAGATTCCATCATCACAATCCTTCAAATTGAAGTGTCTAATCTCATCACCACCTAACACTGAGTTGATTCCACTATCTAACTAGGTTTAGATCATCAAGAACAGCAAGAACAGTTCACCCCAAGAAAATGTGTCACCTAACCATTTGTCTCTAAACATCAAATTTCTTCACCAAAAACGACCCTAGCCATGTCTATAACACATCTATACCTCTAAAACCTATTGATTCTACCTAAATTATGCTGCAAGATGAGAGTTACATACCTGCAAAAATATGATGAACAGAGATAGCAATGCTTTAAATCAAGCTTCAAGATCTTCCAGACACGATTTATGAGTGATAATCAAGCTTCTGTATGCAAGAGTTTGTGTTGAATCTTCTTGAATTGTCAAATCCGATTCTGAGTTACAAGCTTCAAACTCCAATTGCAAACTCACGATTCTTCCACAGTTTTGCCCTGAATTTGATCTGGAATCAATCACCAATGCTAGAGCAAGCTTCTGAGATCAAAAGAATGGATTGAAATGGAGTAGAAAGGTGTAACCGATTTTGATTTGCCAATGGAAATTTCAAAACTCAATCTCTCTTTTCTCCCTCAATTCTCACCAACCTATGCATTGAACCAGTTCAGAACTATATATAGAACATATCTGAAAGCTCTAGAAACTTCTGGATCCATCCAAGGAGAAAATCAAAATCTCATGTCATGGAAAATATCATCTCATGCTATCTTACACCAGTTCATGCAGCAGCTTGCAATTCACTATGCTTTGTGTTTAAATTGTCTTTAGATGAGATTTTGGATGTGTTTGAATGGTTTAGCACCTTGGTTATGCCTTGCAAAGAGGTTTTGCATTTGTTACTTATGATGTAAGTAACCATTTTTCAAAAAAAGTCCTTGAATTAACCCTTAACTCAAAAATGTGGCAATGTCAATGTTCTCAAAATGTGTTTTACAATCAAATTGGTATGTCATATGGCTTGGTTTGGACTTGTAGATCAAAAATCCCAATTTTCATCCTTGGTTCATTTAAAATTTACCCTTATTTTAGGCCATTTTTGTGATTTTGTGAAGCAAGCCATTCCATTCTCTCATGACCTCTTACCTAGTCTAAAAACATCATTTTGAACACATCTTATGTTGAACATTTTTCCATTTGAGGAGTGGAAGATGGAGATTTTGACCTATGTTGGAAAATGACTTGTAATTCAACTTTCCCAAAATACCCCTGGGTTGCCAAGACCATAACTTGAGTTCTACAAATCCTCTTGAGGACTTCTAGTACTAAAATTAAAGCTAAGATCAAGCCCTAAAATTCTTATGTTGGCCAAGAATCCATTTGAAAACTCCTTGATGGGCACAAGTTGCTTGGAAGTCAAGTGACTTTCACAGATAAATTTTAGTGTCCTCTGATGACCCATAACTTGCAAGAACCATAACTTGAGTTACACAAATCTTCTTGAAGACTTCTAGTACTAAAATTAAAGCTATTGAGAAGCTCTACAAGTTTCATGTTGACCAAGAATCCATTTGAAACTTGCATTTTGACTTATCTGGCTTGGAAGATAGGCCTAAATTAGGGGATTTTACACTGAAACCCTAATTTGGTAACTGCTCTTCTTCTTGATTCCTTTTGATTTCTCCTTGGCACAACACCACACATGTATCCATATATCAATTCATGAATTCCACAACCTCCAAGTTGGCCTTGATACCCTTCAATCAATCCTTTGACCTAGGGTTGACCTAGGGTTGACCCAGATGAAACCCCAGTTGACTGCACTTCAACTGTGGCTCTTGTACTTGAATCAATGACTTGTCTCATCTTCAAAATGACCCTCTAGGTCTTCCATGATCTTTTTACACATTCCATACCCTCATTCATGGCTCATACCCCCATTGATGATCTTCAACACCCCAAGATTAGGAGAGAAATCCACTAGTTGACCTTCAAACTTCTCAAAGCTTCCACTCCTTTCTTGAATGACTTGGATAGTCTTGAGCTTGAATAAAAAACCCCTTTGATGTGCTTCTTTAGATAAGAATGGCACTTGATCCCTTGTGGAATGACTTGTTATGCTATGCTATGCAAATGATTAGACTATGTACATGATCTACTATGCAAATGACAATGCAACTAAAACATAAACCAGATGAAATATGTTGGGCAAATTTTAGGGTGCAACAGTTGCCCCTATTCAAGCGGCTTGGACCCGACTGGATGAAGAGTGAACGACCTTCAAACAATCGAGGTACGAGACGGTTGAATACCAATAAACCCGGAAATTTGCCAATTGCAGAAATAAACTGCACCACTGCTTGGGGATAAATGGCCCGTGTCAGACCATTATTCTGTTGACACGAAGAGTAACCAAACCTGTCCACGTCAAGACTTAATCTTTTCACCTTAGAAATCATACCCGTCCTCGTTCGACAATCTAAACATTCTTTTTCTTCTTTGTTCAGAATTTGTAAACACTTCCCTATTTAGGGATCATACCCTTCCCTCGTTTGGAAATCAAAACTCTCACTACGAAACATACTCATCCTCGTACGGAAATGACACTTTTCATTATGAAACATACCCATCCTCGTACGGAAACCGAACCTATTAGAAGCCATACCCATCCTCATTCGGACATAATCCTACCCGTCCTCGTCTAGAAATCACAAAATATTCACCGTAAACATCATAACCCTTCCTCGACCCTTCCTCGTCTGGAACCATACTCTATCCTCGTTTGGAATTACTAAACATTCGCCGTAAAAATCATACCCTTCCTCGTCTGGAACCATACCCTATCCTCGTTTGGAATTACTAATTTTCATTATCACACATACCCATCCTTGTTTGGAAGCATAAACTCTTCATCATAAAACATACCCTTTCCTCGTACGGAATTCATAAACTTTTCCATTGGGAAACCTACCCATCCTCGTTTGGAAATAACCAACTCTTTCTCGTAAGAAAATATACCCTTTCCTCGTAGGGAATCTTGCGTTTTTATAACATACCCTTTCCTCGTATGGAATCATACCCTATCCTTGTTTGGAAATAAAAAACTATCTTCATTCGGAATCAACAACTATCCTCTTTAAGAATCATACCCTTTCCTCGTATGGAATCATACCCTATCCTCGTTTGGAACCTTACACTCTTCCCCTTTAGGGAACATACTCTTTCCTCATTTGGAATCTTAACCCTTTCATTGGAAACATGCCCATCCTCGTTTGGAACTACGAACTATTCACAATAAGAATCATACCCCTCCTCGTTCAGCTCCATACCCTTCCCTTTACGGAATTATACTCTATCCTCGTACGGAAATACAAACTAACCGTGATAAGAATCATATCCATCCTCGTCTGGAATCAAAAGCCTCTTCCAAAACTATCCTCGTCTAGACTGTACCGGGGAAATCGTCATCAATACGGAAAATAAATTCGTCAACCCGCAAAACACTATTCTTATATGCACCAACTTCATCCATGTCTGGACACACTTCGTCAATGTGGAGAAATCCCAGTGACCTTACTGGGGATAAACTCTCTCATCCTGTGGGAATTTAACTCCGCTTGACCTTTACCGTAGCAGACTCCGCTGGGGATACTTTGAAAATAAACTGCCAAACGCCTGCCTCAACGTCGAGTGACCGCTTCTGAAATCCTTTAAAACCCTGATGTTATGAAACCCTGATATGCTGACGTGACAGTAATCTCGACGAAATGCTCCAATGACTGGATAAGAGAGACTCTACCCAATAACCCGGTGGGGAATGTAATAAGATGAACTATATCATCACAGGTCTCACGCCGAGACCTCGATTGTCTGGTAATATATCTGAGCCGTAACTCCATACTCCTGCTGAGAAACACCTGAAAGCAAAAGGTTAACCAACCTGATTTATGTTTCAAAATGCGTATGTTTGACAATGGCATAATGCTCCATACAGTATGGAAATGCTATGCGTTTTGGGTAGATGCAAATAATGACGCTATATGCACATGCAAATGCCGGTTTAAGCTGCCGGGGAAGCTTTGACAAGCTTGCTCCGTCAACACGGAATGCTGAGAACAAATACCGCCTTGCTGGGGATGAACGGGTATCACACAGTATTCCAGCAAAATAAATGCCTGGACATACATCTAACTCTGTTGGGGAGAGATTTAACCTTCAATTTCCACCGGGAGGAAAGAAAAACACCTGCTGGGGAGAGAAAACTCCGTTGGGGAAGAAATGACTCTCTTGGGGAAAACAACTGACTCCGCCGGGGACGATGAATCTCATCTGGGGGGAATAAATGACCCTACTGGGGATGAGGAATCCTTTTGGAGGAACCAATACTGTTTGAGCACAATTTACAAACTCGGAACTATCAACTCTTGCTGAGGATAACCATTCTGATCACCGGCCTGACAACCTGTGGGGAGAAAAGAAAACCAACTTCTATGGTATCAATCCTTCTGAACCAACTCTGACTTGGTTAAACACCGCGGGAATCCTCCTGGATGGGGATTGTACATGCGCCTACTCTCTGGGAAGTGCTTACTTCTGCAGGGGATACATGATCTTGACCTGCTGGAGATATCCTGTAGACTGCTTTCACGAGAACATTCTTCTGGGGAGTTAATCCTTCTTTCAAACTTCTGGGATGAGATATGACCTGCATGGGGATTAGCGTCCAATAAGGCCAAGTCTTTTAAGAGCCTCTGGCTGGGGCTACCAATTTTTGATCGTCCACTTCCAATGGACAAGAACCCTGCACAACGCAAACAAGACAAAACAAGTCTATGCAACCAAATCTATTTAGGTTAGTGTTAGTGACATTACTTCAGTCAATTCTAAGTTTTAGCAATTATTGGCAAGGGCCAACAAAGTTATGCAAATGCTAGTTTTATCAAAAACATCGGCGTTTTTCACATACAAAACAGTAAAGAACAAGCATCAAATACTGAATAACATGTTTTATTGATTGAGCCTCTGAATAGGCGAAGTTTGTACACTGGATGCAACTCCTGAAAAGAGGAAGCTACGCACAACAATTATACGAGTATGCACAAGAAGCATAAGTAAACAAATACAAATCCGATTTGTACACATGTCGGCAACGTGGTGCAGACAAACATCATGAGCTGATCCTCCTATGGCTCGCCTGACTCTGTTGCTTTCCCGGTACTCCATTTTCGGAAGAGATTGTATCTGATAGACGAACCCTCAGGTGCTCCCAAACCACTAAGCAATGCAGTATCAGACCCGGACCGCAGTCATTTGCTTTTTCAATCCCTAACTTTTGCGTGAATCGCCCTTTGCGGGTTTTCAATTCACCGAGATACCCTTTTTTGCCGAAGTCGCCCAATGCAGGTTTTCAACTTCGCGGGTGTACATCTTTTCAATTTTATCCCTAACTTTTACCCGAACCTTTTATTCATTTTTTACGATTCGCCAGGATGCCCCATTTTTGCCTGGACTCTCTTTTTACTGTCCAGCGGGTCTCTTTCAAGCAAAGTATTTTTTAACTGCGTCCGAATTCACAGGAGACGAAAAGCCTTCACCATCCATGGTAGATAGTAGAAAAGCTCCTCCAGAGAAGACTTTTCTGACAAAGTAGGGGCCTTCGTAATTAGGGGTCCACTTGCCCCTGTGATCTGTTTGTGGCGGGAGAGTCCTTTTCAGCACAAGGTCACCCGTCTGAAAGCTTCGCGGACATATCTTCTTATCATATGCTTTCTTCATCCGGCTTTGATACAACTGACCGTATGCGAGAGAAGCTAGCCTCTTCTCATCCATTAAGCTGAGCTGATTCAGTCTATCTTTCACCCATTCTACCTCGTCAAGTTGAACATCTCGTAAAACCCTCAGGGAAGGAATCTCAACCTCCAACGGTAACACTGCCTCCATCCCGTATACCAATGAAAAAGGGGTTGCCCCGGTTGATGTGCATACCATCGTACGATAACCGTGCAAAGCGAAAGGTAGCATCTCATGCCAGTCCTTGTACGTCACCACCATCTTCTGAACAATCTTCTTGATGTTCTTATTGGCCTCCTCAACAGCGCCATTCATCTTGGGTCGGTACGGGGAAGAGTTGTGATGCTTAATCTTAAAATTCTGGCATAATTCTTTCATCATCTTGTTATTCAAATTCGAACCGTTGTCAGTAATAATCCGCTCAGGGATTCCATATCTGCAGATGATATCTCTTTTGATAAACTTGGCTACCACCTGTTTGGTCACATTGGCATACGATGCCGCTTCCACCCATTTGGTAAAATAATCAATTGCTACCAAAATGAACCGGTGTCCGTTTGATGTCGTAGGCTCAATCTTACCAATCATATCAATTCCCCACATCGAGAATGGCCATGGTGATGACATCACATTCAGAGGACTCGGAGGCACATGGATTTTATCCGCATAAATCTGGCACTTATGACACCTCTTCGCAAACTTGAAATAATCAGTTTCCATAGTCAGCCAGTAATAACCTGCTCGTAGCAACTTTCTTGTCATAGCATGCCCACCAGCATGTGTACCAAATGTACCCTCATGTATCTCTTCCATGAGCAACTTCGCTTCTTTCTCATCTACACAGCGTAGCAACACCAAGTCGTGGTTTCTTTTGTATAGGACACCATCCGGATTCAGATAGAAATTACCAGCCAATCTCCTAAGAGTCTTCTGATCGCGACTGGATGCCCCAGCCGGATATTCCTTATTCTTCAGGAAATTCTGGATGTCAAAATACCAGGGTTTATCATCAGATGCTTTGTCAATGGCAAATATAAAGGCAGGCCTATCAAGCCGAGAGATAACAATCCGAGGAGCCTCGTTCCAGAAGTTAACTTTATACATCGAAGACAGTGTTGCAAGTGCGTCAGCCATTTGATTTTATGCTCGCGGCACGTGATGCAATTCTACCTTGTCAAAGAAAGGCAATAATCTCCTTGCATAATTCATATATGGTATCAAATTGGGCTGACGTGTCTCCCATTCTCCTTTTATCTGATTCACCACCAGAGCTGATTCTCCGTATACATCCAGATTTTTGATTCGCAAATCAATGGCTTCTTCAAGCCCCATGATGCAAGCCTCATACTCAGCTTCATTATTTGTAACGGGAAAAGTCAATCGGGCAGTAAATGGGATGTGCGACCCATGCGGAGTAGTGATGACCGCCCCAATGCCACTTCCATAGGAATTCACAGCTCCATCAAATATTAACTGCCATTTGGAACCCAATTCTGGTCCTTCGTTCGGCAACGGTTCTTCACAATCTTTCATCTTCAGGTACATGATATCCTCGTCAGGAAAATCAAACCTCATCGATTGATAGTCGTCAAGGGGATGCTCAGCAAGGGAATCTGACAAGACGCTGCCTTTAATAGCCTTTTGTGAGACATATTGAATATCATATTCGGTTAACGCCATCTGCCATCGGGCAATTCTACCGGATAAGGCTTGCTTTTCAAATACATATTTGATAGGATCCATCTTCGAAATGAGCATGGTTGTATGATTCAGCATGTACTGTCTTAAACGTTTGGCGGCCCAGGTTAGCGCACAACACGTTTTTACAAGCATTGAGTATCTCGACTCACAATCAGTGAACTTCTTACTCAGATAGTATATCGCATGCTCTTTACGCCCTGTCTCGTCATGCTGACCGAGAACACAACCCATACTCCCCTCAAGAACCGTCAAATACATAATCAAGGGTCTCCCGACCACTGGGGGTATCAAAACAGGAGGTTCCTGCAAGTATTCTTTTATCTTGTCGAACACGCCTTTTGACAATTTTCATTCCATGTTACAGCCTGGTCTTTTTTCAACAGCTTGAATAATGGCTCACACGTGGCCGTTAGGTGAGATATGAACCGAGCGATGTAGTTCAACCTCCCTAAAAATCCCCGCACTTCTTTTTCTGTTTTAGGCGTCGACATTTCTTATATGGCTTTTATTTTCGCAGGATCAACCTCTATTCCTTTTTCGCTCACAATAAACCCCAGTAATTTACCCGACCTCACCCCGAAGGTGCACTTGTTAGGGTTCAGTCTCAGCCTGAACTTCCTAAGCCTTTTGAACAATTTCAGCAGATTAACCAAATGCTCCTCCTCCGTCTGGGATTTGGCAATCATATCATCAACATAAACCTCGATCTCTTTATGCATCATGTCATGAAAGAGAGTTGTCATTGCACGCTGATATGTTGCCCCAGCATTCTTCAATCCGAAGGGCATCACTTTGTAACAAAATGTTCCCCAAGGCGTAATGAAGGTAGTCTTCTCCATATCCTCTGGCGCCATTTTAATCTGATTATAGCCAGAGAAGCCATCCATGAAGGAGAATACGGAGAACTGAGCAGTATTATCCACCAGCACATCAATGTGAGGAAGTGGAAAATCGTCTTTCGGGCTCGCTTTGTTCAAGTCACGGTAGTCTACGCACATTCTCACCTTACCGTCTTTCTTTGGCACAGGCACAATATTAGCGACCCATGAGGGATATTTTGTAACAGTCAGGAAACCAGCGTCCCACTGTTTTTGCACTTCCTCCTATATTTTTACTGCCATGTCTGGTCTAGTTCTTCGGAGTTTTTGCTTAACCGGCGGGCACTCTTCTTTTAGCGGTAGACGGTGCACAACCATATCCGTATCCAGCCCAGGCATATCTTCGTACGACCAATCAAATACATCACTATACTCCCTGAGCATCTCAATCAGCCTTTGCTTGACGTCGCTTTGCAGCGCAGCCCCTATACGGATGTTCCTTTCAACCCCTTCCGACCCCAAATTGACGATCTCAATGGCTTCCTCGTGAGGCAGAATGATTCTTTCTTCTTGTTTCGACAGCCATGTCAACTCTTCTGGCACGTCGCCATCTTCGACAATCTCTTCTTCGGCCTGAAATACCGGGTGCTCAAAGTCGAAGTGAGTCATAGGTGGTTCATAGATGTCATCTGAAAATGTAATCCTGCAAAGGAAATGGTTAAATGCTTCAAAACGTGTATAAACCGAATAACCACATTGCCATCTTATTGTTAAAACAAAAACAGGAAAAACAAAGATCACAATATTTGTACATGAAAAAACACCTTTTATTTAATGATTAAACAGTGCAATGTACATAACCAAACAGCCCTAAGCAAGATCACGATGCCCTGGGTAGGACACCGAATTATTCAACAATTAATAAAACAAAGCATTACTGTTTCGTCGTCACAGGAACAGTCTCCTGAATAGACCAATTGCAAAGCCCTTGTCCTGGCACGCTCGGCTGAATCCAGGCGTCCATGTCGCAATCGTTGTCCCCTTCCTCGGAATCTGAAACAGCATTGATGGTCTCGTAGCATACCCCACCTTGCGTAATGGTTATCGGCCCTCTGAACCTAGGCGCTCCTGAAGGGGATGCTGATGAAGAAGGATGATATCCAAGCCCAAACCTGTCATTCTTCACGGGAATCTCCAACACCTGACCCCAGCCCTTGGTCTTGCCTGTCTGCACTAGAGCCTGAGCCTCTTTGAAGGATGACACCGCCACATCTGATACTTTGCTGGAGCCTGAAGCTTTGTCTTTAATTCGCAACCCCTCAAAGGCTTGACAGGGTGTCTCATGTATTTGTCGTCGACTTCCACGTACTTGAATGACGACAAGTGGCTGACCAGTATATCCTCCTCCCCACAAACTGTGATGACACTATCCCCAACCATATACTTCAGTTTCTGGTGTAACGTGGATGTGACTGCCCCAGTGTTGCACCCCAAAATTTGACCAACATTTATTTACCCATCAAGAGTTGTATGAGACTTTGAAGCTAGCCAAGAAGGCTATTAAAATGTTCAAAGATTGATATCTTTGTCAGAAAACTCAAGAGATCCTCAGAGGAATTGGTTGAAACCAGGGTTGTGTGTCTCATAACTTGAGAGTTGTGGGAGCTCCTCAGATGATTCTGAGACTATGAGGATGGACTTGAAGCTTTGAGAAAGCTTATGAGATGTCTTGAAAGCCATCATGAAGCCTAGAGAGGTCATTATACAAGAATTCAGGAGATTCAACCATGAGTGGTGGAATTAGGGTTTGACTGGGTCAACCCTAGGTCAACTGATGATTTGGAGAGGGTTGAGACCTAATCCAAGGGCCATGTGATCATGGAATGATGCATTGAGATGCTATAAGGATGATTCCTAGACCAACTCATCATGATTGAGGAGTGTGAGAAGTTTTAAGCTAGGGTTTCTAAGGATTGACAGTGTAAAATCCCCTAGTTTGATCCCTATCTTCAAGGCAGTTTTAGCTCAAGATGTGATTGTCATATCATCTTCCCAACAACATGAATGTTGTAGAGCTTGTTCTTAGATTTAATTTGAGTGCTAGAAGTCCTTGATAGGATTTGCAGAGCTCAAGTTATGGTTTTGACAAATTACAGGTCATCTGAGGTATGTGAATCTGGGTCCTTGAAAGTCACCCAACTTGCAGACAACGTTTGCCCTAGTAGGATGATTCCTATGGATTCTTGGTCAACATGAATGTTGAATAGAATCTTCTTAGCTTTCTAGAGAGTACTAGAAGTCCTTGATAGGATTTGTAGAACTCAACTTATGGCTTTGACAAGTCAAGGGCATTTTGGTCATTTGGAAGTTATAGGTCATTTCAAGCATAAGGCCATATCTCCTAGTTCCAAGCTTCAAATGGAAAAATCTTCAACATAAAACTTGCTTAGAATGATGTTTTAAGGCTATTAGGGAGGTCATGAGATGTTGGGAAGGCTCATATCAAAAAGTGATAAAAATGGCCTAAAAATGAGGCATAAGTTAATTAAAGTGAATTTGAAAAATGGAAATCCCAAGTTATAAGTCCAAACCATGTCATGTAATAGGTTATTTTGACTCCAAATGACATTCTAAGAACAATGGTTCAGCCACAATTTTGATTTGAGGCTTGGATCATAGGGCTTCTTTGTAATTGGATTGCTTGCATATTAAGGTACCAAACCAAAACTCCACAAAACTCAATAAACAAGGAAGATATGCATTGTAACTTACCATAAATCTCATGTGGGGATAAATTCAAGTCAGAATGGGAAGTTACATGAAGCTTGGCATGAGATACCATGTAAGGAGAATGAGAATTCAAAATACCATGACATGAAAAGATCAACTTCTCATTGGATTGTTCTAGGGGGTTCTAGATTATTCTAAACCACTCTATAAGATGATTGCAACTTGCTCAGATGCAAGGTTGGTGTTAATTGGTGTAGAGAAGAGAGGGTGAAATCCAAAAGCTTCCATTGCAAGTCACCTTCAATTTCTTCATTCTTCTTCATTGCAATCCCTTTTTTCTTCACAAACCTTTTCCATAGATCCTTCTGAGTGTGTGCATGATGAATTGAAGCTCCATTGATGGAAGATTGAAGGTGCTCCAATTGAATTTGCAAGAAGGCAATTACCATCGAATCTTGAAGTACAAGCTCTCTCCCTCCAATCTTTTGCAAACAGAAGAAGATTCATCATCCAGGGATTATTCTTGAAGAGTTTCAAGCCTTGAAAGCAAGGATTTCATCACCTACCATATCAAGGAGCCAGGTTTGCAAAATCTCTTTCACCTCCTAATCTAGGCATGGTTAGGTTAAGTTATTAGTTTAGAATTGTTAGAGACAATTAGGTGATCAATTCTGAAGAGTTTAGGGTCATTTGGTGAAGTTTCAAGGTGTGATACCATTTCTTGATGGAGCAAGAACTCGTGGCACAATGAGTGATAATGCAAGATTAATAGTTGATTTTGACCAGTGGAATGTAAGGAGCATTTTGATGTAAAGGAATCTAAGTTTGGTTGAGGTCGAAGATTGATGATATTTTGAGATTCATGGAGTTTCACTATCGGGTTGCATGATAGAGGCTCTTTCAATGTATTCTAGTACCATGATCGTGTTCAGGGTGAAATTCTGAGCAACTTAGGGTTTTACATCTTGGAAATTGATGCTGAAATGAAGGAGCACGAAGGGATGGAAGATGAGTGCATGGAGCTGTGTTTTAATGGAAGTTTCAGAAAACCCTAACCCAAGGTTGATGGTGATGTTTTAACCGTTGGATGCACGCTGACCAATTGACTCTAGACCTAATCCAACGTGCCACGTTTAATTGAGTTTTGGGAGGGAATCAGAAATTAAATGAAACGCCGCGTTTCATTTAAGGAGAGATTTTGGGCTTGAGTGAATCATTGATAACCCCACCCCCGTTTGAAGCCCAATCCAAGTTTTAACTGAATTTGATTACTCTTTGCACCGCGCCTTTTTTATTTTCTTTTGATTTTCTCAATTGTTTTCTGATTTTAAATTGGGCCCAGGCGCGCATGCTATGTGTACCCCCCAGTTTGGGCCCAAGCGCGTAAATGAACTGCATATTGTTATTAGCTGCACCCCATGTTCATATTTCCATCTTATTTTTCTCCATTTTATTTCAATTTTAGAAAATTCATATTAAATTGAAAATTCAATATTTTTTCATGGGAGTTTTTTCTCCCTTTTCATATTTTTGTCAAGAAAAATATAAAATAAAAATATTTGTCATATCATGCATTTTAGTATTTTTTGCATATTTTTCATTTTAATTGCTTTTTAATTCTTTTATATTGATATATGATTTTGTAGAATTTAGTTTAGGTAGCTCCCTTAGTATTTTTAGGTCAATCTTTTTAGGATAATTAGATATAGGTTTTAGCTTCCCCCTGGATTTATTCCATAATTTTGTGATGATTTTTAGGTTAGTTTTGATTGGATAATTCTAGGTTGTGTAGAATTAGGTTAAACTTCAACATAGGTCCACAATAACTTTAGATTTTTGGTTTTTTAGGACAAGTTAGACTATGGGACATATATGGGTATTAAGGGTAGGTATGTAGGATCCCTTAGAAATTATATTAGGATTTAATATAATAGTATACTATTTTTAGTTGATTTTTGTATTGGTTGATTGTTTGTGTTGCCTTTAGGGCATGTTTGCTTTTGTTTGCTTTGCTTTGTGGGCTTGGAGAGCTTGATCTTGTTCTAAGGAGCATTGTGGAGCATAGTAGAAGACTTGAAGATGCATTGAGGAGCTTGAGAGCTTGATTTTGTTTTCCTTTTTGTTGTTTTAGGGTTAGGGATTAGGAAGAGTTTAGACTTAGACAACTTCTTTCTTAAACATGGATGGTATCTTTCACCTCCATTCCTCCCTATGATTCAAAGTCCTTCCATGGTATACACCTCTCTCCTTTGGAGGGATAAGTGATGTACCTAGGAAGTAGAACTTTTGAGGGAACCATTCCTTTGATGTTGAACCCTTATAGGTCACCTTTGGTGGTCAAATAAGCAGTTCAATATCCCCCAGCTTATCCAGTAAGTGATTTTCTCTGGTTTGATCTATCTTGAGAGCTGCGGAGCCTGAGTTTGAAGATGAAGACTTCATTGAAGAATTGAAGAGGGTGAATCCTTGAGTATTGTCATTCCAGCTGAAGCTTGAAGAACAACAAGAGCAAGTTGATACTTGAAGATCCCTGAAGATTAGGTGAAGCCTGAAGGTGGAGCTGATCAAGAAGCTGAAGCTTAAGGGAGAAGATGAGTTGAAACTCATGTTGAAAGGTTGAAACCTGGAAAAGCAAATTGATATCTGTCAAGAGTGATTGAAGTCTGAAGACTGAGTTGTTGTTGGAAGAGCTGGTCTGCTTTCTTTTTCTTTTCTGTATTGATGTGTTTTGTTTGACTTGTTTGATGCATTAGAATAAGTTCATATCTAGAATAGGTAGAATCTAGGAGCATGATTGCACTAGAGGTTGAGTTGCTCCCTCTGCTTGTATTGTTACTGTGTGGCTTTGCTTGCGGGTATTCGGTAGAGCCCGGCTCCCTTGCCCATGTGGTTTGTTTTGTCTGATGGCATTTTATTTCATTTTATCTGTATGATTGCAGTTTACTGTTATTGCTTGATAGCATGTTGTTTTATATTTCAGTATGATTACTGTTATTCCATTCTGGCTTGAGGTTGAGATGAGCTTGTGGAGGCTGAAGCCCCACACACATTTCCTCCCTCACTTGCATTGCATGCATTTTACTGTTAAGCTGATGCTTTGTCTGTTTTGGTGTATCATTGACATGATCCCTTAGGACTCTCATTTCCTTTGATAAGGATTTGATGATAGAATCTTAGGTTGAAACCTATGCATGACAACTTCTAGGAGTTCCCTGTTCAAACCTCAACCATAGGATGAATCCATGGCATGATAACAGTAGGACTTGATAGTCTCCCTCCTAGTTGGGCATGTTCTCTTCTCATCTCAAAACAGTTTAAGATACAGTAATCATGAATGATTTCTTTCGTACGTTACGAGCCTTAAGCTATCTGAGAAAGGATTGTGGGAGAGTTTCTTTTCCATAGTCTGGATGTTTAGTATGGTACCCTTTGGGTGACATGCGATGCATTCACTCTCAGGTCATAGTCTCTAGTGCGGTTGAAATCGCAAACACAATAAAAAAACACTTCTTTCGTAAAAGACAGGAAATAAACCGTAGTGTCCCGAACTACGTGAGCTCTGATCTCTCATGCCTGTTGAGAGTACGTAGGCACAAGATGGCGATGTCTTGGCGAGCTACCTTCCCCCATAACCCTTCGTAGGCCGAACTACGTTGACTCTGATTTCTCATTCTCTGATGAGAATACGTAAGCATAAAGTGCGACGCTTTGCCGAGTCACTTTCTTTTCTTTTTCAGCCAGCCTTGATAGGTAGATAGAATAAAACCAACCCGTCCAAGTAAACACAACAAGCGAGGATCCCGTCGAGTACGACGAACGTGAGGGGTGCTAATACCTTCCCCTTGCGTAACCGACTCCCGAATCCAGACAATGGTTGCGATGACCTTGTCTTACCCTTTTTCGTCAGGTTTTTCCGATCGTTTCCTTTCCCGTTCTGAGGGATAAATAACGAAAGGTGGCGACTCTTCTGTCATGTCGGCACCTTATTTTCGCGCAAGCGACAGCTGGCGACTCTGCTGGGGACTCCAACGGTTCCCTGAGAGTCAATCCTAACGCTTGTATGTTTTCTTGTTTGATTTGCGTTTATTTATCGCATTTTACTTCTCGCACTTTATTTCCCGCATTTTATTTTCAGTATAATATGATTATTTGTGCTGTTGTGGGATGGGAGTTCTGATGAGTGAGAAGCCAGACCCAGGCTTGAGTGCACTATAGACTTAGAGTGGAGATTAGTGGGCGCGTGCTTGCTTTGCAGGCACTAGTGTCTCATGAAATCCACGCTCAGACGAGGTTCACCCGGTTGGCTTCCCTTTCAACCCTTTGGGTTGAGACAGTTGCTGGTTTGGTGGATTGTCGACTCTGGGGACCGATCATTTGTGATTCAGCTAAGTGAGGCCGCTTCATGAGCTGGTGATGCCACACCTTCTGGGTATCGTATCACCCCTCTTGAAAGTTTGTGACGCTGATGAATGCATAGGATGCCGTACCTTGAGTCAGTTTAGGTCCATACCTGTGAGCTGGGTTGGGTTTATTGCAGGAAACTTTGACCTTCAGACTACCTGGTTTTCTTGACAGTGAATCAGTTTTGGTGGTACCAGGGTTTCTCAATTGCAGATTTGTCTGTTCTTGATAGAGCAGGTTTTGATCAGAGGATCTTATCATCAGGTGTATGTCTGTTCTTGATAGAGCAGGTTTTGATCAGAGGATCTTATCTTAGTATGACACTTTCTTAATTTAATGTTTCTTTTTGACATCATGGCCTTTCTTATCTAAAAAGTATTAAAATGTAGAAGTTACATAGTTTATAATATTGATGCATGGAATGAACTTGTCACTGCCATTCTTATCTAGAAAGTATTAAAATGTTAGTTTTCCCCCTTAATTTTGCAATATTATTGAATGGTACCTTGCAGCGGATCTGCACCGCTGCACACCACCGCCGACTCCGTCCACTGGCTGGCGGATGCCCTCGCCGGACTGCCTCTCTGCGGCAGCGGCATTTTTCCTGATGAGTTCAAAGTTAGAACCTCTGAATTTAAGGTCCGAGATCAGTGACTAGTAGTAAATTAGCAGCTACAATTATTAGCTACAATTTTCTCTGCGGCAACGGCATTTTTCCTTGGACAATTGTTAGCAGCTACAATTAGCAGCTACAATTAACAACAGTAAATTAGCAGCTACAAGTTAAATATTTTGTTGACTTATAAAGTTTGAACTTAGCCTCGAAAAAGTCGAGGCAAAATGTTCCTTTAGCCTCGACCAGGACCAAGGCTAAATATTATGTGAGCTTATGGAGTTTGACTTTAGCCTCGGTCAGGCCCGGGCTATTTTTTGTTTTTTGACACGGCTTCACCGAGGCTAAAGTAGACACGGCTAAACCGAGGCTAAATTAGACACGGCTAGACCGAGGCTATTGTAGACACGACTCTTCTTGGCCGAGGCTAAATGTTAGCTTCGATCGTTTTAGCCTATCCCCGACACCGACGCTACGCCGAGGCTAATTGGCTAGTAGCGGCGTTTTTTTGCCTTATAGTGTCGGAAAATGGCCGAGGCTAAATACAATATTTCTAGTAGTGTGGCCTAATAGACTAGAGATCCTAAGAAATAGGTTCAATGGGTAATAAAAAGTTGTGAGTAATATTATGCAATCATGCTAGTGTGAATAAAAAAAGCATGAATTTTGAAGCAATAAGAGCATGATATAATAGAAACTCTTAATGAGATATATATGTTGTATGAGGATGTAACTAGCTACACGAGTACTCTTGATAGACTCATATATGTGATTGTGGAACTTTTGAGGTAGAATTTATAGAGCTTCACTAAATTGAGATACACGTGTAGAGCCATTAAAGCACAGACTATTAGAATACACCTTAAGAAAAGGTTGTGTGTGGGTTTGATGTCTGAGATATAGTTCAAGACAATTGTGTCACTCTTGTTGATTCAAAACCTTACTTGCTACACAAAGGTTCAAGTTGTAGATAATTCTGCTTATGCACAATCTTAGAAACATTTAGTGTTCCTTCTGAAATCACTATTTTTAAATTTAAGTGGGGTATTGTTGGAAATCAAAGGGTTATTGAAAAATTGGAAGGAGTTATGGCACTAAGTTGAAAATAAATGAGCACAAGTATGGACTAGTGTGTATGATGATAAATTTGAAAAAATTTCATTAAAATCCCACATAGAAGGGAAAACAAACTTTTGTAGTGTTTATATATTACAAGTTGGCTAATTGGATTGGGCCTCAAGGGATATACATTTTTGTGGTTAGGTGAGAACACACTATACCATGAAACATTACACATGTGTGCCTGGTGTCCGTTTGATCGACACTTAACTCGGTTCAATCCGATCCGATCTGATGGAAGCATCGTCAACACCAATACCTAACTCTCTAATTCTTGTTCCACAACGAGAAAAAATTATCAACAATAATTATTGTTTGAAGGTTTTAAGAAATTTGAATTTTAATATTGCAATTTTTTAATTTTTAAATAAAAATGTAATTATTTGTTATTTTGTTAAGGATTACGATACCATTTTATATTAACATAGATTAAAACTAGATAAGTGTCTTACACCTCATTAATAATTAAGTCGAGTCTATCCAAACTATTTAATAATTTATGTAGAGAAAATTAAGCTAAACATATCTACCCATTCGCAATTTTAGTTGCTTTCTATATCACAAGTGCAAACAATTTAAAAACTTTTGCAAGAATATATGTTGGAGTTATTGAATTTGAGTAATATTACTAAACATAACTAATAAAGTGATATATACTTGCATAGTTAATTTGAGATTTTAACCAACCATGCACTAAAATATGCTCATGCTAGAGACAGAATAATAAAATAACGAAAGAAATATGGTTTGCATAGATTGAAATTCTGTTACATTGTTGAGACAGAATAATCAAATTTTAAAAAACAAGAACTTCAGAACAATTTCTATAACAACGTGTTGCACTCTTTAGTATCTTGTACTCTTGTGAGTCTTGCTTCTTTTTGTATCCTCAAGGTCCCACATATCCTTCAATGACTTCCATTTGTGTTCAAAATTCTTATGTCTCTAGCAAACTCATCCGGTGTTGCATACAACCTCAACTTTCTCTCTATTTCCTTCAAACCTATTGCCTTTATCTTACACTTATCAACCATTGCTATTTTTGGAGGATCTTTCAAATCCCAACCATCTCTATCTACCAACATTCTCTTCAAAATCAACCAACATTGCCTCCTCCTAACACACTCCATCGGTTGTTTCAACCCACATTCTTCAACTCTTGTCACAAAGGCTGTTTTTGATGAATCCTTCGTGTTATTCTTTGGTTGAGACAAAGTTGTTGTTTTGGAAACTCGGTTCTTGATCATTTTCTTGTTTTCAACAACATTGTTATCCTTTGGTTGAGACAAAGGTGTTCGGTTCTTGATCATTTTCTTGTTTTCAACAACATTGTTATCCTTTGGTTGAGACAAAGGTGTTCGGTTCTTGATCATTTTCTTGTTTTCAACAACATTGTTATCCTTTGGTTGAGACAAAGGTGTTGTTTTGGAAACTTGGTTCTCGATCATCTTCTTGTCTTCAACAACATTATTATGCTTTGTTTGAGACAAAGATGTTGTTTTGGTACGGTAATCTGAATCAACCCAATAACAGGTTACGATTGGTTTTACAGAATCTTGAATCTTTCTTCTCTTATTTTCATCTGTGCCGCACGAATCTGAATCGCGTTTTCTTGAACCTGGAGGATAACTGAGCTTGACGATAAGTCTCTTACGAGGTTCTGTGTTCAAAGGGTTTGTGTTATGTGACGTGGATGTTGAAGCAGACATCATCGTGCAGTAAAAAAAGAAAATTAGTAATGTTTGGAAACATGACTAAAAACAAAATTATTCATTGCATATATAATGCCATCAGTAAGATTTAGTTGGAGAATTATATGGATAATTAGATTTTATTTGATCTTATCCATATTAGGGATTCATCATTAATACTTGATATAACTTTAAAATTCAAGTGCAATCAGTAAGATTTCGTTGGAGAATTATATGGATAATTAGTTGGAGATTTAGTTGGAGAATTATATGGAATTATATCCATATTTGATTTTATGAGAAGTTGTTTTGACTTACTTCTCATTTGATTTTTTTTTAAACCTCTTAAATTTTATAACAAAAAAAAATGAAAATTTTAAATTTTTTTTGTTTTAAAAATTGTCACAAACAAGTGCAAAGGTCATTTAAAAAATAAGTCTTTAAATATTAATAAATCTTTTTACAACTGAATAATTTTAATTTATTATTTTAAATTATTTATAAATTCAAATATTTAATAAATATATTTAAATAGCAATCTTTTTGTATGTCCAAGGACAAACTAAAAATAAATATAAGATATTTTACACTATTTATCTGGAAATTGTGACACTCATATCTTGAATAATGCTTTATTTTTCTTTAACAACATTTTACATTGATAAACTTACTCGCCAATAATTAATGTCTATTTAGATTTTATTTTTAAAATAATTAATATTCTAAAATTTAATTAATTTTGTTCACTCTCCTTTATTTGCACGGAAAAACGACAAAAAGTCTATCTCATATGGATAAACTTCCACAAAATTTAAAAAGCTAGTATTTTCTCCAAAACTATATATATGAAACATTTATATAATAAAAATTTATCATAAAAAATTTAATTATGTATTTTAATATATCTATAGCACACTAAACCTAATTTTTGAACCATTTGCCTTTTGCGCAGCCAAAATCAAGTTTTAGTCTAAAAGTTATACTGTCGCTTTTGCATGTTCAGCATGTTAAAGCGTAAAACTTTTTTTTTTGAAAATTATATTTTTGATTAATTAAAAAGTTGTTTAAGGTGAAAAATAAGTTTAAAGATGTTATCGACTTTCGCTCGTGTAACATCGAGTTTTAAGTTAATAAACGTCTGCTTTCGTGTGTCTGATTATAATCTTAAAATCTATTTTTGAAGACATTTATTTTTACAATTTAAAGAAAATATTTCTTTCGCATTTCAATTAATTTAAAATATAAATTTTAACCTAAGTCAGATACAGGTTCCGTTCTTTCGAAACTAAACCAGTATCTCTAAATTACGCTTTCGCAGTGCAGTAACTATTTTAATTAAAAACAATTTAAAAATCAATCCTTAAACAAATCCCTTTTTAATTATTTAACTTACGACTTAAATAAGAGCTCTATCAAAAAAATGGTCCTCACACTCTAGGCTTTGATAAATTAGTCGGACATACCAGTTACGTAAATGTTACAGTTATTAAATTCTATACTAAATATACTAAACATATTGAGTATAAAAATAATATAGAAGTAACAGTAACTGGATAATAATATATGAATAATAGTAAAGTAAATGTTAGAACAAAATTTTTTCATGACATATATCCGTTGAATTTTGATGATAAACAAGTATTGAAAGAACAATTGTGTTATCTAATGTGTGTTCCAAGTATGCAGGTTCTAAAGCTTAAAAAGAATGCATTCAGAATCATATATAAGGATGCAGTCTAGAGGAGCTGAGTTACTAGCCTCTGATCGATCACAATCTGATGAAAACTCTCTAAGTGATGTCTGGCGTTGACTCTGAAGCTGAAAGCCTCAGCATCAGAAGAGAAACATATTGTCTCTACACTAAGTTAATGTATCAGCTTCTGGTGAACATTCAGAGTTAGTAATAAAGTTTAAGTTATCCGTACGGCAGAAAGCAAGCTGCATTGTCAAATCAGTTTGTCAGCTAGAGTCTATGTTCACAAGGCTCAAGAAGAGTTGACATGTTTTACAGATGTTTACTCTCACCAGATCTATAGTACAAGATTACATGGAAGACGCAATGGTTAAAAAGGTTACACAATTGATTAAGATCTTTTGGTGTATCTATCTTCAACGTTTCTTGTACTATGGAAAAACAAAAACACTTATTCAAGTTATCTCTTTCAACGGTTAGTCTTCTTCAACTGATATATAAGTTGCTGAAGATTCAAACTAAATCTTCAATAACGAACAAGGAGAAAATAAAGAAGGAAAGTCAAGAAGGATAAGAGTGTTTTACACTTCTATCTGAATGAAGGAATAACAAGATTAACAATAAGCAACACAATCAAGTATGCAGAAATTCTGTTATATGTTGTAAATTGTACAAAGCCTTAAGATTTCTTAAATATTGAATATCTTAGAAATATTAAGTGTTTAAGGTCTTTGTTATGATGATTACCATGTACCTCTAATTTTGTATCACGTACAACTTGTTCTCTATTATGCTAAACATGTTATTTAGTAGTTTAGATAAAGTCTCTTACTATGTGCTTGAGCATCAAAGTCTCTTACTGAGAAACTTAAGCCAAGTAAGTCTCCTTCTATATGCTAGAGCATTAAAAGTCTTGTTCAATTGTTGATTGAGCATAAAGTCTTAGACATAGAGTATGAGCAGAAGTCTTGTACTTTAGAGTATGAGCAGAAGTCTTGAGTTTTTGGAACCTAAGCAAGGAAGTCTTGGACTGTGAGTCAGAGCAAAAGTCTTGAGTTCGTGGAACATAAGCAAGGAAGTATTGGGCCTGAAGGGCTTGAGCAGATGCCTTGGGTTCGTGGAACCTAAGCAGGAAGTCTTGAACCTGAGGGATTTAAGCAGGAAGTCTTGAGCCTGAGAGGCTTGAGCAAGGAAGTCTTGGATTCATGGAATCTAAGAAAAAGTCTTGGACCTGATGGATTTAAGCAGGAAGTCTCGGGTTGAGGGTATGATCAAAGAAAAGTCTTATGCTTAAGTGCATGAGCAATTGTAATCATGATTTGACTATAGTGAAAAATCTCTTGTGTTGCAAGAGGACTAGAATACTCTCAGTTTGGAGAAACCAGGAAAAGTCTGTGTGTTCTTTATCTTTTATTTGCTTCTGTTAACATTCTGCTACAACGATTTAATTAGAATCTGAATATCAGTTAAGATCCTGAACTTTGATCAGAGGCAAAGTTAAGAAACGCAAAACACAAGTTAACCCCCCATTCTTGTGTATATTTCTCACCTTTAGTTGGAATCAGAGTCTGGTCTGTGCATAACACTTAACAGTGGTGCAGATAATGATCCAATGAGAGTAGACTAAGAAAATTCTAAGAAGTCTGCTTGCTAGTGTTAAAACATAAAGTCACATCTACTCAAGAAGTCAAAAGTTTGAGTAGACTAAGTCTTGAAGGTTTTGATAGCATTCTTCGAAGAAAAGAAATGGAACTAGATGATGAAAAGGTATCAAACAGACTACGCTTCCTCAATCCCGTTGAAAAAATTCCTTTGGAATGTTTGATGATCAAGAATTTACCTTCTCTATCAAAAGACCCTTTCAACTGGCTGAATGGAATGTGATATCTGTTGATAGAACAGTAACTTCAGAAGCTTCTGAAATAATTTTATTTCAATTGATTTCCCAAATCTTAAGATAGAGGAGAGATACTACCAGAAAAACCCAAAAAGAAAAATGTTAGAGATCTTCAAAGTTTATTCTAATGAAGCTAACATAGTTGAGGATTCTGAATCTGATGAAGAAAGTAATCAGGAATTTCTGGTCATTACTTCTTCTGAATAACCAATCTGAATCTAGAAATAAAATCAATTATTAAAGAGAAAGAGATAACTTCCAATCTATCTTGCTTAAATATTGATAATATGGAGTCCGCATCTCAAGATAGTATCGTAAGTGACTCCATTGCTCATATGGAAATTGATGGCGATTATATAATATATGTTAAAGGACAATTCTCTGAGAAACTTTTCATTTTCTCTTCTGTTTCTGGCAGTACTATGACAATGTTACAAACTGTTTTATGTCAATTTCTAATAGCAAACACGATATGAATATATGCTTGTCAAATTTCAAAGTCAAAAGATTTAATCCAAGACAATAAAATCAAAGACTCTCCTAAGAAGAAGATTTTTTTTAATGCCACTACTCATCCTAGACTCATACTCTGGAATGAATCATGGTACTTCTATCAGGTTGAGGCATAAAGCAAAAGAAAGCCTTTCAAGACTAACAATTCTGGACTAATAGAAATATGAGTATCAATATCCAAATTTGTATTTGCTGTAAATATCACAGAAGAAAGGAGCAATTGTAATCATGATTTGACTATAGTGAAAATTCTCTTGTGCTGCAAGAGGACTAGAATACTCTCAGTTGGGAGAAACCAGGATAAATCTGTATGTTCTTTATCTTTTATTTGCTTATGTCATCATTCTGCTACAACGTGTTAATCAGAATCTGAACATCAGTTTAGATTCTGAACTTTGATCAGAGACACAGTTAAGAAACGTAAAACAGAATTTAATCCCCCTTCTTGTGTATATTTCTCACCTTCAGTTGGTATCAGAGACTAGTATGTGGATAACACTTAACAGTGGTGCGGGTAATGATCCAATGAGAATAATATGGGTGTCATGGACTTTCCTTTAAGAAAGAGTTAAGTACCACATGAAAAATATTACATTACCAATTCTACCATATCCAAAGGGTGACTCCACTGAATTTAAATGATGGATAAAGCAAAATATATTTTTAGTTCATTTGTCTTAATAAAGGGTTTTGATGAAGGTCTATAGAATACCTTTGAGAAAGGTACTGCTATAAAAGTTGATGGTGTAGGGATAATCAAAGTTTTAAAGCGTCTCACACTAGCTCAGAAAATGCTTATTTAAATATCTTTAGAGTTAGATGCATTCTGGTAGGTGCTTTTTCTCATTCTGAGTATATCAACCTCATTGATATGTCTAATGCTCAAGAATATCTTTAAATCCTTGTGTTCTTATTTGAAGGGAATCAGGTAGAAGCTTATTAAGTTACACTTCATCTATTTTTTCAATAAAATTCTAAGAAGTCTGCTTGATAGTGTTAAACCATAAAGTCACATTTACTCAAGAAGTTAAAAGTTTGAGTAGACTAAGTCTTGAAGGTTTTGATAGCATTCTTCGAAGAAAAGAAATGGAACTAGATGATGAAAATGTATCAAACAGACTACGCTTCCTCAATCCCGTTGAAAAAATTCCTTTGGAATGTTTGATGATCAAGAATTGACCTTCTCTATCAAAAGACCCTTTCAATTGGCTGAATGGAATGTGATATCTGTTGATAGAACAGTAACTTCAGAAGCTTCTGAAATAATTTTATTTCAATTGATTTCCCAAATCTTAAGATAGAGGAGAGATACTACCAGAAAAACCCAAAAAGAAAAATGTTAGAGATCTTCAAAGTTTATTCTAATGAAGCTAACATAGTTGAGGATTCTGAATCTGATGAAGAAAGTAATCAGGAATTTCTGGTCATTACTTCTTCTGAATAACCAATCTGAATCTAGAAATAAAATCAATTATTAAAGAGAAAGAGATAACTTCCAATCTATCTTGCTTAAATATTGATAATATGGAGTCCGCATCTCAAGATAGTATCGTAAGTGACTCCATTGCTCATATGGAAATTGATGGCGATTATATAATATATGTTAAAGGACAATTCTCTGAGAAACTTTTCATTTTCTCTTCTGTTTCTGGCAGTACTATGACAATGTTACAAACTGTTTTATGTCAATTTCTAATAGCAAACACGATATGAATATATGCTTGTCAAATTTCAAAGTCAAAAGATTTAATCCAAGACAATAAAATCAAAGACTCTCCTAAGAAGAAGATTTTTTTTAATGCCACTACTCATCCTAGACTCATACTCTGGAATGAATCATGGTACTTCTATCAGGTTGAGGCATAAAGCAAAAGAAAGCCTTTCAAGACTAACAATTCTGGACTAATAGAAATATGAGTATCAATATCCAAATTTGTATTTGCTGTAAATATCACAGAAGAAAGGAGCAATTGTAATCATGATTTGACTATAGTGAAAATTCTCTTGTGCTGCAAGAGGACTAGAATACTCTCAGTTGGGAGAAACCAGGATAAATCTGTATGTTCTTTATCTTTTATTTGCTTATGTCATCATTCTGCTGCAACGTGTTAATCAGAATCTGAACATCAGTTTAGATTCTGAACTTTGATCAGAGACACAGTTAAGAAACGTAAAACAGAATTTAATCCCCCTTCTTGTGTATATTTCTCACCTTCAGTTGGTATCAGACACTAGTATGTGGATAACACTTAACAGTGGTGCGGGTAATGATCCAATGAGAATAATATGGGTGTCATGGACTTTCCTTTAAGAAAGAGTTAAGTACCACATGAAAAATATTACATTACCAATTCTACCATATCCAAAGGGTGACTCCACTGAATTTAAATGATGGATAAAGCAAAATATATTTTTAGTTCATTTGTCTTAATAAAGGGTTTTGATGAAGGTCTATAGAATACCTTTGAGAAAGGTACTGCTATAAAAGTTGATGGTGTAGGGATAATCAAAGTTTTAAAGCGTCTCACACTAGCTCAGAAAATGCTTATTTAAATATCTTTAGAGTTAGATGCATTCTGGTAGGTGCTTTTTCTCATTCTGAGTATATCAAACTCATTGATATGTCTAATGCTCAAGAATATCTTTAAATCCTTGTGTTCTTATTTGAAGGGAATCAGGTAGAAGCTTATTAAGTTACACTTCATCTATTTTTTCAATAAAATTCTAAGAAGTCTGCTTGATAATGTTAAACCATAAAGTCACATTTACTCAAGAAGTTAAAAGTTTGAGTAGACTAAGTCTTGAAGGTTTTGATAGCATTCTTCGAAGAAAAGAAATGGAATTAGATCATGAAAGGCTATCAAACAGGCCATCATTCCTTAATCTTGTTGAAGAAAATTCCTTTGGAATGTTTGATGATCAGGAGTTGACCTTCCCTATCGAAAGACCCTTTCAGTTGGCTGAATGGAAGGTGAAATCTGTTGATAGAAGAGTAACTTCAAAAGTTTCTGAAATAATTTTATTTCAACTGATTTCCCAAATCTTAAGAACAAGAAGAAATACTACCAGAAAAACCCAAAAAGAAAAATGTTAGAGATCTTCAAAGTTTATTCTAATGAAGCTGACATAGTTAAGGATTCTGAATCTGATGAAGAAAGTAATTGGCAACTTCTGGTCATTACTTCTATTGAATAACCAATCTGAATCTAGAAATAAAATCAATTATTAAAGACAAAGAGATAACTTCCAATCTATCTTGCTTCAATATTGATAATATGGAGTCTGCATCTCAAGATAACATTGTAAGTGACTCCATTGCTCCTATGGAAATTGATGGCGATTATATAATATATGTTAAAGGACAATTCTATGAGAAACTTTTCATTTTCTCTTCTGTTTCTGGCAGTACTATGACAATGTTACAAACTGTTTTATGTCAATTTCTAATAGCAAACACGATATGAATCTATGCTTGTCAAATTTCAAAGTCAAAAGATTTTATCCAAGACAATGAAATCAAAGACTCTCCTAAGAAGAAGATTTTTTTTAATGCCATTATTCATCCTAGACTCATACTCTGGAATGAATCATGGTACTTCTATCAGGTTGAGGCATAAAGCAAAACAAAGCCTTTCAAGACTAACAATTCTGGACTAATAGAAATATGAGTATCAATATCCAAATTTGTATTTATTGTAAATATCACAGAAGAAAGGAGCAAGGTATCTTCCATGGTACTTAATCAAACGTTGTTTACAATATTTGATGGAAGAAGAGCCTACATTCCAAACTCAAGTGCTAAAAGCATGGAGTTTGGTGAAGAAAGTGGAATCGTTGGTTTAAAAGCCAATGAATTAGAATCCACAAAAGACAGTATCAAGATTCCATGGTCAGATCTGAATACTCATTTGGAGCATGACCAAGAAAACAAAAAAAAAGTATGTTATGTTCTTTCCTTGCAAATTTCTTGACTCAATGAAATATTTATGTATGAATAAATACAAAGTCTCTGTTAGATCTCTAGATAAATTCTTTTAAGAATCTTCAAATATCATTAAAAAGAAACTATGTTGTATTTGTCTATACTGAATATGTCATTAAGTAGATGAAGATCATATTTATGGAATCATTACCTTCAACTTATGTGATATTACTTCTACTAGTAAGTTTTCGAGAAACCAATTCAATATTCATTAATCAAGCATGACTTTAGTTCCAAGAGAAAAAGCTTGATTCTGAACAGATGACTTACAGAAGATGTCTCATTCAAAGTATAATCCTACTAGACTCTGATGACATATAGCTTCTGAAAATTGTTAGTCTCTAAGATTCAGAAAATGAATATTTAGTTGTGATAAAGCAGTTTAAGTAAAAATCTTTTTAAAAAACAACTATATTTACTTAAAACTCCATAAAGTTGATTATCATTTGGTGGACTCAAGAAATCTGATGGGTAAGAACCTTAGGGTAATGATATTTTCTTTTATATATTTCTATTTTCTATATCCCTTGTCTTTGTGAAACATCATTTTGTGTCTTCTTTCTATTCTCATGACAAGATTCTTATCCTTTTTAGTTTCTTTTCTTTTTTTATTGTTTTCTTCTGTGTTGTTCAAAGCAAACTTGAGATGAATTCTGTAGTCAATTCTCGTTTGAACCAACTAGTTGTCATCAATGAAATGTGTATGGATTTTAATGAGCTGCTTAAGATTGGTTTTAACATTTTGAAGACTATGTCTAAATTAAGGTTAGAATAAATAATTTGATATGTTATATGGTTTCACTTATCCAATTTTTTTCAAAGAGTATTGGATTAATGCTTCCATTGTTGACCTGAGTTCTAAGAGTGCTATTCTTTCCATGGTTTTTGGTGTTTCTATAACAGTTACCTCTAAGCCAATTGCTAATGTAATCAAGTATGAGAAGATTGGAGAAATTCCAAGTAATCTTGTTCGAGTATACTATCTTCCTACTTTGTGTACTTTTGTGGATCCATCAAACATCTCTCAGATCTCAAATCTTCGTCCTAATGCAATTATTTGGAATCAAATTCTGAACTCAAATTTTCTACCTAAGGACAAAGATCTAGACCTTGTGGACCCTATTGAAAAATATTTGCTACTACTTCTCAAATTTAACTTGCAGATTGATCCTCCTCCAGTTATGTTTGACTATCTAAAGAAGACTCTTTTATCTTTTCATAATTGAAAGATATTATTCATTCCTTATGGAAGACTTCTTTTAGAACTGCTGATCCAACATGGAGTTATCATAAGTTCAGAGGATGATTCTTCTAAAATTTGGAGACAAAATTTTGAAGCTATCTATGAGAGTTTCTGATGTTCGATTTTTGCAAATATATGCCTTGTAATTGTTAAACATCTTATATTAAGCAGTCTTGTTATTAAAAATCAATATATATATATATATATATATATATATATATATATATATATATATATATATATATATATATATATATATATATATATATATATATATATATATATATATATATGTATATGTATGTGTATATATATATATATATATATATATGTATATATATATATATATATATATATATATATATGTATATATATATATATATATATATATATATATATATATATATATATATATATATATATATATATATATATATATATAAGAACATGAGAATGAATCTGAATCAATTGATTTTAAAATAAATAGTAATGATTATGTGTGATTTTTTTCTCTCTCCTCCGTTATTAAAATAAATGATGAGAGAGAGAGAGAGAGAAATGACACATAATCTCCACCATTTTTTTTAAATCTAATGGTTCAGATTTATTCTCATATTTTCATCTGAAAATGACATTCTCACATGATACATCTAATGCAACATCCTCATCTCTGCTACACTTACTTTACTCTCATATTGCTGCCCAACATTTTGTCTTACTATAGTTCGATAAAAATTTTCTGTTCAGTTTCAGTAGTACCTATGTGTCACATAAAACCCATGAAGCCCTATTCCATTTCTACCATTAAGCTTGAATTTGAAGGTTTACATCTTGTATTTCTCCATCATTTTGTATTATGTGCCCGAGATATTTAAATTGTGTGACTTCTGTATAATATGTTTTCTAACATCCACATCTAGGTTAAAAATATTTATTTATTTTATTGAACCTACATTTTATATATTGCTTCTTACTTCTATTTCAGAAAAAACTATGCATTTGTTAAGGTTGTCTCCAAGTCTCTAACAACTCATTTAAATCCTACTTCGACACTCTAAGTAGGACTATATCATCTGCAAAAAGCATGTATATCGGTTCTAGCTCTTGGATGTGTTCCATGAGTCATGAAAAAATTAAGCCAATAGGTAGGGACTTAGGGTTGAACCTTGATGCAAATATATTTTAATGGGGAAATCGCTTGTCTCTCCACCCAATGTTCCCACACTATTCGATACCCTTTCCCACATATCTTAGATAACTTAAATATATGCAATCCTTACCCCTTTTTTCAATGAAATCTCTCTATCAAACATCTTCTCAAAATCAATAAAAGTTAAGTGTAAATCTTGTTTTAGCCTATCCCCGACACCGACGCTACCCCGAGGCTAATTGGCTAATAGCGGCGGTTTTTTGCCTTATAGTGTCGGAAAATGGCCGAGGCTAAATACAATATTTTTAGTAGTGTGGCCTAATAGACTAGAGATCCCAAGAAATAGGTTCAATGGGTAATAAAAAGTTGTGAGTAATATTATGCAATCATGCTAGTGTGAATAAAAAAAACATGAATTTTGAAGCAATAAGAGCATGATATAATAGAAACTCTTAATGAGATATATATGTTGTATGAGGATGTAAATAGCTACACGAGTACTCTTGATAGACTCATATATGTGATTGTGGAACTTTTGAGGTAGAATTTATAGAGCTTCACTAAATTGAGATACACGTGTAGAGCCATTAAAGCACAGACTATTAGAATACACCTTAAGAAAAGGTTGTGTGTGGGTTTGATGTCTGAGATATAGTTCAAGACAATTGTGTCACTCTTGTTGATTCAAAACCTTACTTGCTACACAAAGGTTCAAGTTGTAGATAATTCTGCTTATGCACAATCTTAGAAACATTTAGTGTTCCTTCTGAAATCACTATTTTTAAATTTAAGTGGGGTATTGTTGGAAATCAAAGGGTTATTGAAAAATTGGAAGGAGTTATGGCACTAAGTTGAAAATAAATGAGCACAAGTATGGACTAGTGTGTATGATGATAAATTTGAAAAAATTTCATTAAAATCCCACATAGAAGGGAAAACAAACTTTTGTAGTGTTTATATATTACAAGTTGGGTAATTGGATTGGGCCTCAAGGGATATACATTTTTGTGGTTAGGTGAGTACACTATACCATGAAACATTACACATGTGTGCCTGGTGTCCGTTTGATCGACACTTAACTCGGTTCAATCCGATCCGATCTGATGGAAGCATCGTCAACACCAATACCTAACTCTCTAATTCTTGTTCCACAACGAGAAAAAATTATCAACAATAATTATTGTTTGAAGGTTTTAAGAAATTTGAATTTTAATATTGCAATTTTTTAATTTTTAAATAAAAATGTAATTATTTGTTATTTTGTTAAGGATTACGATACCATTTTATATTAACATATATTAAAACTAGATAAGTGTCTTACACCTCATTAATAATTAAGTCGAGTCTATCCAAACTATTTAATAATTTATGTAGAGAAAATTAAGCTAAACATATCTACCCATTCGCAATTTTAGTTGCTTTCTATATCACAAGTGCAAACAATTTAAAAACTTTTGCAAGAATATATGTTGGAGTTATTGAATTTGAGTAATATTACTAAACATAACTAATAAAGTGATATATACTTGCATAGTTAATTTGAGATTTTAACCAACCATGCACTAAAATATGCTCATGCTAGAGACAGAATAATAAAATAACGAAAGAAATATGGTTTGCATAGATTGAAATTCTGTTACATTGTTGAGACAGAATAATCAAATTTTAAAAAACAAGAACTTCAGAACAATTTCTATAACAACGTGTTGCACTCTTTAGTATCTTGTACTCTTGTGAGTCTTGCTTCTTTTTGTATCCTCAAGGTCCCACATATCCTTCAATGACTTCCATTTGTGTTCAAAATTCTGACTGAACTTTTTTGCAATTTGATAAATATGATTCCTTTGAGGATACATTAGCATTGCATTAGAGAACACAAGTCTTATGTCACTAGCAAACTCATCCGGTGTTGCATACAACCTCAACTTTCTCTCTATTTCCTTCAAACCTATTGCCTTTATCTTACACTTATCAACCATTGCTATTTTTGGAGGATCTTTCAAATCCCAACCATCTCTATCTACCAACATTCTCTTCAAAATCAACCAACATTGCCTCCTCCTAACACACTCCATCGGTTGTTTCAACCCACATTCTTCAACTCTTGTAACAAAGGCTGTTTTTGATGAATCCTTCGTGTTATTCTTTGGTTGAGACAAAGTTGTTGTTTTGGAAACTCGGTTCTTGATCATTTTCTTGTTTTCAACAACATTGTTATCCTTTGGTTGAGACAAAGGTGTTCGGTTCTTGATCATTTTCTTGTTTTCAACAACATTGTTATCCTTTGGTTGAGACAAAGGTGTTCGGTTCTTGATCATTTTCTTGTTTTCAACAACATTGTTATCCTTTGGTTGAGACAAAGGTGTTGTTTTGGAAACTTGGTTCTCGATCATCTTCTTGTCTTCAACAACATTATTATGCTTTGTTTGAGACAAAGATGTTGTTTTGGTACGGTAATCTGAATCAACCCAATAACAGGTTACGATTGGTTTTACAGAATCTTGAATCTTTCTTCTCTTGTTTTCATCTGTGCCGCACGAATCTGAATCGCGTTTTCTTGAACCTGGAAGATAACTGAGCTTGACGATAAGTCTCTTACGAGGTTCTGTGTTCAAAGGGTTTGTGTTATGTGACGTGGATGTTGAAGCAGACATCATCGTGCAGTAAAAAAAGAAAATTAGTAATGTTTGGAAAGATGACTAAAAACAAAATTATTCATTGCATATATAATGCCATCAGTAAGATTTAGTTGGAGAATTATATGGATAATTAGATTTTATTTGATCTTATCCATATTAGGGATTCATCATTAATACTTGATATAACTTTAAAATTCAAGTGCAATCAGTAAGATTTCGTTGGAGAATTATATGGATAATTAATTGGAGATTTAGTTGGAGAATTATATGGAATTATATCCATATTTGATTTTATGAGAAGTTGTTTTGACTAACTTCTCATTTGATTTTTTTTTAAACCTCTTAAATTTTATAACAAAAAAAAATGAAAATTTTAAATTTTTTTTGTTTTAAAAATTGTCACAAACAAGTGCAAAGGTCATTTAAAAAATAAGTCTTTAAATATTAATAAATCTTTTTACAACTGAATAATTTTAATTTATTATTTTAAATTATTTATAAATTCAAATATTTAATAAATATATTTAAATAGCAATCTTTTTGTATGTCCAAGGACAAACTAAAAATAAATATAAGATATTTTACACTATTTATCTGGAAATTGTGACACTCATATCTTGAATAATGCTTTATTTTTCTTTAACAACATTTTACATTGATAAACTTACTCGCCAATAATTAATGTCTATTTAGATTTTATTTTTAAAATAATTAATATTCTAAAATTTAATTAATTTTGTTCAGTCTCCTTTATTTGCACGGAAAAACGACAAAAAGTCTATCTCATATGGATAAACTTCCACAAAATTTAAAAAGCTAGTATTTTCTCCAAAACTATATATATATATATATATATATATATATATATATATATATATATATATATATATATATATATATATATATATATATATATATATATATATATATATATATATATATATATATATATATATATATATATATATATATATATATATATATATATGTAACATTTATATAATAAAAATTCATCATAAAAAAGTTAATTATGTATTTCAATATATCTATAGCACACTAAACTTAATTTTTGAACCATTTGCCTTTTGCGCAGCCAAAATCAAGTTTTAGTCTAAAAGTTATAATGTCGTTTTTGCATGTTCAGCATGTTAAACCGTAAAACTTTTTTTTTTTTGAAAATTATATTTTTGATTAATTAAAAAGTTGTTTAAGGTGAAAAATAAGTTTAAAGATGTTATCGACTTTCGTTCGTGTAACATCGAGTTTTAAGTTAATAAACGTCTGCTTTCGTGTGTCTGATTATAATCTTAAAATCTATTTTTGAAGACATTTATTTTTACAATTTAAAGAAAATATTTCTTTCGCATTTCAATTAATTTAAAATATGAATTTTAACCTAAGTCAGATACAGGTTCCGTTCTTTCGAAACTAAACTAGTATCTCTGAATTACGCTTTCGCAGTAACTATTTTAATTAAAAAAAGTTTAAAAATCAATCCTTAAACAAATCTCTTTTTTATTATTTAATTTACGACTTAAATAAGAGCACTATCAAAACAATGGTCCTCATACTCTGGGCTCTGATAAATTAGTCGGACATATCAGTTACGTAAATGTTACGGTTATTAAACTCTATACTAAATATACTAAACATATTGAGTATAAAAATAATATAGAAGTAACACTAACTGGATAATAATATATGAATAATAGTAAAGTAAATGTTAGAACAAAATTCGTTCATGACATATATTCGTTGAATTTTGATGATAAACAAGTATTGAAAGAACAATTGTGTTATCTAATGTGTGTTTCAATCTGATGAAAACTCTCTATGTGATGTTTGACGTAGACTCTGAAGCTGAAGGCCTCAGCATAAGAAGAGAAACATATTGTCTCTACACTAAGTTAATGTATCAGCTTCTGGTGAACATTCAGAGTTAGTAATAAAGTTTAAGTTATCTGTACTGCAGAAAGCAAGTTGCATTGTCAAATCAGTTTGTCAGCTAGAGTCTATGTTCACAAGGCTCAAGAAAAGTTGACATGTTTTACAGATATTTACTCTCACCAGATCTATAGTACAAGATTACATGGAAGACGCAATGGTTAAACACGTTATATAATAGATTAAGATCTTTTGGTGTATCTATCTTCAACGTTTCTTGTACTATGAAAAAACAAAGACACTTATTCATGTTATCTCTTTAAACGGTTAGTCTTCTACTACTGCTATATAAGTTCCTGAAGATTCAAACTACATCTTCAATAACGAACAAGGAGCAAATAGAGAAGGAAAGCCAAGAAGGATAAGAGCTATCTGGATGGAGGAATAACAAGATCAACAACAAGCACCACAATTAAGTATGCAGAAATTCTATTATATGTTGTAAATTGTACAAAGCCTTAAGATTTACTAAATATTGAATATCTTAGAAATCTTAAGTGTTTAAGGTCTTTGATATGGTGATTACCCTATACCTCTGATTTTGTATCAAGTAACCTTGTTCTTTATTATTCTAAACATGTTATTTAGTAGTTTAGATAAAGTCTCTTCCTATTTGCTTGAGCATCATAGTCTCTTGATGAGAAGCTAAAGCCAAGTAAGTCTCCTGCTATATGCTAGAGCATTAAAAGTCTTGATCAGTTGTCACTAGTGGAAAAATACTTTCTTAGCAGATGTTTTTAAGTCAGTTCATCAATAACCCGACTTAAGAAACCACACAGTGGCAAATCCGTAAATATTTGAAACTTTGTTATGCCGGGTCTATGTTTAACCGACCTACAAAGATTAAATAAAAAAATATAATTTTTATTAAATTTCTTAAGTCGGTTCTTTTACTGAAATGACTTAAGAAATTTATTTATTAAGTCAGGTGTTTATTACCTGACCTAAGAAGGTCTTACAAGAATCCGGTTCGATTCTTACCTAATACATTCTAGTGAAATAAACATTATTTAATACTTAGTTAATAAATTTTAATTAAAATAATTTCTGATAACACAGTGACCTTTTTCTTTCTCTTTCTATTTCTCTTTCTCTTTCTGCGCGCAGCTTTCTTCTCTAAGTTTTTGATACCGCGAAAATTTTCACCACAACTTCTTGTTCTCTCAATCTTTCACCACAACTTCCGTTTTCAGATTTGACCATTCTCTCAATCTTTCACCAATCGCCACTGTCACCATACTCACTTTCTTCAGGTTCTCTCTTCTCTATGCGTTTTGAAATGTTAGGTTTTGAATTTTCAATGAATACATTGTAAAGAGTATTTCGTGTTTTCAAATTTGAAGCAGGTACTTGTGGAAAAATTGTTGGAGGTTTTGGTGATACTAGCAAAGGCTTTGAACTTTGCAGATTAGGTATGTTTTCATGATTATTCATGTATGGTAGTTCAGTTTCTTTGAATGTTTGATGGAGTATTGATGAAATGTTGTTGTTAAATTGAAGATGGAATTGATTTGAATTTTAGTTTGGATAGGTTTTCTAACTAGTATAGTTTTTCCTCTATTCTGCTGCTTGAGTTTTGATAGTGTTTCTAACTGGTATAGTTTGGATAAAATTCCACAAAATTTAAAAAGCTAGTATTTTCTCCAAAACTATATAAATGTAAGATTTATATAAATGTAAGATTTTTATTAATTAAAAAATTGTTTAAGGTGAAAAATAAGTTTAAAGATGTTATAGACTTTCAATCGTATAACACCGAATTTTAAGTTAATAAGCGTCCGCTTTATTGTGTCTGTTTATAATTTTAAAATCTATTTTTGAAGATATTTATTTTTACAATTTAAAGAAACTATTTCTTTCGCATTTCAATTAATTTAAAATGTGAATTTTAACCTAAGTCAGATACAGGTTTCTTTCTTTCAAAACTAAATCGGCATTTCTAAATTACGCTTTCACAGTAATTATTTTAATTAAAAACAGTTCAAAAATCAATCCTTAAACAAATCCATTTTTAATTATTTAATTTACGACATAAATAAGAGCACAATCGAAACAACGGTCCTCACACTTTGGGATCTGATAAATTAGTCGGACGTATCAGTTACGTAAATATTACGGTTATTAAATTCTATACTAAATATACTAAACATATTTAATATAATAATAATATAGAAGTAACAGTAACTGGATAATAATATATAAATAATAGTAAAGTAAATGTTAGAACAAGATTTGTTCATGACATATATTCCTTGAGTTTTGATAATAACAAAATATTAAAAGAACAATGGTGTTATCTAATGTGTATTTCAAGTATGCAGGTTCTAAAGCTTAAAATGAATGCATTCAGAATCTGATATAAGGACGCATTCTAGAGGAGCTGAGTTACTAGCTTCTGGTGGATCGGTGGATCACAATCTGATGAAAACTCTCTAAGTGATGTCTGGCATAGACTCTGAAACTGAAGGCCTCAACATCAGAAGAGAAATATATTGTCTCTATACTAAGTTAATGTATCAGCTTCTGGTGAACATTCAGAGTTAGTAATAAAGTTTAAGATATCCGTAGTGCAGAAAGCAAGATGCATTGTCAAATTAGTTTGTCAGCTAGAGTCTATCTTCACAAGGCTCAAGAAGGGTTGACATGTTTTCGGATATTTACTCTCAACAGATTTATAGTACAAGATTACATAGAAGATGCAATAGTTAAACAGGTTACACAATGGATTAAGATCTTTTGGTGTATCTATCGTCAATATTTCTTGTACTATGGAAAAACAAAGACACTTGTTCAAGTTATCTCTTCCAACGATTAGTCTTCTACAATTGCTATATAAGTTGTTGAAGATTCAAATTAAATCTTCAGTAACGAACAAAGAGCAAATAAAAAAGGAAATCCAAGAAGGATAAGAGTGTTTTACACATCTATCTGGATGGAGGAATAAAAACATCAACAATAAGAAACACAATCAAGTATGCAGAAATTATGTTATATGCTATAAATTGTACAAAGTCTTAAGATTTATTAAACATTGAATAAATTAGAAATCTTAAGTGTTTAAGGTCTTTGTTATGGTAATTACCTTGTACCTCTGATTTTGCATCAAGTACACCTTGTTCTCTATTCTGCTAAACATCTTATTTAGTAGTCTAGATAAAGTCTCTTGCTATGTGCTTGAGCATCAAAGTCTCTTGTTGAGAAGCTTAAGCCAAGTAAGTCTCCTGCTATATGTTAGAGCATTGAAAGTCTTATAAAAAAATTCTTGTACTTTAGAGTATGAGCAGAAGTCTTGGGTTTTTGGAACCTAAGCAAGGAAGTCTTGGACAGTGAGTCCGAGCAGAAGTCTTGAGTTCACGGAACTTAAGCAAGAAAGTATTAGGCCCAGAGGGCTTGAGCAGATGCCTTAGGTTCGTGGAACCTAAGTGTTGCGGTGAAAATAGGATATAAAACTATTAGTTAGTTTGAATCATAATTCTTAATTCACAACCGACTTTGATTTATCCGAAGGAAAAGGTCAAAAGAAGGAAAACCTAATTTTTGCATCGTAAACACAATGCAGGGGGAGACCTAGGTAAGGGGTTGGTTAAGCTTAGGGAAGGTACTAGCACCCTAAACTTTTGTAGTACTCTACAGGAACCTTTTGTTTATTAGATGCTTTTTTTTATTTTATTATCTGTTTGAAATATATATGAGCTAAGGGATAGAGTGACCTAACGACCTAAGGGTTAGTCCTAAGTTTACTCGGCAAGACGTCGCATCTTGTGCCTACATATCTTGACGGGAACAGAATAGAGTAATTGTAGTTCCCCTCGAAAGGGAGGTTAGAAACTTCTTGACTATGGTCAAGGTTTCAAGGGGAGTAAACATATCTTAAGGAAACGCTTACTGGAGTGCAGCGACTCCTATTTCTACGTTGAAATAGTTTGAAATTAGAGTTGACTAGATGTTCCACGGCGGGAAACCCTAAAACAGAGTACGGCGACTCTTTGACCTAAAAGCTAGGGTAAAGGGCGTTTTCGTCCACGACGGGACGCATAAGCTAAATAGGGTTTGAAATGGTCCAAAGGTTAGGACTATTGACTCGGCGGTCAAACGGCTAGACCTAATTCCTTCGGAAGAGAAAATTAACGGTAAAACATGCAAATGAAAAAATATCGGACGACAGAATTAAAATACGGAAAAATAAAGAAAACTGTAAAAACATCGCGATGATCACTCGCGTAAATTACAAGTCCCAAAAAAATTCAAGAAAATAACTGCGACAATTATTCGCATGATTACAACTGAAAAAAAATGCCAACACAAACAAATTGAATGTCAATAAGCTGAAATAAACGATGATGAAGGTTAGACGATGAATGAGACGACTTAAACAATAATTTTATTTTTTGAATTTTTATTTAAAATAAGTATTTTTTGAAAAGAAAACCAATTCAAACTTTTCTCTGAACCTCGGCAATGATGATGAATCCTTGCCGGATCTCCGAGCCGCTGTACATTGGTTTCGTCCCCCTTTTCGAAAACTGATGATGATGCTTTTATAACTTGATTGATTTATTTGTGGGCTGGATTTTTACTATCTTTCAGGCGAAAAAGATGTCGGATTTGATGCGTTTCATTTGTCTGGATTTGTTGGATTTGTCTGTTGCATGCATTTTTGTTGTGAAGTCATTGCTTGACCTTATTGCGGTTTGAACGAACTTAAGTTTGTTGATTTTGACTGGGCTGGAAATTCGTTGCTGCAATTTGGTTTGACTGTTTTTGCGTGAACGAAATTTGATCCGTTGGCATTTGCCATTCTCGTGAAAATATGTTATGGGCTGAAAAGTTGTTTGGAAATGCTGTTGATCCGTGGATTTTGTAACATCCGTGGAAAGTTGTTTACGCCGTTGGCTAAAAATATAATTTTGGATAAGTGCTTTTCCAATAAGCTTTTTTCCAAACCATCTTTTCCAAATAAGCACTTTTCCGCAAACCAACTTTTACACCAAAGTGCTTTTTTCTTTAAAACTCTTTTTCTCTCTCTCTCTCTGGTGCCTCGAACGATAAGAACAACTTGTTGCCTGGTCTAGCCAATGGTCGGAAACAAATCGGGAGCCGGCTTCGGAGTAGTCCGTTGCCCTCTTGACACGCCAGATGATGATACCATTCTGAGGGCGTCGGAAAAACTCTAATCCGATAAAATTGCTCGCTTGTTTTGATTGTAGGTTCGAAGGAAAGTCGGAGAAAAGTAGAAATCGGGACGAAGAAGTGGATTAGGACATTAGGAAAAAATTTAGGACAATTTTATTTATATTTTTTTATAATTTATTTATTTATTATTTTTTGTAATTTTTATTTATATACATTTTTTTTGTAAAGGAATATTATTAATAATAAAAATCCTTTATTTTTTTTAAAATATTATTATTTTTAGTTTGTTTTTGATATGCAAATAAATGATAAGAATAAACTTAGCAAACAAATGTTTAAATGAAAATAATATTAAAAATGACCTTAGTTTAGAAAAAAAACAGGAATGAGATGACATTATAAAAAGGAAAATGAGACTAAAACAAAAATGTCATAGAAATGAATTTTCTTTGAGTAATGAAATAGCGATTAAAACAAGATTAACTTTTTTATTTAAAAAAAATGATATATGAGCGATTTTAAAAATGCAATGAAACTAACCCGAAAGATGAAATATGATTGATTTTTAAAAATGCGATGAAACTAATTTACGAAAATGAAATATGATTGAATGAAAAAAAGATGACACATTAATTTAGAATAGAAAATGAAAACTGAAATGAAAACCCTTTTTTCTATTAATTCCTATATATCCAATTTATCCGACTAATCTCATTCCCGACATAACTTCCAATTAAACCTCGTCAACCAGATCAAACGACCCAAATTTCCTGCCCACAGCTCCAAATTCGTAAACTGACGATCGGCCGTCAACAAATGACCCTTTTACCCTTCGTGAACCAAAGAGCGTGCCACCTGAGATTTTCCTGCAAAAGTCAACCAACTGTACAACCCGATAGTGGTTAGTTAAACGCCATGCTTAAATGCAATGGGATGCGACATGAGACAACAAATCTTAGGGCTAAATTTGGGGTATTACAGTTGCCCCTATTTAAATAGCTTCACCAGATAATTTGAGCGACGGAGACTCGAGAAATCATGGTGAAAGGGATTTAAATATAGTTAACCAAAATTTTTTCCCTTAGATGCAGTGATATGCAATGCTATGGACAAAACGAATCAAGATATAATGCTGACAATACCATGAATCTAGTATGATGCGTATGATAGAACTGATAAATGCAAGTATGGAGGCGACACGACGACACAGGGGACAAACGCACTACAAGAAAATTAGAGTTTTACGACACAAATTGCGACAGTTACTTGATAACTGCCGTAACTCTAATATAGAGACGCGTTTCACGACAGTATACACCTACCGTCCTTATATTTTTAAAAGATTATTAAATATTACGACTGTTATCATCAAGCCGTCCTACAAATAAGTTCATGACTGTCTCAAGTGTCGCCCTAAATTTCATGTCCCGACTGTAGAACAACTGTCGCCCCTTAAACCCAGTAACAAAAACTATAACCAATGGCGGATCTAAATAAGTCAATGTATTTTAAATAAATAAATGACTAAAATCATTTATAAAATATAATTATAGTAATAAATTAAACTTAAAATACATAAAAATGAAAATATTATATATACTCAAAATAAAACTTTATTTTTAAAAACAATTTTTATAGTAAAAATTAAATTCAAAATATTATATCCAAAATTAAAGTATTAAAATTAAACTATATATCAAAATTTTAGAAACAATTTTTATAATAAAAATTAAATATAAAATTAAACTATATATACTCATAATCATAATATTATAAAATATCAAATAAACAAAATAATTCAATCAAAATAGAGAAATAAAAAAATTTATTAAAATAAAATTGTATTTGATTGGAAGCTACAGTCGTTATCATTCAAAATTGTCAAAATTTCATCTGTGACGGTGATATCCAACCGTCATGCTCCAAAATTTCATCTTCCCGCAAAAACTGAGAATTCTTTCCACATATTTTTCACTTCTTTTTAAGAATTTTCCGCTCACGTCCTTGAAGAAAGAGGGAAACTGACATTTTTCTCAACCTGACGCTGTCATTGCGAATCACCGTCAAAGCAACCACCATCAATTCGAATCTTTACAAGTTTGTCTTTTGAAACCCTGAATCGGATCCTGGTTTGGATTTTACTCTAAATTTTGTATTTAATTGGTTTGGATTTTAAGCATTATGTGTTAGATTTCTCTGTTTGAGAGTTAAATTTGTGTAAGAAAAATGGATTATTTATCTGTGTCACTAGTGGAAAAAAGGCTTCTTAAGTCGGTTAAAAATGACTTTTTAAGTCGGGTCCGAGCCCGACCTAAGAATTACCGACATAAGAAGTTTTGACTTCTTAAGTCGGTTGTGGACCTGACTTAAGAAACAACTTCTTAGGTCGGTTAGGCAGAACCCGACTTAATAAGTCTAGCCTGCAGAAACCATTTATACCCGACCTAAGAACTTACTTTCTTAAATCGGGTATAATTAACCGACCTAAGAAGTTGTTTTTTTTGGATAATCACACAAATCAGATGCAGTTTTCCCATTTAATAATTTACCCTCAAATCAGACTATCCAACTCAATCAACAAATTACACCAAAAAAAAATCACACATCACAGTAAAACCCCTAATTATCAAATAAAATATACCCGCAACTTATAAACAAAATTACGTATATTAATAATACTAATACACAAACAAACACGTGCATGTTAATTCTAAAGCACCAAGTACGTACTTATCAAAACATCATCAAAATAAGAAACCTTAAATATTGGCCTGAAAATATCATATCATCTTCTGAACAGCCAACAACCAACATCCAACATAGAATTGCACCTAATTTATATCATTGTCTGTACTTGCTTCAATATGTTCCAATATCATGTTTGCACAAAGTTCTTGAACATTTTTAACTTCTTCTTTTTGTAATGGATTTGAATCCTGAAATATCTAAATAAATAAATGTTGACATAAAATTAAATTAATATATCAACATAATTTTTTTAATTAATTGATACAACTTGCTAAAAATATTATATTACTTACATGTGTCCATGAACCAACAACAGTAGCAGATATAATGTTCAACATGTGAGCCATGATGTAATAGCCGCACTCATAATTAACTTGTTGCTTTTGACTCTAAAATTTATTATCAAATGTGAACGTCTATTCAATAGATATTACTCAAAAATTGTTATAGAATATATATATATGGAATTATTCATTTGTATGTAAAGTAAACAACTTACAGTGGGATAAAACCATTCTACCTTCTTCTGCTTTCTCACAGGTTGTAACTTATTACAAGCTCCCAAAGCTCTGCAATTATTTACAATTAACAAAATAAATAAGATACTTACATTTGTTTTAGAACCATAAATCATTTGATAAATTTGCAACAGAAACAAGAAACTAAAAATCATAGTATAGTAATATTACTACTTCACTTTTATACTATTTACTTACAAGTTGAATCAATTGACAAGTGTAGTATAGACTTACAATTCAATAATGTCATAAATTTTTTTATCTGGCTTCTTTCCCAAAGAACATAGAAAGGCTACTTCAAACTTCTTAGGATTAATGATGAACAACTGCCAATGATGACTACAAGAACAAAATACAATAAGTGATTGACTATAAGTGATTGACATACAGTCGTTTTGACTATAACAAGAGAAAATTCTTACTTGTTAAAATAAGGAGTAAGGTAACATTCTTTTATATCATCACACATCTTCTTTTGTATGTAGGACTGAACATTACCACACTCATTTTGACTATAAGTGAAACCCGGATCAATAAATCCATAAACATTATTGTTTCCCAATTCCATAGAGAGGCGGTATAGATATCTATAACATATTGAAAGTTATTTGCGTTATAAATGAAATTAAGTAAATGATAAATTATTAAATATACTTACATGAGCCACACTTGTAAGATAGTGATGCCTAATTCTTTTGTACCCATACACAAGTCTACAATATCTTCCCTTAGGAGCTCAATAGAGGCATATGTCCCACCAAATTCACCGCTAAACTTCAAAGTTTGATCCATATACATTGCCTTTACTACCAACTTTTGACAGATAGGTTCTGACTTTTTTGGTGGAACATCATATTTCTTAGACCGAACCTGTGAAATATAATAAAATATTAGACAACATATATATTAAAAAGGTATCAATTGTGTAAAATGAGAATAATAAATATAATGAATACCTTATTAGAAGTAAGTTGCAAAAGCCTTTTCGGCCATTGAATGAAAGTATTGGAGGCCTCACCAACCGTTGTAACCTCATTTGTGGGCACTGGTACTTTAGCATTTTCATATATCACCTTGGTAACAACCACTCTCACCATATCATTATCCAACACCTGATTGTGTATATTAGGCCCCAACTTATACACATTAGCATATGCCACTAAATGAGTATTTCCATCAACATACAATTCACATTCTTCAGGAATATCCTCTTGATCATCATTTGGCATATGCGACACCCTTGAACAACTACCCTTTGTGCTTGCATATTGTAAATTGGTATTAGGAGAACAAACAGGGTCATTTGGGTATTTTTGAGAAAAAGATGGCAAAGATGATATATCCCGCATCACTTGCTCTCTAATCTCCTTAGTAAGCTCGGACTTTATGGTCTCTATTTGGTCGTTATTCAAAATAGGCGGGGTACTAAAATGTTTACGAGAATGGGATCCAAAGAATTGTCGAATCCCCACACCTCGACCAACAGCACGAACACGACCAGGGTGCTCACCTCGCCATGTGGCTTCTGTCAAAATATCTTGTCGTCCTTGTGGGGTAAAGTTACCTTCCGACACCAGAGTATCCTACAAATATCATCAAAAGAAGTTCAAAAAATAGTAAAAACTGCATATAACCGTGTGAAGTTAGTGCATCCCGAATACAATGACTCTTCATTGTCACTGCACAAAGTATCGTACATATGAGCATGTTAAAAATACTCGGTTCTAATAGCATTGATCATGTCCTCTAGCCGATTGTCCATATCTACATCAACTACCTCTCTTTCCGACACACTTGACGTATTGTTTGACGGTTCACCGTGCCATATCCAATTAGTATAACTTTGGCAAATGCCCTCACAAACAAGATGATTTCGTATTTCATCTATTAAAAGTGGCGGCTCTCTATTCAAACAATTAACACATGGACAATAAAACTTATTATTATTAGGAAGTTTTGCACGAGCATATTGAAAAAATGCTTCCATTCCTTTATTGTATTCTGCACCTAAACGATTAGCTTTCATCCAACCACGATCCATGACTATTTCTGAAAAAAATAATCATTTCTTAGAAAAACAATGATTATTGGGAAAACAATGAGAACTATGATGCCTCAATTAAATCATTGTGTGGTAGCAATATTAAAAATAATTAAAGAACGCAAAAGAAAAAAATGGGAAGAAGTAAGGTACAGCTAAAAATAATTAAAGAACGCAAAAGAATGTAATTTTGGCTGTATTGTTTCATTGGAACAGCATGGAGCAGATACTGGAACGCCATGAAAGGTATGGCTATACAGAGAAACTACTAGTAGCAAGTGATTCATTGAAGCATTTACACCTCTTATCAACAAACTTTATGTCGACACAAAAAAAAACAGTACGCAAATGTCATGACCAAAAAACAACCATGTCCAATGTAGTAAGCATGATCAACTTACCTCTCCAAAGAAGATGATAATCCAAGTTGTTGATGGTATTTACTTGATTGAATATAAAAACATAAGTGATTGAATTCTTGCAGTTATGCCTGTATTAATTGAGAAGTTTCTTTGTTAGATATTGTGTCAAATATAGTTCTATGTATATTATGTACTGATTATTTAGAGGCTCTTTTCCATCAACTTTGTAGTTTTTCCATCTTCCTACCATGTTTGATTTCCAGCAGCAATTATAATTTCTATAGTTCTATAGATTATGAAAACGCAATTGTTTTCTAACAGCATGTTAGTTTATTAGAAATTCATGCTAAATGCATAGTTATTGAGTTTGATAGAGAACATAATCAAAGAAACCTCATTCAGGCTACTCCATTGACATGTTAGTGGTCACAAATTACCTGTACATGATACCTTTAATGCTAGTGTATACATTACCAAAGTATATAGATAAAATCCATGTCACTCCAACAAAAACAGACTCATAAATTACATTAGATATACATTGACAAGTATGGTCCACAAATTGCCTATAGTGGAAATTTTCATGATAGTTAAATTTGGATTTTGCAAATCAACATAGTAAATTTACAGAAAGTAGCTCATAATGTATCTGATAGTGCAGAAAATGTAGCATAGGTTCACACTACAACTTACCTTTAAATTATATATGTATTATTAGATTTTAAAGTTGGTGGAAGTTCAATGCAATAAGTTAAGTTATTAACAAAATGTTACAACATAGGAAGTTTGTAATGAAACTATCAGTTTGCTAGTAATGACACACACAAGCAACATATAACAGTAGAAAAACAATAGATTTTAGTTGTCAGGTAATATCTCTTTCTGCTAGCATTAAATACAAAGTGTGACTAATACTCTATTATGCCAATATCCCAAAAAATTTGGCCCTTGAAAAAAGTAATACTAGACAACAAAAACAACTATTAATTGTGATATACATAAATATAAATACAAATAAATATAAAGTTGCATATATTATAACATCCTAGGTCTACCAATGTTGGGTTTAAGGAGTTTATCATGTAAGTTTGCTTGCTGGTATTTTTATATGTTAAATGAAGATTACTACCAAAAGCATGAGCCATTTAGCATAATAGGACAGTTCTATTAGTCAGTTATTTTCTATTTAGTAAATTACCATAAAAGACAAAAGTGTAATTTAAATTTGATTAAAGGGTATTTTAAGGTGTTAATGAGCATGCTTCATTATTAGTTATGTAGTTGATTTTGTTATGTAGTTGATTTTGAAAACAGAATCCTGGCCAAAAGTGAGTTGAATCTTAACTCTTAAAGCCATTTTTTTAATAATACTATACAGAGAGTCCTTATACTATACAGTTGCTAATACTATACAGAGAGGATAGTCCTTATACAGAGAGGGCAACAGTTGCTAGTATATTCTTTTGTTGTAAGTCAACAGTTGCTAATGTTAATACTATACAGAGAGGATAGTCCTTTCCAAACTTGTTTATTTGCAGTTGCCACAACTGAGAATTAAGAATTCATTTGTGAGTTGTCAAAATCCAGCTAAATCTGTAAGTCATTCTACCAAGGAAATCCTTGATATTGCTCCAATTCAGATAGTTATTCCAGTCTATCTACAAGGTAATACCCCTAATACCAAACCTGCTAAAAGGGAAGTTGAAAATATTGCTGAAAATTGTTTAGAGATTGAAAATACTCGCATCACAAACCTTATAGTTCATTCATGCTTGTGATGAGCCCCATACGGAAGATAACATGGATAATATTTTGAATAATAATCCTGAAGAAGCCCCTAATGTTATTATTCCAGTCATATATACCTTCTTAGATGACATTCTTAATGACTATCACGTGGATACTAACGACTCTAGTGATGAGAAAAATCCAGCAAGTCATGGGAATGATGAGAATGATATTGTGAACAATGATATTAACATACCTTCATTCAAATGATGAAAAGTCCTAAGATTATATTATTAGTTTTCCTACTCTTATACTTGGTATTCTGATTAATCAGAGTCTCAATATTATAATTAGTGAAGATGGCAGTGGTGTCTATGCTAGTCCATTAAAATTCAGTTACCGCATTTTTGCCGGCACACATGTTCCAAACATGTCTCTCCCCAACAATCATTTTGATTTGACCATATATTTCAGGATTTCACTGAGTATACTAACTTGGAAGAATGCATCACATACTTGACTGAATACATCATAGCCAATGGTCCCTTTGATGGATTTCTTGGGTTCTCACAGGGTGCAACACTTTTAGCACTTTTAATAGGTTATCAGGCACGGGGAAAATTGCTAAAGGAGCATCCACCTATAAAGTTTTTTGTATCAATATCAGGATCTAAGTTTAGAGATCCTAGCATATGTGATTTTGCATATAAGGATGTTATCAAAGCTAAATCGGTTCATTTTAACAACAATATTTCATCTTAGAAAACCTATACCAAACTATACCAGTTAGAAAACCAGTTATACCAGTTAGGAAACCTATACCAGTTAGAAAACCTATACCAGTTTTACCAAACTATACCAGTTAGAAAACCTATACCAGTTTTACCAAACTATACCAGTTAGAAAACCTATACCAACAACATTTTAACAATAACATTTCATATCAAAGTTATACCAGTTAGAAAACCTATCCAAACTAAAATACAAATCAATTCCATCTTCAATTTAACAACAACATTTCATCAGTACTCCATCAAACATTCAAAAAAACTGAACCACCATACATGAATAATCATGAAAACATACCTAATCTGCAGAGTTCAAAGCCTTTGCTAGTATCACCAAAACCTCCAACAATTTTTCCACAAGTACCTGCTTCAAATTTGAAAACACGAAATACTCTTTACAATGTATTCATTGAAATTTCAAAACCTAACATTTCAAAACGCAGAGAGAAGAGAGAACCTGGAGAAAAAAAAGAGTGAGTATGGTGACGGTGGTAGAAGAAGTTGTGGTGAAAAATTTTGTTATCAAGAACTTAGAAAGACAAAACGCATACCCCAAAATGCAGAGAGAAGAAGTTGTACGTGGTGAAAATTTTCGTTATCCAGAACTTAGAAAGACAAAGTCACTGCGCTCAGAACCTATAAGAAATTATTTTAATTAAAATTTATTAACTAAACTTTATTTTAATTATATATAATATATTTTTGATAAATGTACTATAAATGTTATCTAGCTTGGTGGTAAACTTACAGTTTTGGGAGGCTAAGGTCATTTGTTCAATTCCTCATATCAACATAAATTATATTATAATTGTTTTATTTCACTAGAATGTATTAAGTGAGAATCGAACTGGAGTCTTGTAAGACCCTCTTAATAAATAAATTTCTTAAGTCATTTCAGTAAAAGAACCGACTTAAGAAATTTAATGTAAATTATTTTTTTTTATTTAATCTTTGTAAGTCGGTTAAACATAGATACGGCATAACAATGTTACAAATATTTACAAAATTGCCACCGCATCACTTCTTAAGTCAGGTGGCAGTTGAACTGACTTAACAGCCTCTATTATAAAGTATTTTTTCTACTAGTGTGTGGACGTGTCGGATCGAGTTTCTTGATGCTGAAGGGTTGCGGTAGCAAATTCTGGTATAGGACCTTTATTTGAAATCTTGTGTGCTGTTAATTCAATGGTTTTGTCCTGAGTTGATGTCAGGCTCGATTTTGTTTTCGGTGATCATATCTAGCTGCGGCGGTTGCTTTCTCTATTGTGCTTGTTGTTTGATTGAGTCCTTTGCTTGTTTAGGAGTTTAAACTATATTTTTGATACATTGTTTATAATTCAGAACAGGCTTCATAATATACTTGCGATTTAAATCGAAATATCGGGTTGTGTTATTTTAGACTAGATCTTCTATAGAATTTTTTTGAGAAAGATATAATTGTTCATAGTAGCCAAATTAGTGTTGAGATAGAAAAATGGTAAAGTGAGAATCACTGAATTCAACTACATCAGTGTTGAAATAATGCCTTCCTTGGTTATCCCAAACTCCCTGTATATTTTTCATCCTGGAGCATTAAGTAGTAAGCTCCACAAAACAAAACACATCCAATTCTAAGCATTAAGTAGTAAGCTCCACAAAACAAAACACTGCCAATTCTAAGCATTAAGTAGTAAGCTCCATAATGGCAGCAACAATGTCTCCATTGGCAACTTTGAGAGCTTTAACAGCTCTTGATCTTGGCACACTAGCTTGAGTCACCACCAACTCGATATCCTTGGGATCAACATCAGTCTCATCTACATCTTCCTCTTCCAGAGAAATACCAGAGGATTCTGGCTTCGCTCCAACATTTCTCAAATTAGGAGCTTTGGATTGTTCAGATGCCTGAGTTGGTAGCTATGAACTCAAGTCCTCAATCTTAGCTTCACCAAAAATAATGTAGGTGTTAGAAGTTGGGCTTTTGGGCATTTGCAGTATCAATCTTAGCTTCGTTAAATGTTATTCGCCGGTTATTGGCAGTATCATACACCTTCACTCCTGCATCATTCGCCCAAGCAACAAGATTTTCTCTCCACTTTATATTTTGAGAAACTGGCCATTTTAAGACAGCTGTGACCTTGTCTTTATCCATAGAAACACCTTCTCCATTCATAATGTGACCCAAGTACTCGATTTATCTAAATCAAAATTAGCATTTGGATAGCTTGACAAATAAGGTATTATCTTGCAATACTTTGAGAACTGTCGCTAGATGTCTTAAGTGTTCCATCCAATTGGTGTTATAAACCAATATATCATCAAAAAACACCAAGACATTTTCTTAAGGCATGTCGGAAGATGTGATTCATTAAACTCTGGAATGTTGCAGGACCATTTGTCAATCCAAATGGCATGACCAACCACTCATAGTGGCCATGATGTGTTCTAAAAGATGTTTTATACCTGTGTTCTGGCTGAACCAATATCTAATGGTAGCCTGATCTGAGATCCAATTTGGAACCATAATGTTTACGCCGCCACGTAGACAAGCCGGAGGAAATAGTACATTTGGACGGACGTATAAGGATTTAATGGTGGATACTGGGTACTCTCACCAGTGATGCTTCCGCCGCTTTTGCTCTGCCGCCTAACACTGCTCTTAACCCTCAAGCAATGGCTTCTCTTAAACAAGAACATGTTGATTCCTTTTCACAGGTTGTAATAAATGATAAATTTTCTTTGATTTATTTATTATAGGCTCTTGCTGGAGGTCCTTTGATTCAGGTTCGGCACTTTGCTGTTATGACTGGAGTGAATGCTGGTATCTATATATTAGAGATAGATGTAGATAGGTTAGTTTGTATGCATGCATTGGTTAGTTGTGTGTATGCATAAGTTAGTTAGAGTAAGTATGAAGGTAGTTAAGAATGTAACTAACTTCATCGCCTAACTACATTGTATAGATACTCATAAGATAAGGCTTATTTAATAACATGAATTGATCACAAAAGTATCAAGCTAAACTTGAATTACTTTATGCATGTCCACCATCTTCCTCATGCATAATCATGTTCACCAATGAAGTATGAATTCTCTCATCTAACATGGTATCATACACCTAAAGGGATCGTGTTTTTCCGCTGCGCCATCATCATCATCATCACCACTATCGTCTTCATTTCGACGTTAGGTGCAAGTTGCTTCAACGAAGCATCAGTTTTTTTTGTTCAAAAGTTTGCAGAGCAGAGAAACCGTTTTATAATTCCAATGGACAACGCTTGGCATAAATCGTTAAACGAAGAAGCTTTAGATAATGAAAGTCATATGTTACATGGTGTGATTCATTGCAATGGTTATGGCCATTTAATATGTCTTAATGGAATTGAAGGTGGTTTCAAATTTCTCAGTGGGAGAGATATCATGGATTTATGGGACAAAATCATGGACTTATGAGGACTTCATCATCCGTGACAGAAGTTCACACATAAAAGACAGTTCTTCAATGAAAATCCATCTGTTGCTGCTTCAACTTCTTCATAAGTAACCGCAAACCTTCAATTCCATCATGTAACCGCAAACCTTACACTTCAATTGCAGCACTCAGTTTCGGTGATTAATCCATCCAATTCAATTCAGATTCTAACAAGCAAGTGATTAACCATCAAATTCGCTCATGATTCCATGTGAGTATTCATATTTTTGAAAATCAATTATAGAGAATCTCCCTTTCATTTCAATGATCAATTTGATTATATGCCATTGATCCTTTATAGTTTACTCATCCTCTATCAAGAAATTTTGATCAAAATTTGATCTTTTTCTCTTCCTGCTATAAACCCCTTTTTCACCATGTTGAATAATAATGGATACAAATCAAAGCAACGTAGTAGTACTGCTAGTGGTTACATTTGCATGATTCAAGTACTTGTTATGTCTTTTACATTGATGCTAATGCTAGTGATTCTCTTTTTAGTATTTGATAATTTTCATGATAATGATAATCATGGTGTCAAAGTAAAAGTAAAACCAAGTTTAGCTTATGATTCTCATAAGCAAAAGTGGAATAGCTTTGATTCTTTGGTGAAATTGCATCCCACAAGAGAGTTCAGGAATGGAACAGATTTGATATGGCAAGTACCTGAATCACCTAAAGGTGTTCTTTTTCTTGCTCATGGATGTAATGGAAAAGCCATTAACTTTTGGGACAAATCGTCTGAATGCCCTGATTGTGTCGGTTTGCCTGAAGAACGGTTGCTTGTACTTCACGGTCTTGCTGAAGGTTTTGCTGTTATTACTATTTCAAGTGCGCATAGATGTTGGAGTTATGGAAATAATGAAGTGTTGATTGTTAAAGATATACTAGAATGGTGGATTGGTGAGAGGAAGCTTTAGAAACTTCCTCTTGTGGCTTTAGGTGCTTCATCAGAAGGTTATTTTGTATCTTTGCTTGCAACTGTTAAAAAGTTTAATAGTATTGTGCTTATGATTGCTGAAGGGATGTTTGAAGAAATAGATATTGATGAGCATTTAGTTCCTCATGTCCAGGAAGAGCTAAACCTTGCATTTGCTTACCATGAGATGACAAGTGTGCATTCTGACCGAATTTTTAAATGGTTTAAATCTCATTTGAGCTTATTAGATTTTGCAATGCTCTTTGGTGTTTAAATTTCTGTTTGACTGTAAAAAATCTATAGCATATTGACATGTATGTATTTCATTGAAAGATGAAATCAGTTTTATTCAAAGAGAATGCGGACCTATCTTTTTGTTCAATCTCAAGGGCTAGAATTTCTCAACTATGTAATACTGCCAGAATTTTTCAATATGTTCTTCACCATTGCATTGCTTATCTCCTATTTTGTCGATGATTTTGTTACTGCTTATATCAGTTTCATCCATGCTAAGAATGAATGTTGAGGAGATTTAGAATGAACCATAGATATATTGTTCATTAGAATATCATGATGTCATTTGATCCATGTTAATTACCATATTTTTGTTAAGAATGGTTTTGTGACGGTTAATAATATATGACATAGTGTCTTGGGTTTATTTTGGTTAGTTTGTGATTATGAGGCTAGAGTGTAACTTTTGTCTTTTAATGGCATCTGATTCTATTGTTGTAAATATTTGTATTTAAAGTGTTTGCTTTTTTTATTATAGGATTTGCTTTGAACTTTACTGTTGTATCTATCTATGTCTATTTTTTGAAGAAATGGATAAGTCATGGATTACTAAGCCACAATCATCGATTGCATATCAGCAAGGGATAAAAGAATTTGTTGATTTTGCATTTAAAGGTGCAAAAGAAAATGATGTAGTAATATGCCCTTGCAACCACTGTGATTTCAAAAAATCAAAGAGTAGGAGTGACATGTTCGACCACTTAATGTGGTCACCATTTCCGCAGGGATACACCATGTGGATTCATCATGGAGAGTCCTTTGTTGTACCTAGTACTAATCAAAATATGGTTGAAGATACTATCATTTTCGAAGATCTTATTCATAACATGATCAATGATGCATTTGTAGTTGATATGTATCATGCTAATGAAATACCATCTGCGTCAAATTTAGAGATTGGCCAAGAAGATTATGTGAGGCTAAGTGCAACTCAGGAAAGAAACGAAGCCAAGGAGTACTATGAATTGACTAGAGAAGGAGAACAACCTTTGTATGAAGGGTGTAGACGATATTCAAGACTATCTTTTTTGGTTAAGTTGTACCATATAAAGTGTTTATGTGGATTGAGTGAGAAGGCAATGACAATGATTTTAGAGTAGTTAAAGATGCATTTGAATATGCAAACATTCCAGGTTCGTTTCATGAAGCCAAGAAATCAATCAAAAAACTTGGTTTGAATTATGTAAAGATACCTGCATGTCCAAACAGTTGTATGCTTTATTGAGGAGAAGATGAAGAAAGGGAGACTTGAAAAAATTGCAACACTTCAAAATGGAAAAAAATGAAGTGGTCTTTGTTAACAAGAAAAAGAAAAAAAATTCCTGCCAAGGTTCTTCGTTATTTTCCATTAAAACCTCAATTACAGAGATTATTTTTGTCATCAAAGACGGCCGAGGATATGAGATGGCACGCAACAGATGCTAACAACGATGGAATGTTGAGGCATCCTAGAGATTTAGAAGCTTGGAAGAAATTTGACTTGACACATACTTGGTTTTCATCAGATCCGCGAAATGTGCGTCTTGAATTGGCTAGTGATGGTTTTAATCCTTTTGGTGTGATGAGTACAAACAATAGTATTTGGCCAGTTGTTCTCATTCCATATAACACTCCTCCATGGGTTTGCATGAAACAAACATCATTTATAATGTCAATGATAATTCCCGGAAAAGAAGCACCAGGAAATAATATTGATGTCTACTTACAACCCTTAGTCGAAGAGCTTAAAGAGTTATGGACAAATGGTGTGGATACATACGATTCTTTCAAGAAAGAGATGTTCAAGTTGCATGCAAATTTGATGTGGACGATTAGTGACTTTCCAGGTATGGGCGCACTTTCTGGGTGGAACACATACACAGGGTTTGCTTGCCCATCGTGTAACTTTCAAACTACACCTCTCCGTCTTAAAGCTAGCCATAAATAGTGTTTTATGGGTCATCGTCGTTTCCTTGATCGGAGACACAGATTTAGATTGAACAGGATCCGCTTTAATGGTGAACAAGAAATACGGAGTCCACCGAGAACATTATCTGGACATGAAGTTTTTGAACAGGTTAAAGATATTGAAGTCATCTTTGGTAAAAAGCCAGTGAAAGAAAAATCGCTAAAAAAAACATTTGAGGGACAACCTATAGAAGGTGATAGTACATAGTGTGATCCTACACTAGGTCATCCTCAACAATGGAGAAAAAAGAGCATATTTTTTAAACTTCCGTATTGGAAGGATAATCTTTTGCGCCATAATCTTGATCCAATGCATATTGAGAAGAATGTGTGTGATAATGTCCTATTTACTTTACTAAATGATAGGCAAAAGAGTAAAGACAATTCTAAAAATAGAGATGACCTTCAAAACATGGGTATAAGACCTGATCTTTGGCCTGATGAAAATGGTAGAATTTCTCCGGCAGCCTTTAGTTTAATGGGTAAAGATAAAAGGAATTTTTTAACAACTTTAAGGAATATTAGGGTGCCTGATGGTTATTCGAGCAACATTTCTAGATGCATTGGCTTAGTAAATCTCAAGGTGAATAGAATGATGAAGAGTCATGATTGTCATATATTAATGGAACAACTCCTACCATTAACCATTCGCAACACATTACCTCATGAGATTTCAGCAGTTTTGATTGAGTTGTGCTCATTCTTTAGACAATTATGTGCCAAGGTATTGAAAATTGAAGAATTGGAAAAATTGCAAAACCAAATTGTCCTTACTTTATGCCACATGGAAATGTTATTTCCTCCCTCGTTCTTCACGGTTATGGTTCACTTGGTTGTTCACCTTGTTGAAGAAGTTAAACTTGGAGGTCCTGTTCATTATCGATGGATGTATCCTGTTGAAAGGTAAACTATGTGATTTTATTTTATTGTTACTAACTTAGAAAGTAGAAATATTTTTTTAACCGATAGTATTGTGGTTCAATAATAGATACTTGGGAAAACTTAAATCGCATGTACGTAATAAGGCAAAACCAGAAGGGTCTATTGCAGAAGGATACCGTTTTGAAGAGATTCTTACATTTTGTTCAAGATATCTAGAAAATATTGAAATTAGATGGAATCAACCTGGACGTGTAGATGATGACCCTATTGGTGATATCCAAACAGGATCACGTGTAGCCGAATTATTTCCTATATTTGGAAAACCCGTGGGTGGATCTTCTTATTACACCCTAACACCAATTGAAAAGTTGTAGGCTCATAGACACATTTTAACGAATTGTCCAATAGTTGACGACTATCTAAAGTAAGTAGTTTTATGCCATATAAGTAGTTTCGTTTGCACTATTAATATTTTTTTTACATCTAATATCAAATAACCAAATAGGCAGTTCCGAAGTATTACTCAGAATCAAATGAAGCATAGTCAAAGAAGTGTTGCTGAGATAGATAAGAAGGTTCATAGAGAATTTGCTCACTGGTTCCGCAATCGTGTGAGTTTTTGTACAAAAATAGATGTTTTAATTGAATTGGATTTTAATAATAACAACACTAATTGGATGTTGTATCGTGTATAGATTTGCAACAATCTTGACAACATTCATGGACCAGATAAAGATGTTCTCATTAGCCTTGCTTATGGCCCTTTTGATAAAGTTAAAAGATTTACTGCGTTCAATGTCAATGGATTCAAATTTCGAACATTGGAACGAGATAATCTTTTAAAAACTCAAAATAGTGGCGTTTTTGGCTTGTTTGGGACACGAAGTTATTCAAGCAATAGTGATACCCAAATGCGATTTGGAGGGGTCCATTACTATGGAACATTGGTAGACCTTATTGTGCTTTCCTACGATGGCTTCAAAGTGCCCATGTTTAAATGTGAATGGGCTAATACCACAAACCCAAGAGGCATTAAGATAGATAAGTTGGGTTTTACTTCTATAAACTTTACAAAACTACTACATTATGGGGAACATGAAGATAAGGAGCCATACATTCAAGCGTCAGAAGCTCAGATGGTTTTTTATGTGGATGATGAGAATGAACAAGGGTGGAGCATACCTGTTCATTTGAAGCCAAGAGACTTGTATGACATGGGTGGAAATGATGAAATTATGTCACCCATTGAGCCATATCCATCACAAAATTCGGAACAAATTTTTTTGAATGATGATATTGGAACTTCATCAGCAAATGATAACAATAATTAACATATAGTTTTTTATTGATAAGAAATTTAGTTTGTTGGTATAATTAATATTATTGTATGAGACTTATGGTTTTTGTTTTTTATCCCTAGTTAATGTATGAGATGACATTATTACTTTATGCTTTTTGTTGTTTATCCATAATTAATGCGTGAGATGACATTACTACTCTATATTTTATTGCATAAATTATCCTTTTAATTTATTGTGTTTGCGTTATGTTTATTAAATTTATAGTCACTAATATAAATTTTTGATGTTTACTATTATTAGTGTACTGTCTTTTTAATTCATATACTTGCAGTTGAAGCCTTTTGTGAGACAATGATTTCATCATATGAGGAAATTCGCCTCCAAAGGATTGCAGAGAATAAGAAAAAGCTAGAGGCTCTCAATCTTCCAAAGCTCTCTCAATCCCTTCACAAAACATCTTCGTCTTCTTCCAAACCATCACCGGTTAGTAATAAATTCTCAATACTAGTCTATAAAAATTAATTGTATTAATTGTTGATTGATATTCACCGATGTATTTTATTTAGTCTGTGAAGGGTCGTCCGAGGTTTGTACAACCTGGAGAGCTTGAAGTAAACAAGAAGCGCCTATGTTCAACTACAATGTGCAAATCATCAATAATCCCTCCGTCAATCAAAACTACAATAACTTTTCCGCCAATCCAAACTAAAATTACCCCTCTGCCAATTGAAACTACAATAACCCATTTGCCAATCCAAACTGCAAAAGATGTTGTGGTAGAAGATGAGGATGAAGATGATGTGGTAGGAGATGAGGCTGAAGATGTTGTGGTAGGAGATGAGGCTGAAGATGTTGTGGTAGGAGATGTGACTGAATATGTTGTAAAAGTGGCTAAATCTGTGTATTGGGATGTAAATGTCATTAGTAAGTAATTTAAGGTTAAAGTATTTGTAAATAATTTAATTTTTTTACATAGTTGAGTTATGACATTAATTTGTTTACTTGTTTATGTGATAGATGAGGAAGGTTATGTTTCAAACAAACGTTTATGTGTGAAAGACTTGGTTGCAAAATCAAAGTCTGATGGAACATGGATAATACTTGAATTTGATAAGGATCATTGTGCAATAGGACCAACTTCTGGTTTGTTAGCAGGGTATTTGGGTATAATTATTAGAATGTTTAAAGACTTTCCCATAATGTTCGAGAGTTGGAAGGATATTCCAGCGGATACAAAAACAAAGTTTTATGATTCAAAGATAAAGGTATCATTAATAAACAATTACATATTTTTTAAATTAATTTCAAGGTGATTATTATTTGCTTTGCTAACTATTTTTTTTTATGGTTAGCTCCACTTTCTTGTTGATGATGGGCGTGAAAAAGAATTCATACTTGCTTCTACTGCAAAGAAATGGAAGAATGACCGACATCAATTGCTTCGCTAATTTTATAGATGGGATCTCACTTTGGAGGAAAATCTTCAAAATTATCCAATATGCAGAGGCATTCTGGAAAATGATTGGGCTGTTTTTGTTCAATATAGGCGGAAAGAAAAAACACAGGTAATATTAGTGCTTTTATTTGTTACATTTATCTGGTTTGTATGTTATCCCTATCTATAACGCATGTTTTTAATTGTTAACTATGTAGAGAATAGCTCAAAAAATGCCCAAAATAGAGCAAAATTGAAGACTCCACATACACTCGGATCTAAGTCGCTTGCAAGGAAGAAACATGAGTTGGTATGTCTAAATTTATATAGAGTTGAATGTATTACTGATGGTAAAAATAATTAATATATTTTCTTATTTGTAGGAATCGAGAGATGGACGAACATACAGTAGAGGAGAAATGTATGCAGTTTCTCATAAAAAGTCTGACGGGTCTTTTGTCAGTGAATATGCATACAATAATAATGTAAGTACACATTAATTCTTTTTAAATATTTGTTATTCTCCTTAAGGTATGAGAAAAAATCAAACCTTTTGGCATCTCTTAAAGGTGGGGAGAACGTGTCTGAAAATTGATTAAATTAGATTGAGAATTGTGATTATTTGAGTTAATTAATTAGTCTTGTAACAATAGATTGTGCTCTTTATAAAGTCAACTAATTATTCAGACAAATAGAAATAAAATATAAAATTAAGACAAGATTACATTTTATATATGATGTGAAAACATATAATTCTACTAGTTACATACTTGTGTGCCTTAGATGAGAATAGTTGGTAACATATATTTTCACTAAAGCATAACTTTTACAAATACTGGAATTCAAATTTTAAATAAATACAAGTAGTAAGATGAAAGTTTAACATGTATACAAATTTTACATAATCAAATATGTTATTGGAATTGAAACTTACCATCACAAATGCATACTGGAATTGAAATTTTAAATAATTCGAGCAGCCAATAAAACTTGTTGGAATTGAAATTTACCATCACAAATAGATTAACTAGCTAAACCAAGTTTTAAATTACTAAACATCTTTTTCATCAATACAAATTTATCAGTTTTTGCTTATAATCATTGTTTGCTCAATTTACTCTTTTTCATGTGCAGAAAAAGTTACAAGCTGCAATTAAGGATTTTATGTCTGAAAATGAGGCATTTCAGAAAGTATTTGGAAAAGAACAACATGGATATGTTCGTAGTATGGGACTTGGAGTTACGCCATCTCATATTAATAGATCTACAAGATCGACATCTTCTTCTGCAGAAAATGAAAAAATAAAGGAAATGCAGCAAGAAATTATTGAACTTAACGAAAAAAATTCAAAAATTGATGAATTGATGGAGGCAAACACATTCTTAAAGCAAAGAGACAATGCTATGAAAGAAGAAATTGAAGTCTTAATGCAAATGCAAAATTCTAGTGGAAGACAGGTATATTATTTTGATGAATTTAAAGTTAAAGCTTCGGAGTATTATTTTAAAGAATATTATTTTAATACAATTTTTTTCCAGGGATTGGAATCACCTACTGATGGTAGACGTTCATCTGAGTCTAGCTACCGAATTCCATAATGACATACTTTCTAGATTATGAACCTTCTTATTCATTTTTGGCACAATGATACTTATTGTTATAAGATTATGATTTGATATGTTTTCGGATTTTTGTATTACATGACATGATTATGGAACTTTCATTTTACATGATTATGAAACTCACGTTTTTCCGATATTATAATGTTTATTTGATATTAAGTTTTGGAATTAATTTTACTACGCTAAAAGCGATAGAAAATTTTTTTAAAAAAAACTATAAATAAAAATATTATTGTATAAATAATTTAAAGAAAAAATAATATAACTATTTTAGTATATAATAATTTAAATAAAAGAATATATTATAAAACAATATAATACAATATATGAAAATTAATAATGAACCGTCAAGATATCACATTCACGACAGTTTTAAACCGTCGCAATCAACAATGGTAACAAAAATCAAAAGGATATTCACGACAGGATTTAACTGTTGTCATTTCCAATTTATGTCAGTTCCAACCAGTCGTGAAATAGAGTTCACGACAGTTTTAAACCGTCACAATCAACAATGAAAATAAAAATCAAAAGGCTAGTAACGACGGTCTTTAACTGTCGCTATCTCCAGTTTAGATCAGTTCAAGCCCGTCGTGAAATATAACGACGGTTGTGTGTGACAGTTTTTTCAACCGTCGCTAAATAGCCCGGGGACACACGTTTCTGTGACGGTACTACAACCGTCGTAGAATGTAATTGGGGGTGGTTTTAACCTTCGTAACCTGCCAAAATAACCGTCGTAATCCATCATTTTTCTTGTAGTGACGCGACGAACAAACCACACTGGGGAACACGATGCACTGAGGAATTCTAAAGCGATGGTCAACTGGTGCGAGCCCGACCAATTGTCACTTTTAGAAAGGGAATGGTAAGAACGAGATCCTCAATGGAGATGGCACCGGTGAGACGGCCTCCACTGGGGAATATCTAAGAGTAATTGTTCAACAGGTTCAAGCGTGATCGGCTGATACTCTAGGGTAAAAAGATAAAACTGGCTCTGCACGACTGTAGGATCGATTAACAAGATATTGGAGCATTGAGCAAAGAATAACATCCGAGCTTCTGGAACCTTCTCCCTCGTGACAGGATCGGACGGAATTTTTAGGAATCCGTAGAAAATATACAGGGTAAAAACCGGATGTATGCCAAAATAAATGGACTTTAATGGGAAATGCCCTGACAAGCTTTCTCGAGAGAGAACTGCCACTTATCGTTGGAAGGGACTTATATGCCAAACTGGATAAGATCTCAAACAAAGAGGCTGATGCTTATCTGTGGATAATAGATTGATAAAATAAACTTCTTCACATATCAGGTATGTGCTCCCTGAACATGATTCAGTTTCTTCTTTTGCTAAAGGATAAAATGAACTTCTTCATAATTCAAGATTTGTGCTCTCCTGAATATGATTCAGTTCAAACCTCCCCGCACTTCACGATGAAACGGAAAATGGAAACCAAGTTGCTAGATGGAGATGGACATTTGCTGCAAGTCATAACAAAGATAGGATAAGCTCCTCAGGCGAGAAATACCGCTTATTTATAGGCTTCTCGAGTGAGAACTTCTTGTAGAGGTGGTAACAGGTAATGTAAATTTTAATGAAGATTGTAATGAAGGTTGTAATGAAAGTTGTAATGAAGGTTGTAATGAAAGTTGTAATGAAATAATGAGCTTCTTGTACGAGAAGATCAACTGTAGAGTGTAATGAAAAATTGTAAAGTGTAATGTATGTGATGATAGGCTTCTCGGCTGAGAACAGTCGCATACTGGTTGTTGCAATGTTTGTACTGTAATGACAATTTTAGTGTGATGATACGCTTCTCAGGCGAGAACTGTCGCCTATCCGTAAAGGATTGTGAAGGCTTTTCTTGAAAGATAGTGCAAAATAAATGCACGTCCAGGTATGTTCGGCGATTGATGGGACCGAAGTTAGATCTAGGATTGGGCTAGAAAGAACTGTCAAACAAGACTCCATCGAGGAAACAAACTCGAATGGGGACTACCTTATCCTAGCGCGGAAAGGTAAAATAAACAACCATCATCCACGAGGATTGAACTTTGTGGGGAAACTGGAAATAAATAAGTATTTTATGCTTAGGACTGACGATCTACTTGGAGAGAGCGGAGAAACCCAGATACTCGGCGGTAACGACAAAGGATGACGACAACTAGCAAACATGAAAATGCTAATGCGTTTGCCAAAGGGTATGCTAATGTGTATGTTCATGTGTATGAGTATGCAATGCTTATGTTTATGCATATGCTGACGAAACTGACGAGAGAAGGATAAATATCTCGACAGGAATACCCGACGACCTCTGCAATAGTATATCTATCAAAGGATAGGAAGAGTTGGTGGTAGAACCGAATCTAGCCTCAAAGTTCTAACTTCCTGGGGAGAAAATAATCCACTTGGGGGGATACGTCATCCTGACTTCCTTATGGGGACACGTTACAACTTCATCTGGAGAGTATGATGTCCTGGCTTCAAATGGGGATCCCTGACCTCTGCATGGGGGTACGATGTCATGACTTCACGTGAGGGATTGATATCATGAACCATAATTAGCCAAAGAACATCTTAGGATCGGAACGCTCGATCAATTTAACTGAAAACTACCCTGCCCTAGGTTAAAGTCAAGGGTTTTTATCGTTTGGAAAAGAAAACTCCTACTTCGAGGCTCAAAGGGGTTAACGAGGGATTATCATCCTTATATCTCCAATTTTTAGGATTTGAAACAATGTCTTATATCATCAGCAGGTTTCAATCGAAAGCATACGACAAGAGATCTGACGTTTTTGGTTCATCATCCTCCTCCCAATTCTCTATCAAGGCAAAAGATCGGGTAAAGTCGGCATTATAAGTTTACGAAAAAATATTTTTGATGAGTGAAACAAATGGATTTATTCAAGACAAGCATATGCATTGCATTACTCCAAAATAAACGATTTCGTACATGCCAATTATGCTTAATCAAAGAAAACAAAATACATGTAAATAAACAAAAATGAACAGTCTGAAGGAGTTTATGAAATCTCCGTATTCAAGACCGGCATGGTAATGGTGGTTTCCTCTGGCGGAGCCTTACTGGAGTGAGTCATCTTGCTTGCCCCAGCTAGATCTGAGCTACATCAAGAATAAAACCTTTCAACGGACGAGTCTTCATCAGAGCTACTGGCCTCATGGTTAGGCAGGGGGTTTCTTTGAACATTAGGTTGCGGATCATTGAAAGACAAAATCTTCTTTTCCATCAGCTCTCTGACAATGTTCTTCAGAGCATAACAGTTTTCCAAATCGTGATCGGGCGCACCCTCATGAAATAAACAATGAGCGGCGATGTTGTAGTTGGCTGGCAACGGATTTGGGGGCGGGCCCAAAGCTCTGGTAGTAATCAAACCTCGTTGTACTAAGTAAGGATACAACTCTATGAACGTCATTGGAATAGGAGGACACGACTTGTATTGTCTCCTCGGAGCATTTTGGCGAGGTGCCTGATTCCTCGGTTGCTGAGCGGCAGGAGCGTTGGGCAATTGTTGATACATAAGAGGAGGATAAACCGGAGGCGGATAACCAGGAACCTGTTGCATGGGATGATAAGCGGGCGCTTGTGGAGCTTGTTGGTTAAAAGATGGCGCAACAGCAGCCACATACGGCGGTGGAGCATACTGAACCGGGTAACCTTGGGGTTGAGCATACTGCGGCGGATATTGATACTGTTGCTCCCTCCTTCTACCTGAAGATACAACATGGGCCTCTTCTTCCTTCTTTTTCTGAGGATTGAAAGAAGGCTTCTTAGCTTGATCTCTTGAGCTCGAACTACCACTTGACATTTTTCCACTCTTCATAGCCAATTCAACCTTTACCCCAATGGGAACAATGTCAACAAAGTTTGTAGTCACACTACCCACCATCCTCTCATAGAATTCGGGACGAACGGTATCAACAAACCAGTCAGCTAGTTCCTTATCAGTCAATGGAGGTTCGACTTGAGAAGCAATTTCCCTCCATCTCTGAGCATATTCTTTAAAAGTCTCAGAACTTTTCTGAGTCATACTCAAAAGTTGCCTCCTGTCAGGAGCCAAGTCCATGTTGTACTTATAATGCTTAATAAAAGCATCGGACAAATCCTGAAAAGACTTGATGTGAGATTGGTCCAATGTTAAATACCACTTCGACGAAGCACCTTTCAGACTGTCTTGAAAGTAGTGAATCATCAATTTGTCATTTTCCACGTGGGCAGCCATCCTACGGTAGTACATTATCAAATGGCTTTTAGGATAAGTAGTCCCTTCATAGCAGTCAAAGTTCGGAGTCTTGAACTTTGGCGGGATAACTAGGTCGAAAACCAAACAGACGTCTCTAACAGCAGCACCAAAGATCTGGCCCCCTTCCATCTTTCTCAATCTTTTATCAATAGTAACAACTTCTCCATGAAGCCTATCACGCGGCTGGTATGCTTCATCATTATCATCAAGAATTTCATAAATGGGCTCATTGAGATAAGGTTGCACCCGAGTGTGAACATTAGCTGGTGCGAAAGTAGGAACCACTCGAGGAGGCTCAAAAGCCAAAGGTGCACCTTGCTGAACTGGTTGCATGACATGAACAACTTGTGGCACAGATGAAACGATAGGAGGTACGAAACCCTTTGGAAGACCATAAGGATATGCATTCTCAATAGTAACGACGGGTGGAGGATCTGCAACAGTAGCGTTAATCTCATAGACCACAGTAGGCTGAGTATCCATCTTTACATTGATAACTTGAAGCAACTCCATAATTGTTCCTACATTCCCTCGAAGGTCTGCGAGTTCTTTGTTGACACGATCCATTTCTCGAGCTTGGTCTTCCATCCTCTTTCGAGCTTGAGCTCTAGTATAGTATTGGTGCAGAGAACTCAGGGTGACGAAACTGGAAGGCGACAGAACCGAGAATAAGAAACCGGGAGACACATGCAATGCAAAGTACGATGCTAAAATGCAAATTGCGAATGGAATTCAAATGTTTACGAATATTGCGGAATACCAAATAAATTTTATTCATTAATTTGAAAATGGATTACAAATAATATTCTTAGAAAGGTCTTGGCATAATAGCTAAATAAAAGCTAATAATGACCCTAAGGAAGTTTCCTGTTCTGCCCCTTGCTCTGCTCTTCTGGCTGGGCCTTTTAAGTATTAGCCTATCTTCAAAAGGTAGATCGAGAGTCGGAGGAAAATAAATCCTCCACTAGAACCAAGAAAGGGTATGTTGGAAGAGTCTTCACAATTGTTGGTGATCGTATTGCCCTTGATATCGGATACCTTCAAGCGTATGACTTTAGCAACGTCTTGCTCTTTAGGATTCACCTCCAAGGAAGGGAACGGAGACGCTTCAGAATAGGTAACCCCACCAATTGAGAGTACTCTTCTAGGGTAGGCAAGAGATGATACTCGGGGAATGTAATGCAAAGATAATCTGGATCCTAGAACTGTAACAAAATCGAAAGGAAACCTTCGTCTACTTGATGTTTCAACAAAGATAACGACCTTCCTTACTTGTTTCTGAATCCTTTGTTGATCTTGAACCAAAGCTCCTAGCTTCCTTAGGTCATCTAAGTCAAGACTTTTAAAAGAATATCTCAAAGTTTTTTTTTATTGTAATTCATGGTATCCTATAATATTCATAAATAAGGTTTAAATTCCATGAAATGCAATGCAATGTGATGCTTTATGGATGCAGTGCACATATACAAAGTCCTAGGTTAAAGGTATGTGCAAGGATTTAAGGTCTACCCATCCCAATAAGGTATGTACTAAGGTTAGTTGTACCTTCCGAACAAGGTTCTAAAGAAGTGCCCAAAGTCATCAGCCCTTCCTTCGGATATTATCAACCTTCTGACTGACTCGGGGGTCGATAATATTCTCAAGAGAACCTCTTTTGAGTGTAGTATCGCGTAGCAACTATTGTAGGACTACTCCCACATAGTTCCCGCACTACGTCCTATATAAGGCTAAGGTGGTGTTAAGGTACTACGGTCCTCAATATCATAGACTCCTTTCCAGAAATAGTAAGAGTTTTCACAACTGTACTCGTTCAACCGAACTATCTTATGGAAGGGTCTCAATCGAGCGGTGATTCTCAAGTCAACTTGGTCAGGACTCACTCCCTATAAGTCTCATTGAATATATCACCATCCTATCATAAGGTCACTCAAGTCCAGGTTAGGACTTATCTCACAATAACAGGTACCCCCATAATATACAATAATATATACAAATAATTAATAAAAGAAAATATCATACAATAAACAAAATAGGGACAACCCTTAAAAATTAGGAGACTCCCCAGTGAAGTCGCCATTTCTGTTGCGGTGAAAATAGGATACCAAACTATTAATTAGTTTGAATTATAATTCTTAATTCACAACCGACTTTGATTTATCCGAAGGAAAAGGTCAAAAGAAGGAAAACCTAATTTTTGCATCATAAACACAATGCGGGGAGACACCTAGGTAAGGGGTTGGTTAAGCTTAGGGAAGAAATTAGAACCCTAAACTTCTGTAGTACTCTACAGGAACCTTTTGTTTATTGTACGCTTTTTTTATTTTATTATCTGTTTGAAATATATATATTGAGCTAAGGGATAGAGTGACCTAACGACCTAAGGGTTAGTCCTAAGTTTACTCGGCAAGACGTCGCATCTTGTGCCTACATATCCTGACGGGAACGGAATCAGAGTAATTGTAGTTCCCCTCGAAAGGGAGGTTAGAAACTTCTTGACTGTGGTCAAGGTTTCAAGGGGAGTAAACGTATCTTAAAGAAACACTTACGTGGAGTACGGAGACTCTTATTTCTACGTTGAAATAGTTTGAAATTAAGGTTGACTAGATGTTCCACGGCGGGAAACCCTAAAACAGAGTACGGCGACTCTTTGACCTAAAAGCTAGGGTAAAGGGAGTTTTCGTCCACGGCGGGACGCATAGGCTAAATAGGGTTTGAAATGGTCCAAAGGTTAGGACTATTGACTCGGTGGTCAAACGGCTAGACCTAATTCCTTCGGAAGAGGAAATTAACGGTAAAACATGCAAACGACAAAATATCGGACGACAGAATTAAAACACAGAAAAATAAAGAAAACTGTAAAAACATCGCGATGATCACTCGCGTAAATTACAAGTTCCAAAAAAAATGTAAGAAAATAACTGCGACAATTATTCACATGATTACAACTGGAAAAAAATGCCAACACAAACAAATGAAATGTCAATAAGCTGAAACAAACGATGATGAAGGTTAGACGAAGAATGAGACGACTTAAACAATAAGTTTTCCTAACAACAAATGTTCAAATTTTATTAAAACCAAGACAATTATTTAAAAAGAATTTTTTTTGTTTATTTACAAACATAAAATAAAATGAGCCTATTCCATATTTAGAAAAATGAATTCTTATTATCAACGTTATTTTAAAAAAAAAATGTTTACCTAGAATTGAGAAGGTGTTTGATTATTAAAAGAAAAACTTGACTTATAAAAACTGATAATAGGTATAGGAGATAACTCCTAATTAAAACCCAGTAAACCCCCTTAATTAATAATTAAACGAATTAGTTACAAAAATGAAATGAATTGATAATAAAATAATAACAAGTAAAAGCAAATGGAACGGATAAAAGGCTTGAAGTCCTTTGGGTTTTCCGCCAACCCTATCCTTCTCTTCTTCTTCTTGGAATGTCGGCGCCATTGTTACTTTGCTCGAGCTTTGCGCGAGCTTTTTCCTCTTTTCTTCTTCTCGTCATGATTTATTCCCTGAAAGAAAAAATAAACACACAAATCATGATTGTGACCATGGCTTACGTTTTTCATTCTTTGTGAGTTTGTTAATGCTTGATGGTTGTCGCTGATGCTTGATGAGCATGTTCGTTGTTTGTGGTTCTGGCCGATGATGGAAGAACCTGAGGCCGTTGGGTGGCTATCTGTTGACGGCGATTAGCGGCGCCTCCCGTCCGTTGACGGTGATGGTGTTGCCGTCGTCAACTCGTTTGGGTTTCGGATGCGCTTTGATTCTTTTCTTCTGCTTCTATTCTTGGCCGGAGGTAATGATGAAGAACCTTTGAGGTTCTCTGAACCTCGGCGATGATGATGAATCCTTACCGGATCTCCGAGCCGTTGTTGTTTGATTTCGTCCCCCTTTTCAAAACTGATGATGATGATTTTATAACTTGATTGATTTATTTGTGGGCTGGATTTTTACTATCTTTCAGGCGAAAAAGATGTCGGATTTGATGCGTCTGACCGGATTTGTTGGATTTGTCTGTTGCATGCATTTTTGTTGTGAAGCCATTGTTTGACCTTATTGCGGTTTGAACGAACTTAAGTTTGTTTGCTTTGACTGGGCTGGAAATTCGTTGCTGCAATTTGGTTTGACTGTTTTTGCGTGAACGGAATTTGATCCATTGGCATTTGACATTCCCGTGAAAATCTATTATGGGATGAAAAGTTGTTTGGAAATGCTGTTGATCCGTGGATTCCGTAACATCCGTGGAAAGTTGTTTACGCCGTTGGCTGAAAATATAATTTTGAATAAGTGATTTTCCAATAAGCTTTTTTCCAAACCAGCTTTTCCAAATAAGCACTTTTCCGCAAACCAACTTTTACACCAAAGTGCTTTTTTCTTTAAAACTCTTTTCTCTCTCGGGTGCCTCGAACAATAAGAACAACTTATTACCTGGTCTAGCCAATGGTCGGAAACAAATCGGGAGCCGGCTTCGGAGTAGTCTGTTGCCCTCCCGACACGCCCGATGATGATACCATTCTGAGGGCGTCGGAAAAACTCTAATCCGATAAAATTGCTCGTTTGTTTTGATTACAGGTTCGAAGGAAAGTTGGAGAAAAGTCGAAATCGGGACGAAGAAGTGGATTAGGACATTAGGAAAAAATTTAGGACAATTTTGTTTATATTTTTTTGTAATTTATTTATTTATTATTTTTTGTAATTTTTATTTATATACATATTATTTTGTAAAGGAATATTATAAATAATAAAAATCCTTTATTTTTTTAAAAATATTATTATTTTTAGTTTGTTTTCGATATGCAAATAAATAATAAGAATAAACTTAGCAAACAAATGTTTAAATAAAAATAATATTAAAAATGACCTTAGTTTAGAAAAAATAGGAATGAGATGACATTATAAAAAGGAAAATGATACTAAAACAGAAATGACATAGAAATGAATTTTCTTTGAGTAGTGAAACAACGATTAAAACAAGATTAACTTTTTTATTTAAAAAAAAATGATATATGAGCGATTTTAAAAATGCAATGAAACTAACCTGAAAGATGAAATATGATTGATTTTTAAAAATGCGATGAAACTAATTTACGAAAATGAAATATGATTGAATGAAAAAAAGATGACACATTAATTTAGAATAGAAAATGAAAACTGAAATGAAAACCCTTTTTTCTATTGATTCCTAGTTATCCCAATTTATCTGACTATTCTCATTCCCGACATAACTTCCGATTAAACCTCGTCAACCAGATCAAACGAACCAAATTTCCTGCCCACAGCTCCAAATTCGTAAACTGACGACCGACCGTCAACAAATGACCCTTTTACCCTTCGTGAATCAAAGAGCGTGCCACCTGAGATTTTTCTGCAAAAGTCAACCAACTGCGCAACCCGTTAGCGGTTAGTTAAATGCCATGCTTAAATGTAATGGGATGCGACATGAGACGACAAATCTTAGGGCAAAATTTGGGGGTATTACACTAAGCAGGAAGTCTTGAACCTGAGGGGTTTAAGCAGGAAGTCTTGGGCCTGAGAGGCTTGAGCAAGGAAGTCTTGGATTCATGGAATCTAAGCAGAAGTCTTGGACCTCATGGGTTTAAGTAGGAAGTCTCGGGATGAGGGTCTGATAAAAGAGAAGTCTTATGCTTAAGTGCATAAGCAATTGTAATCATGATTTAATTATAGCAAAAAATCTCTTGGACTGCAAGAGGACTGGAATACTCTCAGTTGGCAGAAACCAGGATAAATTTGTGTGTTCTTTATCTTTTATTTGCGAATGTTAACATTCCGCTGCAACGTATTAATCAGAATCTGAACATCAATTTAGATTCTGAGCTTTGATCAGAGGCAAAGTTAAGAAACGTAAAACACAATTTAATCCCATTTCTTGTGTATATTTCTCACCTTCAATTGGTATCAGAGACTGGTTTGTGCATAACACTTAACAGTGGTGTAGATAATTAATGATCCAATGAGAAAAATATATTTGTTAAAGACTTTCCTTCACGAAAGAGTTAAGTACCACATAAAAAATATTACATTGCCAATCCTACCATATTCAAAGGGTGACTCCACTAAATTTAATTGATGGATAAAGCAAAAAATATTTTTAGTTCATTGGTCTTAATAAAAGGTTTTAATGAAGGTCTATAGATAACCTTTAAGAAAGGTACTATTATAGATGTTGATAGTGTAGGGATAATAAAAGTCTGAAAGTCTCTCACACCAGCTCAGAAAATGCTTATTTAAATATCTTAGAGTTAGATGCATTCTGGTAGGTGCTCTATCTCATTCTGAGTATATCATCCTCATTGATGTGTCTAATGCTCAAGACTATCTTTGAATCATTGTGTTCTTATTTGTAGAGAATCATGTAGAAGCTTATTAAGTTACACTTCAAGAAGTCAAAAGTTTGAGTAGACTAAGTCTCGAAGGTTTTGATAGCATCCTTCGAAGAAAAGAAAGGGAATTAAATGATGAAAAGCTATCAAACAAACCATCCTTCCTCAATCCTGTTGAAGAAAATTCCTTTGGAATGTTTGATGATCAGGAATTGACCTTCCTTATCAAAAAACCCTTTCAACTGGCTGAATGGAATGTGATATCTGTTGATAGAAGAGTAACTTCAGAAGCTTCTGAAATTTTTTATTTCAACTGATTTCCAAAATATTAAGAACAAGGAGAAATACTACCAGAAAAATACAAAAAGAAAAATGTTAGAGATCTTCCAAGTTTATTCTAATGAAGCTAACATAGTCGAGGATTCTGAATTTGATGAAGAAAGTAATGGGGAATTTTTGGTCATTACTTCTTCTGAATAACCAATCTAAATCCATGAGTAAATTAATTATTAAAGAGAAAGAGATAACTTCCAATCTATCTTACTTCAATATTGATAATAAGGAGTCTGCATCTCAAGATAATATCGTAAGTGACTCCATTGCTCCTATGGAAATTAAAGGTGATTATATAATATATGTTAAAAGACAATTCTATGAGAAACTTTTCATTTCCTCTTCTGGTTCTGGCAATACAATGGAAATGTTTCAAACTGATTTGCGTCAATCTCTAATAGCAAACACTATCTGAATCTATGCTTGTCAAATTTCAAAGTCAAAAGATTTAATCTAAGACAATGAAATCTAAGACTCTACTAAGAATAAGATTTTGTTAATTCCATTATTCATCCTAGACTCATATTATGGAATGAATCATGGTACTGCTATCAGGTTGAGGCATAAAGCAAAAGAAAGCCTTTCAAGACTAACAATTCTGGACTCATAAAAATATGAGTACCAATATCCAAATTTGTATTTGCTGCAAATATCACAGAAGAAATGAGCAATGTATCTTCCATGGTACTTGATCAAAGGTTCTTTACAATATTAGATGGAAGAAGAGCCTACATCCCAAACTCAAGTGCTAAAAGCATGGAGTTTGGTGAAGAGAGTGGAATCATTAGTTTAAACGCCCATGAATCAGAATCCAGAAAAGATAGTATTCAGATTCCATGGTCAGATTTGAATACTCATCTGGAGCATGACCAAGAAAACAAAAAAAAGGTATGTTCTGTTCTTTCCTTGCAAAGTTCTTGACTCAATGAAATATTTATGTATGAATGAATATAAAGTCTCTGTTAGATCTCTACAGAAATACTTTTTAGAATCTTCAAAGATCATTAAAAAAAAACTATGTTGTATTTGTCTATACTGAATATGTCATTAACTAGATTATAATCATATTTATGGAATCATTACCTTCACCTTATGTGATGCTACTGCTACTAGTTAGTTTTCAAAAAACCAATTCAATATTCATTAATTAAGCACGACTCTAGTTCCAAGAGAAAAAGCTTGATTCTGAATAAAATATCAAGGACAAATGACTTACAGAAGATGTCTCATTCGAAGTCTAATCCTACTAGACTATGATGACATATATCTTCTGAAAATTGTTAGTTTCTAAGATTCAGAAAATGAATCTTTAGTTTTGATAAAGCAATTTAAGTAAAAATCTTTTTAAAAAACAACTTTGTTTACTTTAAACTCCATAAAGTTGATTATCATTTGGTGGACTCAAGAAATCTGCTGGGTAAGAACCTTAGGATAATCATATTTTCTTTTATATATTTCTATTGTCTATATCCCCTGTCTTTGTGAAACATCATTTCGTGTCTTCTTTCTGTTCTTCTGACAACATTCTTATCCTTTTTAGTTTTTTTTATTGTTTTCTTCTGTGTTGTTCAAAGCAAACTTGAGATGAATTCTCTAGTCAATTCTCCTTTGAATCAACTAGTTGTCATCAATGAAAATTTTATGGATTTTAATGAGCTGCTTAAGCTTGTTTTTAACATTCTGAAGATTGTGTCTGAACAAGGTTAGAATGAATACTTTGATATGTTATGTGGTTTCACTTATCCAATTATTGTCAAAGAGTTTTGGATTAATGCTTCCATTGTTGAGTTGAATTCTGAGTGTGTTATTCTTTCCAAGGTTTCTGGTGTTTCTATAACAGTTACCTCTAAGCCAATTGCTAATGTAATCAGGTGTGAGAAGATTGGAGAAATTCCAGGTACTTTTGTGGATCCATGAAACATCTCTCAGGTCTCAAATCTTCGTCCTAATGCAGTTATTTGGAATCAGATTCTGAACTCAAATTTTCTATCTTAAGACAAACATCTGGTCCTTGTGGACCCTATTAAAAAAGATTTTCTACTTCTTCTCAATTGCAACTTGTAGATTGATCTTCCTCTAGTTATGTTTGACTATTTGAAGAAGACTCTTTCATCTTTTCACAAGTAAAAGATATTATTCATTCCTTATGGAAGAGTTCTTTCAGAACTGCTGATCCAACATAGAGTTATCATAAGTTCAGAGGATGATTCTTCTAAAATATGGAGAGAAAATCTTGAAGCTATCTATGAGAGTTTCTGATGTTTGATTTTTCAAATATATGCTTTGTAATTGTTAAACATCTTGTATAAGCAGTCTTGTTATTAAAAATTGTTCTTGTTCTTGTTCTTGTTTAAGTTTTTGTTTGTCTTAAACATCTTATATATATATGACGTATCATGTGAGAATGCCATTTTTATGTAAGAACATGAGAATGAATCTGAATCATTAGATTTTAAAATAAATGGTAGTGATTATGTGTGATTTTTTCTCTCTCCTCCATTATTAAAATAAATGATGAAAGAGAGAGAGAAAAAAAGATACATAATCTCCACCATTTATTTTAAAATCTAATGGTTCAGATGCATTCTCATGTTTTCATATTAAAATGGGATTCTCACATGATACATCTAATGCAACATCATCATCTATGCTACACTTACTTTATTCTCATGTTGACCGCCCAACATTTTGTCTTGTACAACATTGCAGGTCTTACTACAGTTCGATAAAAGTTTTCCGTTCAACTTCAGTAGTACCTATGTGTCACATAAAACCCATGAAGCCCTCTTTCATTTCAACCATTAAGCTTGAATTTGAAGGTTTACAACTTGTATTTCTCCATCTATTTGAATTATGTACCTGAGATATTTAAATTGTGTGACTTTTGTATAATATGTTCTCCAACTTCCACCTCTAGGTTAAAAATAGTTATTTTTTATTGAACCTACATTTAATATATTGCTTCTTACTTCTATTTCGGAAAAAACAATGCATTTGTTAAGGTTGTCTCCAAGTCTTTAACCACTCATTTAAAACCTACTTCGACACTCTAAGTAAGACTATGTCATCTGCAAAAAGCATGTATATCGATTCTAGCTCTTGGATGTGTTCCATGAGTCATGAAAAAATTAAGGCAAAAGGTAGGGACTTGTGGTTGAACCTTGATGCAAACATATTTTAATGGGGAAATCGCTTGTCTCTCCACCCTATGTTCCCACACTAGTCGATACCCTTTCACACATATCTTGGATAACTTGAATATATGCAATCCTTACCCTTTTTTTTAAATGAAATCTCTCTATGAAACATCTTCTCAAAATCAATAAAAATTAAGTGCAAATCGTGTTTGTCAATCTGATACTGCTCTATCGAACGTCATGGTAACTAGAAACTCAAAGATATATTGATAATGTTGATTTTATTTTGGGTTAGCAACTAAAGTAATATATCTATATAAGAAAAGTATGTGTTATAGAAAACACATACTTTCCCTTTCCTATTATTATGCCACGTCACCAAATTGAGAGCATTTTGTGTCCAAAATTTACTTTATGCAACCAACTAATGCTGCCAGTTTCATTCTAACTAAACGTTCATTCTTTTTTCTCTTACTTCTTCTCTTTCTATAACCAAACCTTCTTTCTCAACCATATATCGCAAATTTTTGCTTCTTTTTCCAACCATGGATGCGTTTGAATCTCTTAATATATTTATTGTCCTATCAATCTAATCACTTCTTACAATGTTTCTCCTCTCTCTTCCTAGCACGATGATGCCTATTATTTTCTGCAAAACACCATTTTCCCACCATTTATCCATTTTTCTTTATTGGACCCATTCATATATTTTCCATTACATTCGTCTTTCATTCTTCTTTCTTTGTTTTTGTCTTTCCTATATTGTCTGAAAATGGCGCGCCCTTTTGAGTTGATAAAAATAGCTGATAAGAAGGAACTATGAAAACTTATTATGAAGGTTCATCACATATGGACAGTCTTATCTAAAAACAAAGAGAACATCGAACTCGTCTTGATTTATAAAGAAGTAAGCTGATTTTCAATTTTTTTAAACTTTTCTAGTTTTCATTTTTAGGTTTTTGGAATACCCTAATCTCATATGCAGATTTTTTGGAATACGCTAACCTTATTTGTTTTTTTTTATGTTTACGTTTTCAACATCTTGGTTGTAAATATTTTTGATACCTATTTTTATGGTTTTTATTCTTTTGGTTTTTGGAATACCTTAATATCATTTGTAAATATTTTTATGGTTTTTATGTTTACAATTTTAACATCTATTCTTGAGGTCTTCTTTGTTTTATTGTAGTCTTTAAAATCATTTTTTCGTTATAAATACGATACATTTTCTTATGCAACTTTTAAAATATACATGCTACTAATATTCATGTCATCATCCCAACGTTCTATATAGTAACATTCGATTTGATCCTATTTGCAATAACACATACACAATCACCAACTTTCTAAGTTCAAAATAATGACTTGATGTTCAAGACAACTGACCATAAATATATCCTCAAGTTTACTAGTGGAACTAGGATTTTAGATGTCAACAAACATACAATACCCGATCTAAAGTTGCACTTCAAACATATTATTTCTAAAAAATGGAAAAGGATAGCTTAATAGGTAAACTTTACTTTAATCCATTCCCAATTCCTGTTTTGCTTTATATAAAGTTGCAACATTAAATCATTTGCTAATATTATGATAACCATTTATCAAATGTTATTGGGATGGTTGATGACATTGGCTACACCCAATCTCAGCCATGAAGTAAAAACAACAGGTCAATTTAATCTTGGAGCATTTAGGTATGCATTCTACAAATTATTTTTTATATTTATTTCTTTATTTTCACAATCTATTTTTTTATGTATTCAAAACAAACATTTACTAATATCATATTTCATATTTTTTACTATATTTTGACACTCTACGTTTTACAGTATTTCAAACAAACATTTACTAATATATCTTCCATAATTTATTATTCTATTTTTACTCTCTGTGTTTGACTGGATTTCAAACAAACATCACTACGCCAAAAATGATTTTTGGCAGCACAGCAAAGACAACGCTTTTATTAAAAGCGCTGCTAAAGAGTAAGGAAAAAATAAAAGAAAAAAAAGAGCTGACTTTAGATAGCGCTTTTAGAAAAGCGCTGCTAAAGGTGGCAGTTTTGGCTTACAATAGAAAGCGTTTTATAAAAAGCGCTGCTAAATGGGGGCCCTACGAAAGCGCTTTGGAAAAGCGCTGCTAAATGGGTGACCTACGAAAGCGCTGCTATATGAGTAACCTACGAAAGCGCTTTCTAAAAGCGCTGCTAAAGGTGGCAGTAAAAGAAAGCGCTTTTTCTAAAGCGCTGCTAAAGGTGGCAGTAAAAGAAAGCGCTTTTTCTAAAGCGCTGCTAAATGGGGTACAAAAGAAAGCGCTTTTATAAAAGCGCTGCTATAGGTCTTGCCTAAAGCAGACCTGAGAAAGAGCTTTTGTAAAGCGCTGCTAAAGGTCCATGCAAAAGCGCTGCTATATGTTTAAGTATCATAAATTTAATAAAACTCATAATTTTCAAAAATAGAAGCAGCCGAAGTTTAAACTCTTTCGTTCCCTCGTTCCCACTCACGATAAACCCTACACCCTCCGTCGACCACTTCCATCCGTTGCACCACCGTATCGCCTCCGTCCGTCCGATAGGTCCGTCGTCTTCTTCGTTTCCGCCGACTGTCATAGTCCCTCCGTCCGCCGCCACCTCCTCTGTCCAGCCATTCCACCATTTTTAAGGTATTGAAGTTTTTTTAAAATGTTACTTTTACAATTCATAGTGTGGCTTGAGAATGTTAATATTGAATTTTTTTTGTTCTTAAAATGTATATGTCAATATTGAAGTTAATATTGAAGTTTTTTTGTTCTTGATGTAAATGTATATGTTAATGTTATTGTTGTTGTTCTTGATGTTGATAATGTTGTAACAAGAATGTTGTTGTTGATGTTGTTAGTGTTGTTCTTGATGTTGATAATGTTGTAATGAGAATGTTGTTGTTGATGTTGTTAGTGTTAATGTTGTTGATGTTCTTGATGTTGTTGTTATTGTTGTTGGTGAAATAATTTTGTAAGTCAATTTTGTATATATGTTAATGTTTTTGTTGTTGATGGAAACTTGAATTAAGTAACGATAATGTTGTTGTTGATATTGTTAGTGTTGATGTTAATGATGTTGATGTTGTTGATGAAAGCAAATGAATTAATTTTGTATATATGTTAATATTTTCGTTGTTGATGGAAACTTGAATTAAGTAACGATAATGTTGTTGTTGATGTTGTTAGTGTTGATGTTAATGATGTTGATGTTGTTGATGAAAGTAAATAAATTATTTATGTCTGTTAATTTTGTATATACGTTAATGTTGTTGTTGATGAATACTTGAATTAATTGTCGAATGTTGTTGATGTTTGAATATTCGCAAATTACTTGTTGAATATTGTGATTTTGTTGAGTAATTTATTGAACTTAAGTGATAAAGTGGTTATATTAGGTATAACAACTAACTTAGTGAATTTGTTATAGGGGTTACCTGTGAAGAGAAAGATTGTGATCGTTTCCAAGAATCCTACTGTGTAGTTCTAGAAGTTGGTGATATCTCTACAGGTGCTACAGGTATTCGCTTTTTTTGTTTAGCTTTCTTAGTTTAGTTTAGCCTACTTAATTAATATGGATAAAAAATGGATGTCTTCTAATCGATTGTCAAAAGAGTACGAGAATGGGGTATCAAAATTCGTTAAGTTTATTGCTGAACACGCCAAAGACCCAAGTAGGATGACATGTCCTTGCTTAGGTTGCTGTTATGGGCGTCGGATTGACGCAGTTCAGTTGGAATCTCATATAAAGAGACATGGAATTGATCGAAGTTATACATGTTGGACATTACATGGTGAGATAAGTAACGAAAATTTTGAACCGGGGGATAATACGACATATGCTTCAAATGACAATGGCAGGGATACATATGATTGTGGCCAAGTCGAAGAGATTGCAGAAGCACTTGAAGAAGATCTTCAGGATTGTCCCAATATGTTTGAGAGGTTGGTAAGCAATGTAGAGAAACCGTTGTATAAAGGTTTCACTACTTTCACAAGATTGTCTACAGTATTAAAGTTGTACAACTTAAAGGCGGGTAATGGATGGTCAGATAAAAGTTTCACGGAGTTATTAGCCCTAATGAAAGAGATGCTTCCGGAGGATAATGTTCTTCCCAATCGAACCTATGAAGCTAAAACAAATGTTATGCTCTATTGGCATGAGCTATGATAAGATACATGTTTTTCCAAATGATTGCATTTTGTTTCAAAATGAATATGCATCATTAAACGAGTGTCCTAAATGCGGTGTATCTCGGTATAAGAAAAAGTTGTCACCAGCAAAAGTCTTATGGTATTTTACTATAATTCCGAGATTTAGACGCATGTTTCATAGTGAAACAGATGCAAAACACTTGGCTTGACATGCAAATGATAGAATTATATATGGGAAGTATCGACATTCGGTAGATTCACCATAGTGGATGAAAATTGGTAATGAGTATCCTGATTTTGGAGAAGAAGCTAGAAACCTTCGCTTGGCATTATCAACTGATGGAATGAATCCGCATGGTCTACAAAGTATCTCACATTCCACATGGCCTGTAATTATTATGATTTATAACCTACATTCATGGCTATGTATGACGCGTAAGTACATGATGTTATCTATGTTAATTTTTGGCCCTAAACAACCAGGGAATGACATAGACATATACTTGACACCTTTAATCGAAGACTTAAAGAGTTTGTGGGAGAACGGTGTGGAGGTTTATGATGGATATAGGAAAGAAAGTTTCAATTTGAGGGCGATGTCGTTTGGCACAATTAATGATTTTCCAGCATACAGAAATCTATCAGGGTATAGCATTAAAGGTCAATGTGTGTGTCCTATCTGTGAAGAAAACACAGATTGGACGCGATTGGAATTTGGTCAGAAGAATGTCTTTCTTGATCGTGGATTCTTAAATTCTAATCATCACTACCGTGGGTGGAGAAAAGCATTCAATGGAAATTCAGAATAAGGTAGAGCTCCACCTACATTGTCCGGTGAACAAATTTTTGAAAAGGTGAAAGATGTGAGTACTAAGTTTGGCAAGCCTTTTGCTCATACGCTTGTCACGCGTGGGTGGAAGAAGAGGTCAATTTTTTTTTGTGTTGCCGTATTGGAATTCGTTGTATGTAAGACATTTTCTTGATGTTATGCATATTGAAAAAAATGTATTTGAAAGTGTTATTGGTACGTTACTCAATATACAAGGAAAGTATAAGGATGGCCTTAAAGTAAGAAAGGGGACTTGGTAGCGATGAGAATAAGAAATGAATTAGGACCCTTGAAGAAAGGAAATAGAACATATCTACCACCTACTGCTTATACTTTATCTAGAAAGGAGAAAAAGATATTGTGTAAGTTTCTAAGTGAAGTTAAAGTTCCAGAAGGATACTCTTCAGATATTAGAAGACTTGTTTCTATGAAAGACCTCAAGTTAAAGAATTTAAAGACACATGATTACCATGTTATAATGGAACACTTTCTACCAATAAGTATACGTTCTATTTTTCCAGAAAAAGTGAGAAGCGCAATAACTAAATTGTGTTTTTATTTCAGGTCAATTTGTAGTAATGTGATCGATCCTGCGATCTTACCAACATTGAAAAAAGAAATAGTTATTACTTTATGTGAGCTTGAAATGTATTTTCCTCCATCATTTTGTGACATAATGGTACATCTAGTTGTTCATCTTGTGAAAGAGACACAATTGTGTGGACCAACTTATATGAGATGGATGTACCCTGTTGAACGTTATATGAAAATATCGAAAGGGTATGTGAAAAACCGAAGTCGACCAGAGGGTTGTATTGTTGAACGATACATTGTTGAAGAAGCGATTGAGTTTTGTACTGAATATTTGTCCAATGTTCAATCCATTGGCCTCCCAAAATCTCATGTTGTTGAAAAAATAGTAGGAATACAGTTAATCTGAAATAAAGTTGTGACAATTTCAAGGGATGAACGAGAGCAAGTGCATTTGTATGTTCTGCACAATGACATTGAGGTTGAGTCGTATGATGAAATGCACAAGGACGTTCTCCGAAGTTTAAATCTGAATAGAAATGAAAATTGGATAGTACGTGAGCACAATCGAAGTTTTTTAACATGGTTCAAGGATCATATATTTTCAAAGTTTTATTCTGATCCCGCTTCAATAACAGAAAGGTTGAAATGTTTAGCATATGGTCCAAGTTTGCATGTGTTTTCTTATAGCGCATACGCAATTAATGGATACACATTTTATACCAAAGAACAAGATGATAAAAGTACAATGCAAAATAGTGGTGTCATTGTACTTGCTGAAGCAATACACATTTCAAGTGTGAAGAACTTAAACCCCAAATATGAGAATCTATCGTATTTTGGGGTTATCGAGCGCATTTGGGTGTTTGATTATGAGAAGTTTCAGATTCCTATCTTTGGATGCAAGTGGATTGAAAATAATAGTGGCATACGAATGGATAAGTCAGGATTTTTACAAGTGAATCTTAATAAGGTGGGGTACAAATATGAGCCTTTTATTCTAGCCACGCAAGCTAAACAAGTGTTCTATGTCACTGATCTGACAAGTACACAATGGTTTATAGTTCTTTTTTCCAACAAAGTAATCGATGATAACATTGGAAATCAGGGTGATGTTGATGTTAAGAAGGAATCTTATATTATAGATGATCAAAATGAGAATATTAGAGCGGACAAATCATATATTAGAAATGATCATAACGAGGAAATTTGGATCAATCCATCCGTCCGTGTTGTTAAGAGACAAGTAAACCACGTTCCAACGAAGAAAAGAAAGAGATGTTAGTGACAAAGGTACTTGTAAAATTACATATTATATCATTCAATAAAATTACATATTATATCATTCAATAAAACTACATATTATATCATTCAATAAAATTATATATATGTTTTTCTTATTTATATATTTCTTATTTATATGTTTTTCTTTTCATATATATTTTTCATTCATTTCATAATTGGTTTTTTCTGAATTACAGGTATTATGGCTACCAACGAGGAAAACTTGCATGATACTTCTAAACATGATGGAAACGAACCAGCACAAGACGTGGAAGGAGATATTACAAGAGGAATAACGATTATGAAAAAATCATCCGTGTGAGAGATAAAGGTATAAAGTATGATGTGTATTGGAATGAAACAGATCAATTAATTGAGCCTAACAGTGTGATGCTGACAAGTTACATTGGAGCAGTTGTTCGTTCACAAATTCCAATACTTGCGATAATTGGAGAATTCCTTCGTTAAAATCGGCTAAAGACAAAATTTGGAGCGAGATACAGGTATGATATCCGATATTTTTTAATTATGTCAACGGTTATGTCTTTAAATTACTTATACTAACATACTATATGTATGTTTATTTGTTTGCAGAGATCTTTTAATATTGATGACGACCGGAAAAAATATTCTCTTCAATTGGCCGGAAAACGACTAAGAGGATTTAGAGCGTTTTTAACAAACAAGTTTCTTAAAGATTCTGATGGAAAATTTGTCGAATCAGAGCGTCCAAAGAAGTATGCTGATCTGATTTCAGTTGAAGAATGGGAAACATTTGTTGCCATGCGAAGAACCCAAGAATTCCATGTAATTCTAAGTTATCATGAATAATGTATAATATATATACTTCTTCCACATGAGTTATGATATGAATTAAACTTGTTTTTTCAGGTTGTGAGGGACGTAAATCGGCAACAAGCATCAAAACCCGCGTATCCATACAAAAAAGGGCGTCTGGGATATGCACGGTTACAACAAAAAATAGTAAGTATATATAAATGTTTTAATATGATATAGTTAGAATACGAGGAAAGTGAAGCTTAAGCTTCTTATCTGTCTTAATGTGTAGTTATAAGAGAAGAAAAGTGATGCAACATCTCTTCCGGACCATGCTTTGTGGAAGGCTGCCCGTGTGGGTAGAGATGGAGTCGTTCAGGAAGAAGTTCAACAAGTTTATAAGCAATGTGTACGTACAACATTAGTTCTGTCATAAACTCAAAAGTGTATAATATATTTATGATTTTATCTATATTTCAAGAGAGTCTATCCCAGACTCTAACTGCAACTGAGAATGATGATTACAGGAGCGTACTGACTCGAGTGTTAAATATTCTTGAGTATTCTGGGCGTATGAGGGGTAAGGGATTTGGTGTCACTCCAACAAAATTGTATAAGCAGCCAAAGAATAAAAATCCTAACAATAAACAAGTGATGGAGACGTTGGAAGAATTGAAAGCTCAAATTCGTGAATTGCAAAAGGACAAAGAGAGATACATGTCAGAAAGGCGCGGTCCAGAGTGTAAAGATACTAGTGACAAAGATAGTATCAATTGTAATTTTCCGCAGAAGCTTCCAGAGGTAATTATATATATTACATTGAAATTAATTTAGCACAATTTTCTTAATTGACACATTAACCATATTCATTATTTGTTTAGGGAATTTCACCTTGTCGCCTATATTTATCGTCACTGACTTATCGCATGGTTGACAAGGGAAAAGTGCATAACACTTTGGGATACTTACTTCACCATAAACCGCTCCCTGCTGGATTTTTGAAAGTATCGGTTGATATTGCTTTAGAGGGGGTGCGTTGTTGCCTATACTAGATGTTGTTTCGGATGTAACAGTGGTGGGAGTCGCAATAGGATCGTATGTTGCATGGCCGTCAAATCTCATTTTCATAGATGATGAGGTAGGTTGAACACCATTATGAACCTTGTAGTATTCAAATGTTTTACGACCCATACATGTATGTTATTCTTACATTTACGTATCATTTATTTATATGATTATCTTAGACTCCTACAAAATCCAAATCAAAAGATAAGGGAATTGTGTGGGAAACCGAGTCAGCTGCATCAAAAAAACAGGTACTACTACAATTACATGATGATCTTATACATTAACTATTAACTTATATGACTTTTAGGTTCATGCTCAACAGTTGCCACAAGTCAGCAAGGGTAAGATGCATGAATCTAGCAAGGTGCCTAACAAAAAAAACGGCCGAGCCAAAAAAAGCATATGTTCCTCGATTTAGGTTATGCCTTGAAACATATGTAGGAACAACAAATGTGGTTGAGGGTGGCATCCGTCAAATACCTATGGAGGAAGATATTTTCGGTTTTGAATATGCCGAAACAATTGCTAAAGAGGACTTGGACCAGATTTTCCAACATTCTGAATTGGGCATCAGTGTTATGCATTCCTACATCAGGTACTACGTTCAATTTTAATTAAATAATTGAACATTTTATTTGCTCATTTAAATGAATATTCCAATGTTGATTATGCTTTTATTTAAGGTTCTTGTATGACAAGTTGTTGGTCCCGCATCAATTGACTTCAAGATTCGCATTCTTATCGGCTAGTTGTGTCAACTCACGATTAATGGATCACACTCCAGATGTAGTAAGATATTACATAGTCCAAGCGTTTATAGCCGCAGATATAGAGAAGTTGTATTTTTTGCCATATAATCTGGCCACGGGTTAAATTTCATTCTAAATTCATTTATTATAATTATTCATTTTTTGCCATTCTATATAACATTTCCGTCTAAACTTTTGTCTTATTTTACAGTGGACACTGGTTGTTGGTTGCGATTAATCCGATGAAAGAAATAGTGTATTATCTGGATTCATTGGATGGTGATCAAACAAAATATTCTGATATGAAGAATATGGTTGGTACGTAAGTGATGAGATATATTGTTCTGAATAATCATCTTTATTTATTATGTGAGATTGTTCTAAATATTCGTTTATATTATGTTAGAGCTATACAAATATTCCGATCACAAAGACAAGCAACAATGCCAAAAAGGAAGGCTAACAACATTAGTTGGATTAGAGTGCAGGTATATTTTCACAATTTTGACTATTATAGTGATTCTACTTGATAAAACTAGTTAAACTATATATCCTGATAAATATTCGTTTGTTTTTTCATGCAGATATTTTGTATTGAGGTTTATGAAGGAAATTATTCATTCAGGTCAAATAGAGATTTCAAACATGGTATGGATTTATAACTTATATGATTTATTTTAATATTTAACTGATATTTCATCTGAGTAATTAGTTTTAAAACTAAATCATGCATGTTATGTTATATTATGTAGTACTTTGATGAATTCAAGTGTGATACTTACTCGAAAGACAGATTGAAAGAAATTAAGGAGGAATGGTGTCAATACATTCTTGAGTTGAGAATTGTATAAGGTATATATTGTCAAATATTGATGCGGGATAATTATATTTCTGGAAGTCGTGTGTAGTTTTGGAATTATATGTATAGTGAATGTATTTGTAAATTTATCGGCTTTGTAATTATATGTATAGTGACTGTATTTATGAAGTTGTTGTGAGAATCGGCTCGTGTTGAATTATAAGCAGGTTTATGTGTTGAATTACAATGATTATGGTATATATAAGGTCAAAGTGTTGAAATAAAGGTTTGTGGTGAATGTAATTGTTATAAGCAGGTTTATCGAAAAAAAATATAAAAAATGGTGCAACATAATTCAACAAAAATCGTTTCTAAAAAGTATGAAAAATAGACCGCGCTTTTACCAAAAAACGCTATGAAAAAGTAATTTTAAAAAAAAATTCAATGACGTGAAGGAAGGACAGCGCTTTTCTTGAGAAAGCACTGCTAAATGGGGGTGGGGGTATAGAGAACGCTCCAAAAAGCGCTGCTATAGGGGGGGGGAGGGGAAGGGAGGGGAAAGACAGCGCTTTAAAAAGCGCTGCTAAAGGGGGGGTATAGGCAACGCTTTTCTTAAAAAAAGCGCTGATAAAGGGAGGGAATAGACAACGCTTTACAAAAGCGCTGCTATATGAGAAATCTGCAGCGCTTTACAAAAGCGCTGCTATATGGAGGGGGGGAATAGAGAGCGCTTTTTACAAAAGCGCTGCTAAAAGTGGGCCTATAGCAGTGCTTTTTCCATAAAAAAAGTGCTGCCTTTACTTTTAGCAGCGCCACTTTAGACAATCCTTTTAAGCGTTGCTAAAGGAAAAAAAAACGCTGTTAAAAGTCTTTTTTAACATAGTGCATGTGCTAATATCATTTTTCATAGGAGCAACACAATCAATTACACACTTTGGAAAGCTTATGCATTAAATTTTCTGAAATTTTCTGAAAATAGAAAAGATTTGTCACCTATTATCCTTGTCTTACAATATGCAAAGATCAAGGAAGAAGGTATATTTTATTTCACTCAATACAATGTTGGATAAGACCTTGGCTCTCAAAGTTAAGTGACAATCTAGATGGATAATTCTGTAATTATTGGGAAATCACATTAGAAGATGTAAAGAAATTATTGGAGTACCCATATTCTCCGACTGTTAACGATCCCAACTCATTTATGGTATTATTCTACGAAACTTTATCTACCATGATTTAATATTAATCCTTCATATATTATGTATTCATATTTTTTCTATAACACTTAAATCGAAGAAAGCATTGATGAAGAAACGATTAGGGATGAGGAAAATGTTTTTGGTGTACGCATTTATATAGATTAATTGATAGCACAACTCGGATCTTATTTATAAACTCTTCATCTATTTAATAATTAACTGAAACTATTTTAATTTTTTTCTTTACTTTCCTTTTGGGATTTGGAAATAACGTCCAAACAACATCCTGAACCTATCACCCCAGTTAGCCCTCCCATGATGTATTGCTAGTACCTCCCATGATGGAGAAATCCTTTACAGCGGAGCGGCAATTAGTACCAAAGGCGAAATTCAACTCATTGATGGTTGGATAGTATATTCAAGAGAAACATGGCACATGACTCCACGACGAGATTGATTTTGCACTTACGAACCTATCTCGGAAGGGCGTGTATTTATTGGGAATGAGCATGCTTTGGAAATTGCTGGAGTTGGTACTGTCAAAATGAAAATGTATGATGGTACTATCCGCACACTTCAAGGGGTACGACATGTGAAAGGATTGACGAAGAATTTTTTGTCTATTGGGCAGTAGATGACCTCAGATGCAAGACCCATGTTTAAGGTGGGATCCTGAAAGTGGTGAAAGGTTCGGTAGTAGCGATGAAAGCAGAGAAGTTCGCTGCAAATCTATACATGATTTTGGGAGACACGATGAAAGGAGCAGATGCATTAGTAGCAGATGGAAGCCAGAAAGAAACAACGATGATATGGCAAAGCAGACTAGGCCATATGTCAAAAGGAGGCTTGAAAGTTCTTGTAGAACGTAATCTTATACCCAGACTCAAGTCGGTAAATTTACCTTTTGCGAGCACTGTGTGATAAGAAAGCAGCTTAAACTAAAGTTTTCTAAGTGAACATTAATAATGCATAAATGAAAACTTGAATTAAAATGCTCAAATGAGTCTTTAACAACATCAACAACAAAGCTTTCAAAGCAAAATGCAAGAACACAATAACAATCTAAAAGCTTAATTCTAGTAAAAATGGTGTTTTTTCTCTTATGATTCTAGCTACTTATATGCCTCAACACATAATTATAGCCATTAACTCATGTAATTAGCCATCACAAAGTTTTACAATTGAAAAATAACAGCTGGAATGTGAAAAATCAGATAAAATAGCTAAAAGAAAAACAAAATTGAGGTAGTCTTCTAATGCATTATGGCCAGTAATGGACATTATAGCCACGCATTAATGCTCCTAGGTGCTTGGTATGGAATTATTAAGGAATGTGTGTGAAAGGCTCATATTAGGTCTAGTAATGGCGATTACGACCATTCCGTAATGGGCTCTGGTTTTTGTACCATTGACTCTTCCTTTCAGCTGTTGATTCACATTATTTCCGTCTTTGATCCCTTTTTGCCTCAATTGGTCCTCTTTGCCGGAAACATTGAGAAAAAGCATAAACGCAAGTAAATTGAACAAAAACTAAGCTTAAACTATGATTATTAAAACATAAAGTATGCATGAGAGTATCCTACAAAGTCACTAATCAAGTTTCCCGAATTGATCCTTTGCTTACCACACATGATTATTAAGGTGTCAAAGTGGTAAGGTTGAGGCCATGTATCAGAGGGTGATGAATAAAAGCTTTATGTATGGAAGAGACAAAAAAATACCTTATAAGTGTATATGGATGATATGATTGTGAAAACAAGCGAAGAAGGGCTGCATGACCAGTATCTCGCTCGCGTCTTCTAGAAAGTTTGACAATATAATTTAAGGTTAAATCTCAATAACTGTGGCTTTGAGGTGAGAGTCGAGAAGTTCTTAGGTTTTTATCTCACATAGAGGGGAATAAAAGCGAAAGCGGATAATTGTGATGCAATAATACATATGAATGCACCCGACGTCTAAGAAAGAAGTAATGAAACTAAACAAAATGATTACACCCTTGAAACAAATTCATTTTGAAGTAGGCCCAACACACCTTTTCCTTCTATAAACTATTGAAGAAATAAGCTCAATTGGATTGGACACGAGAATGGTAGGAAGCATTCATGTCCTTGAAGGTAGCCCTATCAATTCCACTAGTATTAGCCATACATCTTCCAAGAGAATCCTTGTTCCTTTACTTGGTTGTCTCTGAAAAAGAGGTCAACGTTGTCCTTATTAGAGAATCAGACGATCAATAAACCCCATTGTAATTTATTTCAAAATCCTTAGATGTAATAGAAACATGGTATTGAAAGATAGATAACTATACCGAAAACTAGAGAGAGAGAGAGAGAGAGAGAGAGAGAGAGAGAGAGAGAGAGAGAGAGAGAGAGAGAGAGAGAGAGAGAGAGAGAGAGAGAGGAAAGAGAAAAGTAAACACGATTTATAGTGGTTCAACTCAATCGTCCTTGCAGAAGTTTAATACACTGTTCAATGGTCTCCCATTGAAAATTTATAATCTTCCAATATAAATAATGATAATTGTTTATAGAAATTACACAACCACTTGATACAAGATACTCTTGAAAAAATCTAGTCTTCTTATCTTGATCTTCTCTTGTTGTATATGACATTTGTTTCACCGATCTTGCAAGATCCACTTGATCATGACTTAACTCCTTCAGAATCAATAATTCTGTCAAGCATCCATTCTAAAGCAACCTTTACTAAATTCTATAGGTCCCTTGAATATTTATTTGTCTAAAGAACGAAGAAACTCAAACATCGTATGTAGGCTTCTGCACAACTCTACCAATGTAACTTGGAGAAAAGACATCTTATGTTTCTTGTCGCATTGCCAAAGTCTAGAAACACCACACAATATGAATCCTAACATGCAACTCAAGACCTTTACAAACATAAAAAATAAATGAACTCCCCTACGATAGATCTCATATTCTCTAAGAATTGAGAAGCAACTGATGTTAATCACTTTATAGGTTGAAGGTGAGTTAAGATGCAAAAGATAGATGTGAAAAGGTGTTCTTTGAAAGTGGGTTTCCATGTTTTTAAAAATAATTTCAAAGTTATGATTAGATTCGTGAACAAATTTTGATTTGAGTCACAAGGTTCCATGATTTGAGTCATTCACATCATGTAATGGGACTCACAAAATCCTTGATTTCCCTATGGATCTAGATGATCCAAATTCAACTATTGGTGAGGGTCGTGGTTGCGGAACTTTACTTTCTTCATGCATTGGTCGATCTAGGATGATCTTGTTACATTATATATACTTATCCATACTTATATTATAGTGGGTTCCTCCAGTAGTTTGACAACCTCGACAAAAAACCCATATGGTATAGGGAGTTCCTGGTAACTTTTGGAGGGTGCAAAACACGAGAGTCGTTAAAGTCAGATTCTCATTTGAAAGTTTTAAAAAAAAAATCACCTCTAAAAAGTTATAACAAAACTTATTAAATAATTATTAATTAATAGCTTTAATGTTAACTTAGAGTTGACCATATTTTTTCCTTTCCTACCACAATTCTCCGCTTGCTTGCTGACCAAACTCCGTAACGACTAGTTTTAGGTTGGATCTGTTCCATTTCCCCCCACGTTCTCTCACTTTCGAGTCAGATTTTTTCCTATACATAAAGGTTTCCCCATCTCATATTTTTCACTCCAGATTTCTGAATCTGAAATATCTCTTCTCTCTCTAGTCTTCACTTCATCTTAAATTTTCTTTCAAGTTACGAGTGGTTTGTCTGCACCATCAACGACCGGGTCTATGCTAGAAACAACAACTAGTTGTAACACCAACATAACTAGGATGTTTTATCCTGGAGGCGTCGTGGTACTTTGACAACTTTACATAATTTAGGCAGTGCCACGAAATGTCTTAAAAAGAACGACCTAGTCCGTGACTTGATCCGGTAATTCCTTTTGTGTATGTTTTCTCAAAACTATTAGAAAAATATTTTTATGTTATTTCTAAATCTTCCATGGCCATTAAAGAAATTGTTGGTGATTCTCCAGCTGTTATCTCTAACAAACCATTCAAGTTTGAGGGAAGTAATTTCAAACACTAGAAACAAAAAATACACTTTTTCTTAACCTTGAAAAAGGTTGTGAACATTTTGACTGAGAACATTCTTGTTTCTCCTTCTGAAGCTAAATGACAAACCACTTAAAAATATAAATCAAAATATCGTGAGTCGAATTAAGAACCCTTCTAGGGCCCTAATTACTCCAATTGCTAGGCAGAATCCACCACCTCAAAGAAATAACGCTCCTATTTTTGCATGCTTTAACTGTGGAAAATCGTATCATATAGCTAAGAGATATAAGAGCATGCCTAAACTTGTTGTTGTCTCTAATGCACAAGTTAACCCGACTGATGAGAATTCCATTACTATGATCACTGAGATCAACATGGTTAATGGATGTGATGGTTGGTGAATAGACATTGATGCCTCTTGTCATGTCAAATATGATTGTGCTATGTTCAAAATATACACAAATATTGAAGATAATAAAGTATTGTTGGGAGATGCTCACACCACTAATGTTGCTGGAAATAGAGACGTGGAGTTGAATTTCACCTCCGGAAAGACTTTAATTTTGAAAAACATAATGCATGTTGTAACCCGGTGAACTGACTTTAAACAATGTTGCGGATAGCAAGAGTCGCCACCGACTTTTATTTTATCCATAAGGAAAGGTTATAAAAGAACAGGAAAGACCTTAGAGAATATTTTGGGTCCGGGGGGTAGGTTATGAAAAGGGAAGGTGTTAGCACCCTTTTCATCCATGGTTATCCATGGGCTCTTAGGTACTTAAGATCACTTTTGAATTGTTTTGAAAGTGTAGTGTGTGAATAGAAAATTTTCAGAATAGTTAATAAATAATCCATGTAAGGACGTGTTAAGAACTTGTTTGAAAACTTGTTGAAAATTTGTTTAAGTGCGAAACAGTTTTGAAGTGAGCAAGCACCTAGGAGTAACCTACCCTAATGTTTAAAGGTCTTTCTTATTCTTCATTCTTTCCTTTAGCAAGACTATCCCTACTATAATGGAGTAGGTAGTCCTTACTTTGGATGTTAAGGGATATGTGAGGGACAATTTGACTTTGAAGGCCATTGTGGGATGTAATAAGCACATATAAGGGACCATCATCATTTTTCGAAAGGGACTCGATTCGTAAAGGCAACCATAAGGGACTTTGATAATTTTTCTATTTGAGGGACTTGCTTTATACACCCCACTTAACCATCATTCGTAGGCAACTTGAGGGATATCCTTAGGAAGTGAGACGGCGATTAAAATCGACTTACGTGTGTGACGTGTTTATTTTAATTATCTTTATTTAAAAGTGATCTAAATTTATTTTAATATTACATACAGGTTGTTACACTCCCTAATTACTAACCATAATAATAATTAAATAATTAAACAACTTTACATCCAAGAAACAATTACAAAATAATAAGCAAAATAATTAAATAGCAAAGATAAATAAAATATAAATAAGCAATAATAAATAATAAAGGGGGTTAATTCTAAGTTTACTCGGCAAGACATCGCATCTTGTGCCTACGTATCCTTACGGGAGTGGAATCAGAGTAATCGTAGTTCCCCTCAAAAGGGAGGTTAGAAACGTCTTGACTGTGGCCAAGGTTTCAATGGGAATAAACGTATCTTAGGGACACGCTTAGCTGGAGTGTAGAAACTCCAAATCTCTACGTTGAAAATTGTTAAGTGAATTAGGGTTAGGTTAGGTTAGGGATTCCGCGGCGGGAAACCCTAAAATGAGCGCGGCGGCTCTTTGACCTAATGCTAGGGGTAAAATTGTAATCTTGCCTGCGGCGAGGCATTTGTGAAAATTAGGGTTTGTAGTTTGTAGTTTTGAGGATTTGAAATTGAATGTGTGAAGTTTTACGGACTATTGGCGCGGCGGCCAAACAGTTAGACCTAACCTTCGGATGTGTGTAATGTGACAGAAATAATGGTAAACGCGTGAGATAATTGAATCATGCAAACAGAGAGATAATGTCATAATTTAAACCATGCAAGCAAAAATTTAAAGGCAGAATTTAAAGAGCGATTGTTAAGTTCGCGAGGTTACATGAGAGGAGCAGATACAATATGATAATGAAATTTGAATTGAACAATAATAAAATAAAATAAATAACGGTTCTAGTTATTATTTTAAAAAAAAAAAAGATTTTAGTTATTATTTTAAATTTATCTAAAAAAAGTTTGTCTTAAAAATAATAGGTTTTAATTTGGAAAAGATGTTAATGTTATTTATTTTAAAAAACAGATTTTTATATTATAACAAGTTTTAATAAATTAATGATAACAATAATAATAATAATGGTAATAATAATGATAATAATGATAATAATAATAAATAATGATAATAATAATACTAATAATAATAATAATAATAATAATAATAATAATAATAATAATAATAATAAAGCAATAATGAATTTTAAATGTGCCAAATAACCCAACAATGTTGCTAACGCAGAAATGCGCTCATCGCAACCAGATCTAAATCGGACGAAACAAAATTTATCGCAGAGAAAAAGAAATTAAGCAAAAAATAGTATTATTGCTCACACAAAAATGCGATCATCGCAACCAGATCGAACTAACACAAATGTCACGCGTCATGCACACAAATGTGCAAACATCGTATCGACATAATTCGATCAAAAATTAATCTTATATATATAAACTCTAACAATTTAAAAATTATATATATATAAACGTAACAGTAATAGATAAAGAAAAAGAAATAACGGTAATAGATGAAGAAAAAGAAATAACGGTAAAAGATGAAGAAAAAGAAACAACAGTAATAGATGAAGGAAAAGAAATAACGGCAAACGGCACTCACTCCTCTTAGGTTTTTTTCATTCTCCCTTCTTTTTCCAACAAGGCAACACACGTATATATAGGGAACAAATTAGGGTTAACACCAAATTGTCAATAATGTCCCTAAAGCCCATTTTAAAGTCCAAACTAAATAATTAGTTAAGAAAAAATAAAATTTAAATAATTTAAAATAATTAAAATAAACTTAAAATAAAAACTAATAATCCTATTGATTCCTAAAATCTAAAATATTATAAAAAGAACAAAAATTTTTTTCAATATTTTTTATTTTATGATTTTTTGGATATTTTTATGAATAATTTAGAAAAAAGTGAAAAAAATAATATTTTAAAAAATGATTTAATTAAAATACGAAAATAATAATTAAATAATAATAAAAAACTATTTTTGTTATTTTTTTAATGAAAGATAGAAAAATTTAGAGTAAAAATAATAAAAAACAAAAAAAAGTGACAAAGGTGAGATTCGAACTCTCAACCTCTCACACTCATAACTCCTTACACATGTCCTCCTGCCAATTGTGCCATTTTTACTTTTTAGAAAAAAATGCATGCCATATGATATTTACCTGCAAAAAGTCAAACGACTACACAAATTTGTTAGTAATTGATTAAATGCAATAAAAATGCAATGAAATGCGACGACAAATCTTAGGGCAAAATTTGGGGTATTACAATTATTATGATAATATTTCTCACCCAACCTCTCTTTGATGTCGGCAAAAAATCATGAAGTTTGACTTTGGTTTGACCACAGTTGACCTCAGTTTGACTTTTTAACTGCATTGACTGCTTTTGACTTATCTGATCATCTGACTGAGCAAACTTTTGAGAAAAGTCTTGAAACTTGACATGGGGGTTCTTATACACATATAAGATGTTATGAAGCTCACTTGAAGTCTTGGAAGTCCATTTAGCCTGATTAAAGTCAAAACCCTAGTTTTGGATGCACTGCTTAGGAGGTGCATTGTCTGAGGGAATTGTCAACTCTTCTGACCAATTGTGAATTTTGTGAACCTTGTGAACCTTCTTGGAACACAAAGTCTTGTATTGTGAGGGCAAATTTTGGGGTGCAACAGCTGCCCCTGTTCAATTTTCTGAATCCTGAGGGGTTAGATTGGTATATTTGCCAGTCGTAACCTGGAAGGTTGAAGGGGATTGAACACAAAAGCCCAAAAATTTGCACTCACCAGTGCATGGAGTGATATTGATGGTTGGTTGAACATGATTGAGTGGGCTTAAAGATGCCGCTAGGGGAAAGTTCTTCAGTAGTAAAATGAGAACTGTCAGGAGTCTGGAGTAATACTGATGTAACAGCATGTCTTCATGAGGATAGAGCAATCAATAATGATAACCCTAAAGCAGTCTTGAAGTGATAAATCTGACCTCAGGAGGATAGAGCAATCAATAGCTCTAAAGCAGTCTTGAAGTAATAATGGCTTCAGGAGGATAGAGCAATCAGTAGCTCTAAAGCAGTCTTGAAGTAATAGAATGGCTTCAGGAGGATAGAGCAATCAACAGCTCTAAAGCAGTCTTGAAATAATAATGTGATATGTCTTCAGGAGGATAGAGCAATCAATAACTCTAAAGCAGTCTTGAAGTGATGATTTCAGGAGGATAGAGCAATGGATAGCTCTAAAGCAGTCTTGAAATAATAATGTAATTTCAGGAGGATAGAGCAATGGATAACTCTAAAGCAGTCTTGAAATAATTAGATGGCTTCAGGAGGATAGAGCAATGAATAGCTCTAAAGCAGTCTTGAAGTAGTAATATGACCTCATGAGGATAGAGCAATGAATAGCTCTAAAGCAGTCTTGAAGTAATAGGATGATTTCAGGAGGATAGAGCAATCAGTAACTCTAAAGCAGTCTTGAAGTCATGAGAGGCTATCAGGAGGATAAAATAACCCTGAGGTTACGATAAAGCAGTCCCAAAGTAATAAGAAGCTCATCAGGAGGATAAAGTAACCCTGAGGTTACAATAAAGCAGTCCCAAAGATCATAAGCTTGTTTGTTGGATAATTAACCTGAAAACAAGGTAGCATTCTGTATAACAACATTAGTTTACGCTTTATGTATGCATGTATGACATGATGCACTTAGGTAATGTACTATAGACATATATGTTATGGTATGATGTAAATGATGTATGTATGATATGACACTGCTGGAAGTGTCTGGATATCCTTGTATAACAACTGCTGGCCAAGGAAAATAAATCCCGATTCGTTGTTGAAGAATATATAACCCTCCGTCTGCTGGGGATAACAAGGTATAGATAACCTCCCGTTGTTGGGGATAACAAGGTATAGATAACCTTCGTTTTCGTTTGATAGTAGGATAAGTATAACATCCCGTCTTCGTTCATCGTGCCCTTATTGGAAAGTAATTTCCCGTATATCCGTATGAGGATAAAAGAGATGGATATAAATTCCAGGGGAGATTAGACTTTGTGAAAATGGATTAGTCCTACTAATGGCTTGTAACTGTCTTGTAAAGATGAACCGGCGAAGCTTCGTTGAAATCCTTCCCTCGTTCGTCCTTAGTAAATACTGTTACTGCATTTTCATGCATTTCTGGTAAACATCAATCATATTAAAAGCATACATGCATTTCTGGTAAACATCAATCATATTCAAAGGCATACATACATTCAAACACAACCAATGGACGTTTCGCTTATGTAAATAGGGTAAAAGTAAATCTGGATTCAAAAGATGGAGTTTATTTATATCAAAAGTGACCCATACACGGGTAAGTTTGTACAAGGAGACATAAACCCTAGTAAGAGAATTTTGTCATGAAGTTTTACAAAAAGAATCAGCTATGTGGGAAATAATCCTATTGAGTTTCAATTCTACTATTGCCACTCAAGTATCTCATCTTCTTGCTGTTGAGACGGAAACGATTGGATTGAGCTTTATCTGTTTGAGCTTGAGTAAGTAGTACAACTGGTTGCAGTTTCATGAGTGATCCAAACGAGACATAGTCATACGCTTTAATCCCTAACTTTTGCCTGGATTGCCCTTTCAGGTTTTCAATCCACCGGGATACCCTTTTTTGCCCAAGCCGCCTTTTCAGGTTTTCGACTTGCCGGGTGTACATCTTTTTATATATATATCCCTAATTTTTGCCCGAACCCTTTTGGTTTGCCGGGATGCCCTTATTTTTGCCTAGGCCTGTCAACCTAGCGGGTCTCTTTTTATGCGTAGTATTTTTTAACTATGTCTGCGTTTACAGGTTGTGGGAAGTCTTCACCATCCATTGTAGTCAGTATCATGGCACCTCCTGAGAACACTGTCTTGACTACAAATGGTCCCTCATATGTTGGAGTCCACTTGCCCCTAGGATCACCCTGTGGTAATATGATACGCTTGATTACCAAGTCACCAGCCTGATATACCTTTGGCTTAACCTTCTTGTTAAAAGCTTTGATCATCCGTTTCTGGTACATCTGGCCATGACAAACTGCTGCTAACCTTTTCTCATCAATCAAATTTATCTGGTCAAGTCGAGTCTGAGTCCACTCATCTTCATCCAAGCCTGCATCCTTCATAATTCTCAAGGAGGGGATCTGAACTTCAATAGGCAGAACTGCTTCCATACCATAGACTAAGGAGAATGGGGTTGCCCCTGTTGAAGTACGTATTGTAGTACGATAACCATGCAGAGCAAATGGTAACATCTCGTGCCAATCCTTGTAAGTAACAGTCATCTTCTGTACAATCTTCTTAATGTTCTTATTAGCAGCTTCAACTGCCCCATTCATCTTTGGACGATACGGAGAAGAGTTGTGATGCTTAATCTTGAACTGCATCTTCGAAATCAACAAGGTAGTATGGGTCAACATATATTGTCTTAGTCGGCGAGCAGCCCATGCCAAAGCGCAGCAAGTTTTCTCGAGCAGTGAGTATCTTGTTTCACAGTCGGTAAACTTTTTGCTAAGGTAGTATATTGCCTGCTCTTTTCGACCAGACTCGTCATGTTGCCCCAATACACACCCCATTGAGTTGTCTAATACTGTTAAATACATAATCAAGGGTCTTCCATCAACTGGTGGCATTAAAATTGGAGGTTCTAGCAAATATCTCTTGATTTCATCAAAGGCAGTCTGGCACTCATCATTCCATTCCATCACCTGATCTTTCTTCAACAACTTGAAGATTGGCTCACAGATGGTAGTTAATTGGGAAATAAATCTTGCAATGTAGTTCAATCGTCCCAAGAAACCTTTAACCTCCTTCTCAGTACGGGGAGCTGGCATCTCTCGTATAGCTTTCTCTTCTTGTTGTAACAACCTAGCAAGCCCTACAGGTATTTCACAATCGTCCTCGTTTCCGTCTTCAGTTTGATAGATCGGATTCTCGAAATTGTAATTGGCAATAGTAGAACTGTTATCAACTGGATCCAGAGTGGATGAGGATCTGCATTTTAGTGACGTGGGTGTGTGTAAGAACACATAGCTGATAAAGCAAAAAGAAAAGAAAAAGAAAGACAAGGAACACAATATTTACGAAAACGAAACGTCCACTGATTTTATTGAATGAAGTATGCAAATGAAATGACAACCCGCAACAAGCACACCATTGTGCCCCGGGTAAGGCACATGGCTTGAAAGTTTTAATTGTTCCAGAAAATAACACAGTAATAGTATTTACTCCTGACTAAAGGAGATAGGGATAACATCTTCAGCTGTCCAATTATTGAGTCCAGCACCCACAGTAGGAAAAATCCATGCCTCCAAGTTGTAGTCTTCATCTTGATCTCCCACAGCATTGATAACCCCTTGATTGGTGATACGAACAGCACGGGCACGACGGACAGCCTTCTGGGACTCTGCAGTGAAACCCAAACCAAACTTGTCAGACTTGTATGGAATATCAGGAAGCTGACCCCAAATAGTACAACCACCTTCTTCCACCACAGCTTTTGCATCATTGAGGGAGGCCATTGCCATTGTTGGAGGGTTTCTGATGACCACAGGAACCTTCTTCACAGCAGGAGGGGTCACACAATCCTTAACAGCCCAGGGAACCACTTCAAATGACTGACATGGAGTTTCAATGTATTCACCTTCTACTTCCAGATACTTGAAAGTGTTTACATGGCTGACAAAGTATTCTTCCTCTCCAAAGACAGTAACAACTTTTCCATTCACCGGATATCTCAACTTTTGATGTAATGTGGAGGTCACAGCACCTGCCCCATGGATCCAGGGACGACCAAGCAGACATGAGTACGAAGGACGAATATCCATCACATAGAATGTAGCAGTGAACACCTGAGAACCAACCTTGATTGGAAGATCAATTTCCCCATGCACTACTCTTCTAGAACCATCAAAAGCCTTTACCACAATATTACTGGGCTTCAATACCGTATCTTCAGGACTCAGCTTGTTCAGGACTTCCTTAGGCAACACATTCAGAGAGGAGCCATTGTCTATCAGCACATGAGACAGGGTAGTGCCCCTGCATTCAATTGAAATATGCAAGGCCCTGTTATGATCCCTCTTGGCAGGGGTCAAGTCAGCATCAGAAAATCCTAACCCGTTGTCATAGGTCAGGTGAGCAACACAATTCTCAAACTGGTCCACAGAAATTGCACTGGGTACATGAGCCATCTTTAGAAACTTGATCAATGACTTGGCATGAGCCTCAGAACCTAATAACAGGGAGAGCATAGAAATCTTTGAGGGAGTATGCCCCAGCTGATCAACAATATCATAATCACTCTTGCGAATGATTTTCAATACTTCTTCCATCTGCTTAGAGAGGTCATCAGCAGCTGGCACATCAGTAGATACAGGCTCAATAACAGGACCCTTGCCCCGAGCATCAGTGGTGGAAGTAACAGCAGGAGTAACTGCACTCTTAGAAGCAACTGGAGGAGAGAAGACTCTTCCACTACGAGTGATCTTGCTAGATCCAGCAATATTATCAATGTCAATAGGCATATCAGGTAAAGGCTCCTGCTTGACACCATGGATGTAAACATCAGACCCATAGTGCCAAGGCACAGCTTTGTCAGATGTATAAGGAATAGGACCAGGAGTGGTAATGATCAGAGGAGCTACTCTGGCTTCAGCAACAACTTTCACGGGCCCTTCAGCAGTAATCTTGATTGGGCCCTGATGAGTGATTTTAATGGGACCCTTTGAAGTGATTCTTAGTGGTACTTTGTCAACCATGTCAACTTCTTCAATCTTCTTACCCTGAGTCAGATGATCCACCATACTTTCTACAGATGCTGGTCTTCTTTCAAACACTATAGTATATTTATCCATGAGACGTTGAATCCCATCTCTCAAAATGAAGCAACTATCCGGCTTATAGGTACAATATAGACAATCTTCATGACAACCTGGAAAGATCCCAGCTTGTACTAACCTCTTTTTGATAACAGACAATGGTGTGCTCAACTCCATAACTGAATAGACATGCAGATCTTCATCAATATCTTCATCAATGGCGTTGACAGTCTTCTCGTGATTTGGCATTGGAGCTGTAATCACATTTGGAGTACCTGGTGGATCAAACTCAATTTCTCCAGCATCAATCATATCCTGAATTTTGTTCTTCAAGACCCAGCAGTTATTAGTATCATGTCCTGGACAGTTTGAATGATATGCACATCGTGCATTGGGATTGTACTTGGGAGAGGTAACATTGGGATTCTGAGGAGCCTCCCTCAGGGTAATAAGTTCAGCCTTCAACAAGTGTTGCAATGCCTGAGCCATTGACATGTTGATCTTCGTGAACTGTCTTCTAGCCCTCTGTTGGTTGCCTTGAGGCTGCTCTGTTGTTGCAGGAGTTGGATTTGAAATATGAACTGCACTAACAGACTGATGCCTTCTGTTACGATCAGGCTGACCATACACAGCATTAGATTCTTTCTTCCCAGTGGGAGGCTTCTTTGCAGCACCTGATGAAGAAGTGCCCACTTGGATCTTACCACTCTTGATACCATTCTCTACTCGCTCTCCTGTCATGATCAACTCAGTGAAGCCAGATGATGAGCTTCCAATGAGATGACTGTAAAACGGACCATTCAGCGTACACATGAACATATCAACCAACTCCCTATCAGTCAAAGGGGGTTGAACTCTTCCAGCTAAGTCTCTCCATTTCTGAGCATACTCCTTAAAGCTTTCTTTGGCACCCATAGACATGCTTTGAAGCCGCATGCGAGTGGGGGCTAAGTCAGCATTGTATTGATACTGCTTGTAGAAAACTTCAGCAAGGTCATTCCAATCTCTGATGTTGACACTCTCCAACTGATAATACCACTCTAGCTGAGCTCCAGATAAACTTTCCTGAAAGAAATGGATCCACAACTTTTTATCAGCAGTGTGGGGTTGAATTCTTCTGACATAAGACCTCAGATGCAATTTGGGACAAGAGACCCCATCATAGACAACAAATGTAGGAACTTTGAACCCAATGGGTATGACCACCCCAGATATCAAGCTCAAATCCTCAAAATCCAGCCCAGATGATTTCTGTAATTCCATAGCATCCATTCTATCCACCAGCATCTTGAATTTGTCTTCGTTAGGCTCATGGTAGTAGTTAGCCTCAGAATCAGAGTCCCCCATAGTGTTGTGGAGACTGCCTCTCTCCTGCTCAGATTCTTCAGATTCATAGTCTTCAACCTGTTCCTTGGTCTTGGCAGGACCTTTGAACCTTCTTCCCATGTTGAGCAACCCAGCAGACCTTCTAGCCTTCTTAGTCTTCTTGGCCAGCAGTGTCTTCAATTCATCCTGCCCCTTGGATAGGTTCGGGATCAGCTCTTGGAACTGTGCATTCTGTGCCTGGAGATCCTTAACTGATTGTTCAAGAGCCATTGCTGAAATAAACAGCGAGGAGATGAGAAACCTGTGCACAATTATAAACCTGTGATGCAATGATATGGGAATGCATATGCAATGTTTTCAAGGACCGCAGGATTTAAATTTGCTTAAACAAACAAGAAAGTAACTTTTTATTAGTAATAACTTGTTTTGCCTCTTAGGCTTACAAAAAATGAAAACGAAATAAGTACAAAAGATGGGGTTTTAAGTCTCCCATGGACGTTTCCTCTTTGTGTTGAGGTATGAGTTGAGGTTTCGTTCCTCATGAAGTAGCTTTGTTAGCTCTAGGATCCTTGCTTGGCTTGCTTTGTAATGAGCCTCGAAAGTATCCCTTTGCTCTTTCAGTTGGATCCATGATCTCTGCAAGTCTTCCATATCAGTAGGCATGTCTGGGTGAAGGATGGTATAAGCTGTGTCTCCTTCAGCAACAGGTTCCATGGTAACTGGTAGGATGGCAGGATATGGCATCATGAGTGTCTGAGCACGAAATCGTACCCATCTGAGATAAGCCTCCATAGGAATGGTGTACTTAGGCTCCAGTGTCTTGCTGTCAATCCTGTTTACCTTTCCCCAAGCTCGTATGAATCTCTGACGGTAACCCTGAAGATCGTTGTCGTAGTCAAACACAATGCCCTGAATCAACATGTCATGTGGACCATCGCTCCGGGCGTAACCAAACTGTCGTAAAGCTAGAGATGGGTTGTAGGTGATGCCTCCTCTTATGCCTAGAAGTGGCACATTAGGAAACTCCCCACAACGGTCAATGATGGTGACATTCTCCATAGATCTGGAGCACCAATGGATGTCTGAGTGAGAAAGTGACATGATCCTCTTGGACCATCTGAACCCTTGCTCATTCTTCATTACTGAGCGAGGAAGGTGAGAAATAAACCACCTAGAAAGTAAAGGTATGCAGCACATCAAAGTTCCTCTTGCCCTTGTAGTACGGGTGTGAAGAGAATGTAGGATGTCTCCAAGTAAGGTAGGCACTGGATTGTGACTCAGGAATATGTTGATGGCATGAACGTCTATGAACTGATCAGGATTGGGGAACAACACTAAGCCATAAATCAATAAGGCTAAGATCTCCTCAAAAGCATCGTAGCTCATAGCCTTCAAGAACATTTGAGCTTTATCCACTAATACCTTGGCAAGAATACCTTTAACTTCACTTCTCGTCTCTAGAACAATGTCAGACTTCTTCAGATGTAGAGCTGCAGCAATAACTTCTGGTTTAAGCTCCTTCTCTAAGCCTGTGAATGGCTTCTGATCAAGAACAGGTATACCCAGAAGTTTAGAGAACTCCTCCATGGTTGGAACCAGCTGATAATCAGGAAATGTAAAGCAATGGTGCTTAGGGTCAAAGAACTGAAACAGCACACTCATCATGTCTTCACTGAACCCTGAAGTAACTAGATCCAATAAGTGACCATGTCTCTTGTTGAACTGGGAATGATCAGGCATTAGGGAAACCAACTCCTTGAGCTTAGCAGGTATCCCTACAAAGTTGATCCTGATGGTGTTTCTACGAGCAGAAGCCATGACCTGCAACAAAGAACAAAGATAAATCCTTTGGTCCTTGAAATGGTTAGGGAAAATGATATGCTTATGATGCATGATGATGTCATGATGTCATGCTCAATCACAAACATGTGGCACACACAAACAAGTCACACCATAGCCCTAGGTTTAAAGGCTTGCATGAGGTTCAAAGGCAAGTACCCTCCCCTGAAGTTAGATGGTTCATCCTGTCCTACAAAAGTAACCAGGTTCTAAGGGATCTCAATATCATTGATCCTTCACAAGGGTGGTTGTTCAGAAGGCAACTTACTTGCCAACCAAAACCCTCCAAGTTTAAGATCTCAATGAGCGTAGTATCGAGTGTCAACCAACTTCAGTCTGCACCAAAGCCGGTTACCTCACTACTTTCTAAAGGCCAAGATGAGTTAACTAGGGTTCTAAAAGTCAGTTAGTGCATTGACAACATATGGCAGCCTCAATATTATCCTCAACTTGACTTAAGGAATATAAGCACCAACCAAGAAGTCGCACTAACTATGGCCACCAGATCAACCGTATCGATATACGTCGTACAGTTTCCTTGGTCTATTGCCATTTACCTAAGGTACACTAGATCCGGGTTAGGATCTTTCACACATAAGAGCACCCCAACAATATAATAATAAAGCAAACAAGGCAAACAATTTAAAGTGATCTTAATTCCTAAGGGTACCCCTCTTAAATAAGTCCCCAGCAGAGTCGCCAGTTCTGTAACCCGGTGAACTGACTTTAAACAATGTTGCGGATAGCAAGAGTCGCCACCGACTTTTATTTTATCCATAAGGAAAGGTTATAAAAGAACAGGAAAGACCTTAGAGAATATTTTGGGTCCGGGGGGTAGGTTATGAAAAGGGAAGGTGTTAGCACCCTTTTCATCCATGGTTATCCATGGGCTCTTAGGTACTTAAGCTCACTTTTGAATTGTTTTGAAAGTGTAGTGTGTGAATAGAAAATTTTCAGAATAGTTAATAAATAATCCATGTAAGGACGTGTTAAGAACTTGTTTGAAAACTTGTTGAAAATTTGTTTAAGTGCGAAACAGTTTTGAAGTGAGCAAGCACCTAGGAGTAACCTACCCTAATGTTTAAAGGTCTTTCTTATTCTTCATTCTTTCCTTTAGCAAGACTATCCCTACTATAATGGAGTAGGTAGTCCTTACTTTGGATGTTAAGGGATATGTGAGGGACAATTTGACTTTGAAGGCCATTGTGGGATGTAATAAGCACATATAAGGGACCATCATCATTTTTCGAAAGGGACTCGATTCGTAAAGGCAACCATAAGGGACTTTGATGATTTTTCTATTTGAGGGACTTGCTTTATACACCCCACTTAACCATCATTCGTAGGCAACTTGAGGGATATCCTTAGGAAGTGAGACGGCGATTAAAATCGACTTACGTGTGTGACGTGTTTATTTTAATTATCTTTATTTAAAAGTGATCTAAATTTATTTTAATATTACATACAGGTTGTTACACTCCCTAATTACTAACCATAATAATAATTAAATAATTAAACAACTTTACATCCAAGAAACAATTACAAAATAATAAGCAAAATAATTAAATAGCAAAGATAAATAAAATATAAATAAGCAATAATAAATAATAAAGGGGGTTAATTCTAAGTTTACTCGGCAAGACATCGCATCTTGTGCCTACGTATCCTTACGGGAGTGGAATCAGAGTAATCGTAGTTCCCCTCAAAAGGGAGGTTAGAAACGTCTTGACTGTGGCCAAGGTTTCAATGGGAATAAACGTATCTTAGGGACACGCTTAGCTGGAGTGTAGAAACTCCAAATCTCTACGTTGAAAATTGTTAAGTGAATTAGGGTTAGGTTAGGTTAGGGATTCCGCGGCGGGAAACCCTAAAATGAGCGCGGCGGCTCTTTGACCTAATGCTAGGGGTAAAATTGTAATCTTGCCTGCGGCGAGGCATTTGTGAAAATTAGGGTTTGTAGTTTGTAGTTTTGAGGATTTGAAATTGAATGTGTGAAGTTTTACGGACTATTGGCGCGGCGGCCAAACAGTTAGACCTAACCTTCGGATGTGTGTAATGTGACAGAAATAATGGTAAACGCGTGAGATAATTGAATCATGCAAACAGAGAGATAATGTCATAATTTAAACCATGCAAGCAGAAATTTAAAGGCAGAATTTAAAGAGCGATTGTTAAGTTCGCGAGGTTACATGAGAGGAGCAGATACAATATGATAATGAAATTTGAATTGAACAATAATAAAATAAAATAAATAACGGTTCTAGTTATTATTTTAAAAAAAAAGATTTTAGTTATTATTTTAAATTTATCTAAAAAAAGTTTGTCTTAAAAATAATAGGTTTTAATTTGGAAAAGATGTTAATGTTATTTATTTTAAAAAACAGATTTTTATATTATAACAAGTTTTAATAAATTAATGATAACAATAATAATAATAATGGTAATAATAATGATAATAATGATAATAATAATAAATAATGATAATAATAATACTAATAATAATAATAATAATAATAATAATAATAATAATAATAATAATAATAATAATAATAATAATAATAATAATAAAGCAATAATGAATTTTAAATGTGTCAAATAACCCAACAATGTTGCTAACGCAGAAATGCGCTCATCGCAACCAGATCTAAATCGGACGAAACAAAATTTATCGCAGAGAAAAAGAAATTAAGCAAAAAATAGTATTATTGCTCACACAAAAATGCGATCATCGCAACCAGATCGAACTAACACAAATGTCACGCGTCATGCACACAAATGTGCAAACATCGTATCGACATAATTCGATCAAAAATTAATCTTATATATATAAACTCTAACAATTTAAAAATTATATATATATAAACGTAACAGTAATAGATAAAGAAAAAGAAATAACGGTAATAGATGAAGAAAAAGAAATAACGGTAAAAGATGAAGAAAAAGAAACAACAGTAATAGATGAAGGAAAAGAAATAACGGCAAACGGCACTCACTCCTCTTAGGTTTTTTTCATTCTCCCTTCTTTTTCCAACAAGGCAACACACGTATATATAGGGAACAAATTAGGGTTAACACCAAATTGTCAATAATGTCCCTAAAGCCCATTTTAAAGTCCAAACTAAATAATTAGTTAAGAAAAAATAAAATTTAAATAATTTAAAATAATTAAAATAAACTTAAAATAAAAACTAATAATCCTATTGATTCCTAAAATCTAAAATATTATAAAAAGAACAAAATTTTTTTTCAATATTTTTTATTTTATGATTTTTTGGATATTTTTATGAATAATTTAGAAAAAAGTGAAAAAAATAATATTTTAAAAAATGATTTAATTAAAATACGAAAATAATAATTAAATAATAATAAAAAACTATTTTTGTTATTTTTTTAATGAAAGATAGAAAAATTTAGAGTAAAAATAATAAAAAACAAAAAAAAGTGACAAAGGTGAGATTCGAACTCTTAACCTCTCACACTCATAACTCCTTACACATGTCCTCCTGCCAATTGTGCCATTTTTACTTTTTAGAAAAAAATGCATGCCATATGATATTTACCTGCAAAAAGTCAAACGACTACACAAATTTGTTAGTAATTGATTAAATGCAATAAAAATGCAATGAAATGCGACGACAAATCTTAGGGCAAAATTTGGGGTATTACAATTATTATGATAATATTTCTCACCCAACCTCTCTTTGATGTCGGCAAAAAATCATGAAGTTTGACTTTGGTTTGACCACAGTTGACCTCAGTTTGACTTTTTAACTGCATTGACTGCTTTTGACTTATCTGATCATCTGACTGAGCAAACTTTTGAGAAAAGTCTTGAAACTTGACATGGGGGTTCTTATACACATATAAGATGTTATGAAGCTCACTTGAAGTCTTGGAAGTCCATTTAGCCTGATTAAAGTCAAAACCCTAGTTTTGGATGCACTGCTTAGGAGGTGCATTGTCTGAGGGAATTGTCAACTCTTCTGACCAATTGTGAATTTTGTGAACCTTGTGAACCTTCTTGGAACACAAAGTCTTGTATTGTGAGGGCAAATTTTGGGGTGCAACACATGTTCCTGAAATTAGGAAGAATTGTTTCTGATTTTCTTTTAAATAAGGCAGGGGCTAGTCAGTATATTGGGGAAGATTTGAACACAATCACTAAGAATGGTGTTTTTTGTTGGGAAATGGCACGCCACTGATGACATGTTTAAGTTGAATGTTGATTTGAATAAAATTTCTCCTTCTGTTTACTCTTTGTGTGATTTTAATGTTTGGCATGCTAGACTTTTTCACGTTAATAAGCACATTATTTATTATTTAATCAACTTAGGCTTACTCCCCAAAACTGAATGTCAAAGATTTTGGTAAACGCAAATATTGTGGTCAAGCTAAAATAACTAAGACTTTAAATAAATCAATAATTAAAGAATCTGAAATCCTAGATCTTATACACTATGATATATATGAATTATATAGAACTTTAACTAGAAATAGTAAATGTTATTTCATTACTTTTATCGATGATTATTCTGGTTATACTTATGTATACCCAATGAAGAATAAAAGTGAAGCACTTGTCATGTTTAAAAGTTACGTGAATGACATTGAAAATCAATTTAGCAAGAAGATTAAGAGACTTTGTAATGATATGGGAAATGAGTATAATTCTAGTTTATTTAATGAGTTTTATAAACAACATGAAATTATACATGAAACGATTGCACCGTACTCTCCTGAAATGAATGGTAAGGCAGAAAGAAGGAATATAACTCTTACTATACTTATTGCACCTCATTGGTGGGGGGGGGGGGAATTTTATTGATTGTTTTCTATGTCCTAAGTCTAAAAATAAGATGTCTCCTTATGAGATATTGAAGAAAAGACAACCAAACTTGTCTTACTTTAGAACTTGGGGCTTGTTGCACCCCAAAATTTGCCCTCTTTTTATTAGGATATTCAAGATTAATATTCCCAGGGAACATGAAGTGCAAGGCCTAATTCAAGATTTTTCCATCCAACTTTCCAACTCTATGTTCAAGTGGAGTTCGAAGATCACAAATTCATAATTCAAGACTTCATCCCTTGCAAATTGATTGGCATAAGGGAGACCCATTGTTCCAAATTCAAGGTTCATGGAATTCAAGACTAAATTCAAGATTTTTTACAAAGAGAAATTTCATGACATTTACAAGAATGTCACATTTATTACAAGGTTTCAAACTCTTAGTAATGATTAGAAAATTAAGTTATTTCTAGTCTTAATTCAAGCTTCTAAATAACTTCATGCCATGGTACCCTTCATGCCCCATCAAGTCCACATGATCCTTTTTGTGTTTACAAACATCCAAGGAAAAATACTTAAGAGTTAAATCAACATTGGAATCAAGACCATTTATGCTTATCAATGGGGAATTTCAAGACATTGGCAAGTTAATCCAAAACAGCCCCATGCATGCCCCATTCATATCTCAAGCTAGAAATAATTCATGACCCAATGTGAGCAAAAGGGGACACAACAAAATTGTCAGATTCATGTTACCACCTCACAAGTCAACAGGGGAGGTATTTGATGCATCACAAAATCAGCACATATTCAAATTCAAAATTTGACAGCAAGTAATAAGACAAAGCCTAGCATTAGTGCATAAAAAATATAGCAATGGTGCAGAAAAATACAGCAAAACATACATGAAAATGGAAGGAAAGATAGTGACATTAAGAAAGTGGTAAAAGACATTTCTCAAGTAAGAAATCTGAGGTTTTGGAAGGAGGGAAAACCCTAATGCTTTGGGGATAAGAAGGATAGCAGCTGCAAACAAAAAGGGGGATTGACTACACATTGACATAGAGAGGCATATGTAGAGAGCAAGAGATAGGAGAGAAAAACCAGAAACATATCAAGAGAGTTAGAGAGAACAATAGAACCATAAAAAACAGAAAAATAGAGAGAAAGAAAACCAGCAAAATCAAAAGAGTTCCATAGAAACACAAGAAAACCTTTGAGAAGAAGAACCTTCACAACATAGAGTGAAGAGTGAAGAGCACATCCAACCAAAATCAGTGGAGGTCTTGCAAGAAGGATAAAAAGCTCTTGGGTATCCATTTCGTCAAACCTTTTTCTCTTTATATCTTGCTTTTGTATTCTTTTATTTCCTCTTTTAAATGTTGTTGTACTGTGTATATCGTGTAAGGTCCTAAGAGGAACCAAGGAACCTCTGTGAGAACCTTAAGAACGAAAAAGAACAAAGAAAAAGATTAGTTTTTTTCACCCAGCAGGGCTGACACGGGCCGTGTCGTATGACACGGGCGGCCGTGTCAGCCCGCTGTTTGATTTCTCTTCGCGCGCGCCCCCAAGGTGTGCTAACACAGGCCGTGTCGTGTGACACGGGCGGCCGTGTCAGCCTGCTGTTTACCTCAAAAATCATTTTTTCTGGGCACTTTTTGACACGGGTTGTGTCGTATGACACGGGCGGCCGTGTCAGCCCGCTGTTTTGCCTTAGAAACTCATGTTGTAGGAACTTTTTGACACGGGTCGTGTCATCCAACACGACCAGCCGTGTCATGCCATTTTTTTATGTGTTTAGTGTTGTTTTAAGCCGACTAACCCATTGTGTTTGTATGGTTTTTTTGCGTGTTTTTTGTTGGTCATTTTTGACCTTAGGTTCTAAAAACTATTTTCAAGAAAACAAACTCTTGATTCACATCGAGCCATTTTTGACCTTGTAAGTCGATGGCCTTGTGCATCGCCATCAACCTTGTTTGCATCACCTCAAACTTTTTAAGCAATCAAACCCTTGATCCAATGTCAAGCGGATTTTCTCAAACAATTGTTGAACCAATTCACCACCTTTAATAAAAGGATAAAGTTCTCGTTGTCTTGAACTAAAGATAGAGGATTGAGTGTAGACTTCTTTCTCTTCGAGTGTCGGGATACTCGTTGTAGAGTGTGTGGTCTCGATACTCGTCTTTCAATACGAAGAGGTAACCGTATTTGCCACTCCCTTTTGCTTATAAAACCTTGGTCCCACTCCGAGTGCATTTTTAAACCTTTTTCTCCCAAAACCTCGGTTCCGTACCGAGTACATTTTCAAAAAACACCTTTCAATAAGAAATTCGATTTCTCTTTGTATTGAACTAAAGAGAGAGGATTTAGTTTAGACTTCTTCCTCTTCGAGTGTCGAGATGCTCACTGTAGTGTGGGTGGTTACGATACTCGTTTTTCAATACGAAGACGCGACTTTTTCCACCACCCCTCTTTTCACAACTTCTTTCCGCAACCTTTTTTCCTAAAACCTCGGTCTCGTACCGAGTGTATTTTCAAATCATTCTCATAACAAAAACTTGAATGGTCGTGGAGTGGTTAGGCGCAGGCCTTCTCCTATCCCGAGTGCTTGACATTTACTGTAGGGTTTACCGTCGCAAAGCACTTACCATTCAAAACCAAAAACATTTTAATAAGAGAATGAAGTTCTCTTTGTATTGAATTAAAGAGAGAGGATTGAGTGTAGACTTCTTCCTCTCCGAGTGTCAGGATACTCACTGTAGTGAGTGTGGTCTTGATACTCGTCTTTCAACACGAAGACGCTATGTTCGCCACACCATTTCATAACTAAACCTAATCTTTCAAAAAAGGACATGTTACGTTCGTTCTACCGCAAACAGGTAACGCCTAAGTCTCCAATGGTCGAGCAGCAATATGCCTAAACTGCTAGAATGCACACGATAACATCATCCATGAAAACATCGGTTAACCTTTATCCCGAACTATGTTTGCTCTGATTTCTCATGCCAGATGAGAATACGTAGGCACAAGACGACAATGTCTTGGCGAGCACAACCCCCCCTATCACCTGTAGTTTCCCGAACTACATCGACTCTGACTTTCTCATATCTGTTGAGAATGCGTAGGCCTAGGACCACGAAGTCCTATCGAGTCCTTTCTTTCCCTCTTTACTTCCCCTTCCCCAGTTTCTAACCTTTCTCTATCCCTTTGAAACACTCATTTAGCAATAATCTTTTAGCAAATACCTTCACACATCGACAAAAAAATGGGACTTCCACGTATTTGCCGGTTATGCGAGGGGAAGGCCTGCGACAAAAAAATGGGACTTCCACGTACTTGAATGACGACAAGTGGCTGACCAGTATATCCTCCTCCCCACAAACTGTGACGACACTATCCCCAACCATATACTTCAGTTTCTGGTGTAACGTGGATGTGACTGCCCCAGTGTTGCACCCCAAAATTTGACCAACATTTATTTACCCATCAAGAGTTGTATGAGACTTTGAAGCTAGCCAAGAAGGCTATTCAAATGTTCAAAGATTGATATCTTTGTCAGAAAACTCAAGAGATCCTCAGAGGAATTGGTTGAAACCAGGGTTGTGTGTCTCATAACTTGAGAGTTGTGGGAGCTCCTCAGATGATTCTAAGACTATGAGGATGGACTTGAAGCTTTGAGAAAGCTTATGAGATGCCTTGAAAGCCATCATGAAGCCTAGAGAGGTCATTATACAAGAATTCAGGAGATTCAACCATGAGTGGTGGAATTAGGGTTTGACTGGGTCAACCCTAGGTCAACTGATGATTTGGAGAGGGTTGAGACCTAATCCAAGGGCCATGTGATCATGGAATGATGCATTGAGATGCTATAAGGATGATTCCTAGACCAACTCATCATGATTGAGGAGTGTGAGAAGTTTTAAGCTAGGGTTTCTAAGGATTGACAGTGTAAAATCCCCTAGTTTGATCCCTATCTTCAAGGCAGTTTTAGCTCAAGATGTGATTGTCATCTCATCTTCCCCACAACATGAATGTTGTATAGCTTGTTCTTATCTTTAATTTGAGTGGTAGAAGTCCTTGATAGGACTTGCAGAGCTCAAGTTATGGTTTTGACAAATTACAGGTCATCTGAGGTATGTGAATCTGGGTCCTTGAAAGTCACCCAACTTGCAGACAACTTTTGCCCTAGTAGGATGATTCCTATGGATTCTTGGTCAACATGAATGTTGAAGAGCATCTTCTTAGCTTTCTAGAGAGTACTAGAAGTCCTTGATAGGATTTGTAGAACTCAACTTATGGCTTTGACAAGTCAAGGGCATTTTGGTCATTTGGAGGTTATAGGTCATTTCAAGCATAAGGCCATATCTCCTAGTTCCAAGCTTCAAATGGAAAAATCTTCAACATCAAACTTGCTTAGAATGATGTTTTAAGGCTAGTAGGGAGGTCATGAGATGTTGGAAAGGCTCATATCAAAAAGTGATAAAAATGGCCTAAAAATGAGGCATAAGTTAATTAAAGTGAATTTGAAAAATGGAAATCCCAAGTTATAAGTCCAAACCATGTCATGTAATAGGTCCTTTTGACTCCAAATGACATTCTAAGAACAATGGTTCAGCCACAATTTTTATTTGAGGCTTGTATCATAGGGCTGCTTTGTAATTGGATTGCTTGCATATTAAGGTACCAAACCAAAACTCCACAAAACTCAATAAACAAGGAAGATATGCATTGTAACTTACCCTAAATCTCATGTGGGGATAAATTAAGTCAGAATGGGAAGTTACATGAAGCTTGGCATAAGATACCATGTAAGGAGAATGAGAATTCAAAATACCATGACATGAAAAGATCAACTTCTCATTGGATTGTTCTAGGGGGTTCTAGATGATTCTAAACCACTCTATAAGATGATTGCAACTTGCTCAGATGCAAGGTTGGTGTTAATTGGTGTAGAGAAGAGAGAGTGAAATCCAAAAGCTTCCATTGCAAGTCACCTTTAATTTCTTCATTCTTCTTCATTGCAATCCCTTTTTTCTTCACAAACCTTTTCCATAGATCCTTCTGAGTGTGTGCATGCTGAATTGAAGCTCCATTGATGGAAGATTGAAGGTGCTCCAATTGAATTTGCAAGAAGGCAATTACCATCGAATCTTGAAGTACAAGCTCTCTCCCTCCAATCTTTTGCAAACAGAAGAAGATTCATCATCCAGGGATTATTCTTGAAGAGTTTCAAGCCTTGAAAGCAAGGATTTCATCACCTACCATATCAAGGAGCCAGGTTTGCAAAATCTCTTTCACCTCCTGTAATACCCCAAATTTTACCCTTATATTTAGTCAGTCATTTCGCATAGCATCTCATCTGTACATTTGCTAACCACTATCAAGTCATGGAGGTGTTTGTTTTGCAGATTTGGTTCCAGGGGTATTTTGGTCATTTTACGCGAATTCTGCTAATTCCTTGAAGACGGACTGTTACTAAATTTTGAGGCATTTGAGGCATTTACTTATCACCAGGTCTGATTATATCAAGGTGCCAATTCGATGTGGTCGGTATTAAAATTTGTCAAGCACGACTGGATTTAAGATCTAGTTTATCGCTCATGGTTTATTTCCAGAGTACTCCCGAGGCTGTTAATAAGACGCATTTTTAATGGGGTATTAGTGATTCGTTGCTCTTAGCACTTGATCAGTGGAATTCAATTACGGGCAATGTTATTGTTGATACTGAATCTGTTGTGATTACGGCGCGCATCCGTGTTTGGTTATAAATTTGTTGGTTAGCATTTAAGTTGGAATACAATTGAATTTAATCAAGTGCTGAGATTAAGGCTACAAATGAGACCAGTGCACGAACAAGAATATCATTCGGGAATGTTTATGGTTTACGACTATGTTAATGAATTTAAATATTTGTGGATTTATTCACAAACGTTTATAATTCTTTTAACTAGAAATAAATATAAAAGGATTCGAAACTGAGCGATCATGGATATATAAAAGAAGTTCTTGCATTTTATTTCATAAAAGAGATCATCATACAAAAAGGAGGAAATTGTTTTCACATTCTAAATTGCTGTTACAAATGTTACATTCACTCTAAAAAGGGTCCTAAGTCCTAAGAATTTCTAAGTGTCCTTCATGATGTCCCTTGAGCCTCTCCGCAAAGTCTCCGATTCACCTGCACATCAAAACAGAACAAACAGATAGAAAAGAATGTTAGAAATTGTTTTTGACACTCTCAGAACAGTGTCATCATCGAGTTCCGGGAGTGGCACAACCGAAGCTGCGTCCTACCCCCGTTACCGATCCGCGCCGTTGGCGTCAGATCAGGTAACACCTGTTCTTATCATTACGGGACATCCGAGAGATAGAAGTGATAAAAGAAGCGGGACTGATTCGTTTTTGCCGCGATTGGATTTCCAAACTGATACGAGAGTAAGGCAACATAGTCAATCTGGATTCAGACCCGGATGCCGGCAGGTCTAAATCACTTTGTGCTCAAAGCTTTCCCAACACCTGAAATTCCACAACTGCATCAGTACAAATTGATGACCGAACTCAAAAGCAAAATAACTCATGCACTGCACTTAAGTTGAACAAACATCAAACTCAGGAAGGAAAGGAGGGACTAATGAGTTGTGAGCATCAATTTCAATCCATGCGCAAGAGCAAAGGAAAACATCCAACAAAACTGTCACGGGCAATGTAAACCACAAAGTGCAGTTCTTACTAACAGAAAGTATCCAACAGGATCCGAAGAAAAGCACAACAGCATCAATTCAAGAAACATTGGGTCCCAAATATGCAAGGCACCAAACAGGGCATCAGAAATCACCAAATCACACAAGGAACAAGTGAATGCGCAGGATCATACCAGAAGAAAGCAGTAGAAAAAACAGCTCAATCTAGAACAAGTTCAAACAGCAGAACCAGTTCACGTCAGTCACGGTAATCCCAGGGCCGCATAGATTATCAGAGGCAACAGCAGTGTCATCAGGCTCAGAATATCATCATCATCGCCGAATACCATCCTCGGCGGCATTTGACTCGACCAAAGCTGTAGTAACGATCCTGAAAAAGAAGAAGAAAAGTCGTGAAGATGGATATCCAAAACGAATTCGATATTAGACAGATAGCCAAATGAATCCACAATCAAGGAACGTATTCTGATAAAGCACAAAACAAAATCTTGTCAGAAAGGAACCAAATCGTATCAGAAATAGGTATCCAAGTTCCCTAAATGCAATCGAATCCACATCTGCAAAAAGTTCAATCAGTGTATCAGAAAATGATCAAACAAATCGAATAGGGTCAAGTAACATTCAATCACAGAGTTCTGAAAATAGAAAGCTCTGAATCAAATCAGAAGAATCATATCAGCTGGAAATCAGAAAGACCAATCAAATCCTAAAAGAGGAAACAGGATTCAATCAGTATCAGATGAATCCAATTCGTATCAGAAAGTATCCCATTGGAATCCAATCAATATCTGAAAAGCACACCAAAATCAAATCCAGATAAAATCAAATCGCATGAAAGTGAAGGAGTAACGCAAATCCATCACAGATTAAAGGCCCAAAAGAAAAATAGAAGTTATAAAAAGGGGAAATACCACCTGTGAGAAAGGGGAGGATAGCGAGTAGTCGCGAGAGAGAAACGGAGGGATCGCGAAACCCTAGACAACAACGGCGGAGAAGCGATTAGAAACCGCAAGTGAAACCCTAAGCGGCGCGACTGGGACTCAGAGGAAACCCTCATCCTCGTCTCCGTTCATCGACGAACAAACGAAGCTCAGCATAAAACCACGAGCGAACAAGCCGAAGGAGACCGCCACCGCCGATCATCGAAACGACGGGCAATCAACGTCGAGGCTCAGATTATAACATCATCATCGCCTTCATCATCGTTAACGATCACCGAAAACCCACCGTAAACTCTCCATTCTCTTATCAACATATTAACATGCTTTTGTTTTGTTTTTAGTGTGGAGAAGAGGATGCGAACAAGGGGTAAGACACGGCCGCGAGAGAGAAAGACGGAAGCGAAGACGAGTAGCCGCGAGAAAGAGGAAGAAGATGCAAACGGCGCTGCAAGAACATTAGGGTTCTGGGAACCCTAAATGTTTGTTAGTTAATCCACTAACCGGGTTGGGTCCGGGGTGATGACCGGCCCAACCCCTTTTTTTGTTTTTTTTAAAATTTGTTTTTTTTTTACCTTTTTATTCTGTTTTTTTTTTACCATTTTATTTGATAATCAAAAAACTGTTTTTTAAAATAAATAAAACAAATAATTTTTAAATTTTTTTTAAGTTAGAAAACCTCTTTCCATTTAATAATAATAAAAAACTTTTTTATAAGTAACTTAAAAAACCTTTTTCTAAAATATCTAGGTTAAAACCCTTTTTAAGATAAAATTTTTTAGATAATTAAACTAAGCTGTTTTTTTTTGAAAAATCAAATTTAACTTTTTTATAAAAATTCTTTCTTTAAATTTAAAAATTGGAAACTTTTCCTTATGTCAAAAATAATCAATAAAAATCTCAAAGTTTCGCGCTTTCGTTTCACAATCTTTCTGACTATTGTTCGTCTTTGCCTATTAACCTTGTTTGTTCATTTTGCAGCTTGTTACGTCGTTTTCATTCGATTTGCGCGTTTATTCAAATTTTCATTACTATTGTATCTGTTTCCTATATGTAATCTCGCGAATCCTAATAATCGCGCTTTAATTACTGCTCTTTAAATTTCTGCTTGCATAGTTAAATTAGGTCATTATTTTCTGTTTGCATAATTCAATTATCTCACACTCTCACCATTATTAATCTGTCACTATACACTGCCGAAGGAATTAGGTCTAGCTTTTGGTCGCCGCGCCAATAGTCCTCAACTTCAAACCCTTGCAACCTCACAAACCCTAATTTTCACAAATGCCTCGCCGCAGGCAAGATTACAATTTTACCCCTAGCATTAGGTCAAAGAGCCGCCGCGCTCATTTTAGGGTTTCCCGCCGTGGAATCCCTAACCTAACCTAACCCTGACACAACTTAACATTTCAACGTAGATATTGGAGTTTCTACACTCCGCGTAAGCGTGTCCTTAAGACATGTTTATTCCCCTTGAGACCTTGACCACAGTCAAGAAGTCTCTAACCTCCTTTTTGAGGGGAACTACGATTACTCTGATTCCACTCCCGTAAGGATACGTAGGCACAAGATGCGATGTCTTGCCGAGTAAACTTAGAATTAACCCCTTAGGTCTCCTTTCTCACTTTTAATCCTTTGTACATATACCTTAAGCAAATGAATAAAGCAAATAGTAAACATTTGAACAAAAGGTTCCTGTAGAGTACTACAGAAGTTTAGGGTGCTAATACCTTCCCTAAATTTAACCAACCCCCGAACCCTAGATCTTTCCCCGCATTGTGTTTACGATGCAAAATAGGTTTTCCCTCTTTTGACCTTTTCCTTCGGATAAATCAAAGAGCGGTTGTGAATTGAATTGCGATTCAAACTCATTAATAGTTTGTGATCCTATTTGCACCGCAACACCTCCTAATCTAGGCATGGTTAGGTTAAGTTATTAGTTTAGAATTGTTAGAGACAATTAGGTGATCAATTCTGAAGAGTTTAAGGTCATTTGGTGAAGTTTCAAGGTGTGATACCATTTCTTGATGGAGCAAGAACTCGTGGCACAATGAGTGATAATGCAAGATTAATAGTTGATTTTGACCAGTGGAATGTAAGGAGCATTTTGATGTAAAGGAATCTAAGTTTGGTTGAGGTCGAAGATTGATGATATTTTGAGATTCATGGAGTTTCACTATCGGGTTGCATGATAGAGGCTCTTTCAATGTATTCTAGTACCATGATCGTGTTCAGTGTGAAATTCTGAGCAACTTAGGGTTTTACATCTTGGAAATTGATGCTGAAATGAAGGAGCACGAAGGGATGGAAGATGAGTGCATGGAGCTGTGTTTTAATGGAAGTTTCAGAAAACCCTAACCCAAGGTTGATGATGATGTTTTAACCGTTGGATGCACGCTGACCAATTGACTCTAGACCTAATCCAATGCGCCACGTTTAATTGAGTTTTGGGAGGGAATCAGAAATTAAATGAAACGTCGCGTTTCATTTAAGGAGAGATTTTGGGCTTGAGTGAATCATTGATAACCCCACCCCCGTTTGAAGCCCAATCCAAGTTTTAACTGAATTTGATTACTCTTTGCACCGCGCCTTTTTTATTTTCTTTTGATTTTCTCAATTGTTTTTTGATTTTAAATTGGGCCCAGGCGCGCATGCTATGTGTACCCCCCAGTTTGGGCCCAAGCGCGTAAATGAACTGCATATTGTTACTAGCTGCACCCCATGTTCATATTTCCATCTTATTTTTCTCCATTTTATTTCAATTTTAGAAAATTCATATTAAATTGAAAATTCAATATTTTTTCATGGGAGTTTTTTCTCCCTTTTCATATTTTTGTCAAGAAAAATATAAAATAAAAATATTTGTCATATCATGCATTTTAGTATTTTTTGCATATTTTTCATTTTAATTGCGTTTTAATTCTTTTATATTGATATATGATTTTGTAGAATTTAGTTTAGGTAGCTCCCTTAGTATTTTTAGGTCAATCTTTTTAAGATAATTATATATAGGTTTTAGCTTCCCCCTGGATTTATTCCATAATTTTGTGATGATTTTTAGGTTAGTTTTGATTGGATAATTCTAGGTTGTGTAGAATTAGGTTAAACTTCAACATAGGTCCACAATAACTTTAGATTTTTGGTTTTTTAGGACAAGTTAGACTATGGGACATATATGGGTATTAAGGGTAGGTATGTAGGATCCCTTAGAAATTATATTAGGATTTAATATAATAGTATACTATTTTTAGTTGATTTTTGTATTGGTTGATTGTTTGTGTTGCCTTTAGGGCATGTTTGCTTTTGTTTGCTTTGCTTTGTGGGCTTGGAGAGCTTGATCTTATTCTAAGGAGCATTGTGGAGCATAGTAGAAGACTTGAAGATGCATTGAGGAGCTTGAGAGCTTGATTTTGTTTTCCTTTTTGTTGTTTTAGGGTTAGGGATTAGGAAGAGTTTAGACTTAGACAACTTCTTTCTTAAACATGGATGGTATCTTTCACCTCCATTCCCCCTATGATTCAAAGTCCTTCCATGGTATACACCTCTCTCCTTTGGAGGGATAAGTGATGTACCTAGGAAGTAGAACTTTTGAGGGAACCATTCCTTTGATGTTGAACCCTTATAGGTCACCTTTGGTGGTCAAATAAGCAGTTCAATATCCCCCAGCTTATCCAGTAAGTGATTTTCTCTGGTTTGATCTATCTTGAGAGCTGCAGAGCCTGAGTTTGAAGATGAAGACTTAATTGAAGAATTGAAGAGGATGAATCCTTGAGTATTGCCATTCCAGATGAAGCTTGAAGAACAACAAGAGCAAGTTGATACTTGAAGATCCCTGAAGATTAGGTGAAGCCTGAAGGTGGAGCTGATCAAGAAGCTGAAGCTTAAGGGAGAAGATAAGTTGAAACTCATGTTGAAAGGTTGAAACCTGAAAAAGAAAATTGATATCTGTCAAGAGTGATTGAAGTCTGAAGACTGAGTTGCTGTTGGAAGAGCTGGTCTGCTTTCTTTTTCTTTTCTGTATTGATGTGTTTTGTTTGACTTGTTTGATGCATTAGAATAAGTTCATATCTAGAATAGGTAGAATCTAGGAGCATGATTGCACTAGAGGTTGAGTTGCTCCCTCTGCTTGTATTGTTACTGTGTGGCTTTGCTTGCGGGTATTCGGTAGAGCCCGGCTCCCTTGCCCATGTGGTTTGTTTTGTCTGATGGCATTTTATTTCATTTTATCTGTATGATTGCAGTTTACTGTTATTGCTTGATAGCATGTTGTTTTATATTTCAGTATGATTACTGTTATTCCATTCTGGCTTGAGGTTGAGATGAGCTTGTGGAGGCTGAAGCGCCACACACATTTCCTCCCTCACTTGCATTGCATGCATTTTACTGTTAAGCTGATACTTTGTCTGTTTTGGTGTATCATTGACATGATCCCTTAGGACTCTCATTTCCTTTGATAAGGATTTGATGATAGAATCTTAGGTTGAAACCTATGTGTTGCACCCTAAAATTTGCCCACCCGTTTTCTAGCTTTGACTGGCTTTTGCTTCGTTTTTCATCTGCATATCATTTTCGCATTTTGCCCGTATTATCGGCCGGATTGAATTTATTAGGATTTTAGCCGCTTTCCTCGCGTTTCAGGCGATTCAAATAATTCAAATAAGAAGTTCAGTGTCAAAATCGAGCGAAAGTCGTTTTCCTCGTGATAATTCAATCCATGTCGATAATATAGGCGCATTTCGGTGCTCGCCCGTTTTTCCATTGCATTTTGCATTTATTTATTATTTTTGCTTTATTTAATCATTTAGAATAATTATTTATTTCTTTCTTTAGAATAGATTTTATTTTTATAGTTTTTATATAGAAGTTTAATTTATTTGAATTTTTATTAGAAATAGTTTTTTCTTATTTAGAATAGAAATAGATTATTTTTATAGCATATAATTAGATTTGATTTTAGAGACATTTTAGGATTTTAGAATTAAATTAGTATTGTTAGAGATATTTTAGGATTTAAATATTTTTTAGATTTAGACTTTTTATTCTAGAGTTTCAACAGTTTTAATTTTTAGAAATAGTTTATTTTTGGAATATAGATTTTTTTGTTTAGAAAATAGGTTTTAGAATATTAAATAGTGTTGAATAGATTTTTATTTTCATACAGAAATTATTTTATTTTAATAGTTTTTAAATAGTTTTGTTTATAAGTTGTTTAGAGTTATGTATTAAATAGGTTTTATTAATATTAGATTTATTTGTAATTAATTTTGTTTAATAGTTTTTTGTTAGAATTTTCTTTTTAAAGTTATTCTCATTTTATTATTTATTACATTAGAATTAGTTTTAGTATAGAATATATATTAGTTATTATTATTGTTCATTTATTAATTAGTTTAAAATAGCTTTTATTAATTATTTTTATTTTTTTTAATGTTCATGTAATATATGTTTCTTTGTGCGTAAATATTAATGAAAATATAATTGTCCTAGCGGATGGACTAGCTTGTGTTATACTGAAGGCATGGGGGTTCGAATCCCATCTGCAGCATTTTTCTGTTTTGTTTCGTTTTATTATTTTGTTTTGTACATATAGTTATTTATGCAATTTCATTAATGAATGTATATATCTGCCCCAGCGGTAAGGCGTGTGTGTATCGTGTGTGTGTATTGTCTGAAGGATGGGAGGAGTTCGAATCTCACCCCAGTTTTTTTTATTTTTAGTTTTTTTTATTATTTTATTTTAACTTGTAGATAGTTTAGGATTATTTTATTTTATTTTATATTATTATTATTATAAATATTTTAGTATATATTTTTTTATTATTATTTTTTCAGTTTTTATTATTTTTGTTATTATAGATTTTTAGTTTAATTATGATTTAGTATGTATATATATATATATATATATATATATATATATATATATATATATATATATATATATATATATATATATATATATATATATATATATATATATATATATATATATATATATATATATATATATATATATATATATATATATATATATATATATATATATATATATATATATATATATATATATATATATATATATATATATATATATATATATATATTTTTTTTTTTTTTCTTTTAATAGGATTTTATTATTATTATTTTTCTTTTCACCACCCTTGTCCACATGTCAACCTTCTGGCATATATAAAGGTCCTGTTCACCTTTCCTTTACATAGGACAACCCTAAACTCAGCAGCCTCAAAACCCTAATTTGAAGGGCAGCCTCCAAAGACCCACAACCCTAATTCCTTCAGCCTCCAACCCTAATCCATATTCCATTTCCCAGCGAAACCACCATAAACCATCAATCTTCATACTTTCCAGAAAATCGTCATAAACTCAAGCTCATACTACCTTCGTTTTTTCAGATTTTTCATAAACCTCCATGAATCTCATCATCCAACTTCATCGTCTTCCAAACAAACTTAAAACCACATAGCGACAACCATTAAACCTTCATCTACAGACTTACCCAGAAAATCAAGGAACCTTCAAACTTGTTCTGCAAAATCACAGAAGCCAACAAATCCACCGTTTTTCAGGCGAAACCCATTTCTGAAATCACACCAACTAACTCGCAAACAACCCAACATCTCCAACCGTCACCGATCTCGCGATCCACACAAACCCTTCGAACCAGCAACGACCTTCAACAATCCTCTTCACAGAACCCAGATGAAACCCGTTAACCTCTGGAAATCCACCAAACACCGCGACGTCACCAACCACCGCTCGCACACCGCCGTGAGAGAAGCGAAACCAATTGAGAGGGCGATGTGAACAGAGAGAGCATTAAACTGAATCGAAGCCGCGAGTGTGAGGAAAATAAGATCGCTTGAGATTGAGGAAATGTTGTGAATGAGAACAGAGAGATTGAGATGAGACGGTGAAAACGAGATAGAGGAAGTGGATTCTTTTGTTGTTTTTTTTATATAATTTATTTATTGTTTTTATTTTATTCTTTTATTTTATTATTTTGGTTTAGGCTTTCAAGCCCATGGACCGAGTCAACCCCCCTTGTTTCTGTTTAAACCCCTCCCCTGTTTTTATTTCATAAATTTTTTTATATTTTGTAATTATTATTTATTGTTTTTAAACCATTTAGTTGTAAATATTATTATTATAGTTATAGAAATATATATATATTATTATTATTATTATTAATATCTATTTGTAAATACTGTATATATTACGTTAGTTTTTCTTAAATAATCTTTAAACATTTTTATAACACTTTATATATATAATTTTTTATTTATACTTTCTTTAAGTTTTAGAGTTTTATTATATTTTTTTTAAAAGTTTTATTATATATATATTTAAAATTTTATTTCTTTTTTAGTTAGAGCTTTGCGAAATATATTGTAGTTTTAAAATTTATTTTCTTGTAGAGTTGGATTTCACTTCACATTTGTTATTGGGCATTTTTCGCCGTTTGGGGTCGATGAAGAGATTTCCACCGTTTAGCCGTCAAATTATTGACGTGAAACAAAGGATCCGAGACCACCCCATTCTCTTCTCATCTCTTCTCCGTTTCAACTGTATTTTCGACTTATGGATCGATGAAGTCTTTTTATCCGCAAGCGTCAGATTTTCGAAGTCGATAACCTTCCTGATTTCAAATCTATGGGGGATGACCATTGGGGTCATCTTCCTTACTTTGGGATCACGATAGGCTACCTTCGATTAATCGACATTTTGTTTGTGGTTAAGACGAGATCTCATTCTTTGCGTCCCGATTCGATTCAAAACTTTGTCAAACAATTTTCAAAATCAAATTATCTTTGTATTGAATTAAAAAGAGGGGATGAAGTGTAGACTTTCTTCCTCTCCGAGTGTTGGGATGCCCACTGTAGTGAGGGTGGTTCCGACACTCGTCTTTCAATACGAAGACGTTTCCCATCCATTTTCAAATCTCATCTCCCTAAAATTATCTTTGTATTGAATTCGACGAGAGGATTGGGTGTAGACCCCTTCCTCTTCGAGTGTAGGGATGCCCACTGTAGTGAGGGTGGTCTCGGTGCTCGTCTGTCAACGCAAAGACGCTTCCAACGTTTCCTCATAAAACCTCGGTCTCGGACTGAGTATACTTTCAATAATAAATTAATTTCTCTTTGTATTGAATTTAAAAGAGAGAAGATTGGGTGTAGACCTCTTCTTCTCCGAGTGATGGGATGCCCACTGTAGTGAGGGTGGTCTCGACACTCGCATTTCGATACGAAGACACGCCTTTATCCACCATCTCACTTTCACAATTTCATCCCGCGACCCTTTTCACCAAAAACCTCGGTCCCGCACTGAGTGCCTTTTCAAATTATTTTCGTAACAAAAACTTGAATGGTCGTGGAGTGGTTAGGCGTAGGCCTTCTCCTATCCCGAGTGCTGACATTTACCGTAGGGTTCTCTGTCGCAAAGCACTTACCATTCAAAACCAAAAACATCTTTAATAAGAGAATGAAGTTCTCTTTGCATTGAATTAAAGAGAGAGGATTGGGTGTAGACCTCTTCTTCTCCGAGCGTAGGGATGCCCACTGTAGTGAGGGTGGTTTCGATGCTCGTCTTTCAATACGGAGACGCCTCGTTCACCACACCCTTTTATAACAAAAACTTTGAGACAAAGAATCGGGTACTACCCGTAGGGGTTACTATCCGAGGACCTGTCTCGCCCCCCCTAAAAAACAATCCAATCAATCAAATGTGACTTCTTGCCCCGAGTGGCGAAAACCTAATCAATCTTTCAAAAAGGATATGTTACGTCCGTTCTACCGCAAACAGGTAACGCCTAAGTCTCCAACGAGCGAGCAGCAAAACACCTAACTGCTAGAATGCGCACGATAACATCATCCATAAAAACATCAACAAACCGTAGGCATGAACTACGTTTGCTCTGATTTCTCATGCCAGATGAGAATACGTAGGCACAAGACGGCGATGTCTTGGCGAGCTCCCTTTTTTACCTTTCACCCGTAGTTGGCCGAACTACGGCTGCTCTGATTCTTTACTTCTTTTAAGTAAAGATACGTAGGCACAAGGGCCACAATCCTTGCCGAGCACAATCCCCCCAATATATGTAGTTTCCCGAACTACGTCGACTCTGACTTTCTCATACCTATTGAGAATACGTAGGCCTAGGACCGCGAAGTCCTATCGAGTCCGTTCTCTCTCTTCTTCCCCCCCGTTACCTCGCTTTCCCCGTTTCTAAACCTTTCTCTTTACCCCGTGGAACACTCTTCTTATAGCATAATATTTAAGCAAATAAATTCACACGTCGACAAACAAAAGGTTCCCATCGAGTACGATGGATACGAGGGGTGCTAATACCTTCCCTTCGCATAACCGGCTTCCGAACCCGTTCTTGGTTGCGAGACCAATCTTATCCGTTCTTTTCTTAAGGTTTTCTCGATATTTTCCTCTCCCTTCATGGGATAAATAAAGTTCGGTGGCGACTCTTCTGTCCTTTCTTTTCGCCTCCCCGTCGTTGCGCGATGCATTTTTCGAGTAGCGACACTATGCATGACAACTTCTAGGAGTTCCCTGTTCAAACCTCAACCATAGGATGAATCCATGGCATGATAACAGTAGGACTTGATAGTCTCCCTCCTAGTTGGGCCTGTTCTCTTCTCATCTCAAAACAGTTTAAGATACAGTAATCATGAATGATTTCTTTCGTACATTACGAGCCTTAAGCTATCTGAGAAAGGATTGTGGGAGAGTTTCTTTTCCATAGTCTGGATGTTTAGTATGGTACCCTTTGGGTGACATGCGACGCATTCACTCTCAGGTCATAGTCTCTAGTGCGGTTGAAATCGCAAACACAATAAAAAACACTTCTTTCGTAAAAGACAGGAAATAAACCGTAGTGTCCCGAACTACGTGAGCTCTGATCTCTCATGCCTGTTGAGAGTACGTAGGCACAAGATGGCGATGTCTTGGCGAGCTACCTTCCCCCATAACCCTTCATAGGCCGAACTACGTTGACTCTGATTTCTCATTCTCTGATGAGAATACGTAGGCATAAAGTGCGACGCTTTGCCAAGTCACTTTCTTTTCTTTTTCAGCCAGCCTTGATAGGTAGATAGAATAAAACCAACCTGTCCAAGTAAACACAACAAGCGAGGATCCCGTCGAGTACGACGGACGTGAGGGGTGCTAATACCTTCCCCTTGCGTAACCGACTCCCGAATCCAGACAATGGTTGCGATGACCTTGTCTTACCCTTTTTCGTCAGGTTTTTCCGATCGTTTCCTTTCCCGTTCTGAGGGATAAATAATGAAAGGTGGCGACTCTTCTGTCATGCCGGCACCTTATTTTCGTGCAAGCGACACCCAACAGCATGGATCCATGGGCGTCCTAGCAGGCAACTATACGCCGGATGGATGTCCATTATATAGAATTCAGTTTCAAAAATTTCAGGCCCCACCTGCAACTGTAATGTTATCGATCCGAAAACTGACCTCCGCGTACCATCAAATGCCCTGACCACCAAATCACTAGGCGTACAAATGATTCCCCTGATATCCAACTTGATCATTTCTTTCTTCGGAAGCACATTCAAGGAAGACCCTGTATCCACCACACATGTGACATGACCGTGCCCCTGCATTCAACTGACACATGCAGCGCCATATTATGCTCTCTCCCCCTCGGGGTCAAATCAAAATCCGTAAATCCCAAACTATGGCCTGCATTCACATGCGCCATTACCCCCTCTAACTGATTCACATAAACATCTTGGGGTACAAACGACGTGTCTAGAATTTTCAATAACGCATTCCGATGGGCTTCGGAACACAATAGCAGCGATAATATGGAAATCTTTGAAGGCGTTTGTTGAAGGTGCTCAACAATTTTGTAGTCACTTTTACGGATAAGACGCATAAATTCTTCTACATCTTTCAGTGACGTTTCTTTTTCATTCCTCTGCACAGGAACACTCTCATTCACTTTTCCTTTACCTTTTGCCAATCGTTCTGCCTCTACCTCAGGCGATATAAAGATTCTCCCGCTTCTCGTCATTCCTCTAGTCCCGATGACATTGTCCACAACCCCAGCTGGTTGTTCATTGAATTCTATTTTCTCCCCATTACAATACGCCTCCAACCCATAGGTCCATGGCACGGCTTTGGTACTTTCGAAAGGGATGGGCCCTACTTTAGTAATGGTGATCGTCGGCCGCCCGACAGGCGCTGTTATAGTTATGGTTTTCCTGGGAACTGTCACCATTGCCACCTCATTATGCTCATCAAATACCACTTCCTCGGGTTTCTCAACTGCCGTTCTATCAAATTGCAACGTGCCTTCATCTATCATAGCCTGAATGCCTTTCTTCAACTCTGCACAACCCCCAGCCTGGGTCCAACAGTCCAAACAGAATTCATCACAGCCAGGGTACACACCCCCTTTCAGCAATCTGCTCTTGACTTCACACAACGGTGTTTTCAGTTCATCAACATTCATCACCAGATTCAAGTCCTCTTCCGCTAATATAGCATTCGCCCCATGATTGGGCATAGGCGTATGTAGAATATTAGGGCCTGCCTGCCCGAAGTTTATAGCCTTGTTATCCAACAGATCTTGGACTTTATGCTTGAAAGCGTGGCAACCCTCAATATCATGTCCGGGCGCCCCAGAATGAAACTCACAATGCTTATTGGCATCGAACCCAAATGGGAGTTCTGGCCCCGGAGGTGGTGCCAACGTTCTTTTCTCGACCAGATTTAACCTCAACAACGTCTGAAGCAACTCTACATACGTATACGGGGGCTTATCAAACACCCTCTTCGGTTTAGCATTTGGAAATCTTCTCTGACCCTGATTCGGCCCCTGCTGCTGCTGTTGTTGCTGCTGTGGTGGTATTTGTTGTAGTGGTTGTGGTTGTTGATGAAACGGGATGGTAACACTTGCTACTTGTTGAGGATGCGTATATTGATTCCGTCCTCTGCCCCTGCCTCGGCCTCGGCCACCAAATACAGCACTAGTGTCGCCCTGACGTCGACCCCCAAATGCTTTTCTATTACCTCCTAACAAAGTAGACTCCCCAGCTTGGAACCTTCCCACCTTAATACCCTTTTCAATCATTTCATCCATCAAATCAGAGAAACTACCCAACGCAACAGGAAACAACTTCTCATAGAATATCCTCGTGAATGTTCCAATGAACATATCGTTCATCTCCTTCTCCACTAGAGGAGGATGCACTCTTGCAGCCATGTCGTGCCACCTTTGCGCATACTCTTTGAAACTCTCCCCAGTTTTCTGTGACAAGCCTTGCAGCTGGACCCTGTTCGGTGTCAGGTCACTGTTATATTTGTAATGTGTCACAAACGCATCAGCCAGTTGCTTCCATGTTTTGATCTGAGTGGGCTCCAGCCCCATATACCACTCCAGTGACGGTCCGGACAGGCTATCTTGAAAGAAATGCATCAGCATTCTTTCATCACTTGAGTAAGCGGACATCCGTCTGTAGTAAGAGCGAACATGCACCTTTGGGCAAGTGTCCCCTTTATATTTATCAAAAGTGGGAGCTTTAAACTTCAGCGGTACTCTCAGGCCAGGCACCAATCCCATTGTAGTCATATCTAAACCAGTAGCATTCTGATTGACTACACCCTTCATTTGTTCCTCAAGCATTCGGATCCTCTGCACAGGATCCACAGGTCCTTCAATACCTCTACCAGAAAAGGCATCTTCCTGTTGGTCTTCATTCCAATTAACATTCTCATTTTCGTACCCGTCATACCCATTGTTACGACCAAATCCAGTCTGATTCATCATAGGACCTCGTCCTCTGTTACCATACCCTTGATTGACCCCAGCAGGTCCAAACCCATTATTGAGAAACCCAGCGCCATTTCCATTACCCAATCCACCATAGCCCTGATTAGTATTACCAAAACCATCATATCCGAAACCCTGAGTGTTGAAGCCGATCTTTCCATCCTGATTGACATAATCAAATCCTTGATCGTTGTAGCCGAAACCGTTGTTGCCAAAGCCATTACCTCCATTGTTACCACCACCCAGATTGGCGTCTCCAAATCCAACATTGTTAATGATAGTCTCATTACCAATTCCTATATTACCATTCCCGGCGCCAGCACCATTGTTCACATTCACAACAGGTATATTCACCACAGGTGGAGCTACAGGCGTAGGAGTACCATCCCCATGAATGGTTTCAACACGTACAAAATTGTGTTCTTCGTTTCCATTCCCAGTATTCTTCGCCAGCAATGGCTGCACCAAAGTCTGCAGGCTTTCCTGCCCCTTCATAACTGTCTCCATCGTCTGCATGAACAGCGCCAGCTTTTCACGCATCTCCTGCATCTTGTTTTGCATCTGGTCCATAACTCTTTTGCAGTTGGTACGAGTAGAGTATCGGTGAGGACGTTGACTTTCAATCCTGAAAAACCTGTCGAGATGCAGGAAATGAGATACAGTTTCAATAATCACCCGGTGATGCAATATGAATGTGTATGCAAATGCAACATGTGTCTGTGCATTAGGGAATATCACTCCCCAATTCTAGTGCCAATGTGCTTTCGTGTCCTGCAGTGTTGTGATAGTGCAGTGACAAGAAGCTCAGATACATTCACAGAAGAAACAACTCATATATTGCTGAAGAGCCCACCGAACCGGGAATACAATATACAATAACAAGAAGGCATGACCTCAACCAACAATCCTGGTGATGGTCAGCACAATGCAAATAAAGCATACACGATAGTACATAAAATGGTCACGTGCGGCCATACGCCCGATACTCTTCCAGCAGCCTTTTGGTCTTCTGATGGTCTGGCTGAGAAAGCAATCCCTCGATAAGTAAATTTCTTCGCTTGAGAACACGTTGTAGATCACCAATAGACTCCTCCCATGCCCCTTCTCCAAAGCAGTCATCTAACTTCCGCTTCTGGGACACAACCTTCTTCTTGCGCTCGACAGCCTTGTTCAACGAGTTCTGAAGGTCATATCTTACCATAACCTCTTCTTCATACTTTCTCTTGCTAGCCTTCAACTGATCTTCGAGGGCAGAGATTTGTTGTTTCAATTTGTCTTCTCTCTCTTTGTTGTTGGTTAGCGTAGCATTCCAAGTTTTGTTGAATGTAGAGATTTCCCGGTAGGCAACATCGAGTGACTTCTTCTTGGACTCTAACATTTCATGAGAGCTTTTGAAGTCTTTTCCCAGGCGTTCACATTTCTTTTTCTCTTCTGCCAGTTCAGCACCTAACATGTTTACCAACTCAGTCTACTGTTGGAAGGAATACACAGCTTCGTTTTTCTCACTCCGGATTTGAGCCAATTCCTTCTCTAACTCTTCATTGATCTTTATCAGGTCTTCTTTTTCTTTCACGACCTGCTCATATACCTCAATAGCCACAGAAGTGGGCTCCTCAACTGGAATGGGAACAGGACATGATACTGCTGGAAAAGGCCTCTGCACCTGTCTTACCCTCTCTTGAATCCACACCTTGTATGGCGGGTAAGCTTGACAATCATTCTTGCCTAGTAATGGCTTCCCCCTTCTGCAGATTTGGGTCCAAGCATGCTGGAGCTTGGCCAATAATTCCCCACTCAGGTCACCAGTGAAATACAGAGATTCCTGTATTTCTTCTTCCTTCGGCGGACTCTTCAAAGCATACCCAAACTGTCTGACTAACAATGATGGGTTGTAGTTAATACATCCCTTCCTTCCAATAAAAGGAACGTTGGGATACCCGGCGCAACGGAAGATAACCTCTGACCCCAATAGATCTCTATCGAACCAGACAATGTCTTCTGAAGAAAGTCCCATTAGGCGCTCGGACCATTCGGCTGTATCTGCAGATTCAACAAAAGGACCCTTTTTGGGCATGTGGCTAGCAAACCACATATATAACAAAGGTACACAACAAGCGACGTTCTTTCCCCTTCTGTTCTCGTTTTTATAGTGCAAGGAATGATAGAAGTCTCCAATCAATGTGGGCACCAGATTGCCTGAAGCAAACAAGTGGAACGCATCCAAATCAACGAATTCAGGCAGATTAGGGAACAATATAATCCCATAGATGCACAAAGCAAGAACAGCGTTAAACATAATCCAACAGCCACTCTTAGCGTATTCCTGCGCTTTCCCGACCAAGAACTTGAGAGAAAACCCAGAAACTCCATGCCAGGAGGTTAACGCCAACTCTGCAGGATCTATATGCAAGGAAACAGCTAAGTCCTCCAGCTTAGGCTTAGCCTCAAAGTGAATGAAGGGCACTCTGTTCTGAACTGGCAACTCTAGAAACTCAGAGTACTCCTCCATGGTCGGAGCCAAAATGAAGTCCTGGAACATAAAACACCTCAAGGAGGGATCATATAACTGCATCAATGTGTATAACCCATTCAGCTCATATGTAGTTGGTCTGCAAACCAATCTCAGTAGCTTCCCATGGCTTTTCCTAAAGCTTCTCCTCACATCATCATCAGTTAGGGAAATCAGCCCCAACAGAGAAGTCACATCAGGGGTAGGCAACTTATATGCAACAGTCCTCCTCAAAGTACTCATGGTGACAGATAGAAGTCCGGAGCGCTAGAATCGGGAAGTATGAAAATGCACCTGCAGCACAGACACACGTTAATGATATGCACATGATGATGCAAACAATGCAATATGCAAACAATGCAACTAGGGATCAAGTGCCCCTGGCTGAGAAGCCCAATCCACAATATTGGCCTCAAATAGACCCACAAACTGCTCAAGACCATCCACAATGCTCTAACCTGGTCTCTAACAGACCCAATAACATTGTCCTCAAATATCACACCACTGAATCTCAATCAAGAAAACCGGTAATCTGGAGGTCAAGTTACCTGCATGTCCCAACCCCTCTCACAGGTAGGTGTCCTAATAACTGACACAAGGTATAGCATCCTATGCGGTCGTCGGTGTCACAGACATTCAAGACCGATGATACGATACCCAGAAGGTGTGGCATCATCGAATCCTGAAGAGGCCTCACTTAGCCAACTTCCAATTGATCGGTCCCCGAAGTCGACAATCCAACTAACCAACAACCCCCTCAACCCAAAGGGTTGAAAAAGAAGTCAACCAGATGAACCTCGTTCGAGCGTGGATTTTGCGGGACACTAGTGCCTGCAAAGCAAGCACGCGCCCACTAATTTCCACAACTAATTCTAGGTGCACTCAAGCCCAGGTCCGGCTTATCTCTCAATCATAGAACCCCCTCATACCCACAGCAATAACAATATAAAGCTGACAATAAAATACGGAAAAACAAAGACAAAAATGTAAATCCATACAAAACCCACGACGGGAAAACAAGCGCTAGGATTGACTCGCGTAGGGAACCGTTGGAATCCCCAGCAGAGTCGCCAGCTGGCGCTACTGCGAAAATCGGCGCCGGCTATGACAGAAGAGTCGCCACCGTGCGTTATTTATCCCAAAGGAGGGAAAGTAAACGCTCGAAGTAAACCTACCGCAAAGACGGGAAAGGAATGGTCGTCGCAACCAAATTCCTGGATTCGGGAGTCGGTTACGCAAGGGGAAGGTATTAGCACCCCTCACGTTCGTCGTACTCGACGGGATCCACGCTTGTTTTCTGGTATGGATTGTTATTCTATCTACTCTACAGGTATGGGGTTAAAAAGAAAAGAAAATGACTCGGCAAAGCATCACACTTTATGCCTACGTATTCCCGTCTGGAACGAGAAATCAGAGTCAACGTAGTTCGCCTACCTACAGGAAAGGAGGGGAAGGTTGCTCGCTAGGATACGGCATCCTATGCCTACGTACTTTCATATAGCATGAAAGATCAGAGCAAACGTAGTTCGGGCTACGTACGACACCAGTCTGTCTTGATTGTTTTTATCCTTCTGAAAAAGGTTTTCTCCTGATTACGGGTCCAAGCGGACAAAAATGACGTTTTGATTGGTTTCCAGTCTTTTACGTAAGAACTGTCTTTTATTGATGTTTGACCTCTTATTGTATTTTTGATTGTTTTGAGATGAGAAGAGAACGACACTCTAAAATCTTATGGTTGAAAAATGGGGATCAAAACTGACCTAATGTTGTCATGCATGGGTTAAAACCTAATGTCTGTCGTATTTCTCTCTTGCACAGAGAGAAACAGAGATCCTAGGGGATAAACGGAAAAGAAACAGCATATATACAGTAAAGCAGTAAAATGCATGAATGCAGCAATACAAGTGAGGCAAGGGATTCCCGCTCAACCTCGAACCTGGGAAAACAATAGGCAAAGTGAAACAACATTCACTTTAATCCTAGGGGAAAATTAACAAACAATACAGCAAAGAAAATAAACCCCACACCAGCTCTAACAGCAACACCAGCTTCTACAGCAACAGCTCTGAAAAACAGAAAATTCTGGCAGTTGATAAACAGCAAACAGTAACACCTTCAAATGAACCCCCAAAATCAACTCTTCAATAATCCCCTAAACTCCAAGCAAACACCAAGCTTTAGCAAGCAATAAACCCCAACAGTTGACAGCTTCAGACAGCAGACAGCTTCAAACAGCAGTAAACCCTAATTTAACAGTTGAGTAGCTCTGACAGGCACCAGCTTTATCTTCATCAATCTTTAATGCAATGAACCTCTTGTATTCAATGAACTTCTTTCTTCAAGGCAAGCACTCCAGAAAAGAAATCACTTAACAGGATAAGTTGGAATGATGAACAGCTTATTGACAACCAAAGGAAGCCTATAAGTGTTTATCATCATAAGAGATTGGTTCCCTCAAAGTTCTACTTCTAAGATAAGCCACTTATCCCTCTAAAAGAGGGATGTGAATATCTTAGAAGGACTTTTAGTCATTGGGAGGAATGGAAGCACAAGATGCTTTCCATGTTTGTGGAAGAATTCAGTCTAATCTAAAGCTCTGCCTATTTCTCCTATCTCCTAAGTCTTCAACAAGCACCTTCAAGCACAAGAATCTCCAATCTCCAAGCATTGATACTTTTCTTCAATCTTCTTCCATGCTCCACAAGCCAAGCCCAAGCCCCACACCCCAAAGAAATACCCAAAACCCAAGCAAACAAAACAATATCCCAAGGGGGAAACACACCAATATCAACCAAATTGCAAAAATCAACTAAAATGGAAATACTCATCATAAAATCCTAGATTAATTTATAAGAGACCCTAACTATGTACCCTATACCCCATATAAACCCCAAGGCTTAAATCAAACTAAAATCCCAAAAACTATGTGTTGAAATGCACCTATGCAAGTTGAAACCCTAATCCTAATCACCCTAAAGTTTAATGTTCAAAACTAACTAAAACTAAATCACAAAATTGTGATAAAATTCCAGGGGGAACATAATACTCTAATATAACTATAGCAAAAAGAATTACATCAAAATGTGAAATAAAATGTCCATACAAAATTCAGAAAGTAGAAGTATCAAATGAAAATGAAATAAAAACACTTAGACTTGTAAAAAATGCCAGAAAAAGAAAAATGAATGAAATGACATTTTTATTGTTTTATAATTTTCTTGATGTTTTAATGAAAATAGGGAAAAAATTCCCAACTAAAAAAGGTCATTTTTCAATTTATTATGATTTTTCAAAGAACCTAAAATAAATGTGAAATGAAATGAAAAATAAAAGGAAAATGAAAAGGGAGCGTGATGAATAGCAATCAGAAACAGTTCAAATCAACAACTGGGCCCAGAAGGGGGTGTTAATAGTGAAGTGCGCATTAGGCCCATTTATTAATCAGAAATGATAATGAAAATAGAAGAAAAAAGAAAAGAACCTTGTGGTGAATAGCAATCAAAATCAGTGCCTTTTTCAGTGGGCCTCCCAAGTGGGGTGTGGATATCATGTTTCAAACTAAGCCCAACCAAATGCATTAAGTGAAACGGAGCGTTTCACTAATGCCTCATATCCTTCACAAAATGAAATTAAAGCTTGGTCGTTGGATGTGGTTTTGGTCAAAGTCTCCTCTGAAATCTAATGGCTCTTAAGTCATCTTCTTCCTTTGAATTGTGGAGGGAAGAACAAGCCATGGATGAACAGAACGAAAAACTCAGCTTCTCCAACTATCATCTGCATTAATCCTCACCAAAACCTACACTTAAAAGCCCTAATTCACTCGATTTTTCACACCGAATTCAACCATACCAACCATTCTTAGTGAATCATCATCATCCTTAAAACACGATCAAAATTTCAGAGAATGCTCAAGATTCCATCATCACAATCCTTCAAATTGAAGTGTCTAATCTTATCACCACCTAACACTGAGTTGATTCCACTATCTAACTAGGTTTAGATCATCAAGAACAGCAAGAACAGTTCACCCCAAGAAAATGTGTCACCTAACCATTTGTCTCTAAACATCAAATTTCTTCACCAAAAACGACCCTAGCCATGTCTATAACACATCTATGCCTCTAAAACCTATTGATTCTACCTAAATTATGCTGCAAGATGAGAGTTACATACCTGCAAAAATCTGATGAACAGATATAGCAATGCTTCAAATCAAGCTTCAAGATCTTCCAGACACGATCTATGAGTGATAATCAAGCTTTTGTATGCAAGAGTTTGTGTTGAATCTTCTTGAATTGTCAAATCCGATTCGGAGTTGCAAGCTTCAAACTCCAATTGCCAACTCACGATTCTTCCACAGTTTTGCCCTGAATTTGATCTGGAATCAATCACCAATGCTAGAGCAAGCTTCTGAGATCAAAAGAATGGATTGAAATGGAGTAGAAAGGTGTAACTGATTTTGATTTGCCAATGGAAATTTCAAAACTCAATCTCTCTTTTCTCCCTCAATTCTCACCGGCCTATGCATTGAACCAGTTCAGAACTATATATAGAACATTTCTGAAAGCTCTAGAAACTTCTGGATCCATCCAAGGAGAAAATCAAAATCTCATGTCAATGGGAAATATCATCTCATGCTATCTTACACCAGTTCATGCAGCAGCTTGCAATTCACTATGCTTTTTGTTCAAATTGTCTTTAGATGAGATTTTGGATGTGTTTGAATGGTTTAGCACCTTGGTTATGCCTTGTAAAGAGGTTTTGCATTTGTTACTTATGATGTAAGTAACCATTTTTCAAAGAAAGTCCTTGAATTAACCCTTAAATCAAAAATGTGGCAATGTCAATGTTCTCAAAATATGTTTTACAATCAAATTGGTATGTCATATGTCTTGGTTTGGACTTGTAGATCAAAAATCCCAATTTTCATCCTTGGTTCATTTAAAATTTACCCTTATTTTAGGCCATTTTTGTGATTTTGTGAAGCAAGCCATTCCATGCTCTCATGACCTCTTACCTAGCCTAAAAACATCATTTTGAACACATCTCATGTTGAACATTTTTCCATTTGAGGAGTGGAAGATGGAGATTTTGACCTATGTTGGAAAATGATCTGTAATTCAACTTTCCCAAAATACCCCTGGGTTGCCAAGACCATAACTTGAGTTCTACAAATCCTCTTGAGGACTTCTAGTACTAAACTTAAAGCTAAGATCAAGCCCTACAATTCTTATGTTGGCCAAGAATCCATTTGAAAACTCCTTGATGGGCACAAGTTGCTTGGAAATCAAGTGACTTTCACAGATAAATTTCAGTGTCCTCTGATGACCCATAACTTGCAAGAACCATAACTTGAGTTCCACAAATCTTCTTGAAGACTTCTAGTACTCAAATTAAAGCTATTGAGAAGCTATACAAGTTTCATGTTTACCAAGAATCCATTTGAAACTTTCATTTTGACTTATCTGGCTTGGAAGATAGGCCTAAATTAGGGGATTTTACACTGAAACCCTAATTTGGTAACTCCTCTTCTTCTTGATTCCTTTTGATTTCTACTTGGAACAACACCACACATGTATCCACATATCAATTCATGAATTCCACAACCTCCAAGTTGGCCTTGATACCCTTCAATCAATCCTTTGACCTAGGGTTGACCCAGATGAAACCCCAGTTGACTGCACTTCAACTGTGGCTCTTGTACTTGAATCAATGACTTGTCTCATCTTCAAAATGACCCTCTAGGTCTTCCATGATCTTTGTACACATTCCATACCCTCAGTCATGGCTCATACCCCCATTGATGATCTTCAACACCCCAAGATTAGGAGAGAAATCCACTAGTTGACCTTCAAACTTCTCAAAGCTTCCACTCCTTTCTTGAATGACTTGGATAGTCTTGAGCTTGAATAAAAAACCCCTTTGATGTGCTTCTTTAGATAAGAATGGCACTTGATCCCTTGTGGGATGACTTGTTATGCTATGCTATGCAAATGATTAGACTATGTACATGATCTACTATGCAAATGGCAATTCAACTAAAACATAAACCAGATGAAATATGTTGGGCAAATTTTAGGTTGCAACAGTATGAATAACACTATTTAATAGAACTTAAGAATTTAACACGGATGGATGATTATGACATGATAAATGCTTTGTCACTCTCTCTTGTATACCTTGCTATAGCAGATTGTCTTGCTCCCTTCATATACTCTAACTCCAAATGCTCAGTCATTTGTGTTCAGAGAATTCAACATATGAAAAATGATTTCAAGCTTATCTTTAAAAGATTTGGCATCTCCTCAAGAACATTATAGAAACTAAATCTTCCCCAATAAGACTAATACTAAGGTGTTTAAAAAAGAAATGCCAACTTGTTTCGGTCTTTTTGAAATACAATCTTCTAGGATCAGGTGAAACAAAGTCTCATTTGAAGGCTATGAATGAAAGTATTCATGAAGTGACTATCAAGTCAAAAGGATCTAATTTTATAATTACTTAGTGTTGAATTTTTCTCTAGAAAAGTACTGGCATAACTTAGATATTAATTTGATATTGGTGAAAACAATTAATTGAAGACCATATGAGTTTAGCATCAGAAAGTTGTTGTTACACTATCTTTTGTTTCTCTATGATGATGTTTTTCATTTTTATCATGAATTTTTTAAAGAATGATTTAGCTGTAAAAATGTTGAAACTTGAAAAAATTAAAAATAAAAATAAAAACTAAAAAAGAGAAATAAGACGGTGAGTGAAGCAGAAATTCAAATTCATCATAAAAAAGTAAGTTCATCGTAGAAAAACAAAAAACAAATTTTGAGAAAAATAATTTTAAAAAAAAACTAAAAAAGAGACTAAGAAGGCGGTGGGTGAAATAAGAGTCCAAGTTTTTGATGAGTTATTCCAATATTTAAGAATCAACGAGATATAAAAATTTATATATATGTTTTCAAAAGGAAGAAAAAGAAAGACAGAAGATTTGAGATATCATATAATGAAGTGTGTTAAAGATGAAAAAGGTAAAATATTGATTCAAGAAAAAGACGTAAACATATGCTGAAAACATTTTTCTACAAATTATTTAATACAATTTATTTAATGAAAGGTATGATATATAACTAGATTCTAACTGACTCGATATTAGATAAGAGTCAAAATAAGTATTGGAAAGGATGAGTAACATTAGGACGGTTGGGCTAGACAATATACTTGTTGAAGTACGAAAAATTCTTGGAGATTGTGTAACTCGCCAAAAAAATTTTGTCTTTAAGACTGTTGGGCTAGACATTATGTGACTCACCAAAAAATTTAAATAAATTATGAGGACAAAACAAATGTTGACTGAATGAAGAATAAGAACTTTAGTTATAATCTTGAAGAGAAAGGGGGGGTATACTAAATTGTAATTATAGAGATTAAACTTGTGAGTCATACCATAAAATTATGGAAAATAGTGATTGTACTGTGAGATATTGGATCGAACTCTAGTTTATCATGTTGTCGAAGTCTGCTCACATGTTGTTGTCGAAGACCTACATGTTGTAGTCGAAATGTGCTCTAATATGTAGTTTGTCAAATTGGGTCTTGTGTTAACGATCCAATTGTTTAAGTTAGCTTGTAATGGATAATTTTTAGAAAACTCATTAATTTAGTATGTTATATTTATTATAAATAACATACTAGTCTCTCATCTTAAGTGTGGAAAATCCTAATTAGGGAGAGAGGGTTATTTGTTATTTTTGATTACTTGTAATTTGTTTAAAGAGAAAGTAAAGAATAGCAGTTATAACCAATCCTTGTTGTTCTTCTTCTTGTTTTTCGTTAACCCTAACCCTTGTGTGTTTCTTGATCATAAAGAAATTGTTTATACTTTGTTTTAAGATATCTTTTTCACAAAAAATTGGTGTTGTGAGTGTGGAGGAAGATGCCTTCAACAAAGTATGAGATTGAAAATTTCACCGAAGTGAACGATTTCGGTCTGTGGCGCTTGAAGATAAAATTCCTACTAGTTCAGCAGAGTTGTTTGGAAGCATTGAAGGAAGAAGCAGTCATGAACGTTGCGTTAACGGAAACTGAAAATACGGCCATGATAGAGAAAACCCACAGCGCAATATTATTGAGCCTTGGTGATAAGGTTTTCCGAATGGTATCAAAGGAGACTACGACATCGGGGTTATGGTTGAAACTTGAAATTTTGTAGATTACCAAATCTTTGGTGAATCGACTCTACCTGAAGCAAATTTTGTATTCATTCAAGATGAGTGAAGACAAAGTGTTGGCTGAGCAATTGGATATTTTCAACAAGCTGATTCTTGATCTTGAAATATTGATGTGAAGATTGATGTTGAAAATTAAGCAGTGCTGTTGTTGTGCGCTTTGCCTAGAACACATGCCCACTTCAAAGAAACTCTCTTGTATGGAAGGGATTGAATGAGCTTTGAAAAAGTTCAATCAGTCTTGTATTCTAAGGACTTTAACAAACGAAATGAGCATAAACCTTCAATGGTTGGTGAAGGTTTGGCCGTTAGGGGAAAATTCTTGTGAAAGGATGGTAAGTTCAACAAGAAGAAAGGTAAAAGTCAACAGAAGTCTTATAGTGGCGGGGCATCTGATATTCGACGTTATCACTGTAAAAAGGAGGTTCATACAAGAAAGTTGTACCCTGAACTCCTAAAAGATCATGGAGGTAAGGATCATGGCGACACATTTATTGTCCAAGATGACTTCGACTCATCTGATGTCCTTGTGGTTTCAAGCAACGTCTCAAGAAAAGAGTAGATTATGGATTCAGGTTGCACTTGGCATATGACTCCAAACAGAGAATTGTTCGAGGAGCTATGTGATCAAGATGGTGAATCACTACTTCTGGGAAATAAAAAAGCTTACAAAATTACAAGTATTGGATCTGTGAGATTCAAGCTCAATGATAAGTCAATAAGGTTATTGACTGAAGTCATGTATGTACCTGATTTGAAGAGAAATTTGATTTCTCTTGGTGAGTTTGACAAGAAGGGATATATTTTTCAAGGAGAGAAAAGTATCCTAAGAGTCATGAAAGGGTTGAAAGAAGTCTTGAGAAGCGTGAGGAAACAAGGCTTGTATACCCTTGAGGATGAAGTTGTAAGTGGTTCGACAAATGTTGGATCCACAAAACCTTTGTCAAAGACAGAAATTTGGCACATGAGATTGGGCCATGCTAGTGAAATAGGTCTGGTCTAATTGGGGGGGGGGGGGGGGATTTCTTGGTGGAGACAAAGTTGAAAAGCTGGAATTTTGTGAACCCTGTGTACTTGGAAAAACTTGCAGAGTGATGTTCAACAAAGGTAAACAAAGAAATCATGCTCTTTATTACATCCATGTGGATCTTTGGGGGCCTGCAAGGTATCCATCACATTCAGGAGCAAGGAATTTTCTATCCGTAGTTGATGATTATTTCAAAAAGTTATGGGTATTCATCCAAAAGACTAAGGATGAAACTTTTGAGAATTTCAAAGGTTGGAAGACTCAGGTCGAAAATCAGACTGGCAGAAAGGTTAAGAGACTGATAACCGACAATGGCCTTGAATTCTATAATGAGGCGTTCGACAGTTTTTGTGTTTCCTTAGGTATTGCAAGGCACAAAACTACTGCAGGTACTCCACAACAAAATGGTTTGGTGGAAAGTTTTAATCGAACTATTTTAGAAAGAGTTAGATGTATGTGTCGCACCCTAATCTTCGACCCCTAGATCCCACCTTTACGTGCATCGTATCACAGTTTTTTTGTTGGCCTAGGTGTTTGTGTACATGCTTTCATGACCAACAAGGGCGTGCAAATTTCTCAGAACTTTCTTTAGGGCTTTTCTTCCATGGATACTGGGCACAGGAATTTGAGGGTCATTATGCTTTTTTTCTTGGAATATTGGTGCATCGACCTTGAGTTTGTTGGGCCTTAGTGTATTGGTCCACGGTATTCCAAGTGTAGTTTCAATATGATGTTCGCCTCGAACGTATTATCCTAAGGGGTCTAGTCATCATTAAGAGGTTTCACGATTCATTAAGATGTCTCAAAATCAAGATTTGCAAAGCCTTGGCCCGAACCATGATACGTTCGCCATCCAAGTATCCATCCCAGAAGAATAAAGTTTCATAAAGTTTGATTCCAAAATCTCAAGATATGTGACCCTCGTTGGGTTCAAGGGGAAAAGTTCTAGTTCAAGTCATCATAGGATTCAAGTTTTAATTCAGCATTCGAATTTTGGAAACTACAATTCTAGTTAAGTTACAATGTCCATGAGTTCAAGGGAATACGAGATTAAAATTTTATAAGTAAGGACAACTCAATAATCAAGTTAATGTAAAGTACAAGTTACTAATGATAGGTGCAAGAACGTCAAGTCGCCAAGGTTCATTTATCCAAATTTCATCAATTCTATTTTTACTCTAAGACTTCGAGATTCAAGACTTGTTGGTCTGCAACCCCAAATTCAAGTACCCGATGTAAGGCCCAAGGTCGCTAATTGGCTCACGTTTTGTTTTTCATAAAAATCAAAGTGTAATGCAAGATCAAAGAGCTTGGAACTTCAAATCCAATTATTTGGAATTGTTCATTGAAATTTTAGAATACAAATACATCGCCATTCAAGAGTTTTCTACAAAGAAGGATAAAGTTCATACAATTTTCAAGGTTGAAGGAAAAAGGAAGACCTCATGCCATAAATATTCTAACCCATCCATACAAATTTACAGGATCATAGCTACAAGTTATACAAGAGAGTAAGTGGTATCTCACATGAAAGTACCCTAAGCATACCACATGGAGTTCAACTTGACATTGTACCAAATTTTTGAACCATTGTCATTAGCACAAATACATTATCCTAAATAAGAAAGATCTTCATGATGCTATCTTGACAATCTCTTTGCTCCTCACCTTTCTTCGCGTGTAAAATTATCGCACTGTCGACGAACACAAAACTCAACTGCTGGTACTCCCGTTAACTCATTAAATAGCCTCAATCACCACGAGAAATGCACCTGAAAAGTAAACAGACTTCTTTTTAGCTCCAGTGCACAACACGAGTAAGCAAGATACATCAAAGAGCGCATGTTTACTTTCATCAGGATTTAAGCTACCTTGGAAAACTACTCCACAAATATCAAAACAAGCTTCAAGACAGGAGCAAAAGAGATCATCACCATCAAGAGTTCTTACCCATCTTATTATTTCAACTCAGTTTCGGTTTAGATTATGCGAATCATAGAGAAAAACTATGGTTCAGATTACTTACCAACAGGAGACAGACTCCTTTCTGACGCTACCAAACCATCATTACCGGAGAAGGTTTGCAAGCAGCTTTAACCTCTAGCAAAACCAAGCCGTAAGTTCTTCGACTTGCCTCAACGCCTGTCTAATGAAGTTTTGAATCTCACATTTGTCATACCCATAAGTTTATGATGCATCATAAAAGTAGACAAAATCATTTCCATCAGCGATTCCAAAACAATATCAAACATAAATGCAGAAATGGAAATCTCATCAATTAAGATAGAATCAAAACAGCTTCACCTCTGCAATCGAGCTCAGTCATGTTGTGACTGACAAAGAGGTTGACGAGATGGTTCAACAAGCCGATATCAACGACGATGGCCAGACCAACTGCTAGGGACTTGTCACGGTCATGGTGGCTAGCGAGTGCCAATGTTGTCAAATTGTGGTCCACCTCTAATACAACGAATCCTGAGCTTGCCACCTTATACCACAACGCTGTTATACCTGCCACATCTACCATAAATATGACTCAAGTTTTCAGCAAAAAGAAGAAAGCTATTGATGGGGATCTAGAGGTTTCATTCAACAAAAGAACTAAGACAAAGCTTGTATCTCAGTGTACCTGCTTTATGCATCAGTTAATCAGAAACTTCAGACGGAGATGCTAAATAAGTCTTCTGCAACGATGGACTTCATGTAATACACCAAATTCCTGCTGTTCGCCTATGGAAAGGCTTGTTGCAAATAAGCATCATGTGAGTAAAACATTCAAAAGTATTAAATGGAATAAGGAGATGTGTTCAGACATGTTGGAGCCAAAAGGGAAAGAACATCGTTGTCGTGAAATCGTGTTTATAGTAGCACATTATTTTCCAAAACGGATTTTGAACACATTCAAGTTATTCCTAAAAGCACGTCCCCCTAAAAAGGAAGTCCATTCAGTAACACGTTTTCAGCAACAGATTCAGATGTGATTCAAAAATTCCTGTAACATACAAACATGTTAGTTCAAAATGGAAAGAATTCTCTCTATTTACGGTATTGTTTCCAAAATAGGTTTGAGGGGATTTTGTCATTAATCAAAAAGAGATATTTGAAAAAGGCAAGAGGGAGTAAAAGAAGAAAGAATCAGAAAAAAAATCATAAACATGTCAAAGCAAAAATGGAAACGTATTTATCAGAATCCGTTAGTTCCTGATTGGCAGGCATTTTGGTAAAACTAGGTATAATCACTAGATGTCCTATAGGATGTCATGACATTTGTTTCTAAGGTTCTGCAGGTAGCTTTGTATGTTGTAGCAGGACTTCTCATGATGTCATGTATGATGTCCTGACACCTTTGAACAAAACATTCTGTATGAATGTGCTGGTCTGTTTATCTCTTGTGTGCAAACCTGTTGCACTGATCTGGTGTAAATCTGCAAGGTTGTTGGTATTACGTAAAGGCGTTTTGGATTTACTTTTGAGGATCGTGTGGAGCTATTCTCAGAAGATTATCTTGGAGAGTTAATTAGAGTTTTGAAGAAAGATTTGATTGGATTTGATTAAACAAATCAAATCTGTTTCTTTGCTACGAATTATGAAGATTGATCTAGGGACAATACTTTCTGGTACCATGGACAAAGAAGGAGGATTTGTGAACATACCACATGTTCTGGACGAGAGTAATTATGACTATTGGAAACCAAGGAGGGTTGCTTTCTTAAAATCTCTGGACATTAAGGCATGGAAAGCTGTCATAAAGCGATGAGAACAAACCGTGGTTATTGATAAAGATGGAAAGGCTACTTATGAATTAAAGCCAGATGATCTGGCTCTGGGAAACTCCAAGGCCTTGAATGTCTTGTTCAATGGAATTGATAGGAACATATTCAGGTTGGTAAATAACTGTGTGATTGTTAAAGAAGCACGGGAGATATTAAAGACCACTCATGAAGGCACATCCAAGGTAAAAATGTCTAGACTTCAACTACTCACAACTAAGTTTGAAAACCTGAGAATGAAAGATGATGAAAGTATACATGACTTTCATATGAACATTCTTGAAATAGCCAATGCTTCAAGCACCCTAGGAGAAAAGATGACAGAAGAAAAGTTGGTAAGAAAAATTCTCAGATCTCTCCCCAAGAGATTTGACATGAAAGTAACTGCTATAGAGGAAGCACAAGACATCAGCAAGATGAGAGTTGATGAACTTATTGGGTCTCTTTTAACATTTGAAGTAGGAATAAGTGACAAAGCTGATAAAAAGAAAAACATAGCCTTTGTGTCAAATACTGAAAGTAGAGAGGGTGAATTAGATGAAGATACAATTGAAAGCCTATCTAATGCCATAGTTCTGCTTGGAAGACAATTCAACAAGGTTATAAAAAGAATGGATATGAATACAAGACCTAATGTCAAGAACATCTCACATGACATCAATAGGTCCAATGATGCAGGAAGAAGAACCAGAACTGAAGAAAAACCCACAAACAGCAAAGGGATACAGTGACATGGATGTGAAGGTTTTGGTCACATCAGATATGAATGTCCAGCCTATCTCAAGAAGCAAAAGAAAGGTCTAGCTGTTTCATGGACTGATGAAGACTCTGACAGTGATATTGAAGAAGAATCTGCCAAACATGCAACTGCCTTGACTGGAAGATACTATTCTGATGAAGACTCCAATGAAGATGAATTGACTTTTGAAGAACTAGCAGCTTCCTATAAAGAATTGTGCCTCAGAAGGGAAGAAGTCTGCCAGCAAGGTGAAAAACAGAAGAAACTCATCATCAAACTAAAGACTGAAAAGGAGGAACATCTGACAAGTATCAAGGAGTTGAATGATGAAGTTGCTGAACATGTTAAGACTATCACTAAATTAAAAGATGAAGTTGCTCAACTGACTTCCCAACTTGATCAAATGGGAAAGTCTGTTAAAATGATGAACAGTGGTACCAAAACCTTGGAAGAGATTCTTCAATCTGGCAGAAGAACGGGAGACAAGACAGGGTTAGGATACAATGAAGATAATAACTCTGCCTCTCACCACAAGCCTTCTGGATTAAAGCAAAAGATGTTCCATCAAATGTCTCAACATCACGACAGAAAACAAACCAGCCAACCAAGAAAATTCCAAAGATGGAGATGTCATTACTGTGGTTGCTTTGGTCACATAAAGCCATTATGTTTCAAACTGCATGGATATCCAAGTTCTACAACTTAGACAAGACTTAACCACAACACTCACTCCTCTAAAAAGCAATGGGTTCCCAAGGCTCCTGTCACAAAATAATAGGTACCTAAAATTGCTACTACTTATTTCATAGCTCATATGTCTCTAAAAGTATCTACTAAGGAAGATTGGTACTTTGACAGTGGGTGCTCAAGACACATGACAGGGATCAGAAATCTGTTAGTGGACATCAAACCTCATTCAAACAGCTATGTGGCCCTTGGAGATGGGGCCAAAGGTGAAATTAAGGGAGTTGGAAAATTAAACTGCTCAGGAACACCTGATCTTGACAATGTTCTGTTAGTCAAAGGATTAACTGCCAATCTAATTAGCATCAGTCAACTGTGTGATCAAGGTCTAAGTGTCAACTTCACTAAACTTGAGTGTTTGGTTACTAATGAAAAGGGAGAGCTGATCATGAAGGGAGTCAGATCCAAAGACAATTGTTACCTATGGGTCTCTCAGGACTCAAAATGTGCTCTTGCCAAAGAAGATGAAGTGAGACTGTGGCACCAGAAACTTGGGCATTTGCAAGGAATGAAGAAGATCATATATGTGGAAGCTGTCGGAGGTATTCCTAAGCTAAAGATTGAAGAAGGAAAAATCTGTGGTGAATGCCAAATAGGAAAGCAAACAAGGATGTCACACCAGAAGATCCAACATCTAACTACATCTAAAGTGCTGGAACTTTTTCACATGGACTTAATGGGACCTATGCAGGTGGAGAGTCTTGGTGGAAAGAAGTATGCTTATGTTGTTGTGGATGATTTTTCAAGATACACCTGGGTGAATTTCATAAGGGAAAAATCTGAAGTTTTTGATGTGACCTATATCAGAAACTTCAAAGAGAAAAGGAAAGTAAAGTTGTCACAATCAGAAGTGATCATGGGAAGGAATTTGAAAATCAAAAGTTTGCTGAATTCTACTCCTCTGAAGGAATTAACCAAGAATTCTCTTCTCCTATTACCCCTCAAAAAAATGGAGTTGTGGAAAGAAAGAATATAATTATCCAAGAATCGGCCAAAGCAATGATACATGCTAAGAAACTGCCTCACCATTCCTGGGCTAAAGCCATGAACACTACCTGTTATATTCAGAACAGAGTAACCTTAAGAACAAGAACTATGACCACACTGTAAGAAATTTGGAAAGGAAGAAAATCTACTGTTAAATATTTTTCGTGAGTTTGGAAGCAAGTGCTACATACTTTCAGATCGTGACCATAGAAGAAAGATTGACCGTAAGAGTGATGAAGGTATATTCTTGGGCTACTCTATCAATAGCAGAGCCTATAGAGTGTTCAACTCCAGAACTAAGACCATGATGGAATCTATAAATGTTGTTATAGATGATGTGCATAAAGAGATTGATGTCCTAGAAGATGTTGGAATATCCTTTGACATCTCAGCTGAGTCTGAAGACAGAAACAATGATTCTAACCCTACCATCACTGAATCTGAACCTGTTAACAAAGGACCATCCACCAGAGTCCAAAAAGACCATCCTATGGATCTCATCATAGGTGATATAAATAAAGGGGTAACCACTAGATCTAGAGAAATTGTCTCAAGCTCTTGCTTTGTGTCCAAGATTGAATCTAAAAACGTCAAGGATGCTTTAACTGATGAATTATGGATAAATGTCATGCAAGAGGAGTTGGGTGAATTCAAAAGGAATCAAGTTTGGGACCTTGTGCCAAGGCCTGAAGGAACAAATGTGATTGGAACAAAATGGGTTTACAAGAACAAATCTGATGAAAAAGGAGTGGTCACTAGGAACAAAGCCAGGTTGGTTACTCAAGGATACACACGGATTAAAGGGATTGATTTTGATGAAACTTTTGCCCCTGTAGCTAGACTTGAATCCATCAGACTCCTTCTGGGAGTTGCTTGCATTCTGAAAATCAAACTGCTTCAAATGGATGTCAAAAGTGTCTTTTTGAATGGTTACCTAAATGAAGAAGTTTATGTGGAACAACCCAAGGGGTTTATTGATCCAACCTTTCCTAACCATGTTTTTAAGTTGAAGAAAGCTTTGTATGGCCTGAAGCAAGCTCCTAGAGCATGGGATGAAAGACTAACAGAGTTTCTTGTTGATAATGGATATAGAAAAGGTGGTATAGATAAGACCTTATTTATCAAGGAAGAAGAGGGAAAACTCATGATTGCTCAAATCTATGTTGATGACATTGTCTTTGGTGGGATGTCAGATGAGATGGTTCAACATTTTGTGCAACAAATGCAATCTGAATTTGAAATGAGCCTTGTTGGGGAATTAACTTACTTTCTTGGGCTACAAGTCAAACAGATGGAAGAATCCATATTCCTATCTCATAGTAAGTATGCAAAGAATATTGTTAAGAAGTTTGGAATGGAAAATGACAGCCACAAAAGAACACCTGCTCCTACCCATCTAAAATTATCAAAGGATGAAAAAGGAGTTTATGCGGATCAAAGTCTGTATAGAAGCATGATATGAAGCTTGTTATATCTTACAACAAGCAGACCTGACATTGCTTTGTTATAGGAGTGTGTGCCAGCTATCAAGTTGAACCCAAGATTAGTCACATTAATCAAGTCAAGAGAATTTTGAAGTATATCAATGGGACAAGTGAATATAGGATGTTGTATAGTCATGAATTTGGGTGTGTGCTGTCTAGATATTGTGATTGGGCTGGAAGTGCTGATGACAGGAAAAGCACATCTGAAGGATGTTTTTTTTTGGAAACAACCTCATCTCATGGTTTAGCAAGAAACAAAATTGTGTATCCCTGTCTATTGCAGAAGCAGAATACATAGCTGCTGGGAGTAGCTGCTCTCAACTTGTGTGGACGAAGCAGATGCTTACAGAGTATAATGTCACACAAGATGTCATGACATTATACTGTGATAATTTGAGTACTATAAATATCTCCAAGAATCCTATTCAACATAGCAGAACTAAGCATATTGATATTAGACATCATTTTATTAGGGAGCTTGTTGAAAGTAAAATCGTTACTCTTGAGCATGTCACTACTGAAAATCAGTTGGCTGATATTTTTACCAAAGCCTTGGATGCAAATCAGTTTGAGATTTTGAGAGGAAAGTTAGGGATTTGTATTTATGAGGATTTATAGAAATTACTGCAAAAAGGGATTGTTTCTCTTAAAAGATGTTTGTTTCCTAAAATAGAGATGTCCCAACATCCCTCTTTAATGCTTAGCACGCCTTTGACTACTCAAACACGCTATCCCACTCAAACTTTTCCCTCCAACTGCCTCTTCAACTCCCACACCTCTACTACGTGTCAGATTACCTCTGACTCTCTGCGTATCCTCTACATTGCAACCTATCTCCATTTTCCTCTAAACTTTTCTTCTCTCAGAAATACCAATATGTCTCCCAAACATGATGTTGCTTCCTCAAAAATTTCCCAAACTGATGTTCACCCCATGAACATCTCATTCGAAGATGTTCTTGACGTGACCCTTGTCTCGATGGTTCCTGGTGATGTAAGTGAAGCCTCCAAGACCACACCACCACATGTAAAAGAGTCCCAACAACCTTCCAAAGGTAAATCTCTTGGAACATCTACTGACAATATTACTAGAATGAAAAACAAGGAAGGTACTGCTTATGTTGATAGTTCGATTAGGGAACTTGTCACTAAGATTCTCTATAGGGGTCATAATGTGCATGGTATTTCCACCCTCTCTCTCACATAGATCCATCTCTTGGTTCTGATGATGAGGCTAGTGAAGAAGATGGTGAGGCTAGGTCTGAAAAGGAATATGAAGATGGTAGTAATGATGTGCCAACTGATATAAGTTCCGTGTCTGAAGATGAAGTTCCTCATTACCTCTTCGACATTATTGCTTTCTATTATAATATCATCCACATAGAGCAACAAAATAACAAATGAATTACCCGGTCGAAATCTGAAGTAAACACAATGGTCGAACTGACTTCTGATGAAACACATGTGTGCCATGAACTTGTCAAATCTCCTATTCCACTGTCGAGGAGATTATTTCATTCCATATAAGGATCTATTTAGCTTGCACACACAATCCTCCTTCCTTTTTTCTATATACCCTTCAGGTTGCCTCATCAAGATTGTTTCATCTAAGTCGCCATACAAGAACACAGTCTTCACATCCATTTATTCCAGTTCAAGGTCAAACTGTACCACTATGGCAAGCAACATTCAAATGGATGTGTGCTTCATAACAGGAGAGAACACATCATTGAAGTCGACACCTTCTTTCTGAGTGAACCCCCTAGCAACCAATCTTGCCTTGTATCTCTTCGACACCACTCCTTTGATTCCTTCCTTAACTTTGAAAATCCATTTACAGCTGACTAACCTAGCTCCAACAGGTTTCTTGATCAGTTCCCATGTGTTGTTATCATGAAGATATTTCATCTCATCATCCATGGCCTTCAGCCATTCAGTCTTCTTTCAGCTCCTCATAACTTCCTTATAGTCTCTAGGTTCTTAATCTAGAACCTCACTGTTGCGGTGAGAATGGGATATCAAATTATTGATTAATGAATTACATCTTTAGTTCACAATCGGTCTTTGATTTATTCGAAGGAAAGGTTAAAGAAAGGAAAAACCTATTTTGCATCGTAAACACAATGCGGGGAGAGATCTAAGGTTTGTGGGTTGGTTAAGCTTAGGGGAGGTATTAGCATCCTAAACTTCTGTAGTACTCTACAGGAACCTCTTGTTTTAATATTGCTATTTTGCTAAAATTATATGCTTAAGAGATATGCTAAGGGTTAAAGGTTAAAGAAAAAGACCTAAGGGTTAGTCCTAAGTTTACTCGCCAAGACTCGCATCTTGCGCCTACGTATCCGAGGTAGGGGATGGAATAAGAGTAATCGTAGTTCCCCTTGAAAGGGAGGAAGAGAAACTTCTTGATTATGGTCAAGGTTTCAATGGGGATGCAAACACTCTTAAGGAAGCACTTACGTGGAGTGCGGCGACTCCTATATCTACGTTGTAAAGTTTGAATTGAAAAAAGGGTAAGATAGGTATTCCACAACAGAAAACCTAATATGGAGTGCGGCGACTCCTTATCCTAATGCTAGGGTAAAAGGTAAAACTGTCTATGGCGGGAAGGCTAAGTATATGAGTACGACGACTCGAAGTTTTAAGGTTTGAAAGGTGAAAGATGTAAGGGTTAAGGACTATTGACACGGAGGTCAAACGGCTAGACCTATCCTTCGGAGGAGAAATTAACGGTAAATAAGTATAATGAAAAATTAATCAAGCAACGGTATTGAAATATGGGAAAATGTGCAAGAATGAATAATAACGGAATAAAAAGCGAAGATGTCCTCGCATAACTTACAACCATGAAAAAAATAAATACGAAAAATAAGGGATTAGTAACCAAGGACGAATAATGACATAACGTTAGGAACGCCATAAGCATTAGACAAAATTAAACGGGACAAGGTTAGGGATCAAATTAGTTATTAGGTGACGATTCAATTAGAATTTAAAAATGAAAGTGTTAGAACTTAATTTTAAAAAATGTTATATCCTAATTTTTTAAAAAAAGATTTGAATTTTAATTAAAAAAAGAAGTTAGGTTTTATTTTTAAAAAGTGCTAAGTTTAAAAAAAGTGTTAGTTTTTATTAAAGAAAATTTAGTTTTTAAATTAAATTCCTTAGTTTTTTATTAAAAGAAATTTTGGGTTAAATTGTTTGCAAAAAGTTTAAACTTTTTTTAAAAAGTTTTGTTTATTGTCAATTTACATTAATGAAAAAACAATAGTAATTAAATAAAGTAGAAAACACATAAAATCAATGTGAATCAAAACGGCTTGGGCTGGGCCATTAACCCCAGACCCGACTCGGTCTTCCATAAGATTAAAAAAAAGGGTGGACATTTTTTAGGGTTTGAAAACCTACTTGCAGCACAGCGGCGACTTCCTTTCTGCAATTTTTCGTCTTTTTCCTCTCTGTCCCGTGTGCTTCCACTACCCACAGTTCTTCCTCTTCTTCTTATTTGCTATGGACCTCTTCTTTTCTGAACCTGAAAAAAAACCACCAAAACGTTAACATCAGGGAGCTCACATTTTTTTATTTGATGATGTTGTTCGTCTTGCGAGGATGATGATGTTGGCTGTGATGTTGAGTGTTCCGTGATGGTGATGATTCACATGTCTGCTTCGATGATTTGCGGGTGACAATGATGTCTCGTATGGTTGTTGAGGACGGCCAATGATAAGGAAAATTGACGCTATCGTGGGTTTCAAATTATCCGCCGGTGGTGATTTTTTGGTTTTTGGCGCCGCTGTGGGTTGATGATCTTTTGGGTCTGTTTTTTTTATTAACGGTCGCGGATCCTTTTTTCACTGATGTCTGATGATTTTTTATGCTGAGGATTTTTTAGGGTTTTGGTTTGTGGCGGATCTCCCCTCTTGTGATTTCTGGTGATAATTTTATATTGTTGTTAATTTGTGGGCTTGGATTTTGTGTTACAATTTTTTTATGATTTTCTGTTTTAATTTGGTTTTGGAACAGAGATTTGCAGATTTGAGGTGTTGTTTTTACGGATTCATGGTTTTTCTGTTATTATTCTTAACGCTTGAGTTTGTTTTGGACCCAGATGAATTTTCAGAATGGTTGTTCTTGATGATCTGGTGATTCCGTTTCACGTTATTTTCGGAGTGGTTGTTACTTTGGCTCTGAAAAACTGAGATCTGGTTTGCTGGATTTTTGGATATCCATATCGGTTCTGTTGGATTTTTTTTATATGGATTTTGTGATTGTGAATATCCAAATTGGTTTTGGACCGTTGGATTTGCTGGATTTTTCTAAGTCTTGTTTGGCTAAACAAAAAAATATCATTTTTCCAAATAATCTATTTTTCTCAGAAACTTTTCTCTCTCTCTCTCTCTCTCTCTCTCTCTCTCTCTCTCTCTCTCTCTCTCTCTCTCTCTCTCTCGGAAAAACTTTGAACAGATATTGTCGGATCTTCCGAGGTCGGAAATTGGAGTCGGCGGTGACCTTGTCGTTGTTTCCCTCTCGACATGCCCAGTGATGAAACCTTTCTGAGGGCGTCGAAATAACTAACACCATTTTTTTGATCCGAAAGATTAATTTAACCTCTACTGAACATTTTTCTGACATTGTTTGATTTTTCGTAGGTTCGAAGATTCAAAGATCAAAGATTGGACATGAAGAATTAGATCGTTTAGGACAAATTAGGATTTAGGATTTAATTTCTATTTCCAAATAAATGTTGTAATAAAAATTGTATAGAAGTTGAATAGATAAATCCCATCTTTAATAAAACGAATTTTTATTCTCCGACTAAATTCATCTGAATAAAATTTTTTCGTTTCAACATCTAAATTTGACAACTAACCGGCTTGCACAAACTTAGAATTAACTGATCTAACGTGACTTCCGAGTTCAAACAAATCCCTTGCAAATTAAATCGTACTAGATAATAAAATCGTGGAATATGGCCTTGAACAGATAAACAGAGAAATCCAATTTAATAGTAAAACAAAACTTTCCTCCGTATTTAAAATCCAGATTGTATCTCGAGTAACCTAACATTGTAACCTGAATCAACTCGACTGATACTCGTGATCAAACCAATTGATATTTATTATAAACTCAATGTGAACCACAGTTTCACTGTTCCTCCAAAGATTAATTTGTAACCAGTAGAAAAACAGGAAGATGTGCTTTGGCTAGAATAAATTCCTTGCAACCGACCCTCGCACAGATTCAACCTGAATTCATTCATATTTCAACATCCTCAACTATATACAGTTTAGGAAGCAAACATCATTCCACAACTCAACTGACGACTACTTCTAGTTCTTGAACAAAAATGTATTGTGTCACGAGGTATCTAACGTCAATATTGTTGTAAAATTCAACCCATTCTCAGATAAAAGTCGCATGATTCGGAGATAGAAACCCTAATTATTTGAGGAATCTCTAATAATGACTTTGCCTCGTAATCGTCAATGATCTGTAAATTAATGACCTTTCTGAACTTTCTAAATTGAAACACGCTTAGTGTTATCATCCTGCAAAAACAACAGACTGAGCAAACCGGTTAGCGGTTAGTTAAAATGCAATGCAGAATGAAATGAAATGCGAAATGAACCTAATAATCTAAGGGTAAAATTTGGGGTATGACACTCACTAGCAGAGATTAAGGCATAAGCTATAAGATCTGCATACCCAAGTCTTTGAGGTGGCTTGATGACTCTCATCGACGTGTCTCTTGCTAGCAGGTAGTTGTCGCGGTGAAATTTGGATACCAAACTATTGATTAGTTTGAATCTTTAATTCATTTGCAACCGATCTTTGATTTGTCCAAAGGAAGGGATAAATATTGAAATTCCCACAATGCAATGCAAATGCAAGGTTTAAAGAGTTATAGGTTCGAGGGTTGGTTAAACTTAGGGAAGGTACTAGCATCTAAGTTTCTGTAGTACTCTACAGGAACCTCTTGTTTTATGTTTGTTTATTGCTAAGTGTTTATATGCTTAATGGTTAAAAGACCTAGGGGTTTATTTCTAAGTATACTCGATAAGATATCGCATCTTATGCCTACATATCCTTACGGGAGTAGAATCAGAGTATCTGTAGTTCCCCTAAAGGGTTTGAGGAGTTCTTTGACTGTGGTTAAAAGTTCCTACGGGTTTAGGGTAGTTGATTGATTATTTTAGGAGAAAATGTGAGTTGTCATTTTAAGAGAGATTTAACCGCCACAAATTGTAGGAAAATAGTCTTTGCATCGTCTTAAGAGAAGGGCTCAAGTACTCGGATATGGATCGACGAGGTACGCCTCTATCTCTCTTAAGGCAAAGTCCCTACGTGTTGATTGTATTGTTGTGGGGTGGAGATTCTATCTCGCTTAAGATGATTAACATCTCATTCTCTAATGTTTGAATATCGTTTGAATTGTTTTGTTGGTGTTTATCTAAGTTGTGAAAGATAAGAGGTCCTTCCTATGGGGTAGGATCTAACTTAGAAAGATCAACTTGAATGGGATCAAGGATCATAGGGGAGAATGATGCGAATGATGTGCACTACACACGATTGTTGAATCATGTGTAGGTTTTTCCTTTGGACGGAATGCGATGCAATAATATAAATGCGACAATATAAAATTGCAAATACAGTAAAGGCAGATAAATAAGGCATACACGAACGCATGAAAGCGCTGAAGTGTGTGAGAGTGAATCGTGAAGACGGAGAGAGGCGTGAGCGTGCACGATTGAGTTAAATTATGATGTTCATTATTTTTAATCGAATTGATTTTAAGGGGAATGTTGAGTTGATTTTATTAGCCGGAAGATTGATTTTAAAAGGGTTGAATTAGATTAGGCGAATTGATTTTTATAAAAAAAAAGTTGTATTATTTTATTTTCTTAAAAAAAAGTACCCTTATTTTAGCAAGATTAATTTAGGAATAAAGTTATATATTAGATTTATTAGTTTTGTTTTAGAGTAGATTATAAATTAATTGGATTTAAATAAGTTTTAAAAAGGGTTTTATCATTATAAAATAAGTATAAGTTAAATAAAATTATGAAATAGATTAAATAGTTTTGTTATTTTAAATTTACTAAAAAAAGTTATTCTAACTATATGAAAATGATTTATTTCATAGAGTGTATAATTACATAAAGGTTAATTTAATTGAGAAAATATTTTACTAGTAAAGAAAGGTTTTGGTTAGATTTCTTAAAAAAAGCTTATATTATTGTAATTTTGGTTTATAAATTAATTAAATTATGAAATGGTTTTACTGTGTTGTTATAAATTATAAAAGGTTGTTTGTTTTAAAAGTTATTATTTATTTTTTAAAGAAAAGGAGTAGGTTTTCTCATTAATTATTATGACAGGGATTAATTTGAAATAACAAGAAAATTAATTGGTAAACAAAAGATTAACTAGATAGAAAGTTAATTAAATTAAAAAAAGATTGATTAAAACAGACTAATTAAATGATTTATTATGAAAAAGTTAATAGTTTCTTTTTTAAAAGTTAATTACTGATTAACTAGGGGTTAAATGAGATTAATTAGGGAGATTAGAGGGTATCATGAGATCCCGTGTGGCAGGCGGTGAGGGCATACGGTGGGTGTGCAAACGTGAGGGTCGTTAGATCGTGATCAAGCGGTGATAAGTGTCTATGATGTGAGGGTGCATTATATTATGATGAACATGTATACATAGGATTACAACCAATAAACAAAATTGAAAAAAACAACAAAACCTAATCCCTAATTCTCTCCCCCCAATTCCCCTTCTCATCTGCGATATTCTCCTTCTCCTCCGTTCTTCTGGTTTCTTCGCTCGATCTCTCGCTCTCCGTCTGCTTCTCTTTCAAAACCTGAAACATAAACAACCCATCAAAGATTTCAATAAATTTTGACGCAAATAAACGGTTTACCGCGAGTTCTGAATAGCGGAGGTTCGCGATCGCAAGGCAGCTGTTATGTGAGCGGCGATGGCTTGGGATGGTCACAAGCGGTTGATTTCTGGCGACGGGCCTTCAAAGGAGATTCCGATGGTTTCACGGTGGAGAGTTCCTTCAATTAAGATAAGTATCACTTCTCTGATTTAATTTCTAGGGTTTTTTCGATTGGGATTTTTCTGTGGAATTTTTGGCGTTTTGCTCTGCGTTTTCCCTTTGTGTGTTCTGATTTGGTTTCTTATATAGGGTTTCAGGAGGCAAAATGAATTGAAGGAGAATGAAGAGGTTTCCAAATCCGGTGGAGCATGTTTGGATCACTTTGGAAGGTAATGTTAACGCTTATAATTCTGTTAAGATAATTTATGTTTTCGTTTGATATGCCAATAACCTGCTTAATTACTCTTGATCCTTTTCTATTTGAAAGTGCCCAAACATGTTGGAATTCTTTTTAGAAACGATTAAAGTTCTTGCCAATTTGGGATTAATTTGTCTGATTGTGTTTTGGGTCCGTTTGTGAATCAATGTGATAATGTTTCCTTTCCTGTGTTGACAGAATTCGAAAAAAAGAGAGTGCATCTCAAAACCTCAGTTCATCTCCTCATTAACTCGTGAAACAGGCTGGGTGATGGTTTTGGAAGGAGATAAATGTTGCTGATAATCAATGTCAGTTGTACTTGCTTGGAAACATTAGGAGGGGGGAAATCTTGAGAAACACTTTTGGTTATGTTCCCAGCTAAAGAATCAGGTAGTTCTTGCACCACATGGTTATCATTAGATTCCTTCGCATAGGCCTCACCCCAATCAATATCTGGAAGATTGGATGCAATAACATCAAGGCGCTCAACAGAAGAAACATGGTGAACAACAGGTAGATCGGATTTACCATATTTAGTTTCAGCTTCATCAAACAAGGGTTTGATATGATTATCTTTAGTTTCCACGTCTTTAATTCCTTCATTACTAGGCAAGACTTGCTTCAATTCGTGATCCATGTGCTCAGACAGGTTTGAATTTATCTCACTGTTTGTATCAAGCAACAATTTATTCATTTGATGGCCAGCAAACCCATTGTCAATGGTATGGTTATCTTCAGGAAAGGGCTTTGCTGAAATACTTGATTTGTCATCTGGATCTAATAGATTACCATCATGCAAGTTGTCACCAGATTCTGATACTGGATCCTCTAGCTTGGTAACTGTAGTTGATGCTTCAGGATCGTTACTTTTCAAGTAACCATCAATGGGTTGAAATGGAGACGGGGGTGGGATTTCCAAGGATAGAACGTCGCCATGGTCACTCTCTTGTTTGCTTGAATTACCACTTACTGTTTTCACCTGCAAGGTAGACAGTTCGGATTTTTGTACTTGTACTCCACTAGTAGGATGTTATTCATTCAGAAGTCCTGGTTGTTTGTTCAAAAGATGAGAATCTAGAGAAATAGGGGTCTCTCCAACCACAGGGTTATGAACATGATATTGACGACTAATTTCCGCAGTTTGCGCCGTTGGGTCACCATAAGTCAGCTGATCAGTTTCATAAGCATTTGAAGATGTCAGTAATACTTGATGTGAAGACTGGGTAGCCAATGGAGCTGATGACGGCTTTTAAATCTTGCCAAAACTCTTTGATCTTTTCTCATTATGAGTTGTTATTGTCGTTGATACCGCTATCACTTCCTGATCATTTGTGTTTATTCTTTTTCAGGTGAAGCTTTTGAATTACCCGGTGAAAAAGGAATTCTCGTAGAGACCCAAACATCACCAATGGAGGCAACGAAGCGATAGAGCAAAGTCGAAGAACTGTCATCAATTAAGCAGGATTTGCATCTCTTCTGAATTGGTGTTGTTGTTTGCAACTTGGTAGTAACCCCTTGTTATCTCCAACGCAGGAAAGAGTGTATTCAAGCTGCTGCAAAACTTGGATAAGTGACCCAATAAGACCGGCATTGTAGCGAGTTTGCCAATAATATTCAAAACAAGAGAGGTGAGTCCAGAATTGTCTTCCCTAATGTGTATCTAAACTTTTCCAACTTCGCCCTGATCTAACTCCTCTCTGCTATGTGGGAAATATAGGACTTCGACTGTGACCGTGACCTTTTTGAATACGGTGCCTACACCTGAGCAGAAATCTTGAACTGTTGATGGCTTTTCAATAAGTAGGCTTTGTGCAGAAGGAGCTCTTTTTATATTGATGTTTGAGAAATGGGCAACAATTTTCCTCAACAGCAGGATATGTGTCTGTCTTAGAATTAATAGCATGACATCTTGAATGATATATGAAAATGCTAATCGATATCTTTGCTTCATTGTAACAGGTAACATTCACCGGCGGCTCCGACGCACTCGTAGTTCGACGCTGCATTTAGGAGCTTAGAAAATAATAGGGAGTTTGTACCCTGAATTGTTGGGAACAGTTGTGAACAGATTTCTTCGGGACTGAATTAGTAGCAGAGGTATTTTCTTTTTGTGTAACTCTTGTTGTAGATGGTATCATAGTTGCTTTTCTTTTGGAAATATTATACGTCATGACATTATCCAATTGGGATCTCTTTTGATTCAAGTTAATGTGGGCGTTATTGTCAACAGTGGTCCTGAGGAAGATGCTACCAGAATCGGCTCTGCTGGAGTTGTTATGCGGCAGGTTGTGGATCTCTCATTTATCCGTCGCATTAACCAAGCCATATTCTTACAATTGGTTCCTGTAGAGCATGTATTAAGGCATATCAAGACTACTGCTGAATGTTCAGTTTCATGATGTTGCCGATGAATCGTCCACCAGCTATGCCATCAAGAAGGGTGATTGAGGGGGCTGCCCAGGATAACCATTTAGCATGTACTTGGAAGTAGGCTTAGGGATGAGGGATGTTTATTTTGTTCATTGTATCACAATTGTTTGAAGTTGTTGTTCTAAACACGTGTAAACCTTGTTGGTTCATTTTTATGTTTTGTTGATTCAAGAACTTGTTGTGAGCAAACGTATGCACCTAATTCAAAATGGTATCTTGGAAATTGTGACTGACTTCATAGTTTTGGCATTTAACACATGGTTCACCTTGTGTGGATGGTTTAAGATTTTCATGAAAACCTTGGATTTATAGATTTTGTAAGAACCCTGTAAACTTTGAACGAATAAAAAAATGGGTTGAACGGATCATAAGCTTAAATTGAGCTTAACATGTGCAATCCTTGAAATACAGTGACTTGAGCTCATGAATCCTACTCATAAACTTGTGTGAATTCAGGTTTTAGATGTTAAAAATCATGCTTGGATTTGAATAGCCGAATAGCTTGAATTTGGGCTCGAAGCAGTAATTTGAACTTTGTAACCTTGATTTCATGTAACCCAATGGATTGTAACTTGTATTCTTCTCTTGAAACGACAAATGAAACTTGTACCACATTGCTTAGTCACACATTTATTTTGAGCTTCAACTTGAAAACTTCTTATGAAAGCTCGGTTCAAGATGTTTCATCCAGACTTACCGCTTCTAAAAACGAATATCTATTCCTTGAGGAACCCTCTGAAAATAGCGATATAACTGAGGTTTTGAGAGGTATCGAGGGAAATGGTCAGTGGAGAAGCCAAGATCCTTGAATCAGAATGGTTACGCCTTGGAACGCTTGATTGTTATAAACTATACTGGAAAATACTGCACCTGCATAAACCGGTTAGTCACAATAAACATATAAGAGAAAAAAAAAACCTTAAAGATGTTATGCAAGAAAACACATAAAGAAAAGGGATCTTAGGTCAAAAATTAGGGTGCAACAGATGCCCCTATTTAAGTTACTTCTATCCGGAGATATGAAGATTGAAATCTTCGTCTCGACGTGATAGGAGGGACTTAAATACAAAGATTGCACGAATTTTTGGCCCTAAGATACCACCAAATGCATATGATATGCAATGATATGAGAATGCGAGACACGAGTCCTGTGAGGAAAAGACATCACAGGGGAACAACTAGACACGACACGCAGGAAGAACAGGCTCAACAAAGGAGACTCCACGGGGAAAGATTGGCAATCACAAGGTGTCTATAAATATGTTATGGAGAATTTGTGAGAAAATCCACTTGAAGAACCTACTGCATAGGTCAAGTTTAATTGATTCGAGATATCATTTGGAGAAGTCTACTGCCGAGACTTGTAACTGTAATTGAGAATACTTTTGCCAAAGCATCTACTGTTAAAATTTGTAAGGAATCTACTGCCGAGATTTTATGTTGAAGTCTGCTGGAGAAGTACTTCTAACGAAGTCCTCTGGAAATCTACTGCCGAGATTATCCAGAAAATAAAATAGAAATACCTATTGCCGAGGTCTTCTGGGAATCTACTGCCGAGATTAGCCAGGAAATAAAATTGAAAATACCTATTGTCGAGGTCTACTGGTAATCTACTGCCGAGATTAACCAGGAAATGAGAGATGTTTGAATGACTGTTTGAAAAGGATGAAATAACCTCCCCACGCCTCATGGTCTGGATGCCATGAACGGGTCTCAGTTCCTTGAAATAAACCTCCCCGAGCGTCATGGTATGGGTACCATGAGCTGGTCTCAGTTTCTTGATGTAAAACCTCCCCAAGCGTCATGGTCTGGGTGCCATGAGTTGGTCTCAGTTTCTGCCCGTAATGATGAAAACTCGTGAGAGCATCTTCACAGGGGGTTGTAAGTTTTGTAGATTTGTAGATGTCAATGTAGATTTTGTAAATTGTAGATGTGATTGTATATTGTAGATGTAGTTTGTTAATGTAGATGTAGTTCGTTGTAGATTGTAGATGTTATTGTAAAACTTCGGCTGTAAGCCATAATGTACTGGAGGTTGCAAAACTTCACCGGGGATCTTCAAGAGAGATGTGAGCCGGTTGAATTACAAATGTGTCTTCTTAAATAAAGAGAGATCAATGTGATAATCTTCACCAAACTTCTCGGGAGATGTCGCTTGATGGAAATAAACTTGTGCGATGAACTCGCTGGGGAATTCATTCCTGAGGAGTATCCTAGTTGTTGCAAAAATGTGTAAATTCTCAAATAAAGAGAAATATCTGTAAGGTTTTCCATTTACCAAGTTGATAATCACTGGGGATGGATAAACTGTCTTGAAGAGACTGCCATTTTTCATCTTGATAGAAAACCTGATTGAAATGAGTTGCTCAAATAAAGAGCTGCATGCAATCCAGATGTAAATTGTTGAGAAGATGTTGCAATAGTACTGAAGAAGTAACTTGTCTTCAATGGTGATCTTCATAAAGATTCTTCCTGGGGAGCGAAGTGCAAAATAAATGCACACTTAATTCATATATTCAAAAGTTGGAAATGTCCATAATATGATTGCCAAGCACCGAAGTTCAAATCAGGAAATAACTAAAGAGAAATTGTCAAGTAAGACTCAACCATTGAGGTATGAACTCAAATAGGAACGTACTAAAACAACCGTCTTTCACGAGGATCGAACTTCGTGGGGAAATAGAAATATTGCGCTTTTTCTGCCTAGGGCTAATAACTCTACTTAGAAGGAGAGGACGCGCCCAGCCACATGGGGATAAACACGGCCAAAGTGACAGAACAAACAAACAAAAAGATGCATAATGCATATGCCATGCCATCTATCTATATGCTATGCGTATGCTATGCTGACACAACAAAAGAACAAAGGCAAACAGAGACGGGATAAACATCTCGGAGCAAACATCCGACCAATCTTCAAAGATAGAAGTACCACTAGGGATAGGTGGAGAACTGGAATATGGGATTATAATCCTGCTTCAAGGCTTCAAAAAAACTTCTCCTGGGGAATAGAGAACATTCCACCTGGGGATACAACATCTTGATCTTACATTGAAGAAATTATCAGGATGAATTATGGTTGTCTTGTTGAAGATCGGAATAAAGATCTACCAGGGGTGGATCAAACTCATAACTGTAGAAACTTCATAGATAAAGTAAATATCCACCTTAGTGGAGAGATTCATGCTGGAGAAGATCGACGTTGTAGAAGGTCCATTGGGGAGTGAAATATGTCCACTTCATTAGGAAGGTGAAGTTGGAGAAGATTCACTAAGGATTAAACAACATCTACTTCATTGAGGAGGTGAAGTCAAACAGATCACTGAGGATTCTGCATCAAAAAGCTTCATCGAAGAATTGTCATGACCACCAAAAATAAAATTTATCGGGGACATGAGGAAGAATATTGTAAGAACAAAGTGGTTTTGTCTTGATGAACTGCGTAATAGTCGCCATTTGAACAACAAGTGTTGTGAATGGATAAGGTAATCTTCGTTTCTCAGATGCCCCAAGTCAACTGGTTATGAGAAGGAGTTGTTCTAAGAGGATTTTACAGAAAACATGGCATCCCATTGTTTTCAAACTCTTTAGAGAGATTCGCCGAATCTCGACGTAATTGGCCCTGATTGACGATATTACAACTGAGTCTTCAGAAATAGCCCTTTAGGTGAAGTCGAATTTGCACAGAATAACCAATTGGGAAATAACTTGCCCCAGGTCAGCAGAGTCTTCAAATTTCATCATCATTGTCCGCTATGTAATCTTTCTAAGATATCAAGCAAATTTAGCAAGTCAGAAATGTTAATTTCGAAACTATTAATGTAACACACGTTTGTCTTGAAGTTTTGAAAAAGAGATCATACTAACTTGTGACCGAAGTCACTAGTCAGGATATAATTTTAATTTTGTAAAGCCAATACCAAAATTGAGCATAGCTCACAGGAGTCAGGAACGTTATCTCACTGAGTATGCTTTCGAAGTAACCTTACTTCAATTAGGACTTTTGAAAGGTCGTATCGGTTTAATTTACGATTTGTAAAACAAAGGAAATAAGGGTCAAAGTATATTTGTACCCATCCATTTTTGAAAGATGTTCACTTTTTTAAAAGTTTTAAGTGTTCAATCGAGCTAACTGAAAATTGCCCCAGGTTAAAATGAGGTTGAAAAGGGGTAAAGAGGATTTAACTTCCTTATATATTTGGTGTTTAAGAGGTTTGAAACAATGCCTTACATCATCAATAGGTTTTACTCAAAAGCATACATCAGGAGACCTGCGTTTTACTTCGTCATCCTCCTTCCAATTCTTCACCAAAGTGACAAAAATTGGGTAAAGTTGGCATTATAAAATTACGAAAAACATTCTAAGAGTGAAACGAATGGGTTTCTTCAAGACAAACACTTATTGCACTACTTATTCAAAATAACATGTTCTTACATGTCAATTATTCTTTTAATCAAAGAAATAAAACACATAAGCGAACAAAAATAAATAGGTGATCAACATAACGGTGCTCCATTCATGATCGGGCTTCCTCCTTTGAAGGTTAGCACTTCATTATCAATCATTTATTGGACTTTCTCTTGGAAAACTTTGCACTCTTCAATCGAATGCCCCAACACTCCATCATGGAATTCACAGCTGGTGTTTGAGTTGAACCACGATGGGTGAGACTTCATGATTCTAGTCTTTCTGGGTGTCATCACCGAGTTTCGGATGAAATAAGATCATAGTTGACTGTAAGTCATTGGGATTAGATCAAACCAGCGAGTTTCTTCTTTTGGGATACTTAAAGGTGTCTTCTGATTCTGAAACCGTCTTCGAACATGTCGATCCTAATGTTGATTTGGAGAAGTTAGTCTTCGCTTATGAGGTAGTTGTCGCTTGCGCTGAGCAGGCGTTGCATACTGATGTTGAGGATGAGGTACTGGAACTGGATCTGGCAGGATTGCATTAACGCCAAAACTTCCTTTCTCTAGGGAATCATTGACTGAATCTTCTTCAATACCTTGGGTATTCAAGCTATCTTGAATTCTTCCACTTTTGAGCGCATTCTCAATGTTTACCCCAACTTCCACAATTTTGGAGAAATCCAATGGCACAACGCCTACCATTCTAACATAATAAGAGTCTGGCAGTGTTCTTAGAAACATCTTGGTTAAATCTTTCTCTGGAAGTGGTGGACGAACTTGAGATGCTAACTCTTTCCATCATTGGGCATACTCCCTGAAAGATTCGTCGTTATTCTTACTCATACTCATTAGTTGATCACTGTCTGGAGCCACGTCCAAATTATAATTGTATTGCTTCACAAAAGCATCAGCTAAATCTCTCCAAGACTGAATTCGATTCCTTTGTAGCTTCATATACCATATTAAGGATACCCCAGATAAGCTTTCTTAAAAACAATGAATCATCAATTTGTCGTCGTTAACATAAGCAGCCATCTTTCGACAAAACATTGTCAAATGGTATCTTGGGCAACTAATACCTTTGTAAACTTCAAAGACAGGCATCTTGAATTTCGGAGGAATGATTACACCTGGAACCAGACATAGGTCACGAGCATCAAGATCAGATGCATCAACTCCTTTCACTATTTTCAATTGTTCTTTAAAATCACGAAATTCTTTCTTCATTGCTATAAATCCAGTATGAATATTCTGAGGATTAGGTACAGGCTGTAGAGGCTGGGAAGCTTGAACAACCAAGTTGTCTTGCACATGCTGAGGTTGAGTAGGAACATCCACTTGTTGAACAAAGTCGCCAGAAGGGAGATCAAATAACGGATTAGTCACAATTCTGAAACCAGTCATGGGATCCATATCTTTCGTTCTCTTCGCTATCCTTTAGTAATACTTCAAGTTTGGTCAGATGGTCGAGATGTCAGCTGACAGACAAAGACAGAAAGACGGATGAGGACGCAATGAAGAAGAGGCACATGCATATGCAAGATGCTAAATGCTAATGCAAATGCAAGAATGCAGAATGCAGAACATGAAAGGTTTCATGGAACTCAAGTTCTTATAAACGTTACAGAATACCATAGAAAATTTATTTGTTATTTTTATTTTTTGATATTTTTTATTTTTTATTTTATATTGGATTACAAGTGAATATTCTTATAAGAGTTCTTACTTAATAGCTAAATAAAAGTTAAGAAAATCCCTAAGGAAGTTCTTCATCGTGCTTGTTGATTTGCTCTTCTACTTGGACCTTCTTGAAGATAAGTGGTCCATAAACAACATCTAAAGATTAGTTTGATAGAGGAAAGTAAATCCTCCATCTCTTCTTTTGTTCTTGTTGGAAGTAAATGGGGGAATCCCTTGTTCACTTGGATCTTCAATAAGAGTCTTTTGAACTTCTAGTGATCCTCCATGATAAGGGAAGCCTTTCATATTTGTCATTTTGAGTGTCTTGATTCTTCAATCAGTGCCCTTAACTTCCTTAGGACATCTAAGTTATAACTCTTAAAAGAATATTCCAAAATATTTTCTTTTGTAATCCTTATTGGTTTCTATAATGTTTATAAATAACTAGGAATCCCATGAAACCAATGCAATATGATGCTCTATGGATGCAACAAACACAAGTAAGCACATAAGCAAACAAAGGTCCTAGGTTTGCAACGAGCATGGAGCAAAGGGTATACCCATTCCCAAAGGACAAGGACTAGAAGTGGATGGTACCTGCAGAACAAGGTTCTAAGGAGGTCCCAAAGTCATTAGTCCATCTATCGGATATTATCAATTTCCCAACTGGCTCGGGGATTAATAATATTCTCAAGAGAACTTCTTTTGAGTGTAGCATCGCGTATCACTATTTCGGGACTTACTCCCTCATAACCTCGCACTACGTCCTAATAAAGGCCAAAGTGGAGTTAAAGGTAACTATGGTCCTTAGTATCATGGACTCCAATTAAGAATAGTAAAAGTTTTCACGACTAAAATCGTTCAACCGAACCATTTTCAAAAGGGTCTCAACTAAGCGGGATTCTCGAGTCAACTTAGTCGGGATTCACTCCCTATAAGCCTCATCGAATATATCATCATTCTATCATAATTTCTCTCAAGTCCGGGTGTAGGACTTTGTCACACCACTCAAAGGTAGCAACCCAAAAAGCAGCAAAGAAACAAGTAGGCAAATAAGCAGATATAAAGCGATAAACAAATAAATAAAGCAAGGTAGGGAAACCCACTAGAGAAGGTCCCCAGTGAAGTCGCCATTTCTGTCGCGGTGAAATTTGGATACCAAACTATTGATTAGTTTGAATCTTTAATTCATTTGCAACCGATCTTTGATTTGTCCAAAGGAAGGGATAAATATCGAAATTCCCACAATGCAATGCAAATGCAAGGTTTAGAGAGTTATAGGTTCAAGGGTTGGTTAAACTTAGGAAAGGTACTAGCATCCTAAGTTTCTATAGTACTCTACAGGAACCTCTTATTTTATGTTTGTTTATTGCTAAGTGTTTATCTGCTTAATGGTTAAAAGACCTAGGGGTTTATTTCTAAGTATACTCGATAAGATATCGCATCTTATGCCTACATATCCTTACGGGAGTGGAATCAGAGTATCTGTAGTTCCCCTAAAGGGTTTGAGGAGTTCTTTAACTGTGGTCAAAAGTTCCTACGGGTTTAGGGTAGTTAATTGATTGATTTTAGGATAAAAGGTGAGTTGTCATTTTAAGAGAGATTTAACCGCCACAAATTGTAGAAAAATAGTCTTTACATCGTCTTAAGAGAAGGGCTCAAGTACTCGGATATGGATCGACGAGGTACGCCTCTATCTCTCTTAAGGCAAAATCCTTACGTGTTGATTGTATTGTTGTGGGGTGGAGATTCTATCTCGCTTAAGATGATTAACATCTTATTATCTAATGTTTGAATATTGTTTGAATTGTTTTGTTGGTGTTTATCTAAGTTGTGAAAGATAAGAGGTCCTTCCTATGGGGTAGGATCTAACTTAGAAAGATCAACTTGAATGGGATCAAGGATCATAGGGGAGAATGATGCGAATGATGTGCACTACACACGATTGTTGAATCATGTGTAGGTTTTTCCTTTGGACGGAATGCGATGCAATAATATAAATGCGACAATATAAAATTGCGAATACAGTAAAGGCAGATAAATAAGGCATACACGGACGCATGAAAGCGCTGAAGTGTGTGATAGTGAATCGTGAAGACGGAGAGAGGCGTGAGCGTGCACGATTGGGTTAAATTATGATGTTCATTATTTTTAATCGAATTGATTTTAAGGGGAATGTTGAGTTGATTTTATTAGCCGGGAGATTGATTTTAAAAGGGTTGAATTAGATTAGGCGAATTGATTTTTATAAAAAAAGTTGTATTATTTTATTTTCTTAAAAAAAGTACCCTTATTTTAGCAAGATTAATTTAGGAATGAAGTTATATATTAGATTTATTAGTTTTGTTTTAGAGTAGATTATAAATTAATTGGATTTAAATAAGTTTTAAAAAGGGTTTTATCATTATAAAATAAGTATAAGTTAAATAAAATTATGAAATAGATTAAATGGTTTTGTTATTTTAAATTTACTAAAAAAAGTTATTCTAACTATATGAAAATGATTTATTTCATAGAGTGTATAATTACATAAAGGTTAATTTAATTGAGAAAATATTTTACTAGTAAAGAAAGGTTTTGGTTAGATTTCTTAAAAAAAAGCTTATATTATTGTAATTTTGGTTTATAAATTAATTAAATTATGAAATGGTTTTACTGTGTTGTTATAAATTATAAAAGGTTGTTTGTTTTAAAAGCTTTGACTCCTTCAGGGTATCCCATGAACATAATTTCAGAGCTCTAGGTTTGACCTTGTCTTTCCTAGTGTGAGCATAGGCCACACAACCAAATACTCTCAATTTGTCGAGACTAGGTGGATGTTCCGACCAAACTTCTTCAGGTGTCTTCATTCCCAAGGCAGTCGAGGGACATCTATTTATCAGGTAAGCTACTGTCGAAACAGCTTCCGCCCAAAACACCTTCTTTAATCCAACACTAACTAACATGCATCTAACCTTTTCAAGGATTGTTCGATTGAATCTCTCAGCTAAGCCATTTTATTGAGGAGTACCTGCTACAATCTTATGCCTTGCAATCCCAGACTCAACATAGTAACTGTCGAACACTTCGTTGCAGAATTCAAGGCCATTGTCGATTCTCAATCTCTTAACCTTTCTGCCAGTTTGAGTTTCGACCATAATCTTCCAACTTTTGAAAATCTCAAAAGTTTCATCCTTCGTCTTCTGAATAAATACCCATAACTTTCTGGAATAGTCATCAATGATGGATAGAAAATACCTTGCACCTGAGTGTGAAAGATTCCTTGTAGGCCCTCAAAGATCAGCATGAATGTAATCCAGGGATCCATGTGTTCTTTGCTTGCTTTTGTTAAACTTCGTCCTACAGGATTTACCAAATACACAAGATTCACAAAACTCCAACTTTTCAACTTTGTCACCTCCTAGCAGGTTCTGCTTCCCCAATTCAACCAGGCCTCTTTCGCTGACACGGCCCAATCTCATGTGCCATAATTATGTCTTTGACACAGGTTTCATGGATGCAACATTTGTCGAACCACTTACAACCTCAGCCTCAAGGGTATACTAGCCTTGTTTCTTCACGCCTCTCAAGACTTCCTTCGACCCCTTCATGACTCTTATGATACTTTTATCTCCTTGAAAAACATATCCCTTTTCTGTCTAATTCACCAAGAGAAATCAAATATCTCTTCAAGTCAGGTACATACCTAACTTCAGTTAATAACCTTATTTACTCGTCATGGAGCTTGAATCTCACAAATCCAATACCTACAATTTTGCAATATTTGTTGTTTCCCAACAACACAATCTACCATCTTGATCATATAGCTCCTCGAACAATTCTCTGTTTGGATTCATATGCCAAGTGCAACCTGAATCCATAATCCATTCTTTTCTTGAGTCGCCACTTGAAACCACAAGAACATCCGATGAGTCGAAGTCATCTTGAACAATGGTTGTGTTGCCATTACCTCCATGATCTTTTAGGCGTTCAGGGCACACCTTTCTTATGTGACCCTCCTTCTTACAGTGATAACATCGAATACCAGATGTTTCGCCACTATAAGACTTCTGTTGACTTTTAGCTTTCTTCTTGTCGAACTTACCATCCTATCACAAGAATTTTCCCTTAACGGCCAAACCTTCGCCCACCGTCGAAGGTTTGTGATCCTTTTGTTTGTTCAAGTCCTTAGAGTACAAGGCTGATTGAATTTCTTCAAAGGTAAGAGACTCCCTTTCATACAAGAGAATTTCTTTGAAGCGAGCATGTGTTCTGGGCAAAGCACACAACAACAACAGTGTTTGATCTTCATCATCGATCTTCACATCAATATTTTCAAGATCAAGAATCAGCTTGTTGAACATATCCAACTACTTGGCCAACACTTTGTCTTCACTCATCTTGAATGAATACAAAGATTGCTTCAGGTATAGTCGATTCACCAGAGATTTGGTCATGTACAAACTTTCAAGTTTCACCCATAATCCCGATGTTGTAGTCTTCTTTGATACCTGTCAAAGAACTTTATCTCCAAGGCTCAACAATATTACGCTGTGGGCTTTCTCGATCATGTCCGTCTTTTCGTTTGCCATTAATGCAGCGTCCATGGCTGCCTCACCCTTCAATGCTTCCAAACAACCCTGTTGAACCAGTAGGGATTTCATCTTCAAGCGCCACAGACCAAATTCGTTCACTCCGGTGAACTTTTCAATCTCATACTTTGTTGAAGGCATCTTCTCCACGCTCATCGCACCAATTTGTTGTGAATCGGATACCTTATAACAAAGTATAAACGGTTTCTTAATGATCAAGAAACACACAAGGGTTATGGTTAATAAAGAAGATAAGGTAAAACAACAAGGAACAACAAGGATTAGTTATTAAACTGATATTCTTTCCTTTCTCTTAGAAAAAGATTACAAGTATACAAGAATAACAAAATAACCCCTCTCTCTTGAAATTAGGATTTTATCTTCCTATTTTTCCTTATGCCAAGATTGAGAAACTAGCATCCTATTTATAAGAAAAATAACACACTAACCTAATGGGCTTTTTTTAACAATTACCCATTACAAGCTAACTTAAACAATTGGGCTTACAAGCAATGCCCAATTCAACATGCTAACAACCCTAACAATATTGACTAATGCATGTTAGAACAAACTTTAACTACAACACGCATTACTCATGAACAGGCTTCGACCATACTAGAGTTCGATCAAACATCTCACAGTCTGCTTACCCTTGATACACTGAACACAAACTTGAAAGTCCGACAAATAAAATGATCTAAGAATATCATCATACATAAGCCTCTGAATTCTTTGTTTAGATATATGTCCTAATTGCTTATGCCATAAAGTGACGAAATTCTCATTTAATTTTCGTTTTGTACCATGTGACTTTATTTGCATTATTTTGTTATAAGGACATTCAATATCAAACATATAAAGATTATCATTCAAAGAACTGTAACCAACAACATTTGAATCATATGAGAGGCTAAATTTATTATTTTCAAACAAACAAGTATAACCTAATTTGTCCAAAATAGAAATAGAAATTAAATTCAGTCTAATAGACGGTGCAACAAAAGTCTCAATCAAATCCAAATGAAAATCGATCTTTAATAATAATCTAAAAGTCCTTATAGTCTCTACTGCAACTTTAATGATATCGCCCATATAGATGAATCTTTCAACATCACTAGGCGGACGGCTCCACAGGCAACCCTACATGAACATACTAATGTGAGCAGTAGCACCAGAATCTACCCACCAAGTATCCTTAGGTATAAAAACTAAATTAATTTCAGAACAAGCAAAAGTGAGAAAATTACCCTTCTTTCACGCCATGTGGTATACTTGGAACACTCTTTCTTCGTGTGTCCAGCCTTTTTGCAAAAGAAGCAAATGGTATCCTTAGGTTGTTCCTTTGCCTTCTTATTTTGAGAAAAAATTCCCGCAGGTTTCTTCCTTTTATTCTGAGAACTAGTAGCCAAGTGAGCACTTTTAGTCTTCTCTCTCTTTAGTCTCTCTTCCTCTTACACACAGTGAAATATAAGCTTATTGAGAGACCATTTGTCCTTCTGAGTATTGTAACTCACTTTGAATTTGCGGAGAGAGATATCAAAACCAAGTGCACAATCAAATCCCCAGGAAGTTCTAACTTCAATGCCTTGAGTTTTGATGCGAGATTAGACATCTTTATGATGTACCCCCTTATGTTCTTTTTGCCTTTATAAACCATTGAAATGAGTTTGCACAAGGTATTACTTGTCACAGCCTTATCATTTTTTCGAGAAACTTCTTGACACTTTCACTCTCAGTAATCGAGCCCCTAATCATTTCAGGTATGAATATTTTGTCATCATAAGGCACATTCGGTTAGATCGGTCCCATTTTTCTATTTTAGTTTCATTTTGGTTCTCAACAGTGACGGTGGGACACTCCTCCCTCAATGATGAGTCTAAATCCATGCATCCAAGCGTGATCTCCACAGATTCTTTCCAAGACTTAAAGTTCATCTCACTCAGCATAGGGATAGAGTTAATCTGAGCAACACAATTTGAAGTGGCAGTAGCAACAACTAGATCAATAAAAAAGAACAACAAACATACGATGACATTAGTAGGCATGTCAAATAATCACATAAATATGCACACTATTCTTTATATGCAAATTAAATAAGACTTTGACAAGATACCAAAAAACACCATCAATTCTCAATCTTTGATTGCAAGACTTAACTGTAAGTGATACTCTCACGTAATGATCAAACATTAGTAATAAATCCTGTCAGATGATGGATGTCTTTGACATCAATCATTAGTCACATGAATAAACTTGATAATTACTACATATTTACCATCACAGGTATGCAAATTTTCGGCCAAACTGTGTCTCCTTTTGGACGACCATAACAATTTGTATAAAAAATTACGGACTATATTTTTTGTAATTTTAATTGAATCAAATTTAAATAACAGAGATTAAATGAGAAGGTCTTTAAAATCCACATGAACATTACATAAACATTACTTGCAAATATAATGTTAAAATTGTATGTTCACCTACTTATTTAATAATTATGTTTTTACCTTATACATACAAGAATAATAAACAGGTTTATTCCTAGAGAGAGAAAAAAATTATAAAATAAACACATTCAATTGTGCTTAAGATACATAAATATAACAAAATAAAAAATTATATAATTAAACACATTTAGTATAAATTCAATGACGGTAGCGGTACAATTATTAGCATAGTTTTTGCTTCAATTATAACATAATGACGGTTCAGAAACAATTTAATAAATTCTAATTGACGGCATTAAGTACCGGCATTGCAAGAATATTTTAGGTGAATTCATTATAATCTGATCCTATGCATGATTTGTTTGAGAAAAGCAAATTCTTGGATATAAGAATGCTAAAATATTTTATCCACCGCAGAATTTTATTACGGCATCGCAACATGATCATTAGGTATAATAACAAAATAACATTAAAATAGAATATATTACGCATTGCACCGCTGCTAATATCTGGATTCAATTGATTATATAATTACGGCAATAGTTCAAAATTGTATCGAAATAATTTGAAACCTCAATTACTTATATGATTTAGACTCTAATATCATTTGTCAGAATTAGATGAATAATTATTGGTCAAAGCATACATGTTCAAGAAATTATAACATATCAATTTAGACGTGAAAAATAAACATGTATTAAAGAATCTATAATATAATTTTATGAATACTTGAATTTATTGAGAAAATTTTCTTTGACAATAATTCTAAATGTGGTTTGTTTTCAACCATATTGAAGACTATAACCTATATACAGTGTGATGGTCAATTAAGGTTTCCATTATTTTCAAATGGGTTATTCTCTGACTCCACTCATATTTGAATTCATACCCAATTATTTAATTAATTAAATAATTCTCAAATAAAATTTAAATAATCTTTTAATATTATTTGATCAAATAATTATTTAAAACACTTTATTTGATAAAATAGCTAATATAATTAAATAAATATATCTGGCCACATAATTATTAAAATATTAATATATTACTCAATTATTAAAATATTTTTTAAAAAAAATCTTATTTACTATTTCTCTTCGTCACTCAATAAATAATTTTAATACAATTGTCGTTATCTTACTACTAAGAAATCAAAAGGCTTAAAGTACATATGTAACGATGATGTTGAAATCATATTGTTATAATTGTAATTCGAGAACTTAGTTCTCTTATAACATTTAAATTGATATAAAGTTTGCAAGAGGAACTTGTAAACTTGGTGCAAAAACTCAAAATTGTTAGTGAAAATTTCAAGGAGAACTTTTGGGTTTTGGATTAGTTCACGCGGGTTAAAGAAGAACCAATATAAACTATGACGTGATATATCTATCACTTATCTTTTATATTCTTTCATTTTATCTTTAACAAATAATTCTTTACTTCATCTTATTTTTAAAACATACCTCAATCAATCTTTTGCAAAAAAGTTTTAAAAAACCAAATATCTGTCAGGTAAGCACTTGTATTAAGAACCTTATCCCCAAAACTCTTTGGTGACCTAGCTTCCAACAACGCGCTCCTTGCCCTCTCGAAAATGATCATCTTCGTGCATTTAGTTAAGTCATTTTGTCGAGGTGTTCCAGAAGCAATTATATGTCTCATTATACATTATTTCAAGTTAAACTCATTAAACTACTCCAAAACAAACTTTAAGTCATTGTTAGTTATTCTTTCACTATCATGACCTGATCTCAAATTCTATAGTTTATTTTTGTCATGAAAATCTTTACTAACTAATGATGTATGAACAACACTAGTGAAACCATCTAAAATATATAATACATTTTTTAAATTTAAATTCTAAACATAGTAATCACACACAACAAAATACAACGCTCATGAAATCGATCAAATTGAATGAAGGTCTCTAAAAAAATCACAACACTCATGAAATTTCAAATTTTAAAATATCATAAGTGCATTCTTTAAATTCAAATTCTAAACATAGCAATCACACACAACAAAATACAAATCCAAATAAATTTTGAACAAAGTCTAATTACAACGTAAACTGAACTCCAAAATAACTTGTTGTGTCTAATAAATTAAATTTAAAAGAAGGAAAGTTGTTCTAACTAAGTTTTGAACAAAATCTATTTATATTTCAATTTTAATTTTAAAAAAACATTATAAAAAACGACGTTGTTTTGTCTTCAAAAAATATTTAACTGCCGATTTTCCAAAGCCACCGGTTGGCCGAATTTTTACAGGTTTTCCTGGTTAAATAATTTATTAGGTCTAACAATCAGACCAGACTGATGACCCCTCGGATTTCTAATTTAACACTGTTATATTTACTAACAATAGTTTAATTATTTTTCATAATCAACTATAACTATTATCATAAAAACAATGCTTATTTAGTGCTGAAGTCCCTTAACTTAATTTTAGTTCAATTCTTAACAATAATTTAATTAGCCAACTTAATCATTTCTGTTAAATTGACTAACAAAACGTTAATTGGGCTAATGTGGCATGACAACAAGGCTTAACTTTCACTAGTGACTTACCAATGGCCTATATTAACATTGTAAGCTCCATATTTTTCCATTTTAACGTTGTCACACATTTTCTAGGGCTACTATTCATCTTTTTCCTTCATCCTTTTTCTTCCAAGTTTCTTCAAAAATCCTCTTTATTCAAACCATCATCTTCATAATTTATGCTAAGATGTCAATTAATTCCAACACCTATTCAAAATCAAACAACCAAAATTGTGGACCATTTGGATATGTGGTTATAAGAAACAAGAAGAGGGATTCTTGGTGCCAAGTAAACTGTATTATTTGTACTGTTACAGATTTGAACTGTGTGAATGTTGGAAAAAAGTTTGTGGTTGTAGGAATTACATAAATCAAATGGAGAAATGATGCAATTTTTTCAAGTGGGGTAGGTGGTGAAGTTGTTGATGAAATGGATTTGAAGATTGAAAGGCAAAGAAAGAAAATATTCAAGTTAAAGAATGATGTTTTGAGCACAAGAGAAATGTTGAAAATTGCAATGGTGTTTGACATTATTAGGCTAGAGTTTAATTTAGTATTTTTAACTATGTATTTTAAATAGGGATGTGCTTAAAACAATATGTAATTTGATGTTATAAAACTATGTAATTTAAATGTTGGTTAAATGTAATGGGTTAATCCAACCAATGGTAAATGTGGTATGCGTTATCAAATGTGGTATGTAATGAAACTTTGATTTACCATTTCTGCTATAACAAATATGGTATATAATATTGTAGTAAATCAATGTAAATGAAATAAAAATATTAAATAAGAGACTTAACTAAAACAATATAATACATAAAGATTTGTAACTTTCATAGTCAAACCAGGATTTAACCATAATAACTCATATGCATAATTATGAATTCTTTTATACTACTCCCTAAAAAACTCATCAACAATATCAACAACCATTGTCTTTTCTCTGTATGCAAGAGTTTTGTTAATCCCCACATTCCATTTTTGTTGGGTCTTCTTCATGATATCAGTCAGTTTTAAACTAGGATTCTCCCTTACATTGTTTTGTATCTTACTAGTTACTACTATGCCACTTGGATGCGAGGAAATTGAACTTGAAATCTCTACTACATGTATGGTTTATCAACAATCTTTCTGAGCTTCCATATATCTTTATGTTTGATTTTTGCAAAATATTCCTCCCACAAACATCCTTTTTTACATATCACTCTCATCCCCGTGTTGTGATTTTTCTTGAATTTCAAGTTCCTACCAGAGTGTATGGCATGTGTCCTAATACCATTTTTGGAATCTTCTTTAGTAGCAAAGTATATCCCCAATCCCCACTCGTAGTCATCCATCCTTTTAGGTATCTTGATAGTTTGCCAATTCGCCTTACTAACACAATCATCTTCACTATAATATTCTTCAAATAAATCTTCACTATTTTCATCCTCAATATCACTCAAACCTTTCAAGTTTACATTTGTTTCCTCTTCGTCAACTCAATCATCCAAAATACTTACTTCACCACTTCCTTCGCAGTGCTTTGGCTGCATAGATGGTCTTCCAACTTCCCTTTTGCCTTTACCTCTGCCTTTCCCCTTACCTTTACCCTTCCCCTTACCTTTACTCTTTTTATTCCCTTTTTCATTCATTTGCTCCTCAACCTCGTCCTCTTCAGGAACCTCATCTTTAGCAACTGCCATGTCTTCATTCATACCCACACCATCATTAGGATCTTCTAAATTAATCTCCAATGCATCGTCCTCACCGCCACTATCTAGTCCCTTTTCAACCTCATCCAAATCCATTTCATTCCCACCATCATCTAGTCCTCATCTTTAATAGAGTTACAATTTAGTCCCTCATTAACCAAATTGGTCTCCTCACCTAGTCCCTCATATTCCTCCATGTTACAGTTCAGTCCCTCTTCAATAATATCATCTACAACAATTTCAGCTTCAGTGATCCCCTTATTCAAAATGTCTTCTTCACCCACAATAATTTCAACTCCAGTGGTCACCTTATTCAAAATGGCTATTTCATCCACAACAATTTCAACTTTAGTGGTCCCCTTATCCAAAATGTCTCCTTCATCAACCACATTTTCAACTTTAGTGGTCCTCTCTACATTATTCTTTCATAATTTAGTGTCAGTGGTACCTTCTTCAACAATATTGGGACATACCACATTGTATACTAGTAAAAGTATTAGTTCCTTAATGCTGCCAGGTTGTAATATAGGATGAATAACATATAAATGCACTGTCACAGTCAACACCGTAATTGTCTTCATCCTCCTAGTTCTATTGCCATCTTTCAACAAAACCATGCTATTAAACTCCATTTGATTGTAATACTAAAGGCTATCTACACTAGGATAACCTAAATCCTTTAACCCACTCAAAACTTCAAAATAACTCCAAAAATCAAGATCAACATCCCAAGTTTCCTCTAATCCTTTATAACCTAATTTCATGAACTCAACAAACTCACCGCCATGATGCACAATGCACTGAAAATGACTATCCATGGCCTAAACAAATAACCTAAATGAGAAATAGCAGTAAGGAAGTTTACATTTTTAGTAACAAAGTTATAACCATTCATACCTTATGATTGTAGATGAATGAAGTTTTTTTTCCACTTTGTATTATGGATAAACAAGTTTCAATGAACTATTCAAGCTACCTGAATGAAAAGTAGAAGTAAGGAGATGCACGAAACCTAAAAAGTTTGCATTTTAAAGTAACAAACCTATGCGTATTCGTACCTTACGATTGAAGATGGATGAGGTTTTTTTCATTCCTCTCAGTAATGAAGCTTCATTTTCTATGAAGCTTTTGTTTCACCTGGGTTTTAGGTCTCTTCTTCAGCGCTTAAGTTCTAGGATTTTTTATGAGAAGAGAGAGTGAAAATGAAACGAGTGAAATGAAAATGAAATAATGAAATGTTTAAGAATGGATTCTTTTTAATTGTACAAACTTAAATCAATATGTAATATAATAATTCTATGTCATCTAATAAACGCTCTGCTGGAGTGCCACACGTGCACAAACTAACGAAAGTTCACAAAATTTAACAGACATGAATTAAAGTGGTTAACGGAAGTACATTTAAGGGACTTAAAATGAACATTTATTAAATAAGAGACTAAACTGAAACCTAAAATTAAATTAAGGGAGCAAATGATGCATTAAGCCTAAAAACAAATAACTACTACTCCCTCCGGTCCTTTTTATAAGAGTCACTTTGCCTTTTTAAATTTATTGAATAATTAATGTATTTGATCTGTATTATAGACCAATTACATTAATTATTTAATGAATCTAGAAATGAGAAGTTTCTTGTTGTGAATCGGATACCGTTAAATAAAGTATAAACGTTTTCTTATCAAGAAACACACAAGGGTTAGGGTTAATAAAGAATAAAGCAACAAGGAACAACAAGGATTAGTTATTAAACTACTATTCTTTCCTTCCTCTTAGAACAAGATTACAAGTATACAAGAATAACAAAATAACCTCTCTCCCTTGAAATTAGGATTTTATCTTCCTATTTTTCCTTATTCTCAAGATTGAGAAACTAGCATCCTATTTATAATAAAATAGCACACTAACCTAATAGGCTTTTTAACAATTACCCATTACAAGCTAACTTAGGGTGCAAGCTAACTTAAACATTTGGGCTTACAAGCAAGGCCCAATTCAACATGCTAACAACCCTAACAATATTGACTAATGCATGTTAGAACAAACTTCGACTACAACACGCATTACTCGCGAACAGACTTTGACCATACTAGAGTTCGATCCAATATCTCACAAATATCCACCTTGGATCTAACTCTATAACATCAAGAAACTAGCTTTATTCATGCAGCTTTATTAACTGCATACAGTGGAAACCTTCAGCACTTGGTGATCATATCAGCAGCATTATGATCTGTCGAAACCTTCAGCACTTGGAATTCTCCACGCTCGATTACCCCTCTGATGAAATGCAGCCTCACATCAATGTGCTTGGTTCGCTCATGATAGGCTGAATTCTTCGACAGGTGTATTGCACTTTGACTATCACATTTAATAGTGATAACTTGACCTTGAAGTTTTAGCTCCTTTGCAAAACCTTCAAGCCACAATGCTTCCTTCACAGCTTCAGTTAGGGCAATATACTCCGTTTCAGTGGTTGATAGGGCAACGACCTTCTGAAGTGTTGCTTTCCAACTGATTGTTGTCCCAAACATAGTGAACACATATCCAGAGATAGATTTTCTGGAATCCATACAACCTGCATAATCAGAGTCGACATATCAATCAATTGCTGCTTTACTATCTTCACCCAAGGCTCCACCATAAATTAGGAATCTATTTAGAGACTCATTTATGTACCTTAAAATCCACTTCAATGCTTGCCAGTGAGCCTTTCCAGGATTCGCCATGTACCTGCTTACAAGACTTACTGCATATGCTATGTCGGGTCTAGTACAAACCATAACATACATCAAAGAACCTACTATGTTAGCATATGGAATGCTATTCATATAAGTTCTTTCAACATCAGTGCTGGGACACTGATCTATACTCAGCTTGAATTGAGGGTTTGTTGGAGTCACAACAGGCTTTGAATTCGACATACCAAACTTTTCGAGAACCTTCTGCAGGTATGCCTCTTGAGATAAGCATAATTTCGAATGTTTTCTATCTCTCTATGTCAATCCCAAGAATCCTGGACGCAACTCCCAGATCCTTCATTTCGAACTCTTTATTGAGTTCAACCTTCACCCTCATTACCTCTTTGACATTGTTGCTTGCTATTAGAATATCATTCATATAGAGCAACAAAATAACAAATGAATTACCCGGTCGAAATCTGAGGTAAACACAACGGTCGAACTGGCTTCTGATGAAACTTATGTGTGCCCTGAACTTGTCGAATCTCCTATTCCACTATCGAGGAGATTGTTTCAGTCCATATAAAGATCTATTCAGTTTGCACACATAATCTTCCTTCCCATTTTCGACATACCCTTCAGGTTGCCTCATCAGGATTGTTTCATCTAGATTACCATACAAGAACGCAGTCTTCACATCCATCTGTTCCAGTTCAAGGTCGAACTGGGCCACCATGGCAAGCAACATTCGAATGGATCTGTGCTTCACAACAGGAGAGAACACATCATTAAAGTCGATACCTTCTTTCTGAGTGAACCCCCTAGCAACCAATCTTGCCTTGTATCTCTTCGACGTCACTCCTTCGATTCCTTCCTTAACTTTGAAAATCCATTTACAGCTGACTAACCTGGCTCCAGCAGGTTTCTTTATTAGTTCCCAGGTGTTTTTATCATGAAGAGATTTCATCTCATCATCCATGGCCTTCAGCCATTGAGTCTTCTTTCGACTCCTTATAACTTCCTTATAGTCTCTAGTTTCTTCATCTAGAACCTCGCTAACAGAGATTAATGCATAAGCTATAAGATCTGCATACCCAAGTCTCTGAGGTGGCTTGATGACTCTCCTCGACCTGTCTCTTGCTAGCAGGTAGTCATTATCAGTCTCCTCATCTTCGAAAACATCTTCTGCGTCTTCTTCGACTTGATCTGGGGTAAGTAATCCAACATCAACATGCTCCACCTCAACAGGAATCTCTCCTTGTTCCAGCTCTTCGTCAGCATCATCAGTTTTCTTGAAAGCCATCTCTGCTTCATTGAAAACTACATCTTGACTGGTGATACACCTCCTGTGACCTGGCTCCAGGCACCATAGCCTATAAGCTTTAACTCCTTCAGGGTATCCCATGAACATGCACTTCAGAACTCTAGGTTCGACCTTGTCCTGCCTAATATGAGCGTAGGCCACACAGCCAAATACTCTCAGTCTGTCGAGATTAGGTGGATGTCCCGACCAAACTTCTTCAGGTGTCTTCATTCCCAAGGCAGTCGAAGGACATCTATTTATCAGGTAAGCTGCTGTCGAAACAGCTTCCGCCCAAAACACCTTCTTCAATCCAGCACTAACCAACATGCATCTAACCCTTTCAAGGATTGTTCGATTGAATCTCTCAGCTAAGCCATTTTGTTGAGGAGTACCTGCTACGGTCTTATGCCTTGCAATCCCAGACCCAACACAGTAACTGTCGAAAGCTTGGTTGCAGAATTCAAGGCCATTGTCGGTTCTCAACCTTTTAACCTTTCTGCCAGTCTGAGTTTCGACTAGAATCTTCCAACTTTTGAAATTCTCAAAAGTTTCATCCTTCGTCTTCTGAACGAATACCCATAGCTTTCTGGAATAGTCATCAATGATGGATAGAAAATACCTTGCACCTGAGTGTGAAGGATTCCTTGCAGGCCCCAAAAGATTAGCATGAATGTAATCCAGGGATCCATGTGTTCTTTGCTTGCCTTTGTTAAACTTCGCCCTACATGATTTACCAAATACACAAGATTCACAAATTCCAACTTTTCGACTTTGTCGCCTCCTAGCAGGTTCTGCTTCCCCAATTCGACCAGGCCTCTTTCGCTGACATGGCCCAATCTCATGTGCCATAATTCTGTCTTCGACATAGATTTCGTGGATGCAACATTTGTCGAACCACTTACAACCTCAGCCTCAAGGGTATACAAGCCTTGTTTCTTCACGCCTCTCAAGACTTCCTTCGACCCCTTCATGACTCTTAGGATACTTTTCTCTCCTTGAAAAACATATCCTTTTCTGTCAAATTCACCAAGAGAAATCAAATTTCTCTTCAAGTCAGGTACGTACCTGACTTCAGTCAATAACCTTATTGACTCATCATGGAGCTTGAATCTCACAGATCCAATACCTGCAATTTTGCAAGATTTGTTGTTTCCTAGCAGCACAGATCCACCATCTTGATCACATAGCTCCTCGAACAAATCTCTGTTTGGAGTCATGTGCCAAGTGCAACCTGAATCCATAATCCATTCTATCCTCGAGTCGCCACTTGAAACCACAAGAACATCAGATGAGTCGAAGTCATCTTGAACAATGGCTGCATTGCCATTACCTCCATGATCTTTCAGGCGTTCAGGGCACACCTTTCTTATGTGACCCTCCTTCTTACAGTGATAACATCGAATACTAGATGTTTCGCCACTATAAGACTTCTGTTGACTTTTACCTTTCTTCTTGTCGAACTTACCATCCTTTCGCAAGAATTTTCCCTTAACGGCCAAACCTTCGCCCACTGTCGAAGGTTTATGCTCCTTTCGTCCGTTCAAGTCCTTAGAATACAAGGCTAATTGAACTTCTTCAAAGGTCAGGGACTCCCTTCCATACAAGAGAGTTTCTTTAAAGTGAGCATGTGTTCTGGGCAAAGCACACATCAGCAACAGTGCTTGATCTTCATCTTCAATCTTCACATCAATATTTTCAAGATCAAGAATCAGCTTGTTGAACATATCCAACTGTTCAGCCAACACTTTGTCTTCACTCATCTTGAATGAATATAAAGCTTGCTTCAGGTAGAGTAGATTCACCAGAGATTTGGTCATGTACAAACTTTCACGTTTCACCCATAATCCCGATGCTGTAGTCTCCTTTGATACCTGTCGAAGAACCTTATCACCAAGGCTCAACAATATTGCGCTGTGGGCTTTCTCGATCATGCTCGTCTTTTCTTTTGCCGTTAACGCAGCGTCCATGGCTGCCTCACCCTTCAACGCTTCCAAACAACCCTGCTGAACAAATAGGGCTTTCATCTTCAAGCGCCACAGACCGAAGTCGTTCACTCCGGTGAACTTTTCAATCTCATACTTTATTGAAGGCATCTTCTCCACGCTCACTGCACCAATTTGTTGTGAATCGGATACCTTTAAACAAAGTATAAACGTTTTCTTATCAAGAAACACACAAGAGTTAGGGTTAATAAAGAAGAAAGCAACAAGGAACAACAAGGATTGGTTATTAAACTGTTATTCTTTCCTTTCTCTTAGAACAAGATTACAAGTATACAAGAATAACAAAATAACCTCTCTCCCTTGAAATTAGGATTTTATCTTCCTATTTTTCCTTATTCTCAAGATTGAGAAACTAGCATCCTATTTATAATAAAATAGCACACTAACCTAATAGGCTTTTTAACAATTACCCATTACAAGCTAACTTAGGGTACAAACTAACTTAAACAATTGGGCTTACAAGCAAGGCCCAATTCAACATGCTAACAACCCTAGCAACATTGACTAATGCATGTTAGAACAAACTTCGACTACAACACGCATTACTCGCGAACAGACTTTGACCATACTAGAGTTCGATCAAATATCTCACATTTCTCTTATAAAAAGGACCGAAGAGAATAATATATTTTTTATTTTCTTTATTATTATAAAACAAAACATATTTAAGATTGTTATTTTTTTTATCTTTCTTTGTATGATTTTGTGTATAAACTTCAATAAATAATAGAGTAAATTATAGTTTTGTTCACTCTATTTTATCTAATTCACAAAAGTGGCTACTTATTTTAAATTTAAATAACTTTAATTATTTTTTGACGTTTTTTTATAGAAAATTGATGAGATATTTATTTTTTAACTTATATTTTTATGGGTAATGTTAACTTGTGCCCTTTAGACACAAGTTAAGAACTAAATTAAGAAATATTATCTTGAAAATTGTGTACAGATTTTAATTAAAGTATAAAATTAACTTTTAAATTGTTTTTTCAATACAAATTTACTATAAATAAGTATCTTAACTTGTACCTTTGGAGCACAAGTTAACATTACCCTATTTTTATTTATAAAACTGAACAATATATTTATAAATGGTAATTTATCATGTTTTATAAGAAAATTATCATTTAAAAAAAATGAAAAACATCATAAATTTTGTGAAAAATATAAGAAGAAACAGTTTAAATTTAAAATAGGTGACGAATTTTATAAATTAAATAAGATAGGGACAAACGTGTAATTAAACCTAAATTATTCTTTTGCATTCACTATTCTTGTCTTGCCACTTCGTCTTGATAATGAAAATTCCTTTGTCTGTATGTAATCTGTAAGGAAATTGGATCAAATTTCTCGTTTCTGCTTACATTGCTACCAACAACTTCTTCCATTAGAAAAGCCCTAAATTTCTATTTCTAAGCGAAAAACTCACTCAGAAAATGAAGACTATTCCTTTGATTCTAATGGGTTGTGGTGGAGTTGGTTCTCACCTTCTCCAACATATTGTCTCTTGCCGTTCTCTTCACTCTTTACAGGTATTTCTAACATCCCTTTACCTTCCTATTTGTCGACTTGATTCTGATATAGCTATTGATCACAGTAAAGTATGATCCTTTTCTGACATCGATGAAAAATGTGTTTTTGTTGATAGATGTTTTGAATTCTGATTGGCAGGGACTTTTGTTGAGAGTTGTGGGAGTTGGTGATAGTAAATCTCTGACGGTTGTTGATGATTTATTGAATAAGGGTTTGGATGATAGCTTATTGTTAGAACTTTGCAGGCTCAAGCATGCCGGAGAATCTCTATCGAAACTCGCCGACAGTGGTAGATATCTATGCTAGTGTGCCTAGCTTGTCTTGGTAGTGATATTAATGTTTGTGGTTTCTTATGCTTACTCTTTGATTGTAATTAATTGAAAGGACAATGTCATGTATTTGCACATCCGGAATCACAGGAAAAGATTCTAGACATTGCATCTCAACTTGGTAAAAAATCAGGTGTGTTCGATTTCGTTGTGTCACGCTTTACCTGCTTAATGTGACTGATTTTAAAGTAAATTCTGAATGAGAGTGAAGTTTTGTCTATGCAATCACTTAAACAACTTTATATCTGAATTTTTCGATGTAGGTTTGGCCTTTGTAGATTGCTCTGCCAGCTCCAACACTATTTCAGTGCTAAAACAAGTGGTTGATATGGGTTGTTGTGTTGTTATGGCAAATAAAAAGCCTCTTACATCTACGATGGTAAGATCATCACAAATATTTCATAATAATTGTTGAAATGGGGGATAGGAAAGGAAATACATAATTATTGTTAAGTAGATAAGTCTTATTTTACTGTACCCCTTGTAACCAGTGGCACTTGTTGACACATTCTAGGAGGAAAAGAAAACCTGATTTACCCCCTCTAATTTATGGTCGTGTTAGTTTTGGTCTTAAAAAATAAAATAATGCAACATGATCCCTAAAACGTTATAATGTATGGAATTTTGATTTTCTGTTAAACTATTAACAGAATTTGTCATTATGATATCATGTTTTTGAAGCTTCAGCACCAAAGTGTTATTATGATCCTCTTTGAAGTGAATTTTTCCAATCTAGAAATGAAATTCACTAAGAAATGGTCATGATCTGAATATTGCTGAATATTGCTTTCTCTGTTTGCATTTGATTAAAAATCAAATACAAGAATGACTATGTAGATATTAAAATGTTTCTAGTATTGCCTGTTTTTAGGTTTTGAGACCAAAGTTACACAGATCCTTAGGTTAAAGAGTGGTATATTAGAACTTTCCCTAAAAGAAAGTTTCATTATAATTATTCTATTAAGTAAAAGATAGAGTTGATTTCTCCTGCTTTACTTTGTTTCTTTGTTCTATTTCCGTGGTTGCCTCATCTAAATGATAACCCTTACATGGAACAGGAGGATTTTGAACACCTTATGAAATATCCACGTCGAATCCGACATGAGTCAACTGTAAGTGATTTTAGTTCATGCTTTTACTAGATTACTGATTTATGTACATTTATTGCAACGATATGGGACTATATAAAAAATAGTTGTGAAAGTATAGATTTTCAATAAAGAGGAATATAAACTGCAAATTTGTTTCTATAATTTATTCCACTGGTTGTATTTATGTCTTCACTCTAATTTCAAGTAACCAAATTAGAGTCTGCATAACTTCTGGATATGTTGCATGAATCTATAATCTGCAAGCAGTTGCCTTGTTAAAATTCCGAATGTTATGATTTATGAACAATAATTAAATTATTTAAGAATAATAATCAAATGAAGTCATCGGAACTCTCCTATTAAATATCTTGGTATAATCTCATCTTCTAGAAATAAGGAGGGAAAGATCATGGAGGTCTGTGTTTTACTCGATCATTTTCTTATGTGTACATTGAAAAATGGGATATCCGAAATCCAAATCAGAAGAAAAAGGACCTGATATATAAAGTTTAATTTAATTTGAAATGTAACAATGATTTTACCTTATTTTCTTTCTTTTAAAAAATTTACAAATCATTTTGCTTTTAGTATGTTCTTATGGAACAAAAATGTATGCTTCTTTAAGTGTAAATGTATCTTATGCTATGCATGTTCTCAGAGTCATTATACTTGTTTTGATTCTGCCACCTGTTTATCCCATCCATTGTTTTTGATCAATTTCTTGAACTTGTCTTGATAGCAAAATGAGAAATACGCTTTAAACGGGACATGTATATTTTTTAGGCTGTCAATTAATAGAATTGCAATTCTAATAGGAAACTATACCATCAAAATTTTATGACTGCATGGGAATATTGAAAAATTATGGATTGAGGAACTATGATTGGTTTGAATTTTATTGTGATGTTTTTTAAGGTTGGTGCTGGTCTTCCTGTGATAGCATCCCTGAATCGCATTATCTCATCTGGTGATCCAGTTCATCGGATTGTTGGAAGTTTGAGTGGTATGATATCTTTCATCGTTGAATGATTACATCCCTTAGATATTATTTTTTCTGCTTGATCACATATTCATATTTGGCAGTCTTCCACATAAATGTAAGGTACTGTTATGTTGATATTGGAATTTACGCTGCATATTCTTACTAGGAACATTGGGATATGTAATGAGTGAGGTTGAAGACGGAAAGCCGCTGAGCCAAGTTGTTAGAGCTGCTAAAAGTCTGGGGTACACTGAACCAGGTTACTGACATCTACTTTTGAAAGTGTATTATTCAGTGGGCTCCATTTTCTCATTGCAACACAATTAGTTTTTGATAAATTACCTTTAAACGTTTGGATTATTTGTGTACTGTCTTGTTGCAGATCCACGTGACGACCTTGGGGGAATGGACGTTGCTAGAAAGGTTTTTTTTATCTTCTGCGAAATTTACTTTTGCAGTTCTTCCTGCTTTATCCAAAACTCACAAATCTGTATCATATTTTAGCAAAATTCTTGTGCTGTGTTTTGAGTTTATCAAAGTTGTTATATTGGAGTTTATCAACTTTGTAGTTGACCATTTCTTATCACGGGACTTTCTGCACTACTTTTGGATGAAGATGAATGTATTATTATTGTTGATATGTGTAAATATATATATATATATATATATATATATATATATATATATATATATATATATATATATATATATATATATATATAGTGTTGAGAATATTTGTATATAGAATAGTCCCACATCGACTATATCATGTAATTACTTGTATTCTATTTATATATAATAATGTCTCCGTAGTGCTTTTCAAAACACACGGTTTATTCAAATGTCTCTTAGTCTCTTGTATTTCAACATGGTATCTAGAGCCTGCTAAGAGGCAATTCTTTCTTCGCCGTGCTTTACCCGGTTGACCCACTGTCTTCCGGTGAGAAATTTTTAAAATTTTTTTTTTTTGCAAACCGTATTGTCACTCCGGTTTGCCTCACTTTTCAAAATTCTTCGGTCATAACCGCATAGCTGCCGCCGTCGTTGCTATTCTCAACGACCTTCTGGCAAACTTTTTCATCGGCAGAAACCTCCACACGCGCCACCTCCGTCTCTGCGCGTGGGCATCCAGCGCCGCCACCTGAAACGCACGTGACAGTACGTCCGGCCAGCGATCGATCGCGTGATATTTTCTCATGGCTACTCCTCAGAACTTTACGCCAAACTACGATGATTTCCTCAGGTGGTATCAGAATTATCAGAACTCAGATTCTACTGCTAAGGTAGCACACACTGGTAATTTATATGTTTGCCTCTCTCAATCATCTCCTCTTCGACCTTGGGTCCTTGATTCTGGTGCGTCTGATCATGTTACTGGTAATAAAAATTTGTTCTCTTCCCTCTCTACCTCTGGTTTCTTACCTACTATAACTTCGGCCAATGGTTCTCAAACTCGATCCGAAGGGATTGGTACTGTTCAAATTCTACCTTCTCTATCTGTTACTTCTGTCCTCTATGTACCTAATTGTCCATTTAATTTACTTTCAGTTAGTCGTTTAACTCGTTCTCTTGATTGTAGTATCACCTTCACTAATAATAATGTTACCCTACAGGATCGGAGTTCGGGAAAGACGATTGGCGTCGGATATGAGTCTCAAGGCCTTTATTACCTTTCATTGTCATCTCAGGCATGCTCAACCAAAGATTCTCCACTCACTATCCATGCTCAGTTAGGTCATCCCAGTCTTTCCAAATTACATAAGTTGGTGCCAAATTTATCGAAGGTATCTAATTTACATTGTGAGTCGTGCCAATTAAGGAAACACACTCGTAGTCAATTTCCCTGTCGAGTCAACAAACGAGCTTCGTCCCCTTTTGCTTTAGTTCACACCGATGTTTGGGGTCCCTCGCGTACTGTCTCTACTCTTGAGTCTAGGTATTTTGTCACCTTTATTGATGATTTTTCACGTTGCACGTGGTTATTTTTAATGAAGAATAGATCTGAATTGTTTTCCATTTTTGAACAATTTTATCGAGAAATAAGAACCCAATTTGGTTTGTCTATTCGTACCTTAAGAAGTGACAATGCACGTGAATATTTATCCCAACAATTTCAAACATTTATGTCATCCAATGGTATTTTGCACCAAACATCTTGCCCTCATACACCCCAACAAAACGGGGTAGCCGAACGCAAAAATCGGCACCTCGTAGAAACCACTCGGACCCTACTTCTCCATGGTAATGTTCCTCTCCGGTTTTGGGGAGATGCAGTGCTCACGGCATGTTACCTCATAAATCGCATGCCATCATCTGTCCTTAATAATAAAATCCCTCATTCAATCTTGTTTCCAAACTCTCCACTCCACCCAATTCCTCCTCGAGTCTTCGGGTCCACGTGTTTTGTACACAATCTCTCCCCTGGTCTTGATAAACTATCAGCTCGATCACTAAAGTGTGTCTTTCTTGGCTATCATCGATCCCAAAAAGGTTATCGTTGCTACTCACATACTCTACAACGATACCTCGTATCCGCCGATGTTACCTTCTTCGAGTCTGTTCCATATTTCGAATCCAGCCAAGTTACTACGGAACCTCTACAGGAAAGTATTCCCACACCTCTTCCGGAAGTCCCATCTGTCATTATCCCCCATCATTCTAGGGAACCTGACCCACTAGTTACCCCTACGGTTGACCCCCCCACTCCTCGCCCACTTCAAACATATCAGCGTCGTCACCCAAAGTCTGTCGTACCTGTCCCTGAAGTCGTACCTATCCCTGAGGTCACTACGGTCGTACCTGTCCCTGAAGTCGTACCTGTCCCTGAGGTCACTACAGACTCTCCTCCGACGCTCTCGCCATCACCGGATTCGGTCCTGCAACCTGAGTCTGATCTTCCGATTGCCCTTCGAAAAGGTATACGTCAAACACGAAATCCTTCCCCACATTATATTGATTTATGTTATCATCGTCTTTCCCCTTTGCAGTATACTTGTTTGTCTTCTTTGTCTTCTGTTTCTATTCCTAAAACTCTAGGTGAAGCATTATCTCACCCTGAGTGGAGGCAAGCAATGATTGATGAAATGTGTGCTCTTCAAAGCAGTGGTACCTGGAAACTGGTTCCTCTACCCCATGGGAAATCTTTAGTAGGTTGTCGTTGGCTTTATACAGTGAAGGTTGGTCCAGATGGCAAGATTGATCGATTTAAAGCCCGCTTGGTAGCCAAAGGATACACTCAAATTTTTGGGTTGGATTATAGTGATACCTTCTCGCCTGTAGCCAAGATGACATCTGTTAGACTTCTTCTAGCCATTGCAGCCATTCGACATTGGTCTCTTCATCAACTTGACATCAAAAATGCATTCTTACATGGTGATCTTGAAGAGGAAGTATATATGGAGCAACCACCTGGGTTTGTTGCTCAGGGGGAGTCATCGAATATGGTTTGTAGGCTACACAGGTCTCTTTATGGTCTTAAGCAATCTCCGAGAGCTTGGTTTGGCAGATTCAGCACTGTAGTACAACAGTTTGGTATGACACGTAGTGAAGCTGACCATTCTGTTTTTTATCGTCACTCACCCCAAGGGTGTATTTATCTTATTGTGTATGTAGATGACATTGTCATAACTGGTAGTGATCAGCAGAGAATACTCCAGTTGAAACAACATCTCTCGAAACAATTTCAGACAAAAGATCTTGGTAAACTCCGCTATTTCTTGGGTATTGAAGTAGCCCAATCTAAAGATGGTCTGGTCATTTCTCAGCGGAAATATGCTATGGATATTTTGGAAGAAACAGGTTTGTTAAATGCTAAACCAGCTGATACTCCTATGGATCCAAGTGTTAAACTACTACCCAATCAGGGGGAGCCTTTATCTGACTCAGGAAGATATAGGAGATTGGTTGGAAAGTTGAATTATCTCACAGTCACTCGTCCGGACATTTCTTTTGCAGTCAGTGTGGTAAGCCAGTTCTTAAATTCCCCTTGTCAAGAACACATGGATGCTGTTATCCGGATTTTGAGATACATCAAATGTGCTCCAGGAAAAGGTCTTGTGTATGAGGATAAAAGACATACCCAGATAATTGGATACTCTGATGCTGATTGGGCAGGGTCACCCATTGATAGACGATCCACCTCTGGGTATTGTGTACTTGTTGGAGGAAACCTTATCTCCTGGAAAAGTAAGAAACAAAATGTAGTTGCAAGATCAAGCGCCGAGGCAGAGTATAGGGCCATGGCAATGGCAACATGTGAACTTATTTGGTTAAAACAGTTGCTTAAGGAACTTCAAATTGAAGAAGCAAGACCAATGACACTTATTTGTGATAATCAAGCTGCATTGCACATTGCTTCAAATCCAGTCTTCTATGAAAGGACCAAACATATTGAGATAGACTGTCACTTTGTCAGAGAGAAGATCGAGTCAGGCGACATCGTCACAAGCTTTGTCAACTCTAATGATCAATTGGCAGATGTGTTTACAACATCCCTACGAAGCCCCAGAACTAACTATATATGTAACAAGCTTGGTGCATTTGACTTATATGCTCAAGCTTGAGGGGGAGTGTTGATATGTGTAAATATATATATATATATATATATATATATATATATATATATATATAGTGTTGAGAATATTTGTATATAGAATAGTCCCACATCGACTATATCATGTAATTACTTGTATTCTATTTATATATAATAATGTCTCCGTAGTGCTTTTCAAAACACACGGTTTATTCAAATGTCTCTTAGTCTCTTGTATTTCAACAATTATGAATAGTAATTTAAAGTGGCCTTAAATCCTAATACAAACATTCTGCTTTTTGGGCTAATATTTGAAACAGGCTTTGATTCTTGCTAGAATACTTGGACGTCGGATTAATATGGATAGCATTCAGGTTTGTATGCCATTTTTCACATTTTACTTCTCTGTCTCACCTTTCCTATATTTAATTAGCTTTTTTTCCCTTATGTTAATCATTTTATATATTTCACAGGTTGAAAGCTTGTATCCCAAAGAAATGGGCCCCGATGTAATGACCGTTGATGACTTTTTGGGTCGTGGACTCTTGTTGCTGGACAAAGATATTCAAGAGAGGGTTGAAAAGGCAGCATCAAATGGAAATGTTCTGCGATATGTATGTATCATTGAGGGCCCAAGGTATCTTTTTCCTTCCTTCATATTTAATGTTCAATTCAATCTTTGCATTGGTGACAATCAATGTTTAAATTTTTAAATTATAAGTACATTGACACCGTTTGTATTGATTATAACTTTTCTTCTCTTTGTAGGTGTAAAGTTGGTGTTCAAGAGCTTCCAAAGAGTTCTGCTTTAGGAAGATTAAGAGGAAGTGATAATGTGGTAAGCTTCTTTTCTTTTTTTCCTTTTTGATGTTTAGTATTTTTAATAAAGATTTTTTTCCACTTTAGAGGCTTGACCTGGCACAATAAGCTTTCATTCTCAATTTCTTTGCTTTGCCGTGTAGTACAAATTCGGCTTTCTGAAGCACTAAGTTCAAATGCTTGACCATTTTGTATGTTAATGTAAATGACAGTTGGAAGTATACACTCGATGCTACAGTGACCAGCCTCTGGTTATTCAAGGTGCTGGAGCTGGAAACGACACAACTGCAGCTGGTGTCCTTGCTGATATCGTGGATATTCAGGACTTATTTCCTTGAGGGAAAATTATTGTTCTGTGAATTCTGAGAACATATATCAATGTAGGCAGAATTGGTTAAATTTTATGGCAATAAATATTTTTGAATAACATAAGGATATGGTTTATTATGACTTGTCCCATTAATTATAATGCAACATCAAACTTTAAAATTCTGCTAATTCAGTGCAATCAAAATAGCAACCTGTAGGACCTTCCTCTGGTAAAAGGGCGAGCATGATTGGGCCTCTAGCACCCTCATCTACTGTCATTGTGCCTTTGTGCCAGTTGAGATCAGTGCTTACAAAGCCAGGATGAACACAGTTAATGAGCATGCGAGGATTATTCTTTGCAAGAACTCTTGTGTAGGCATTGAGACTGGCCTTGGAGATGCTGTATGCTGGAAGCATCATACCCCACCCATTAGCTTCAAGAGCATTTCCTTTAAAATCATACAGAAATTTCTTTACTATGGTGTCTATTTTCTCTTCAGATAGTTCCTCTACAGCCCCAAGTTCATTTCTTATCCTCCCATTTGGAATCCTCTGCACAATCACGAGTCTTTTCGTTAGTGGAGGTATAATGATAAGACACATACTTTATACAAGTAATGGTATATTCTAGGATAAAATGCATATTAGTATATCCAAAAGTTTAAGCAAATCAGGGGTTATTTATTTTCACACTACACAGCATACTGAACATATTATTTGTAAAAGATATCTACAATCAACATTTAGATTGAGGGTGATGTTTCTTTTGCAGCTGGATCTCAGCTTTATACCTTTAACTCACCCCTGAGAGAAGAGAGATTCACTATCCTTGCCTTTGCAGATGATAATTGTAGCAGGGGAAGGAGAGCCTTTGTTACTCTTTTGACACCATAGTAATTGGTATTTAAACATTCTTCCGCCTTCTCGTAAGTTTGTGCAATAACACCTTGAAACAAGGTGTTGTCAACCTCACCTGACAACTGCATCCACAGGTCATAAAAGGTGCCATTTCATAAACTCTGGTAATTTAACAGTAAAATGACCTTACCCAAGTTGCAGGATCCACATTCAAGGCCTTTAGACACTCCTTATCTACTTCTACACATGATGCTCCTGCATTATTAATCTTCACAAAACCAACTATCAGTTTACTTCTGTTTGTAGCATATTATTTGCTCGATTTTATTTTGACTTTAAAGATACTAGCGTGCAGATAGACAGACACTAACCAAAATGTCAAGCCGGCCAAATTGTTGCCTGATGAACTTGGTCAATGACTCAATACTGAGAGCATCCAAAACATCCAGCTGATGAAATACCACATTTGACAAACCTATCTGATGGAGCTTTGCTACGGCATCCCTTCCCCTTGTCTCATTTCTCGCTGTTAAGACAACCGCGATGCCTAAAGACGCCAGTTGCTTCACTATCTCCAATCCAATACCTTTGTTTGCACCTGTAACTACTGCACATCTATACGTCTCATGTATCAACCACAACCTTGTACAATCATACATTAATTTCTACCATTTTGTTAAATTTTGAAGCCTATATGGCTGCTCACCTTTGTGCAACATATCTTCCATCTGATTCCATACAGGAGTGATGTTTCGAGCTGATGATATGCTCAAGGTTCTTTAGTTTATAAACTGCAAAATTTTAAATGTTGAATTCAGTCAAGTATTATCATAAGTTGAATAATCACATTGGAAAGTGGATGAAGCTATATATGTAAAAAAATGTTGCATTGCAGGCAAGGTGACAATTGACACACACTAGCTGACACAGGCAATAATAAGTCAATAACATGTTTGTTTATCATTTAATTTAAATTCTAAGGAATTATTCTTCAAGATCCTCTATTAAGTAAACCTATTATTTTTGTGTATCAAATAAGAAGCATCGTCAACTTTGTGATTTTGTCAGCATGTTGGCTTAGGTGCTGGACATGATCATGATCGGTATGCAAGGATCCTCTGCTCCCGTTTCCCGTTTGTGTCATGCTGTCTAATCTACACTAATATCAACCACTTGATTATGGTACCACATAAGAGTATTTTAAACGGCCAAGATGCGAGCTGAACGGTCCAACCACTATAGGGGATTATCCATATGCATGCAATAACGATTGCAAAGATTTTCCGGTAGACACAGCTTTCTATTTCTATGATTCTCAGTCTCCTGATTGTTAGATTTACAGTCAGTTATTATTTAATATTTAATTGTTTTATGTTTATCAGTTTGTTATATAATGTCCTATTCTTTAAGAAGTGGAATTAGAATTTTTCTTAGTGACTCATTCCACGTTATAGGCATGTAAACGTGGAGTAGTTGCAACTGTGTTTAGTTTTCAATTTGTAAGGCTATATAGCCAACCGTTTGCTTTTAATTGAATAAGGAATTCTCTCCAAATTTTATATCAGTGTTCAGTTTCAACAATTGGTATCAGAGCTCCATTATTGAGGCCTGATCCTTAGTGTGAGTGTGAGAAAACACCGTGACTGTGAGAGAAACAGTGAACGTAGAAGAGAAACTCTCATTTTCTTTCAAGTAGAAGAATGGCAGAAAATGGGAACAGTAGTTTCACGCAGCCCGCAATTCCCAAGTTTGATGGTCACTAATGGCAATGTTGATGGAAAATTTTCTCCGTTCTAAAGAATATTGGGGTCTCATTGAGAATGAAATATTGGTTGTGGCAGGTGGAGTACAACCGACAGAGACACAACACAAATTGATTGAAGAGCAGAAATGGAAGGACTTGAAGGCAAAAAATTACCTCTTTCAAGCAATCCCTCGTGATGTGCTTGAAACAATCCTTAACAAAGATTCATCTAAGGGTATATGGGATTCAATGAAGCAGAAATTTCAGGGCTCAACCCGGGTTAAAAGGGCACAATTGCAAGCGTTACGAAGGGATTTTGAGATTCTTAATATGAAAGAAGGAGAAACAGTGAATGCTTATTTCTCTCGTACTCTAACCATTGCTAACAAAATGAAAGCTCTTGGTGAAAGTATGACTGAAACAATCATTACTGGGAAAATTTTGAGATCAATGATCTCAAAATTCGATTATGTGATACGTTCAATTGAAGAACAACCTAGACACGATGACAATTGACGAGTTGCAGAGCTGTCTTCTCGTTCATGAGCAGAGGATGAGAAGCCATGGAGAAGAAGAGCAAGTTCTAAAAGTATCACATGAAGATAGAGCAGGAAGAGGAAGAGGTAGAGGTGTATTTAGAGGAGGTCGAGGTAGAGGAAGAGGAAGACAACCCATCAACAAAGCTGTCATTGAGTGTTTTAGATGTCACAGGTTAGGACACTATCAATATGAGTGTCCAGATTGGGAGAGAATGGCCAACTATGCTGAATTGGAAGGAGAAGAAGAAGAAGAGCTTTTATTGATGTCTTATGTTGAACTCAAACATGCCAAAAAGGAAGAAGTGTGGTTTCTCGACTCCGGTTGTAGCAATCATATGAGTGGAATCAAGGAGTGGTTCACAAACTTGGATGAAAGCTTCAGGCAATCTGTAAAACTCGGAAATGATACTAGAATGGCGGTTATGGGAAAAGGAAGCGTTCATATGCAAGTTAATGGTGTTACTCAGGTAATTTCTGATGTTTACTACATTCCTGAGTTGAAAAATAATCTATTGAGCATAGGGCAGCTTCAAGAAAAAGGCTTAGTTATTTTGATTCAAAATAGAAAGTGTAGGGTATATCATCCTACAAAAGGGTTAATTATGCAGACATATATGAGTGGAAATAGAATGTTCTTCGTGCTAGCTGGTATGGTACAAAAGGAGTCTATGTGTTTCAAAAATGAGTCAGAAAATGAATCTTACCTTTGGCATTGTCGGTATGGTCACTTGAGCTACAAGGGACTTAGGACACTTTTTTATAAGAAGATGATTAATGGGCTGCCTTCACTCAAGATTCCAAAAAGGATATGCATAGAGTGTTTAACCGGCAAGCAACATAGAGACTCTATGCCCCAGAAGAGTTTATGGAGAGCATCAAATAAGCTGCAACTTGTGCATGCAGACATATGTGGACCCATTAAACCAAATTCAAATAGCAACAAGAGGTACATTCTAAGTTTTTTTGATGATTTCACTCGTAAAACTTGGATTTACTTCTTACATGAAAAATCTGAGGCTTTTGCTATGTTCAAGAATTTTAAAGCTTGTGTTGAAAAGGAGTCTGGTGAATATATCACCTCTCTAAGAACAGATAGAGGTGGTGAATTTACCTCAAATGAGTTTGAAGAATTTTGCAAAGTTCAAGGCATATCCTGACAACTGACAACAACCTATACTCCTCAGTAAATCGGAGTTTCTGAGAGAAAAAATAGGACGATCATTAACATGGTGCACTCTATGTTAGCAGAGAAACAACTTCCTAAAATGTTATGGCCGGAGGCTGTAAAATGGAGTGTGCATATCCTCAATAGATGTCCTACTGTGGCAGTGCAAAACAAAACTCGAGAAAAGGCATGGAGTGGGGTGAAGCCAACAATTGGTTACTTTCGAGTGTTTGGGGGTGTAGCTCATGCACATGTTCCAGACCAAAAAAGAAGTAAACTAGATGACAAGAGTAAGAAATGTGTTTTGTTGGGAGTAAGTGATGAATCAAAGGCCTATAGATTATATGATCCAGTTTCGAAGAAGATAATCATTAGCAAGAATGTGGTTTTTAAGGAAGATGAATGCTGGAATTGGGACAGAAGCAAAGATGAATGCAAGATGGATGTCTTAGAGTGTAAAGATGATTTTGAGAATGACATTGAACCAGTAGAGAGCAATGAAGATGAAGACGATGACGCTGTTGCTGTTGCTAATTCAAGAAACTCAAGTGAATCTGGTTCATCATCTAGTGAATCACATGAGGATGAATCACCAATTACTAATGAATGGAGGGTAAGAAAACCACTGTTTTGGATGGAAGATTATGAAACTGGTGAAAGTTTGTCAGATGAATATGGTCTGAATGCAATGATAATGCTCACTGAAGATGACCCACTTACATTTGAAGAGGCTGTCAAGAGCAAGAAGTGGAGGGACGCAATGACGGCAGAGATTAATTCAATTGAAAAGAACAAGACATGGGAACTAACAGTTCTTCCCCAAAGAGTAAATCCCATTGGAGTTAAATGGGTTTTCAAGACTAAACTTAAAGAGAATGGTGAAATAGATAAATACAAAGCAAGGCTAGTGGCAAAGGGATATGCACAACAGTACGGAGTTGATTATACTGAAGTTTTTGCTCCGGTGGCCAGACTTGACACTATTCGGTTAATACTCGCTTTGGCAGCTCAGAATAGTTGGAATGTTTTCCAGCTTGATGTAAAAAGTCCGTTCCTTCACGGTGAACTAAATGAAGAAGTGTTTGTGCAACAACCGTTGGGATATGAGAAGAAAGGGGAAGAAGGCAAAGTCTACAAGTTAAGAAGGGCATTATATGGCTTGAAGCAAGCACCAAGAGCATGGTATAGCAAGATAGAGGCTTACTTTGTTCGAGAAGGCTTTGAAAGGTGTTTTTTGTGAACACACATTGTTCACAAAGTCAAAAGACAGAGGTAAAATTCTAATAGTAAGCCTTTAAGTTGATGATTTAATATATACCGGAAATGATAAGAGTATGTGTGAAGAATTTAAGAATTCGATGATGATGGAATTTGACATGTCTGTTTTGGGGAAGATGAGATACTTTCTCGGTATTGAGGTGCTGCAGAGTTCTCGTGGAATTTTTATTTGTCAAAGAAAGTATGCTCGTGAAATTTTATCAAGGTTTGGAATGGAAGAGAGTAATTCAGTAAAGAATCCTATAGTTTCAGGCACAAAGTTGTCAAAAGATGAAGCTAGAACCAAATTCGATGAAACTTTGTTCAAACAAGTTGTTGGCAGTCTAATGTACTTGACTGCTACACGACCTGATTTGATGTATGGTGTGAGTCTTATTAGTAGATTCATGTCTTGTCCAGCTGAATCTCATTGGCTTGCAGCAAAAAGAATACTAAGGTATTTGAAAGGTACCATTGAGCTTGGAATTTTCTACAAGAAGGAAGGTTGCACAGATTTGGTGATTTATGCTGATAGTGATTTTGCTGGTGACTTAGATGATCGGAGAAGTACTTCGGGATTTGTTTTCTTACTTGGTTCAGGAGCATTTTCGTGGTCTTCTAAAAGACAGCCTGTTGTGACATTGTCTACTACAGAGATGGAGTATGTGCTTGTCAGTGTGTTTGGATGAGAAGGGTGTTAGAGAAACTTGGTCACAAAGAGGAGAAGAGTACTCTGATTCAGTGTACAATAACTCTACTATAAAGCTGTCAAAAAATCCAGTTTTTTATGGTAAAAGCAAGCACATTGACATAAGGTTTCATTTCCTTAAAGACTTGACAAGAGATAATGTTGCGGAGTTGAGCTACTGTAAATATCAAGAACAAGTTGCAGATATCATGACAAAACCTCTCAAATTAGCACAATTTCTGAAACTTCGAAAGATGCTGGGAATGGTTGAAGCTTCAGTGGTAAACTAAATGCTTGTTGCATATAGTTTAAGGGAGGGAATGTTAGATTTATAGTAAGTTATTATTTAATATTTAATTGTTTTATGTTTATCAGTTTGTTATATAATGTCCTATTCTTTAGGAAGTGGAATTAGAATTTTTCTTAGTGACTCACTCCACGTTATAGGCATGTAAACGTGGAGTAGTTGCAACTATGTTTCAGTTTTCAATTTGTAAGACTATATAGCCAACAGTTTGCTTTTAATTGAATAAGGAATTCTCTCTAAAACTCTATATTAGTGTTCAATTTCAACACTGATGTGGGTAACCCCACTTGTATTGATAATTAAGAAGATATTATATTCTTTTCCCTATAGATATGAATGTTTACGGAAATACGATGTGCGAAGTGCAACTGAATACCACCAACTCCATGCAGTCCAACTGACTTTAGCACAAGGTGAAGTTCAATTGACTACCACCAACTCCAACTAAAGGATTGTGCAGTCCAACTGACTTTAGCACAAGGTGAAGTTCAAGTGACTAACTTTGACTCAATAATATTCCACATAATTAAGGTAGATCCATTTTCGATAATCACACTGTCACGCAATCCAAATGACAATCACATACTACAAAATACATGAAGATGCAATTTCCTTTATATTCTAATGCAACAATTTACAAATTATTCTGACATATGTAATTTGTATTAACATGTGAACACATGTTGCATAATCATATGTAAGACATTAAACATGTCAACACACATAATTTTTTTCTTTGATGAAGACGAAGAAATGATTTACTTATTTTAGAATGAAGCTGAAGTTGATCTGTTTTATGTTGATATGAAGAAAAAAATACAAGGCTGGTGAAATTTCCACAATAGTTTCATCCTTGTATTTTTTCTCAATAGCAACTCAAACCACACATTCATAGTAATCGCTTTCTTGAGTTAATTTTTTTTATTCACCTTACCTACAAGTCAAAAAACACCATGCCAAATGTAAACAGATTTGAAAGCATAAATTCCTAAACCAGATTTACAAATATAAACAGCTTTCAAAAAAGCACCATGGAATGAATAGTTCGAAGAATGATGTACCTTAAAAGTTCTTCAATGGTGATGAAAATTAGAACCTATACAAAGAAAAATGGAAAAAAAATCTATGAAGAAGAGGAAGAAATAATAAATAGCGTTGAATCAACATGATATGTTAGTAAGAAAGAAGAAATATAATGATTACCGTTTAGTATGAAGAAAAAGAATGACGATTACTGCATGTCGAATATGTAAGAAGAAGAAGAGGAGAAAAAATGTTAGAGTTTTTCTTTGAGAGAGACAACGCCTATTCAGTCAAGAAGTTGAATATATATATTCAATAGTCTTTTTAACGAAAAAACAAAAAAACATTGGTGTTGGAATTCGATCTCTGTCACTCCATGCACATTTAACTACAATTGCTTATAATGGCCGTAATGAAATATCTTTGGATAAATATATTAAAAAAGAACGCGCCCAAAAATGAGGTATTACCACAGTTAGGGCTGGAAATGAGTCGAGTCGAGTCGAACTTACCTCAGCTCGGCTCGACTCGTTAAGAATTGTTCGAATTCGAGTTCGAGTTCGAGTTCGACACGAACTTTTTTTTAAGCTCAAACTCGACTCGTTATAAGTTCACGAACAGTTCGGTTCGATTCGTTAGGTTCATCTCATTAGGTTCAGCTCACATGGTTCACGAACTTAAAAACTATTTTTTTAAATAAATATATATATATATATATATATATATATATATATATATATATATATATATTTTAGTATATTTGACATTTTAAATAAATATATATTTTTTAAATAAAATATTAAAATAAAATAAAAGTTATCATATTGAAATTTAACTTTATCTTCGAAATCTACTAATTCAAAACCTACACAACTTTCAAGAGATACATTTGAGAGTCTAATTCAAAAGCTACTAAATTGAAGATTAAATTTGTCTAAGATTTGAAGTAAATATTTAAACCTAATCTTAAAGACAATATAATTCTTTTCATATGTAATCGAGTTGACTCATGAACCTAACGAGTCGAACTATGTATAGTTCAAGTTCAGCTCATTTAGTTAACGAACTTAATTTTTCGCTCATACTCAACTCATTTGGTTCATGAACCTAGTTCAACGATTTAATTGTCGAGTCGAATTCCGAACTATCTTCGAGTTGGTTTGGTTCATTGCCAGCCCTAACCACAGTTAATTAAACGACCATTATAATATGGTGTTACAAAGATATATTTTATAGTAGTGATCAATGAAAAATCTCAAGTTAATTGGCTTAAAATATCATGATTGTCATGTCTTGATTCAGTAACTTCTGGCAGTGGCTACCCGTGACATCTTATCGAAAAATATAAGAGTAACTATAAAGAAATTCTGCTTATTCTTTAATGCTATATGTAATAAAATTCTTGATTTTAAAAAATTATATGAATTATAAAAAGATGTTGCAATAATCTTGTGTCAATTGGAGATGTATTTCATAATCATTTTTTGAAATTATGGTTAACTTAATTGTTCATCTAATCCGAGAAATCGAATTTTGTGGTCCAATTTATTTAAGGTGGATGTATCCAGTAGAGCGATACATGAATATCTTTAAAGGATATACAAAGATTCGTCACTGACCTTAAGCTTCGATTGTAGAAAAGCAGAAGAAGTTTTAGAGTTTTGTTCAAACTATTCACTACTATAGAAAACACCTATCGCAACGGTTGGTAAAGGGATACCACCACGTTGGTGTGATTGTATGTATGAAGCTTTCTGATGGGTCATCATGAGGGGGCAACATTCACATTGAGCCAAACACTCATTTAAAGGTCAAAGACTCACCCAAACAAGTGAGAGAGACATCACATATTCACCAAAAACCTTAAGGTGATAGGTGTATGAGTCATCTTACTTATAAAGTGCTCAACCTCCACTTTTCTAAGCAATATGAGACTTAGAACTTACACTTGATTCTCAACAACTCACATTTTCCCAACACTTTTCACCACAGACGTGCGACTGTGATTATATCTATTAACGCACTACCTACCATAATGATTATTTTAAACAACCGTTGTGATATTCTTTAATGTAACATATTTAACAACGGTTTTGCTAAACAACCATTGTGATATATACACTTGAGTTTATTATAATTTATGTGGAATGCTTATTTCGCCAATGCTCATTAAACATATAACCTTTCAATCTGAACTAGAACATTATAATATGACAAATTAAGTTATATTAGAAGAACAAGTTCACGTTCAATGCCTGACAAGAGTTCTTCAACTCCTTATCCGTATTTTTCTCTTTAATAGTTATAATTTTATTTAATTATCCTACTTATTCAACCACCCTTGCCTTCACCTCTAGTTTATTTAAAAAAATATTATTTACTTTACAAACAAAATTAGAGGTGGAGATGGGTGGTTGAAGAAATACAATCATTAAATAAAATTCTAATGGTTAAAGAACAACATACAGATAATGGATTGAAAAATTCTTGTCAAGAATTGAACATCTACTTGTTTTCTAATACAACTTTATCTATCATATTTAATAATTTTCTAATGCAATATGAAAAATTATATATTTGTTAAGGGATTAGAAAAATTCAAACCACATAATATATAATAAACTCATCTTTTAAACAAACATTAACAACATTCATAAAAAATATTCATCAAGAACAAACCATAAATAACATACACGATACAATAAGCATATCAAGTCATAGAATGCTTCAGAAATGTACCGTACATGTCTCATAATGACGTGTCCACAATAAAAGAAGGATGGAGCTGCAGTTACAGTTGCAAACTCGTGTCTATTTTGAATGGATGTTATTTTGCATCTTTCATACAAGTTTGCAATGCTAACTTTAACTTCGTCCTCTTTATTGAAACAAGCATCCCTACCCAAGTCAAAACAAGCAGAAAGTTCAAACATTATGAAACAAGCTATCATAACATAAACAATAATACATAAATCGATTTTGAAACAAAAACTATAGTGAAAACGAACATATAAATAGTCATTGGCTAAGATTTGATGTTATGGTTTCATTTTGGGCTTTTCATATAAGAGAGACGAGTGACAAAGTTGTTATAGAGTCTCATTTTAAGAGAGACGAGTGAAAGAGTTGCTAGGGTTTTGTTTTGACAGAGACATGTGTTATGTACTGAAGCGAGAGATAATTTCGCTTATGTATAAATAAGTAGCACATATCACAACGGTTGAAAACAAAAATCGTGGTGATATACAAGGTCAATCACATTATTATCACGATAAATGAAAAATTATTGGTTCTGAGATTCAAACCATTTCACTTCATGTACATGTCACTATGGTTGCTACATATGACCGTTGTGACATGTCCTTTAGTAAATAAAAAAAAACACCCAAAAATAAACTATTACCACAGTTAACATGAAGACCGTTGTAAAATTGGTGTTACGAATGATCTATTTTGTAGTAGTGATTTGTTGGAAGTAGAGTCTATAGGAATTCCAAAGTCTCGTCATGCTGACAAATATGGAGGCAGAGGTACTCAAGGTTCAATTGTTATGTCAATGCCTCGAGATATAGTTCTTCAAACTTATTTGTATATATTGAATAATACTGATGAAGTTCAACATTACTTATCTAATCATAAAAGACTTATCAAGAAAAAATATCTCTGAATGAGTGACAAGTGGTTGTTGAAAGAACATAACAATAATTTTATAAGTTGGTCTAATGAAAAGATTTCTAATGATGATTGTGCATTCGAGATAATTTAATAGATGTCACATGCCAAAATTTAATGTAGTTACTTGGACTGAATATGACATTACTATTTTTTCTTTTTATACAAAATCAAAAGATGATCATAGTATAATGCAAAATAGTGGGGTTATGGCTGAGGCTAAATTCATGTATTTCTTTAATTCAAAGATAAGAATCCTATATTGGCATCTAGAGCAAATTTTGGGGTCATTGAGGAGATTTGGAAGATTCATTACGTTTTTTCAAAGTGTCTTTATTTAAATTCAAGTGGGTTGACAATAAATTGATGTACAAACCAATGAGTTAGGATTCACATGTGTTGACCTTAGAAAGACAACTTATATGACTGAACCATTCATCATGGTTACCCATGTAAAACAAGTGTTTTATGTCATTGACCCTTCTAAAAAAAATGGTCAATTGCTCTCCGAGAAAAACACATTCCGCATAATGAACAATAATCCTCATATTTTTTTATACTAATTTTGTTTATTAATTATTTAGTATTTCATAATCAAACACTTGGATAAATAAGAGTTTATAGATTACATAGTACGTTATTGCTTTTTCACCGCTTTTTCACCGAGCTTTTTTCAAACATAAGGACTCTTTTTATTGAAGATCCAACTAAACGTAGGTCTCATCTTTTGCACCCGCTCATCAGCACGCTCTCGTAGCCTCCTAATCCTGGATACATGTCCACACACGACCTCTTGTGCATGTTTTCCCTCACTGGTTAAACCTTCTATCTTCTCCAATCTCCATTGTCTAATCAAGAACTCTAGATTATCAATGTAGTCACTAACCGTGTAGACACCAATGCGTTGTGCCACAGCAGAGAAATGGCTAAAGAGATGTGGGTCTCGTCCATCATGCATCAAGTGCCCGGGCATCGTTATATGTCCACTCAATATTTTTGATATGGCTATCATCGTCTCTGTGGGGTCCACTTCTAAAAGTCTCTCAACAATCCTCTCATATGCAATCTCATGACGCTTCTCATCCGCAGCAATCGTTCCACATATGCATGAAAGAATTCGATCACCCCTTTCCCTAGCCAGTCGAGCCAAACAACCGTCCGACACAAAAGTGGCTCGTTCTTGAAAAGATGTATACACAAAGCCCATATACGGGTTATTTTCAGTTCCTATATCCTACACCACAAACGATCAATTTAGTATGATAAGATATGATTGAACATGTATATGAAAAAACTAAAATGGTTTTGCTAGTGTGTAAGTAAAAATCAAATACATCACCATGCCAGCTCCAATCAAGTATTGGATAGTCTTTTCGACCATTTGCATATCAACTCGACCAGTTAGATAGAGATATGTTTTGAGCAAATCTCCATGTCTATTCTCCTCCGCAGTCCATGATCGCGACCATATAGCCCATGGATTGTTGCTTGCACCGGTCTCATCTGCAACCCCACCATCCAAGTTGTTTAAATAGGATTGGTATGTAGGCAATGCTTCCTCAGTGATCATGTTACCCACCAGAACTGCCAGATAATCGTCCGGAAGCCCAGCCGTTCGATCCCTTAACTCCTTCACTTGATCGATGAACTCGTCTGACGGTAATGTTGAGTTTGGCAAGAAATCATGTGGCTGCCAGCATTCCTCCACATGTTTGGCCAGTGGCAATACACGTTCTGATACCCAACTCTCTAATGACTTGAAAATTTCTTTCTTCTCAGGAGGCATTGAGTGTGTCAATTTGGTTTTTTGGAATGTTTTGGTGGGGGCATTTAGGTGGCACTGTGTTGGAGTCCACGAATGTGATGTTCCTAACTGGGAGCACATTGCCATCAACATGGTTTGCTATTATTCCTTTGTTATTGATTAGAGAAAACATACATTTGTTGAAACTAGACAACCTAGCCGTTACTTATATATACTCAACTCATATCTATTTGTTTTCTGTTTTTTGTTTTTTGTTTCTAAACATAACATCATTTGCACATGTTCTTTAGATGAATTAATTACATGGTGGTACAATAGTAGGTAAGATACTCATAAGTTTTTGTTTTGAGGTTGTTTTTTTTCATCGTCTGGAAGCCCAGCCGTTGGATCACTTGAGTGAGAGAGAGTATATTAAAGCTAAACATGTGCAAATTCAGTATTTCTGACCGATATAAAGAGTTTCTAAGTAAATTAAAAATGTTTGTTGAAATCAATCTCATCTCATAGCTACATTTCGTACGATAACAATAAATACGTGGAAGCTACCATTGTACGAGTCAATCGAATTCCATAACTATTTGACATGTTTAAAGTAAGGAACTTCTACTGTGTCACTTTAATTGGTTAATAAAATTATATAAGTGCAGGAAATTATGCCTAAGCCACATTAGCTTTATAGTGCAGAAACTTTTTAATTATTGTAGATTAGTCCTCTATTAAATTGATAATAATTTATAAATTAAAAACAAATTTTATTTTAATTTAATAATTTTTATTTAACAAACATATTCAACTGTTCATCGATCTTGTTCTTCTTCTTTTTTCTTTCAATTTCAGAAGTTAAAATTTCAATTAAAAATTCTAAATTCTTAAATCTCGTCCACATATTCTTTGAACTCTTTATTCTTCTTCCTTCTACCAATTTATGAGGTCTGAATTGCAATTGAAAACTCTAAATCCCTAAATCTCACTCACCCGTTCTTCGAATTCCTTCATCTTCTTCTCACAATTTCGACCTCTTCCCTCTCACCCAATTTTGTAACTGTGTTCATGTTCGATTTTTAACTTCCAGAGAAAATGCTCGTGAAATTCGTATTGGTTGCGGTTGGTGTTCATCAAATCGTTTGTAAATATTCGTGGTTGGTTCAAAGAAATAGTTCAATGTTGTCCTTTGATTGTATAGGTAGCTGTGACTTTTCATCTCAGTTTGTATATTTTTCGAAAATCAAATTTATTTTAGTTATTACACATGAGTTATTGATTGCGTTAGAGTTCGTATTTTATTGAAATTTATAAATTATGAAACTGATTTGAATTCTTACCCATAAATTATGTAGCTGGGGATTAGAGCTCAATATGATATTGCAATAAACGTGTCTGGTGTGTCGTGCTCTTTGCATCTTATATCATTTTAGATGACTTTTTCTATTCAAAATAATGTAGGGTTCTCTTGCTATACGGGAAGTGCATTTCACCTTAAATATGATCAACAGATGCTAATTACATGCTATCTATATTGAGGTATCAACTTGAAAGAACTTTCCTCATGAGGTATCAACATATGAAGAACTCTGTCAAACTGATAAGAAAATAGTCACAACATTATAATTGAACAAATTTTTCAGTTTTGTTTGAATAATACCATGTAACCACGAACAGATAGTGAACATATAGTTGGCAAGAACATCTTATGCAAGTGCCCTAAAAGGTTGTAGAGGCACTCATATCTCCTATGAGGGGAGAAGCAAGAATTTTATCAAATTCACAAATTCTGAATTTGCATTTAGTATTGTGAAACATTCCTTGATCATTTATTTTTTAAATTTCCTGCAATTAAGTAATGAATACAATGTCTGCACTCTGATCCCATGTAAATAATTCAAAGAGAAAATGGATGGTATTGACAAGCCCAAGTGCTTTTTCTATGTGGGATGCAATGTCTCCCCCAAATGGAATACATGTGAGTAAATTTGAGATAATATACTCTGCATTTGAGTTCAATAATATAAACTTTATAGTTACAAAATGAAGGTTGTTTAATATGCCTTAATGATTAGATAAGTCCAAAATTTTGATAAATTATGATTTATCAAATGTAGTGATAAACATGTAATTTGTGTAGAACCATATCATAGATAATGCTCTATATTTTAGTTCAAATTTACAGGCATGTTGTTCGATGAGAACTGTTGTTTATCTCCAATATCAAATTGTTAAAGAGCTTAGATTAATACATGAGTAAATATTTTAAACAATCCTTTTGTCAGCTTTAGAATTTAGGTTTTATCATTATTTTCCTATATTTCTTATGAATAAATGAAGGATGACGACGACTCTGTCATTTTGCCGGCCGCAACAGCTGGCGACTTTGCTGGGGAATCTCTTGTAAATAATAAAATCAGTTTAGTAATGAATAAATATTTTAAACATTCCTTTTGAAGAAACATTTACTAAAAACTTAACGCACGCGCGTGCGCGCACACACACAGAGAATTAATAAGAAAGTTTTAAAACCAATTTGTGACGTAGGAATCGAACAAAAAACTTACACATTAAATAGTTCCTTATGACATAAAAAAATATTAATAAATAAATGAAAAAGTAAACAAATAACTAGTTTATTCTTAATCAATCAAACAAGTTTCTTTTTTAAAGAAACTATTCATAGAAAAGATTGACACACACATAGAAGTTTAGTGACTGCTTACTTATGATTTTAGAAGAAACTTTCATAAAAAAGATTGAAAATCATCATAGAAACACACACACACACGTAGAAGTTTAGTGACTCTTACTTATAATTTTAGAAAAAACTTTCATAGAAAAGATTGAAAATCATCATAGAAAAAAAAAAACACACACACACAGAAGTTTAGTGACTGCTTACTTATGAAACACTAACTAATCCTGATTCATTTGCTTATTAACATGTTATATGAACCAATGTTACATTAAGCGATAATAAAGATCATTGGTTACTAGTCTTTGAATTTAGAAGTCCTGGACACACTCAAACTTTATTGCTAAAACAATATAGTTCATGGCACACACTTATTAATGTTAAAAAGATGAGTTATTACCTAAATGATATCACATTAATCTCATATTTGAATTTTTTTTTATGAGTCTCATAGTACTCCTCCCTGAATTGTATAGAACGAGTTGAAGTATTTAAAGTCCTGTTACTCCTTACTATTTGTTGCATTTGTTTCGGGCTTGCTGTGTTTTGTGCGTCTGTTTCCCATTGTAGCTGGAGAGTTTTATTTCATTTTAATTATTTGTGCTTGATTGATCAGTGTAGAATGCAATTCAATTGTCACTAGATTTATGAAGTTGTAAAGGTTTTGGAAGCTAGAGTTGTAAATGTTTTGGAAGCTGGAGTAATTAGCTTGGAAGTAAAGTAAGTTATGATGATTTTGTATGCTCAATGTACTTCAAAAAATCAACTCATGGTGTTGTGCTAAAGTTGTAATAAATTTTTGAATTAGTCTTTTTCTTGTAAAAAAAATCGTAATTTTTTTAATGTAATTAATTTAAAATATTTATTTAAAATGTTGTGTGCATTTTCATTGGGCTATTGGGTGTAAAAACATACTACCTGCGTACTAATTGGGTCCAGTATATACATTAAAAAATGAATATAAATGACATTAGGTTTTACTACAATTTTTTATTTATTTAGAATTTAGAATTTAGAATTTAAAATATGAGTGGTCGGGAAAGAGGAAATGCTCCTATTATCTCCATTTCGTCTGACAGTCTTTAGATTTTTGTTGTGTTAAGTGTTGTTTGCATGTATTTTGACATTTGGCATTTATGTTGTGTATACATCTTGACCTATTTGTATTATGTTATTGTAGTTCGTCTTTAGATTCAGATAGCAAAAAAGAAGAGATTCAACAGACTTTGCCATCGAGGATAGCCGAGGCCGAGCCCAAAAACAATGGCACTGATGAATCTTTAGAGGAGAGTGAAGATGACAATGATGATCTTGTGCTTTTGTATTGGGAGAAAACTATTAAGTCTGCTTCAAAGGCAAAAAAAAAAGTTTTGTAGTAAATATATGATAACAGTTTTATTTAGACATCCACAAAGTATTGATTATCGTGTTCTAACGTTGTATGTTCTATTTACAGTATTTTCCAAGACCATTTTCAGAAAGAGTATTAGATAAGAATCAAGATTCAATCCAACTTATTGATGTTCAAAATGGAAAAAATGTATGAGTGTGATGTTTACACTGCCAACTGAGACATAGATGAGAAGTACATTGCAAATGGTTGGTACGAATATGCAAAGGAAAAGAAACTCCAAAAACGTGATAAACTGGGATTTACTATGCCTTTTGGTCCTAAGAGGTTATATGTAAAGAGGTTGAACCGTTAAATCGGAAAAAGGGGAAAAGAGTTTGATTGGAGAAGTTATAGGATTAGTCAGGGTTTTATATTGCAGGATTGTTAGTATAGACCTGTGTTTATTAGAAGTAATGTTTATTTTGTTATGATTAATGGTTGCATTAAGAATGAGAGTTTTATGAAAAATTGAAGTATGTATTGTTAACTTTCTTCATAATATATATAAATATTATGCCTTATATTTATTATGATTTAATTTCAAAAATCTTCTAAAACTAAATACAGATAAAATGTTTATAATTATAGACACAAAACTGAAATGTTATGTTGTACAAATAAAAGTAGATGTAGTCCCTCTAAATTGTTTAAAAAGTAAATTTTAATAATAATAAAGTAGTAAAGTTGTACTCTGAGATGTACTAGTATGTTAAGGACAAGAGTGAGTTTATGGAATGAGTTAATAACAATTTTTTTTTGCTCTTTTAAGAATTGACATGATTTATTGGTAATCGTTTATGGAATGTTTATAATAACTAAAATTAGTACTCCAATATTTATCGTGTATCCTGTCCTACGAAAATTGAGTATAGTCAAACATTTTTTTTTTGTAGTTTTAGTTGAAATAACATTAAATAGTAGTAGAATGAAAAAAGCGAAGTCAAATAAAATAGTAACTTCATACTCTTTGAAAAGCATGCAGTAGATTTTTTTATGCGTGTGTTGATGGTGCAGATTAAGTGATGAAAAGAGATGTTTTCCATATTTGCAATTAATGTCATTGAATGCTAAATGTGTTAGGTTTTGCCCATATATACAACATGCATAGAATGTGGTTCCAAATGAAAAACTACTTCATAATTTTACATTACTTTGCCTGTGGTTTTTTTTATTCAGAAGATGTCTTCATCAACAAAAACAATACCTTTAAGTGATACGTAAGTTTTATGTTATATTTGATGTATTGTGTAGAAAAATTCTGGATTTAACTTTTCTGAATGATACTGATATTAGCATATTATGTTGTTTGAAGGATGGATGAACGATGGACTGAGTATTTGAGAAACTACCACCAAAATCATGACAGTGAAGATACTGATATGGTGGACATGAATGACCTTGACAGTGATGAAGATGAAGGAGAAGTGATTCAAAATTTGAATGAACCTATGAAAAATGTAGAGGGTTAAAGAGTGCCTAATGCCCAACCAAACAGAGATGGATATCGTTGATGTTAATACATAATATGTGTACCCGTGTGTTGTCATGACGGGCAGAACTGAGAATGAGAAATATCTCTGTGGTGGTTGGTATGACTATGTTCGTCTGAATCATCTTAAGGTCGGTGATGTTCTGTTGTGTACTGTTCCTTATTCTCCTACCAAAATGTTTGGTCATTTTCTGATGTAATTTCAATCAATGAATGTGTTCTTTTTTAATATGACATCGTATAATTATGCAATGAAGTTTTCTTTGAATGAAATTATGAAGTCATTTTGCAGTTAGTAACCGAGCACAAAAAGGACAATTTTATCAGTAATATAGAAGTACTTTCTTAAAAAAAGTAACTTGTATCACAAGTTAGAATTAGTATTGTTGTTTTAATAGCCTTTACCACGCCTTCACCATGTTCACCGTCATTGGTTGATCTTCTTCACGAATGCGGAGTGATTTTTATATAGATTACTCATGTTGAACTGTAGTCTATCTCCAACTCCAATCTGTTGAATGGCTGCAAACTCCCTCCAACCCCTTGAAAACCTCACTAGGTGTGGATAAGTTTCATACTCTAATTTACAAAATCCTGATTCCGAATTTATCCCAACCAGATTTGTTCCATGCATGGCTGTATTCCCCAAGTATTCTCCCATGTCATCAAGTAATGTCTGTAATATAATTGAACCAAAATCAAAATTAATATAAACTCGAAAAAAACCATAATTAACAAAAACAGAACTACTAAGTGAGTTGAAAAACCAACCAAATAAGGAATGACTTAGGGATCCTTTGTCACAGTAAGGTTGAAGGTTATAGCTTTTCGCAGAGATCGAGTCTTTGTATGCCAAGTAGGGAATGAGGCAGAAGTAATTGGTTCTATTATGGGAATGATGTGGAATTGATTTCTTCCCAAGTATCTGAAGAAAAGATTATGATGACCTTCAAATTGATAATGCTCTCTTAAAGTCATCCAACCATTTGTGATCCTAGGAATTTCATCATCATGGTTGAATTCGACCATGAGTTGAAGACCTGTGTCATCATATAGGCCCCAAAATTTTCCAACTCCCCTCTGAATTCTTCATAGAATTCAGGTTCAATCTCTCCTTCGACCTAACAATGCACATGTTACTAAATAAACGCAAACACATCTAACAGAACTAAAAATAACTTCCACGTATTTGTAACCACATTCACAAATAAACAATGCTCTATTCGTTACTCAAATTTGCTAAATGAAAAAAAAAAATGAATGAAAACCAATGCAATGACCTCTCCTTTGACATGTACCTTTATAAAATGGCTCTTTCCGGGTCTTCGAAGAATATCACGTAGAGTCTCCATTGCTTTTATTTGTCTTATGTTATAGATTGTGTGAAAATGGAGAAAGTGAAGAGTGGTAATTGTTTTCAATGGAGTAACACTGAAATCAAAAGGTCACAATGAGGAAATGCAAGAGTCACGTGCAGAAGCAAGTATGGTGAAGGTTTTTGATTTTGAGTTTTGCGCAGAAAATAAATTCTGCATACATTGAATACAATGAGGCGTGTGGAGAGGTAAAAAAGGAAGACTAGGTTTCAGTGACTATTTACTGGCAAAAGTTATGCTATCACATTACTAAGTCTAATATGTATAAAATCATAGTAGGAGTATAAAATATCCAATATTATTAGATTTTACTATCAGAATTTTTATTTTTTTTCCAAATATACACTTTTCAATTTTTGTTTTAAACTATGAGTTCTCCAAACTCATATGACAGTTACATATCTCTTGCATTTCATTAACTGCAACTGCTACTAACCTTTTATAAAAATTAATATTAAAATTAAAATAGTGTCGCATCGCTGCGAAGAGGGGCCGGCAAAGACAGAAGAGTCGCCACCGTTCGTTATTTATCCCAAAGATAGGGAAAGGAAACGATCAGAGAAAAACTAACGAAAAAAGGAGAAGACAGATCATCGCAACCAAATCTTGGGTTCGGGAGTCGGTTACGCAAGGGGAAGGTATGAGCACCCCTCACGTCCGTCGTACTCGACGGGATCCACGCTTGTTGTCTATCTAAAAGGGTGTAAAACTATTTATACTAAAGGATCACGGGGACAAAAGAAAAGAAAAAAGACTCGATAGAGCATCGTCGCTCTATGCTTACGTATTCCCTCGTGCAATGGGAAAATAAGAGTCAACGTAGTTCGGAAAACTACGGGTGATGGGGGGAAGGTTGTTCGCCAAGACATCGCCGTCTTGTGCCTACATATCCTCGTCTGGTACGAGAAATCAGAGCAAACGTAGTTCGAGCTTACACGACCACCGGTTGGTTCAAGTGTTTTAACTGAGTTGGGTTAAACAGCGGTTCCAGCAGTTATGGACGATGTCTGTTTGCGGTAGAACCAAAGCTTAACGCACTCTTTCTGAAAATGATTTTCATTAATCCCGAAGGATAAAAAAGGCTTTGATGTTTTTTTTTTGTTTTTTGTGTTTTTTAAGACAAGAAGTGAATTGAGTTATGGTTTGAAACTTATGTTGCACTAAAGACTATGACTCGAGAGAGAATGCGTCGCATATCGCCCAAAGAGCATACACGAAACACTCTAGACAGTTGGGTGGAGTCCACCCAACCATCATTCCTCAAGTACTTAAGGCTCGTAGCGTACAACACAAATTATTCTTTATTAAGTGTTTTGAAGTATTTAGGAGATGAGAAGAGAAAGACACAAACTAAGGGGAAACTGGACCCTAAAGTTGTCATGCACAATACTCCTAAAGTTGGGATGAAAGGGAAGAACTACCCTAAAGTTGTCATGCATAGGATTGAACACCTAATGTCTCTCCTACTCCCATCCTAAACGGAGGGACTAGGAATCCTAGGGGGATCATGGCCAAAGGCCAAGTAAACACTAAATAACTCAAACACAGATGAAATGAGAAAAAGAAATTGACCGGAATAAGTGATAAACCACAAAACATATTAATTTGTAAACTCAAAATAAAATGATAAAATAAAATGAAAATTAAAATAAAAATGAAGATAAATAAACTAACACATTAAAATATTAGAAAATGATTTATTTTTATTTTTATGACATTTAAAACTATTTTTAAAAATAAATAAAACAAAATAAGAAATAAATAAAAATAAAGGAAAATAAAAGAAATAGAAAAAAACAAGTGCAAAAAAAAGGAAATGTCTACACCAAGGGTAGAACCCATGATCTTGGGGTTTCAGATACAAAACAAGACTAGCTCGACTAACTCAGGCACATGCAAATAAATGGAAAAAGAAACAAAAATATCAAGACATGAAAATAATGAAAAAGAGTAAAAAAAAAAAAAACGTCCCCGTTGGGGGTTGAACACAGGTTCAGGCGCATGGCAAATGACTTAAGGGCAAGGTACTAACCACTATAGAAATATATTAAAGGGCGCGTGATTTCCTGGGCAAGCCAAGGACAAAACAAGGCAAGCATGTGTCATACGGTTTCACTTCGAACTTGAGCAAAACACAACCAAATCTTATGAAATTTAACACAAACCTGCTTGAAATTTTGAGAGGGATACAATGGTAACAACCAAATTTCCAAAAAATTCACACCAAATAAAATTTAAATGCTCATGCAATTGTGGAGTTTAAAATGCATTTTGGTGGGCAAGGGTTAAACCAGATGAAATTATACACCAATGAGGGTCTGAGCACATTTCAAATATGGTATGGGGTGAGTTCCAACAGGAGGGGTGAATAACTGACTAAAAAGGGTTAATTGAAACTTAATTTATTTTATTTTTCTTAAGGGATATATTTTGGAATAAAGTAATGGAATATTAGTGATAGAGTTGAGATAAACTATTTTGAGATAAAACTCTTGGATCCAAGAATATAAATATAGGACTAGGGATAAGGGATAATAAATTTAAGGATTTCTTTATATAATTATATAATTGATTTATTTTTCTAAAAAAATTATAAGGGATAATTTTACAAATAAAATGGGATAAAAAATTTGGGGGATGTTTTAAAATAAATCAAAGGGATAAAATCTATTTTGGGATAAGAGATAAGGGTTAGGGATTTATATAATATAATCATAATACTATATTTATTTTCACAATAAAATTAATTGAGATAGATAAGGGATAAAAGACTTTCAACTCGCTTAAATTTTAAGTCCTCTGCCCTTGTGCAAGGAGGAATTTTTCAAACTAAACTTTTCTCCACCCCAGATGTGTGAGAACTTTTTAAGGGATAAAAATAACCAACCAACAAAATAAGGGATATGAACTATGGAACTCTGATCCTTCAAACTTGAGGGTACGTAGACATAGAGTTGTAAACCCTAGAGAATACAATAATAGTAAAAATTTAGGGCTCCCCTTTCATAATTAAATCAATTCTCTTGTAAATAATAAAAGTCTTGTAATTATAAGTATTCAAGAAAACATACCTTAAACAAGCAACATACCCTAAGACTTAAGAAGGATTCTATTGGATACAATAGAGGTGAGAGGTACCTAACGCCTTTCTCTCACTTAACTGGCTCCCGAACCTTAGTGTCTCACCCTTAGAATTTAGGTTTTATCATTAATTTCCTATTCCTTAAAAATAAATAAAGGATGATGGCGACTCTGTCAGAGTAGATCATATAATTTTATTCATAGTAGATCCTTTCAGTTTACTTTGACCTTAGACTTTGATTCATAGTAGATCTTAGAATTTGATTCATAGTAGATCATTTTAGTTTATTTTGACCAAGGAATTTGATTCATAGTAAATCCTTTATGTTGAATTTGACCTTCGAATTTGATTCATAGTAGATCTTAGAATTTGATTCATAGTAGATCATTTCAGTTGACTTTCACCTTGGAATTTAATTCACAGTAGATCCTTTATGTTGACTTTTATCTTAGACTTTGATTCATAGTAGATCCTTTCAGTTGACTTTGACCTTAGAATTTAATTTATAGTAGATCCTTTCAGTTGAATTTGACCTTAGAATTTGATTCATAGTAGATCCTTTTTGTTGACTTTGACCTTGGACTTTGATTCATAATAGATCCTTTCTGTTGACTTTGACCTTAGACTTTGATTCATAGTAGATCCTTTAAGTTGACTTTGACCATAGAATTTGATTCATAGTAGATCCTTTATGTTAACTTTGACTTTAGAATTTTATTCATCATAGACCATTTTTGTTGACTTTGACTTTGGACTTTGATTCATAGTAGATCTTAGAATTTGATTTATACTAGATCCTTTTAGTTGACTTTGACCTTGGACTTTGATTCATAGTAGATCTTAGACTTTGATTCATAGTATATGCTTTTAGTTGACTTTCACCTTGTAATTTGATTCATAGTAGATCATTTCCGTTGACTTTGACCTTAGAATTTGATTCATAGTTGATCCTTTCAGTTGACTTTGACCTTAGACTTTGACGCAAAGTATATCATAGAACTTTATTCATAGTAGATCCTTTTGGTTGATTTTGACCTTGGACTTTGATTTAAAGTAGATCTTAGATTTTGATTCATAGTATATGCTTTCAGTTAAGTTTGACCTTGGAATTTGATTCATAGTAGATCCTTTCTGTTGACTTTGACCTTAGAATTGGATTCATAGTAGATCCTTTCAGTTGAATTTGATCTTAAACTTTAATTCATAGTAGATCATAAAATTGTATTCATATTAGATCCTTTAATTTTATGTTGACCTTAGACTTTGATTCATAGTAGATCTTAGAATTTGATTCATAAAAGATCCTTTCAGTTGACTTTGACCTTGGAATTTGATTCATAGTAGATCCTTTCTGTTGACTTTGACATTGGACTTTGATTCATAGTAGATCTTAGAATTTGATTCATAGTAGATCCTTTCAGTTGACTCTGACCTTGGAATTTTATTCACAGTAGATCCTTTCTATTGACTTTTACCTTGGACATTGATTCATAATAGATCTTAGAAATTTATTCATGGTCGATCCTTTCAGTTGACTTTGACCTTGGAATTTGATTCATAGTAGATCCTTTTTGTTGACTTTGACCTTAGACTTTGATTCATAGTAGATCCTTTCTGTTGACTTTGACCATTGACTTTGATTCATTGTAGATCCTTTTAGTTGACTTTTGACCTTTGAATTTGATTCATAGTAAATTATGTCAATAGAGTTGTCAAAATGGGCTACGTGGTCCTAAACGGACCGTCCCTGGTGGGCTCAGGGTTTTTTAGTGCTGGACCAAAAAAATCAATTTATAATATGGGCTCAAAAATGACTACCCGAGCCCGACCCTAAATGAGCTTCAGACTACCCGACTCTAAACAAGTTTTTTTTACAATAAAACTAAATTAAAAATACCATAACATTTATTATAAGTAAAATTAAAAATTATATTAATTTAAACATAATACATTCTTAAGTACTATATTATATTTTATAAATATTATAACATGTTTTTAAATACCATACATGTCTAAATTATATAAAGTAATATTGGAATATTTAACTTAAGAGAAACTAATAGAATACGAGAATAGAGTATTGAATATATTAATGTATAATATATAAAAGATAAAGATTGAATAGAATAAAGATAAAATTTAGTGAAAAGTCCTAAAAGATATGGGCTCTAAATTTAAAGCTTGACACTTTTCATATCTTGTACCATAGGTTAGGCTGTTTTTATTATTTTGTAAATGGTCAAGTATATAAATGATGCCAATAGGCACTAATAATGAAAGATATTTGAAAATATAATGTTAAAAAATTACTTATTTATATATAAAAAAAGAATCTTTTTGAAATCCATTTTATGCATTTTAAATACATTAATACAAACAAATCTTTATTTTTAATAAAACTGATATATTTTCTTAAATAATGACTACTTTTATTTTCATTGACTACCTTTTTTATTTCCATTGACTAAGTTTATATCCTAAATATTTTTAGCTTTTTGAAACAAGTATACTATTTGTTAGATACTTAAATATTTGTTAGAAGATTAGATATTTAAATTGAGGATTTGAGATTGGGATAAAATTTATTTTAATAAATAAAAGTTAATTTAAGTTTTTTATTATTCGATTAATTTAAATATGTCAATATTGTATACATAAAACTCTTATAATATCTATCTTTACAAGGCAATCATGTGATCACTCTAAATGTAAAAATAATGTTTTTGTAAAAATCAATTATTTTACAATCTTATAAATAAAACCACGAATAATTTGAATGGATAAAAAACATTATCCAAACTATTTTCTATGCTTATTCAACGACAAAATTGGTCTTATTAAATGAAGTAAATTCCAATTTTGTTTATCTAAAAAATTTGCACATTTTAGATAAAAATTTCCAATACTCTCAAAATCCTTAAAATAATCTCTAAAAATATAAATTATTAACGAAATTGATTCATGTCAATTTCATGAACCTTAACAAATGGAGAAGCACATTTCATGTGTTCATTTACATTGATAAGAATTATCATTCGTAGTTTTTAAAAACCATGAAACATCACTTAAAACAATGAAACATCACTTATAATATTTTTATAAGCAATGATAACATTACTTGTAAGTAATACCATTAGATTGCATTTCACAATCTCATCTATAAATAGTTTTATAGTATATTAATGAAGACTTAAAAAAATATATTACATTATTTAAATTTAGATATTAATATATATTCTTAACAATTTTTTTTTTAATTACTGAATAAAAACAAAGGATGGGCAGACGTAAAACCTTACCCATCAAAATGATTAAAAAAGCGATAGTTGAACATGCCAAATGTAACAACCCGAAAAATATATATCTAGAATAATATCTTACAAACGTTATTATTTGGTATTGACACAATCATAAGTTTCTATTGACATCATTTACATACTTGACCATTTATAAAATAAAAAGATAACATATGGTACAAGATATGGAAAGTGTCAAAAATAAAAATTTAAGATCTAAGTACAATATTTGTTATTGTACATAATACACAACAGAAAATCACCATAAATTGCATCCCTCGAAACATCAATGCACATCTCTTTTATACTAAGCCTGTAAACAATACCTGAAAAATAACAATAATACTAAAGTGAGATGATAATATTAGTGATCCCACTCGGCTCTGCAGGGTTCTAATCTAATCATACTCAAGTCAAAAGGGGAAAAAGGACTTGAGTTCACAAAACTCGCAATGTATGGAAACATCAACTTGAACAATCACTAGTTCATAAACCGTACCAAGGAATCTTTTCCCGGAAAACCCTACGTCTAGGGTTATCAACTCGAGTCACGAATCCTTATATCATACTTCGACTTTCTTGAACTCTTCAAATTCTTCTATGGGACTCTAACCCATTTGGTTGCACTATGGGACTCTAACCCATTTGGTTTAACATATGGGACTCTAACCCATTTGGTTGCACATATGGGACTCAAACCCATTTGGTTGGCACAAAGTATCAATACATTCATCCCAATCTTATTTTATATAAGTATCATGATTTGGGACATTACAGTTAAGGGATTGCTTCCGACTACGTGATTAAATATAAACACAACATGATTGTATTCGACAATCACAAGGTGATCACATTCACCTTAATTACATAAAAACACAACATGTTTCATACAAAGCATATTATTCATCAATCACGTGACTACTTGTCTGTTGTACACACCGTGGTACAATCACGTCCAAGCATCACTATCTAAACCATTTTATATCCTAAGTTATTTACAGAGTAATCTCCTAGGTTTCCTCACTCATCTAGGATTTTAAGCATGTTATTCCACAATCAAAATATCCAATCAATATATAGCATACACATTAGCATGTCACAATATCATACATGAAACACACATAATAGCATAAGTAGTTCACATACAATATTATGGTATATAAAATATTACTATCCTCTACCAAGCATCCTTGGTTATTTCATGGTTTATTATTACTATGTAATAGCCCATCGGATTATCTTTCCAATACTTTAAGTCTCATATTAATCAGATTCTCGAATCATGAATTATGGTGGAAACAAGAACCAATGTATTTACATTAACTTAAACTCATCATTATACTATTACTCAATGGAATAAAACCATTTCTCTATCTTACTATCAATTATATAATTGAAGTAATTTTCAATGCTTCCGACCGTGCCTCATTCTAAGTTACAGTTCTCAAGTTATGACTCAAACAATGCAAAAGGGAAAAACACAAATGCAGTCAGGCACGCTCACAGCCTCAAAACAGCCCTAAAATGGACTCCAGGCACGCTAAGAACTCTCAGTCTGGGCTAAGTACGATACCCTGCAACCTCAACTTCCAAAACATCCAATTTCATGATTTATACCCCAAATCTCATGATTTTTACACCCCAAAGCATCAATAGACATGTAGAATAAAAATATAGCATCAAAACACATGATTTCACATAATAACATAACTCACAGAATCATACAAAACCTAACCCCAATTCCTAATATTTCTTCTCCCAAAGTTATACTAACTAGGAACTCACCTTGATATGGAGAATAAGATGAATTAATGATGGAGATGATGAAATAGAGATGGAGTTGATGATGAGGATGATACATCCATGAGCTTCTTCTTCTTCTTCTCTTTCTCTCTTCTCTTTCTTTCCCTTTCTTCCCTTTTTCCTCTTTTCCTCTTTTCTTTCTCTCTTTTATGATAACTCTTTCTTCTGATTTCTCTCTTACACTTTCTTTCCACCAAATAATATAAAACATATAATAAATATATATATTATGATATTAGGTAGTAATATAAAATGTCCTAATTTATATTTTATCTTCTAGTATCAATTGACCAATTATTAATGTTCCAAAAATGTGCCCTCTTGTACTAATTAATAATGGTTCTTCCCTTTTAATAAGGATTCGTCCCTTCAGAGTTTACTGGTTACTCTATTAGTCTCAACTAATAACCAATTGAGCATTTAAGGGAATATGAGATATTACATTCTCCCCCTCTTAAATTAAAATTCGTCCCCGAATTTCCTCCACTTAACAAATAACCATTTCTTGCATCATCGTCCCAAGTCAACACTTGACTTCGTACCCTATCCAATCCTCTGACATACTCAAATTTCCAACTTATCCTTACTGCCAAAATTCCAACCTTTCATGAACTCTCGAAACTTCTTGAGCTTAAATTATACTCTTATTTCCAGACTTCAACAAATTCCTAACCTTGTCCCAATCCAATTCATCTGACATGTCATTCTGAAACACGTGGTCACTTTCCTTCTGGAATCTACAACTCCCTTTGAAACACCGACTTTATTTCCATGCACTAAGTTACATGAAACATAACCAAGACACCTTATCTTGATTTTGAAAACCAATACTCTTAGGACTTCATGAGATCATTTACTGATTCCTTAACTACACACAATGTTGACTACACTTCTCTTGCAATTCCTTAAGCAAGACCACTTTATAATTTATCAACCGATATACTTATCAATTTCACTTAACCTGGTTGTTAGTTCCATGGTTTTATAATTTATCAACCGATATCCTTATCCTCATCAACTTTTATGACAGTACTACTGTCATGTATTTCAGACAGATGTCATGACATCTTGGTCTGGTACAGCAGGCGCTGCTATTTTATATCTCTTGATAGATGTGTTTTGTTTTGATGATATCCTCTTGGATATACCTCATCATTATGCGTAGGTCAAGGAGATTTATTAGGAACAAAGTGCAGATTTAATTGAATTTCATAAAAAGGATCTTTGAGACTTTTTAGGAAACTATAAAATATTTGTTCCTATTTTTGTGGAGTTATTGTGGAATCTTTTGTTCTATTTTCATGCAGAAAATATTGAGAAGATTTGGAGTATGATTTGATTTGGTTTTATCAAATCTGAATTGGTGTTAATTATAAGAAGATTTGGAGTTTGATTTGATTTTATCAAATCTGAATTGGTGTTAATTATGAAAATATTTGAAGAATTATCTTATGAAAAGATTTGAAGAATTATTTGATTTGATTTTACCAAATCTGAGGTAGTTTTTGCTAAAGTCCAAGCCCATACTAGAAGAGTCTATAAATAAGGACTTGCTAGACCTAAAGAAGACAAGACATTTACAACAAGAAAATCGTGGGTGCAAAATAAGGGTTTAGGGTTTTGAGAGTCTCTTGTCTGTGATGTTGTAAGTCACCCTTTGTATCTTTTGATGCATCGTGGTAAACATATTTAGGTTGTACATTGTTCTTGATTGAAGCTTTTAAGTAAGATCAAGTATTATTCTTGAAGAGTGTCTTCTATGTTTTATAAATTTGTTGTTATCACTGTTGTGATTGAGGTGGAGTGAGAGGTGTCTCATATCTAGGAGTATCCTAGGTAGAAGTTGCACTGGGTAGGGATTAAGTGAGGGGTTGTAAACGGGGGAGTTTAGCTCTGAATTGATATTACTGATAGTGGATTTCCTTTCTGGTTTGATAGCCCCCAGATGTAGGTGATGTTACGCCGAACTGGGTTAATAACTCTGTTGCGGTTAGAATATGATATCAAATTATTAATTAATTTGAATCACATCTTTAGTTCACAACCGCTCTTTGATTTATCCGAAGGAAAATGTCAAAAGAGGGAAAACCTAATTTTGCATCGTGAAGACAATGCAGGGAGAGATCTAGGTAAGGGGTTGGTTAAGCTTAGGGAAGGTACTAGCACCCTAAACTTCTGTAGTACTCTACAGGAACCTTTTGTTTATTGTATGCTTTTTTTATATTTTATTATCTGCTTTAATATATATTGAGCTAAGGGATATAGTGACCTAAAGACCTAAGGGTTAGTCCTAAGTTTACTCGGCAAGACGTCGCATCTTGTGCCTACATATCCTGACGGGAATGGAATCAGAGTAATTGTAGTTCCCCTCGAAAGGGATGTTAGAAACTTCTTGACTATGGTCAAGGTTTCAATGGGGAATAAGCATATCTTAAGGACATGCTTATGTGGAGTCTTAGAATTCCTATTTCTACGTTGAACTTGTTATTGAAATTAGGGTTAAATTAGGGATTCCACAGCGGGAAACCCTAAACAGAGTACGGCGACTCTTTGACCTAAAGCTAGGGTAAAGGGCAATTTTGTCCACGGCGGGACACCTATGCTAATTAGGGTTTTGAAATGGTTGAAACTAGGGTTATTGACTCGGCGGTCAAACTGTTAATCCTAATTCCTTCGGAAGGATAAATGACGGTAAAAACATGCAAGCGACAAAATTATTACATGGCAGGCATAAAAAAATATAAAAATAAAGCAAGCAGTAAATGAAAGCATCGCGACCACTCGCGTAAATTACAAATTCCCAAAACAAATGCGAAAATAAAATAAATCGCGACCATGACCTCGCGTAAATTACATCCATGGAACCAAAATAACTTGAAATAAATATGAATTGAAATCTATGTATAATCTGAAGAGAGAAACAGAGAATATTAGTGAAAAGTTAGACAGAAATTTATGGCAAATAATAAAACAGTTAATGTTGAAAGAAAGACAAAAATGTAATTTGGAATTTTTATTATTTTATTAGTTATGAAAAGGGATTTTAGATTTAATTTAAAAGAAAATTTTAGCTAAAAAAAGTTTTAGTTTAATTTTAAAAGATTTTAATTTTTAATCTTTAAAACTTAATTTTAACATAAAAAGAAAAAAAATAATTTTAATATTTAAAAAAAAAGAAGGGTTTTTAACTTTTAAATGCTAAACAAGATTTTTTAATAAAAAATGCCCTTCACCTTTAATGCAAAAAGTGAATTTCAATTCTTAATGCCAAAAATGAATTTTAATTTTTAATGCAAAAACGATTTTTTATTTTTAATGCAAACAGTGAATTTAATTAAAAAAAATTGACTTTCACTTTTTTTCAATTCAAAAAGGTGACTTAATTTTTGATATGAAAGCAATTAATTATATTCTAATATTAAAAAATAAAGTCTTAATGTTGATGTTTTTTAAAAAAATATTTTTAATACATGAAAAACGTTTTAATTTTAATATCTAATCATTATTCAAATGGAAATGGAGTTGAAACGTTCGAGCTTTGCATTAAGTTACATTAACCCACCATTATCACTGTTATTATTACCATTAAATCTTAAAAATAATAAAAACTTAATATAGAAAAAGAAGACGAAAAAATGGAACATGGAGATTTGTTAACTTATTATAAAAATTGGACTAGAGCTAAATAAAACATTTCTATTAACTAATACAATATTAATTAATTAAAAAAAGTAATCTTAAATAACTAAAACTCTACGTTTTCTAATTAACACAAATATATTAACTAATTAACCAACAATCATATTAACTAGCTAAAATATGTTAATTAATTAATTATTAAACGTGATGATTAAAGTTATGTGGTGAAATGATAACACAAATAAAATAACCAAGCATACACAAAGTGAAACAAGATGGGGACGTCTTTGCCTTCTTCTCTCCTGCGAGACGCCGGCGGCCATTAAAGCTCAATGAGAACTTTTCTTCATCTGTTTCTATTCTTGCATGTACCTGAAATGTAAACCCATCAATGAAAACCATGATTTCAAATGAGTTTTTTTTTTACCTTTTTACTTTCGAATCCGCCGGTGGTAGTGACGGTTGGAAAAGTCCACGGCCGCCGCGGTTTTCGGTGACGAAACGTTGAACTCCTCTGGGGCTTGTTGGTTTGATTCACGGTTCACGACTTCGAAAGGTGATGATGAAACCGAAAAGGGCTTCTGAACCTCCCTGGCGTCGTCGTTTTCGATTGTGAAATCCCTTTTAGATGGCCGTCGTTTTTACGTTTTTGGTTTTTTTGTAGGGTTCTCCTTTTATCAAATGCAACTCATGTTTATATAGGTAACAAACTAGGGTTAACTCTAACCTAATGCCTATTTTAAAGCCCAACTTAAATAATTAGTCAAAACTAAAAAAACAAACTAAAACAAACTTAAAAGAATAAAATCTTTTCTAATATTTTTAATTTTATGATTTTTTGATGTTTTTATGAATAATATGGAAAAAAGTGAAAAAATAATATTTTTTAAAAAATAATTTAAATAAAATACGAAAATAGTGAAGAAGGTGAGATTCGAACTCTCGACCTCTCACACTCACAACTCCTTACACACGGTCTCTTGCCAATTGTGCCATTTTATTCATTCAAAATAAAGTGGCACTAGAAACTATGTAAAGGTAGGACAAATTTGGGGTGCAACAAACTCATTGTGTTATTTATCTGTCTGCATTTAAGATTCTGCTCAATTTAAATGGTTGGATAAATTGTTCTGTCAATCTGCAGATGTTACAACATCTGTCATGACACTGTTAATTCTTAAAGTATATCAAAGTGCTCGTGTTCTGTCCTTGTCCTATTTTTAGCAAAGATCAATATCTCAACATATCTTAGGACATCTGAGATCTGCATACCAGAATTTCACTGGTGTTGTACATTACGAGCTCAAACCTTGGTGCTTTACTTCTCTCTTACTATTCCAATAAGATACACACTCGGCACTAGACTGTCTTACTTCCATTCTTACAAGTGACTATCTCTCTATCCCCATAAAATTTATTGAGCTATTTCACCCATCGCCTTCCACTGCTCTACTATGATTCCAACTGTGGAACACCTGGGATTCCTAGGAATTACTGGTTAGTTATCAGTCTGCATAGAAATTACACTTATCCTCCAGAGTTCCCACTAACCAAAATGGTATTAGAACCCTACCACATTCGTCGGTAGAATAGTTTCCTTGTCGACATAAGATGGAGAATTAGAACCAATACCTATTCTTATTACCACAATCCATTATAAGTTCTTCATAGAGCTCTGGCCCACTCGTGGGTTCTGCTAACACACAAAGGTTTAGAATAGGACCAACACTCTCTAGGAGGAAAGTATACAGGAGTCTTACAACTACAACCATAAAAGTGTACAACCTTCACACTTACCCTGAGCTCAAAGCAATTTATCCAATTTAGTTTGACAACCTCTAGTTCTGGTTACTATGTCCCATATCGAACCCTCTTATATGGTCCTGATTCATTCAAGGCTTCTGTCGACACATGATCTCGACCAATAAAAAAATAACATCATCAAGGAACTTCAAATCATCAAGGAGACACCACTTCTAAAGAACATAATAAATGTAGAACGTAACTGTGAATTTCTATATTACTCACAGAGTCACAGATAACACTTCACACACCTGTGGAGATAACATTACACTTCCTATCCAAATTCATTCCTCTCAATCGTCATGTTCCATTTCTCACAACTCCAGCTCGTGCTCTCTTCCATAAATGATCCAAGTTACATGCTTAACTTCAGAAATCTCTCATTCCCACTCTTGCTTGGAAGGATAACTTACAAAATCCTTTCAATAAGGTACGATAACATTGTATACATCAAGTACCACTCTCATGGGGTCTACCTCCGACACCATGTATCTAGGTGAACCATCTAGATGTCATACCCTAATTTCGTAACCTAAATAGATCACTAGGTTAACCCACTTAGTTCATCACGAGTAAATATGTGGTTTTTAATATTTTCATGTAATTAGCTTTTGTTTGATCAATTTGTGCAATCTTATATGTTCTGTAGCCTAGTGGAAGCATCGGATACTTAAAAGCACACAACAAGACCCAAAGTCACTTTTTGGAAGATTTCGTGTTTTGCAAAGAGGGTTAAGTGCGGTCCTAGCATGCTTAGAGAGGCCTAGGCAGTGGAGAAAATGCACTTTTCGCTCTAAGCACAAAGTTCATCGTGCTAAACGCGCTTTATGGTGGTTTAAGTTTTGGTTTCCTGATTGCACTAAGCAGGCTTTGATGTGGCTTAGCACAATTCCAATTTGTTTGTTAGATACCAGATAATAACACTTGTATGATATTATTCTAGATATATATTATACGGGTTGTTACTGTAAGTATCAAAAGTACATAAGAATGGGGGGTTGAATTGTTTTCGCATTTTCTTTTAATTTAACTTCAGATCAGAGTTTCAAAATCAAAATTGGTGTTCATATTCTATTTTAATTCATTGGCAGCGAATATAACAGAAGTAAACAAAATAACAGTAGAAGACACAAAAGATTTATCCCGGTTCCTTCCTTAACTGAGAGTACTTTAGTCCCCTTGCCTCACAAGAGATTTTTATCATAGCCACTTCATGGTTACAATCGCTTATGCTTCTGCATAAGTCTTTTACACTTGCTTAAACCAATTGTCTGATACTTTCTTGCTTAGAGCACGTGTCTAAGACTTTCCTTGCTCACACGACCTGACTGAGACACCTGCTCTTCTGGTCCTCTGGTGAGACTTCCCCTTTCTTAAAGCACATGTCTAAGACTTCTTTCTCACGCCCTCTGACCAAGCCACCGACTATTTTGGCCATCCAGACTAAGACTTCCTTGCTTAAGCAGCACTTGAAACTTCTTGCTCATGCCCCTCAGACGGGGACTTTCCCTTTCTCAATTAGACTAGCTGAATAAGACTTTCACAACTCAAGCAATTAAGAAGTAAGGCTTACATGGCTTAAGCATCTTATCTTCATACTTGTTGCTTGAATCCCAATGAGACGAGACTTCTGCTCAAACACATAGCAAGATACTTTGATCTAAACTACTAAAGACTCAACAAATTAGAGAACAAGGTATACATGATACAAGCATCAGAGGTACGAGAAATAGTTAGATGCCCAATTGTGCTTATTTGAGCTATCTTATGTGGGCATCTTTCACTCCTTTTTGTCAAGAAAGTATTCAAAATCGCTCTTGTTTCGGTTGGTTTGCAACATATTGTGAAAGTATCTTGGTACCTTTAATTTATGTGTTATTGTGCAGGAATTAGGCATGAAATAGTGGAAAATTAAGACATAAGAAAGATGGCAAAGAAACCAAGACAACAAGCAAACATCAGCAAGTTCGCTAGGCTAACTGGCTAGTGAAGCTCCCTCCAAAACTTCACAAAGTTTGCTAGGCGAACTATGTAGCGAAGGGCAGAAACCAAGGCACTGTTTACACAGAAAGAAAAGGGCTATAAACTCGCTAGGCGAGGGAGACAACGAGCAGTCAACAAACACTCTCAGACTTGGGACAGTGGAGAAAGGGTCATAAACTCGCTAGGCGAAGTTCACAACGAAGGCTTCGCTAAGCGAAGGATTACTCGCCTAGCGAACATTTGGAAACTTGTCTGGGGAGAGTTCTCAGGACACAAGCACTTTAGGTGGCCCTTTTGGGGTTCGCTAGGCAAACCACTTTGTTCGCCTAGCGAACATGACAGCTCAGCACACTCTTCTATAAGTAGCATGGGCTACTTTTTGTAAAAATATCTAATTTCTTGTATTTGCTTTTGAGAGGATTTTTCTGACCTAAAAACCCATTCATTCATTTCTCATCATCTCTTAGTAACCTTTCATAAAAAGAAGGTGGATTCCCATCCAATCTCGATTATTCGACTCAGATGTTGATCAACCTTCTTCTGAAACTTGTTGGTCAAGCTATCATGGAAATGAGTGGCTAAATCTCTCTCTTGTCAAGGTTAGGAGTAGTTAGTTCAGATTTTATGTATGCTTCTTAATCTCTTGTATGTGAACAATGTTATGATCAATGTAGATGAAGTTATTTGCTACTCTTTGTACATTTATGGTTTGGATTGCTTTAGACATGAACTTTCCAAGTCTTGACCTAATATCTTCATCTATCAACTATACAAATGCTAGAGATAGATTTGAAAGTTGATATCCGCTTTGTATCGATCTTAATGATTATTGTTTCGATTGTTATTTAGAGAGATCATTTAACGGTCGAAACAATAACATTCACGAAATCGCTTTAGAGATGAACGTTTTTTGTGAGGATACGCGGTTATGTTGGTTAGAACTTCGTTCACGTATTTGATTGGTTGGATACATTTAGGACAGACTAGCGAACCCTAATCTTGACATGCTTTTATCAAACTTAGACCAACTTTTATTCCGCTTTCTTTCTTGCAAGCTTATGTTACGAAACTTGAAACCATTCTAAAAACCCCCCTTTCTCTTAAGTCATTAAACCGTTGAACGGCAAACATTTATATTCTCTTCAATCCCTGTGGAAACAATAAAACACTACCACATAACACTTTCTAACAGAAATCACCATAACAAATACCTAAAGCTCTTAAGATTTATAAGATATTCAATGGTAAGAAATCTTAAGGCTTTTACAATTACAACCTACAACAGAAAATCTGCATATTACAATATAGTTGATAAGTGTTTGATCTTGCTACTCCTTCATCTAGAGAATCCTTGTTAAGATTCAAACTTGAATCTTCAACCATATTTATAGTCTTTGCAAAAACTAGTCATTGAAGAGATAACTTGATCAAGTGCCTTTACCTTTACTCCATAGTACAGGAGACGTTGAAGATGGATGCATAACAGATTTTGAATCCAGTGTGTAACACGTTTAATCTTTGAGTCTTCAAGAGGTTATGTACTGATAGAGTCATTGAAAGCAGATATCCGTAGATCATGTCAACATTTCTTGAGCCTTGCAATCTTGTAGACTTTAGCTGACAAGCTGATAAGACAATACAAGTTGCTTTCTGCAGTACGGACAACCACAATTTTATAACCAACTCTGTGATACCAGATGCTGATATACAATTACCAAGTGTAGTAATCCGTCTAAATGCTAATACCTTCAACTCAAAGTCTTCGTCAAGTCACACTAGCAATTGTTCTTTAGACTCTGTTACCAGAAGCTAGCAATGAAGCAACTCCCAAGTGTGTTCATGTAGCACAGATTCTGATTATTTATTTACTATGATGTAGAACCAGCATAAATAAAACACACATCAAATAATTCATTGTTTTTTCAATACTTTGTTATCATCAAAACTAAAAGAAAATATGTCATGAACAAATCTTGTTCTAACAGTTAGAACATATATGAATTCTTTATATATTTAAATTTTGTTTTAAATCACAAAAATAACTCCTATCATTTGCAAACTATAATAGAGAATACAAAATTTTAATTTATTAACCAATCTTATTCATAAATAATATAAATGATGTAAATTTTTCTCAAACACAAATTGATTGGTATAACAATAAGAATAAAGATATGCAAAATATCAAAGCATAGAATCACTAGTAGGAGGTGTGCAACATGGAAGCTCAGGACACTCAACTGGTTGGCATTCAATATCTGGATGTCAGCAACAAGGTGGTAAATCTTGTACATTGCAAATAAAGGATGTTGCAATAATAAGAATTATAACAACAAACTTAAACATCATCTTGCAAAGTAATTCCATCATAATAAAGTTTAGTTTTAAACAAAAATAAATTAAATATCGAATATTGCGAGATATTTGTAAAAGTAATGTGCAAAAATTATTATTTATATATAAAAAAGGAATCCTTTAGAATTTTATTTTATGCATTATAAATACATTAATAAAAACAATTCTTAAATTTTTAATAAAATTGATATATTTTCTTAAATAATGACAACCTTTATTTCCATTGACTAGTTTTTTTTTCCATCGACATTCAAGATTGGGATAAAATTTATTTTAATAAACAGAAGTTAATTTAAGTTGTTTATTAATCGATTAATTTAATATGTCCATATTGTATACATAAAAGCCTTCTAATGTTTATTTTTACAAGGCAATCAAGTGTTCACTCTAAATGTAAAACTAATGTTTTTGTTAAAACCAATTATTTTACAATATTATAAATAGAACCACTAATAATGTTAATGGATATAAAACATTATTCAAACTATTTCCTATGCTTATTCAAATATAAAATTGGTCTTATTAAATAAAATCAATTTCAAATTTGTTTATCTAAAAGAATTACACTTTTTGGGTTAAAATGTCTAATACACTCTAAAAAACTTCAAAATGATCTATAAAAATGTCAATTATTAATAAAACTGATTCGTATCAATATTGTGCAGCAAAACAAATGGAGAAGCACATTTTATGTGTTCGTTTACATTGATAAGAATTACAATTTGATTGATAAATTGAAATATTTTACTTAATTCTTGTATTAGAGATTAAAAACTAATCATGTAACAAAAAGTATTTGGAATCATATTTCCTATAAGTCTCTATTAGGATCACGTATTCATCAAATGAAAGAATTAACAAATTTGATTTTGTAATGTAATTGTAAAGATAAGACTAATAAGGTGGAGCGTCCCAATTCATAGTTTTAAAAAATCATACAAGAGTTTTTCAAACTATCATCGAAAAAACATAAGGATAATCTCTAATTTTAGGGTAAAACAATGTCTTTTTACATAATTTCTTTTTCTACTAAGGAATGTCTAAATCCCACACGTGAAAATTTTAGATTAAAAATTTTAACACTTGATTATTATTATTGATATTTTAACATTTTGTAGTATTTATTTAAACAATGAAACATCATTTATAATATTTTTATACTTGATAACCTGTAAGTTATATCTTTAGATCGTATTTCCCAATATCATCTATAATTGGTTTTAAGATATATTAACGAAGATTTGAAAAAGATATATTACATTATTTAAATATAGATATTAAAAGATATTTTTAACAAATTTTTTTATTTTGAAAAACCACTTAATAAAAAACAAAGCATAGAGAGACGTAAAACCACACCCATCAAAATAACTATAAAAAAAACGATAGTTGTACATGTCAAATCTATTTTTTAATTAACTTTTAAAAGCACAAGGAAAAAGTGAATCTAAAAAGTTTCATATTAAAAAAATTAAAAACGGATTGGTTAATCTATTTGTACATGCATGTTCTACTATAAAAATTTGAATTATCTTAAATATGTAGGAATGAATATTATGTAAAGCACCCTCCATTTAATTAAAAAATGTCAATAGACAATATTTGCATTAAAAATACACGAATGGTCGAGAAACAAGTTTATTTATCTTTGGAATGTTAAATATAATTAAAAATGCATTAAACATGGAAGCTGAGGGCACTCAACTGATTGGCATTCAATGTCAGGATGTCGGCAACAAGGTGTTAAACCTTGTACATTGCAAATAAGGAATCCTGCAATAGTAAGAATTAACACAACAAACTTAAACATCATTTTCTAAAGAGATTCCTTTATAACAAAGTTTTGTTTTCAAACAAACACAAATTAAATATCTAATATTGAGAGATATTTGTAAATAGAATGTGCAAATCTATGTTGTACAATTAGTACTTATACGGTAGATAATCGATTTAGAAATACATCATCTGATGATTTGAAGACCATTCAAATATGATATAAATATCACTCGTAGTATATGTTATAACGACATGTCATAATAATTTTTCAAACCAAGAGAAATTCCAATAATTCTCCACGGAGAATTCAATAATGGTCCTTTGACCACTCAAAATGATTTCTCAAACAAAGAGAAATTCGAATAATTCTCTAAAGAGAATCCAAAATTTATACTTGATAATTTTTCAACTCAAACGAGAAGAAATTAACATAATTATCTAAATAGAATTTAAGAAAATACTCAAAAAATTCAATGAATAGAAAGAAAGGGGCGAAAGTTGACGTTTCGATAATTTAAAAACCGCGAAGCTATGAGTGAGGAAGAAAAAATTCAGCAAAAAGAATTTTTTATGTGTTTTAGAATGAAACAAGAAATTTTCTTATATAATGAAATGCGCTAGTTAAGATATCTCACATAAGTAATGTAAGATTAAAGAATGTTTTCATATAACACACAATGTAGGACTTGACTTAAGAAACTTTTTCAAATTTGTCTTTCTGTATTGAAATATTTATATAATATTTCAACAATTAGTGACTACATTGATAACTTGGAGTTCTTGATTAGACAATATAGATGGGAGAAGATAAAGGGTTTAACAAGCAAGGAAAAACATGCACAAGAGCTCGTGTGCAGCCTTCTGCCCAAGATTAGGAGGCTTCAAGAACGTGCTTATGTGCGGGTGCGAAAGATAAAGCCCAGGTTTAGTTGGATCTTCAATGAAGAGTGTCCTTCCATAAGTACGCAATCTTTAAAAACAAAGTGCAATGAAAAAGGCAATGAATATGTGATTTATAAACTCTCCTTATCCTATACTCTTTGGAGTAATTAATAAATAAAATTATTATGAGAAAAATAGAAGGAATATGCATGGAGAGATTGTGTATTATTAACCCATGATGCATAAAATAAATAGAAGACATATATATAAAACAATCAATGTTGGTGGTTCGACATTCCCTGCAAGACAATGAACGTAACATATGGAATCAAATATCAATCATAGAAGAAAATTTTGAGTTACTTTAATGGGAAAACATGGAGAGTTATATTCAACTAACACTTTTACTTTTAGAAAATGAGAGTAATATTTTAGGCTAGTAGTGTGCATGGAGTGTATATGATATCACAAACAAATGAAATTAATGATAATGACTAGTATAACGATAATTAATTACTTGCCATTAACTAGTTTCGTTCTTTCAATATCTTACTTCGCTTTTATGAACCTTCCAAAACAAATGAAATGACACACTTAATATGGAACAATAACTGATCGTGAAAAACCAAAGAACTACAGCATTTCTACAAGAAATCTCATTGCTTATAAACAACTGCATTAATAAACCTAAACATCTTCATGACAACCATTTATCCTTGTATTAGTGCTTAAGTCAAGATATCAAACCAGAAAGCAACGACTGATATCCTAGCATTTCTCAATTCCCTTTTTCTTGATGGATTTGCTGAAGTAGAGTAGCAGCCAGCTTTAGTGTTGCTTGTAAACGTCGCTGTGGATCTGCATCTCCGTCTTCCTGCAAGCCATGGTCTGCCAACTGCTGATTTCCATTAACTTCTCTTGGTAATTCTCTTTGAACCGTCTGTGAGAACTGTGGTACATTTGGCACCATCTGTTGTTGTTGTTGCTTTTGCAACTGTAGACCGTGATGACCAAACTGAGATGTCGAGAGCTCAGAATTCGCCAGGTTGTTTTCTGCAGCATATGATGGTCTCGACGAGGCTTCAGACTCATTAAATCTGTTCTGTCTGGGATCACTCATTGCAGATGTGCTCATAGAGCTTCCCAACTGCCTCTGCTGCTCAAGAAGAGTTGCAGCTAGTTGTGCAAGCTGTTCTGGTTGCAGGGATCCCACAGGGGTTGAAGGATCGAAATTTCTCATTTCCTGATGCGATGCCATGCTGTTACTGCCAAATGGAATACCAGAATTTCCGCTAGAATGTTGAGTTGAACTTACATTCATATTAGGGTGACGCTCCTCAGCAATAGGTTCAACAGCACCACTGAATAGATTTGAAGGTAAAGCTCTGTTAGAGTTGATGTTATGCGGATTGTGAGGAGGCCAGTTAGGTCCTGATGTCCGTGGCTGGATGGATGGATAGTCATGATTTCTTCCATCATAGGACTCAGACATGCCAGCTTCAGAATGGGCTGAATTCGATATTAATGGAGCTGCTGGAAATTTGTTTCCAAGAAATGAAAGGTTGTTTCTGTTTCCAGAATTACCCACTTCTGAAATAGATGAGGGGTTTGCAGGTATGCGTGCGGATGAAAAAGATGAATTTGGATACATGTTCTCATTATAGGACGAGAGGTTTTCGTTTTTCATTTCTCTTTCAATGTGCATATGACCTTGGTTTAAACCAGGATACTCCAACCTAAGAATAACACCAGATATGCTCAATTTACCAGGTACCTTTAACACTTTCTCTGAGAACTCTGATGGAGGTACGAGAAATAAGGTAGTCTTGTCATCCACTTTAGAAACAGCAGCCCGCTGCTTTTCCTCCAGATAATGCATAAACTCATTGTAGAATTCAATGTCAGCATCACTTCCCGGCACAAAGAAAACAACCCAGACACCAACTGCTTGGTAGTAATGTTTCGAAAGCATGTCTAGACTAGTTCTTGCAGTGCAATCCAAGAACTCAGGTCTGAAATAAATGTACTGATTGACATTAAAACCCAACATAAAACAGTTGATAGGAAAATATAGTCAGTAAACTTCTATGGCATTGTTTTTGTAGTTGCATGGTTGTGATGTTAATGAATGCAGTGTAGTGCCCGAATTTTAAACCAGAATTTCTATGGGAAAGTTGATTCTTCTGGCTTCTTTGTGGCAATCACAAAATGGACTTATTTAAAAGAGTTTTCTATTGTGACTAAGGGGGTTGGAGAGATTCACTAGACAATGTATGTGCCATTTTCTCTTCATTGGTTACTGCACGAGGATTTTGTATCCCCTTGTTCTGCTTTTTGCTATCATCTAATGAATTTTTTTATGAATTGATCATATTTTAATTTGAACATTAACAAGATAATGCATATATCTATAATCATAAGTAAAAGATGTAAGTTTATTTTGGTAAAAGAGTTGCATAAATATGAAGTATAAACAAAGAGTCTAAAGCCATGCTTGCTCAAACGAATTTTTCTTTTTTTTTAATGTTTATTAAATAGTCCAACTTTTTATTATATAATTCAGTGACTAAATTAATTCAATTTTATACATTATTCCATATCTCCTGCTAGAGAAATAATATAAAAATTGTCCGGGCGTCTTCACCTAACAACTTACGTGTTTGGAATAGTTTATGACATGGTATCAAAATCCTATCTTTAGACTCCTATCTTTGCTGTCTCCAAAATATATATATATATATATATATATATATATATATATATATATATATATATATATATATATATATATATATATATATATATATATATATATATATATATATATATATATATATATATATATATATATATATATATATATATATATATATATATATATATATATATATATATATTGAATTTCAGCACAACACAAGGTCTTAACGCTTCAACCTAAAGGACTTTGCATGAGAGGACATGGTAGAGATATGATATAAAAAGCATCAATGTGTAATCATCTAAAAGCTTAAACTTTTGGATTGTTAGCTCAAGACACCTCTAAAATCTTGACTCTCTCTCCTTTAAATAAAATTAGTAAAATTTGGATTTGGCTTAGCCATATTCTTTAAAGTAATATTAGCACATCTTCTGGGGAGTTTATTTGTAGTAAGCCCCGAGCTCCCAATTGAAACCAGTCATTCTTGTAGCAGTTATTTATTCTATCTGGTTTATGGTTCTTCAGGAACAATAATCACTTTAATGGCAGGTCCTTTATTCCCCATCAAATATCAATATGCTTGCTACTGCTGCGTGGTGCCTATTGTGAGTAACACTAACTCAGCACCATGTCCTCTTGCATTAAACAATTCGCTATTCTCAAGGCTTCCAATATTATGCTCCTAAGGCCCCTAGGGTTGTGCAGAGCAGTTGAAATCCTCCTGCTAACATGGATGGTATTGACATAGCAGAAATGGCGTCTTATATTGGTATTTCTTTTGCTCTTCATGCTGAGCTTATGACAACATTGGTGGCCATTGAAGTTGCTTATCATATTGGTATTTTTTTTTTTTTAATAATATTTTGTGGTGTACTGCAAATGATGGATAGGTATATAGAGGTATTAACCTAGTTGTGATCTTTTTATTGTATTCTAAAGTAATTCATTACACTTTTCTTTTTGGGTCAGGTCTAGACCCCAAATTTGTATCTTTTTTCTGTTATAATAGTATTTTATCTTTTCAAAAAAGTAATGTATTACAGTAGTCTTGGTATATTGTTATACTGAGATGTAAAGTGTGTCCGTTCAGTTTTTCAGCTAATGCAAATCCGGTTCACATTTTTATCTGGGATTTTCACTCAGTTCTAGATGTCTTTCAGAGTCTAAGACAATATATGAAGAGCCAATAGTTTATGCTACACCTGCAGAACTCGATATACAAAAACACACGCAGTTTGAGTCAACAGCACTACTCAGTATGTTACCATTCGTCAATCCGTGGCAAGAAAAGACTCGCCTAAAATCACCTAAAACCACATGATAAGGATAACTTAATAACCTAAGCTTAAAATATGAGGACAAAATTTAATGCTAACCTTGCAGAACTTAATATAAATATAGGGTTAATTATAAATTGCATGTTAGTGTAAGTATTGGGTTAGTTACACCTCTGTAGTTTCATCCCTTTTCATATAGCTCGTTCAATACTAATGGTCAATCTTTTTGCATCACTAAAACACTTAACTTTTCGGTTAACTTAAACACCAATAACAGCTTATTTTAGACATCATCCTCTTGTGATTTAACTATCTCTCATTTCACTATCTGAAGTTACTTCCTTTATTAACCCTATAAGAGTTAAACTTAATGGGGGCATGTTGAAAAAACGTTATACTGTCATCAAAGTTAACTGAAGTTCAAGGTATTTAGCTTTGAGATATCACTTCCTATTTTCAATAACAATTACAAAACTATTGCCTTGTGTTAATTTTATTTCCTGTTTTAAACGTTTTGTATGTGAAATGATGAAAATTATAAAATTAAACTATTACAAAGTTGATTTAAGAGATTCTAATCAAGAAAAATGGATTTTTAAAAGGAAAAATTTATACTTACAATGCGATATCAAGGACTTTCCCTACAGGGAAGCAGCGAGCACGACAAATAGGGGTCCCACCTTTAGCAATGGTTCCTTCCCATTTCCACTCAGATGAAGATGAATTGTCGGGTTCAGGTGTAAATCTTTTTTTCTCAATAAAATTTGATTGGAGAGCACCAGGACCCATTTGGAAACTATCATAAGGTTTCCAGCCTTCATGTCTATCTATGCGAACCAGAGGTGAATTTGGTGGGTGATTAAATGTTTGTCCATAAGTGAAGTTTCCAGCATCAAAGCTTTTATCGATAGGCTCACGGTGAGGAAAATCAGGTAATGGTCTAGGGAAAACATGTTTTTGTCTTTCTAACTCAGAGAAAGCATACTCTGGAAGCTCTCTCTCGGGAGAAGAACCACTCTTTAGCTTTTTAGCCACGTGAAGATAAGGTGCATCTTCAGGCAAGCCCTGCGGATCTTCAAAAAATGCACCCCTTTGAGGATAATTCTGTGGAAAATCACCCTGATGAAAGTGTCTTTCTCTTGATGGACTATTTTTATGTTCGTAGAATTCTTGTGATAGTGGAGCGCCTTTCTCTCCAACTTTCCTTGGCTCATATGCGTGAGCTCCACCAGTCCATGAAGAACCCCTGTTGTTAAAATCAGAACCTCGAGAATCCCAATTCCCAAACATATTCGGAGAGCTAATGTTCTGCTCCCCGCCAAAGCTCCAATCCTGCCTAAAGTTCTCGGAAGATCCACCACGGCCACTTGACTTGTATGATGGGGATCGTGGGCCATTAAATGAGCTCTTCCCACTGCCTGATGCACCTGATTCACTCTTGGCAAAACAAATATGTACACGGGGATTCCCAAATAACTTTCCCTTCAGAGCATCTATTGCTCTGCTTGCTGAATGCTGATTTCTATAGCGAACAAACGCATAACTACGACCTGGAAACGTTGAAATCTTCACAATCTCACCAAATGGAGAAAAAGCCCTATCCAAAATTGACTCGTCCACTTTCAACTGAGCTGGGAACCCAATCCACAAAACCTCACTGGGCTCTGGATTTTTATCACTCAATTTGGATTTGTCAGAATAATGTGATTCAGGGCTAGCATGACGTCCTCTAAACTCCCGTTGGGGGAAAGGAGATCCCCTTATCGCTGATCTGCGCTCATCACGTGAATAATCTTCATCACGTGTTACTGTGGAAGGCTTGTCCTGTGATTAACATAATAAACTAAATGTGAAATTGTTGCAGATTTACAGCATTCAAATTTTAGTAATTTTAAAGAAATAATAATAATTCCATAATCATGCTTAGATCGCAATATGACAATTATGAAGGAGAAGTGATTATACCAATTAATTAACATCCAACACTTTAGAGCACTAACAGTTAACTAACAAACACTTTTTTGGTATGATATACAAGTACAAAGAAAATCTTGCTTCTAATGGTGGGATGAGATGCTAAACCCATAGAAGTGGAACAATTTATAAAAGCGGAATTTTAACTGATACATTACTGCCTAATCTCCTTCAATATCTAAAAGCGGAATTTCACATAAAGAAACAAACAGTGACGCAAGATTAACTATCTTATTCCATATAAAGTTACTTATAATTAGCAAAAATTGTTGTCAAACAAAGCCTATCTAAATAAGATTTTTCTCCATATATTGATCTGAAGGTCTCAGATTACCTAAGAATCAGACACAGTTACACACTGTTATCAAATATCTGCAATTGAGGCGCTATGGCAGATATACATGGCGGTTTTTGGGCTCTCTACAATGGTAAACATTGGCCGATATAGCAGGTTTTTCCGCCATAAAGCGCTATAACGGCGCCACAAAGCGTCAAGCATGGCAGGATTTTGGCTCTCCGCCATGAACAACAATGATTACACAAGCTCTGACTGAGTTTCAATTAACATGAAATCGAGTCATTATAGCTAATAACAGATACGTGCCTAGATTGAAAGCCCGGTATGGTCTTCATGCACTCACCAGTCATTAGTCATATGAAGTATCAAACAGTATGATTCTAGGACGAGCCTTCTATTTCCATATAGAAAAAGATAGAAAAATCCAAGTATGCTCTCGATTTTATAATAGGAGAGGAATAGATATTAAGGGGAGAAGAAAAATCAAGAACAGTGTGGGATTAAGCCTCTGTTTGGTAGCCCAGTGAGTCACCGCTACCGTGCGCCCACAACCATTCTCACCGTGATTTCAAGAAGTAGCTAAGTGCAGCTTCTAGTTTAGTGTGACTTTTCACTGCGATTTCCGTTATCTCCAAACACAGGCTAAAAAGCATGAAATGCAAACGGTTCTTTTTCTTTTGGTTTTAGTTTGGCTGAAACTACAAAAGAAACAAAACTGAACTCACTCAACCTAATATTGTCTTCTCTATTAATGTGGTTACTATTTTATATCATCTCCATGAACTAACCGTTGGGAGTTTGTTATTTCATATATTGCTAAATTTGAAAGGGCTCCAAGTCACACTAGTATAGATATAGATATCATATATACATACTATAGTAGTGGGTTCCTCAAATGCTGACCTAGCTAGATCCCCTCTAGTTAGCTAGAAAAGTAAGATGCAAGATTGATATTGCTCAATCAAGTACCAAATCAGGATATAATAACATGGCCCAAGCTACATGTGAGTTGGTGGGGATATATCATCTTGTTGATGAGATTGGATTCAAGAAGAGAATGCATAGAAACAGACTGCATTGTCATTTTTTCCCTAGATATTATTTCTATTTTCCGAAAAGCTGAATCGTTGAGAATTTTATCTTTTCTGGTGTCTCCTCCCCCTTATGGATGGGGGAGTCTGAACTCCTAATTCTTCTGCAGTGCATTCTAGTCAGTTCATTCACTTTTTTACTCATTCATAAAGCAGGAGCATATTCTTTCTTGAGAAAGAACTGCTATAGATGAATAGATCATGACACATATTTTCCCACCTGTATCCAAAGTTCATCATTTCTTTGGTGAAATAATCTACAGGTTGTTATTAAATAAAAGTGCTTATTGATAAATCTAATGGTTTAAGAACAATAACCATTCCATATTCTATAATCACTTTCAAGTGGAAAAGGAAGCAAGTCGATCCTGTAGATTAAATACGGGAATTTGTAGCTTTGGCTGGAAACAGAAAATATAAGCAAAAACTAGATATAATTCATTATTTCTATTGATTCTTACCGAAGAACTTTTGGCAGACATTCTAGACATTTCCTTACTTTCAATAGTAAGTCTTAATAGTTGCTAGACTTCCAGATTCATGAAGTGAAAACAGAGAGAGAATCTAAACTGAATTTTGTTACTAACTAATCTGAATAGGATAGTTTACAACAGAATATTTTAGAGTTGGGATCATAACTAACTCTTGAGTTGATGTGCCAGCTGTTATAAGTAACTGACAGTTGTCATAACAATCTAATAACAGAATAATAACAGAATCAGTTAGGATATATGAAGAGTTGACCAAAGTCAGTCTTCCTAAACAAACTAATGGTATACCTAACAGTATATTCCTAATAATAGTGATGCAGGTATTTCGCCATAACGAGCACAAATGTCAACAGTTTAAACAAACAGATCTTAAACTTATACATAACACTAACAAAATTCATTTAAGTTAAGCTTTGTCTTTTGGTGAATACGAAACTTTGCCTTTAAGAGCTGTTTCCTCAGTGAACTTGTTATGTTTTTGGAAGGAAAAGATCAAAGCCTTGAAGAAATGCATTAGGTATGTGGTTGTTTCTAATCTTCTTGTATTTCAAAGAAGTAAAACATTATTTTCAGATTATAAGTTCTTCCTTAAAGATCTATGGGAAAAGCGCTATATTTTTTGTTTCTCTTTCATGTCTGTGGTATTTATGAGGCATCTTTACTTAGCCATTCTTTAATGTAGTGATGACTGTCAACAACAATAACTTACTTTCCTCTTTTGAAATCTTTCATATAAAAATCATTGAACAACACCAATAAGGATAAATCCAGTCTATAGCTTCATCCCCAACAAATGCAAGTGCATTCCCATCTGCAGCTATATGTATTGCATTGCCAAAAGATTTATGTCTAGGCGTGGGAAATTGTGACTAGACATGGGATGGGAAACAAGATTTGGGTACTTGACTAGACATGGCATGTTCACCAATATGATATGAATTTTAAGTTGTAGACCATGCAAGTCAACATTCACATCCATATACAATTGTGTTGGATATTGAACTATGTTGACTAAGATTCAAACACAATAACAGTGAACTGATATTACCACACAGCTGCTGTGGCTTCCAACTAGTGACCTGGATGAATTTTTGGACTTATTGCAAGGTAAGCAGTTCTGTTGATTAAATGTGAGGATTTTTCAGTAAAATTTGATTCTCTGGTTCTAAACTTAATGACTGAAGTTACTATTTGGAATTGATCTATTTTACAACTTAGTTTGAAATTGATCTGTTGTTGTCGGATTGCAAATTTGTTTTCTTGTAGTGGGTATGTGCTGTTTTGCTTGGTTTTTTACTGTTTTTTTCTTTTCACAATCTTATGTAACATAGTCTCTGATTGTTGATTTTTTTTGTAACATTTTATGCTAAAGCTGTGCATTGTCATGTATTACTAATGAATTATTTTGCTTGTGCAAAATTATGCATTACATAATTTACATCTATAATTAGCTTTCTTGAATATTACCAAGCTTAAGTACTATAAATCATTGCTATCAAGAACTTGGAAATATATGCAAGAATTGAAATTTGATGGTGGAACTCCAGTCCCATATACTATAAACCAACACATGCAATGCAATGTAAGTAGCAAAGCAATATATGCAGTAGCATCATCTGAAGCATAACATGTCAGAATTTCACAATCGCCGCCTACACTTTGGTGCATATGCCTGAAATGAATCTGCAATACGACTGAAGGTTTCTTTGGCGCAGCAGCAGATTTTTAAGATTAGGTATTTGGTTTCCATTTGATTTGAATCACAAGGCATTAACCCTGGTGGTAGCTGGCGGCCATTGAAATGAGCAACATTTATGGTGAGACATTATATAACGAGTTATTGAATGCTTGGTCTTAGATACTGTCAAGCTGTTGGCATGAAAAATACAATCAAGTCGAACTGTCTTATGATGTGCTGATAGGGGTTTACTTTACTGATGCTATACAGCTGATAAACCTTCAGTTAATTTAAGTTTACTCATACTATACAGCTGATGGACCTTCCAGGCTAATTTAAGTTTTTTCAATATTCCTACAGTTGCAATCTCTCTTTAATTTTCCTTTTGGGGAATTCTTTTATTTATTTTTTGGTAAAATATTTTTGTTGTCTTTTACAGTCTTAACCCATACACCACTCTGAGAACAAAAAAAAAACATGCATAACTGAAGCTATCAATTTCATAGCATATATGTAGGTCACGATGAAGAGAAAATGCAGATATTATGGTAAAAGGTTTAATTGAATCCCTAACTTGGGTTTTTTACTGTGCAATGTTTATTCTAATATTTAAGCTCCAGATATAGTCACTAGCCTTCTCTTGAAGTTTAGCTTAGGTGTGACTTGAGTTAACAGGAGCAGTACACTCTACATATTTTTCAAGAGTTTTTTATACCTATGATGTCAAACTCATTGAGTGCGAAATTTCATCGAATTTGATGATATACCAAGAAGACATGGAAAATCCCTTGCCCCAAGATTTTGCAATGTGGAAATCGGGAGCAGACTCTCTGCAGTGGATTTTTCACTTGAGAGTGTCCAGCACACATCCTAACCTTTAATTGCAATGACTTTTTATTAATTCAGATAAAGTGCAAATGAATGGAGGTTCCAGATTCCACTGCAGAGGATCAGTTCCCGTGGAAATCCAATTCAGAACTTGCAAAAATATTGAAGAGTTGAGTAATGCTGCTTGTGTCCATTTGGATAGTAGGAAGTATGTGTAGCATGGTTTGGAGTGAAACATTAATTAAAATAGAAACTTTCTGTGGTGCTTTATGTGACTGTAACTGTAATGTGCATGTTATGGAGTAACTTAATGTAACGTGCATGTTGTGGAATAAATTAATTTGATGCACTGAACTTTATCAATTACCATAAATGAAAAACAACGATGCCTAAATTTTGTTGTTGCAAGTTTTGCTGATTTATATCTAACATAATATCATCACCTTGATTAAATAAATTGAATTGAATTGAGCTGAACATCTGGGATATATACATATAATCAGCTGAAAAAGTAACAAGCAGTATAAGATGGGCAACACTGACCGCCTTTGCAAACTCGATTCTAAGCGGGTTGCCAGCAAGAGGAAAACCCTGCAGCGATCTCATGGCATCAATGGCATCTTCATCCACTTCAAAATTGATGAAAGCATAGCTTCTGCCAGGCTGAAACGCAATTTTTTCTAGCGGTCCAAATCGAATGAAAGGATGAGCAAGTTCATCTTCTACAATGTTGTGGGATAGATTCCCTACCCAAAGGTGCCTGGAAGGAGGATTGCCGTTATTGCTGCTGCTACCAGCACCCCGCCCCGAACCACCATTCCCCTTATTGTCTTCATATCTTGAAGGATAGTCCCCCCTCCTAGACCGATCCCGATCCCTTCCGCCTCGATTTGACTATTGCCAAACACAACAAAACACAGTAAATTATCCATCTTTTTCCCAATATCCTCTCACAAAACTAACACAATCACATCAAAACGTTAAATTACTTTGCTGAGAGAAAATTAACAAAAGAATAAATAAATCAAAACGGAAATTGAAATTGTAAACGAACACAAGCTAAACTAATGAGTGGTGAGTGAGTAGAGCTGAAAATGTGTAACAATTGAAGAAGTGGGATAAAACTGACCATAGTGGATTGAAGAAAAAGCGAATTGAGAAATTGGGGTTCGCTAGCACGATTTGTGGATCTAGGAAAAAGCGAGTGGTGATTTCTACTCCTCGATCAGTATTGCCGAAGGAACAATTTAGTGTCTAGGGCTTTTTCGTGATCGGTGGTGTAAAGGGGTAATAAGGCTGTAACCGCAAGAACAAGCGGATATGCTGCGGGCGCTTTCTCTTGTTGAAGAAAAAACGAAAAATATAAAAACTAATGCAATTATAATTAATAATTGTGTGAATTATTTAGAATTTAATTAAAATACATCAACAGTCTAAAAGGTTTTTACACATTTATTTAATCATAAACGAAAATTTTAACTTTTACTTTAATTATATATATAAAGTAATTCAAATGATTATTAAATCATAAGAAAAAAAATAAATTAATATAAAATCAAAAGTAAAAAATATATAAAGACTTGGTAATTAATTAGAGCAACTAATTATTATATATAAAAAATAAAGATTAGTCTACATTATTTTTAATACCCCATTAATCATGTATGTTGTCATTCCTAGTTTGATAGAAAGAGTGAAGAAAGGTTCAATGAGTAAAAAATTGGTAAATATATCACCAATTTGTTTTGAGGAATGAATAGGTATGAGATGGATAATCTTTATTTGAACTTTATTACGGACAATGTGAAAATTCATTTCGATATGTTTGTGAAATATTTGATTATTCATTATATAAATAGTTGATTGATTATTGCATAACATAGTGATAAGTTATGTGTGTTGTATCACAAGGTCAGCAAGTATGTCCAAGAGACATTGTGCTTCATGAGTGGCATTAGTTAACGCACGATACTTTGGCTTCGGAGAAGATCAGAAGATGATTTGTTGTTTTCTGCACTTTCAGGACATAAGTGAAGTTTCTAGATAGAAACAAAAACCAATAGTAGAGTGTCTGGTTTGTTGGCAGGATGGTAAGCCTAATGGAAGTGTTGTTTTGGATTTGTAACGTGTTTTTATTGCTAGTGTGAGATTTTGGGTCGAACTTTAGTTAGCATGCCGTCGAAGTTTGCTCGCATGTTGTTGTCAAAGACGTGTTGTAGTCGAATTGCGTTCTAGTATGTAGTTGTCGAATTGGGTCTTGTGTTAAGGATCCAATTGTTTAAGTTAGCTTGTACCCTAAGTTAGCTTATAATGGGTAATTGTTAAAGGTTCGTTAGTTTAGTATGATAGGTTTTATTATAAATAGCATACTAGTCTCTCATTTGTGGCGTGACAAAATCTAATTAGGGTGAGAGGGTTATTTGTTATTCTTGAGTACTTGTAATTTGTTTTATAGAGAAAGTAAATAATAGCAGTTATAATCAATCTTTGTTGTTCTCCTTGTTTTTCCTTAAACTTAACCCTTGTGTGTTTCTTGATCATATAAAAACCGAATATATTTTGTTTTAAGGCATCCTAATTTGCAACAAATTGGTGCGGTGAGCATGGAGAAGATGCCTACAACAAAGTATGAGATTGAAAAGTTCACCGAAGTGAATGACTTCGGTCTGTGACGCTTGAAGATGAAAGTTATATTGGTTCAGCAGGGTTGTTTGAAAGTGTTGAAGGGAGAGGCAGTCATGGACGCTGCGTTAATGGAAAAATAAAAGACGGCCATGATAGAGAAAGCCCACGGTGCAATATTATTGAGCCTTGGTGATAAGGTTATTCGATAGGTATTAAAGGAGACTACGGCATCGGAGTTATGGTTGAAACTTGAAAGTTTGTACATGAACAACTCTCTGGTGAATCGACTCTATCTGAAACAAGCTTTGTATTCATTCAAGATGAGTGAAGACAAAGTGTTGGCTAAGCAGTTGGATATGCTTAACAAGTTGATTCTTGATCTTAAAAATATTGATGTGAAGATCAATGATGAAGATCAAGCACTATTATTGTTGTACGTTTTGCCCAAAATACATACTCACTCCAAAGAAACTCTCATGTATGGAAGGGAGTCCCTGGGCTTTGAAGAAGTTCAAACAACCTTGTATTCTAAGGACTTGAACGAACGAAAGGAGCATAAACCTTCGATGGTTGGTAAAGGTTTGGTCGTTAAGGGAAAATTCTTGCGAAAGGATGGTAAGTTCGACAAGAAGAAAGGTAAAAGTCAGCAGAAGTCTTATAGTGGCGAGGCATCTGGTATTCGATGTTATCACTGTAACAAGGGGTCACACAAGAAAAGTGTGTCCTGAACGCCTGAAAGATCATGGAGGTAAAGATAATGGAAACGCAACCATTATTCAAGATGACTTTGAATCATATGATGTTCTTGTGGTTTCAAGCAGTGACTCAAAAAAGGAATGAATTATGGATTCAGGTTGCACTTGGCACATGACTGCAAACAAAGAATTGTTCGAGGAGCTATGTGATCAAGACGGTGGATCAGTGATTTTGGGAAACAACAAATCTTGTAAAATTGCAGGTATTGGATCTGTGAGATTCAAGCTCCATATGAGTCAATAAGGTTATTGACTGAAGTCAGGTATATATCTGATTTGAAGAGAAACTTGATTTCTCTTGGTGAATTCGACAGGAAGGGATATGTTTTTCAAGGAGAGAAAAGTATCCTAAGAGTCATGAAGGGGTCGAAAGAAGTCTTGAGAGGCGTAAATAAACAAGGCTTGTATACCCTTGAGGATAAAGTTGTAAATGGTTCGACAAATGTTGCATCCACGAAACCGTTGTCGAAAACAAAATTTGGTACATGAGATTGGGCCATGTCAGTGAAAGGGGTCTAGTCGAATTAGGGAAACAAAATCTGCTTGGAGGAGACAAAGTCGAAAAGCTAAAATTTTGTGAACCCTGTGTACTTGGAAAATCTTGCAGAGTGAAGTTCAATAAAGGAAAACAAAGAACTCATGAATCCTTTGATTACATCCATGTTGATCTTTGGGGGCCTGCAAAGTGTCTATCACATTCTTGAGCAAGGTATTTTCTATCCGTATTTGATGATTATTCCATAAAGTTATGGGTATTCATCCAGAAGACTAAGGATGAAACTTTTGAGAATTTTAAAGTTTAGAAGACTCTGGTCAAAAATCAGACTGACAGAAAGGTCAAGAGGTTGAGAATCGGCAATCTTGAATTTTGCAATGAGGTGTTCGACAGTTGTTGTATTGCCTCAGGTGTTGCAAAGCAGAAAACTATTGCAGGGACTCCACAACAAAATGGTTTGGCAGAAAGGTTTAATCGAACTATTTTGGAAAGAATTAGATGCATGTTGACTAATGATGGGTTAAAGAACATGTTTTGGCCTGAGGTTGCTTCTACAGTAACATATCTGATAAACATATGTCCTTCGACTGCGTTAGATATGAAGACACCTGAAGAAGTTAGGTTTGGACATCCACCTATTCTCGACAAGCAGAGAGTATTTGGTTGTGTGGCCTATGCTCATATTAGGCAAGATAAAGTAGAACCTAGAGCCCTGAAATGTATGCTCATGGGATACCCTAAAAGAGTCAAAGCTTATATGATATGGTGCCTAGAGCCAGGCCACAGGAGGTGTATCACTAGTCAAGACGTAGCTTTCTATGAAGCAGAGATAGCTTTCAAGAAAATTGATGATGCTAATGAAGAGCTAGAACATGGAGAAATTCCTGTTGAGGTGGAGCATGTTGATGCTAAATTGCGTACCCTAGATGAAGTCTAAGAAGAAGTTGTTGTCGAAGATGAAGAGACTGATAATGAATACCTGCTATCAAGAGACAGGTCGATGAGAGTCATCAAGCCACCTCAGAAACTTGGGTATGCAGATCTTATAACTTATGCCTTAATCTCTGCAAGTGAGGTTCTCGACGAAGCACCTAGAGACTATAATGAAGTTATGAGGAGTTAAGAGAATAATGAATGGCTGAAGGCCATGGATGATGAGATGAAATCTCTTCATGATAATAACACCTGAGAACTGATTAAGAAACCTCCTAGAGCCAGGTTAGTTAGTTGTAAATGGATTTTCAAAGTTAAGGAAGGAATCGAAAGAGTGGCGTCGAAAAGATACAAGGTAAGATTAGTCGCTAGGGGTTTCACTCATAAAGAAGGTGTCGACTTCAATGATGTGTTCTCTCCTATTGTGAAGCACAAATTCATTCGAATGTTGTTTGTCACGGTGGCACAATTCAATCTTGAATTGGAATAGATGGATGTGAAAACTACGTTCTTGTATGGTGATTTAGATGAAACAATCCTGATAAGGCAACCTGGAGGGTATGTCGAAAAGGGGAAGGAAGATTATGCGTGCAAGATGAAGATATCCTTATATGGAATGAAACAATCTCCTCGACAATGGATTAGGAGATTCGACAAGTTCATGGCACGCATAAGTTTCATTAGAAGTCAGCTCAACCACTGTATTTACTTCAGATTTCGACCTCGTAGTTCATTTGTTATTTTATTGCTTTATGTGGATGATACAATAAGGAGTTTGACATTAAGGATCTGGGAGTTGCATTCAGGATTCTTGGGATTGACATCCGAAGAGATAGAAAGCAATCAAAATTATGCTTATCTCAAGAGGCATACCTATGGAAGATTCTCGAAAAATTTGGCATGTCGAATTCAAAGCCTATTGTGACTCTGAAAAACCCTCAATTCAAGTTGAGTATAGATCAGTATCACAGTACTGATGTCGAAAGAGTTTGTATGAATAGCATTCCATATGCTAATATAGTGGGTTCTTTGATGTGTGTTATGGTTTGTACTAAACCCGACATAACATATGCAGTAAGTCTTGTAAGTAGGTACATGGAAAATCCTATAAAGGCTCACTGGCAAGCATTGAAGTGGATTCTCAGGTGCATAAATGGGTCTCTGAATAGAGTTCTAGTTTATGATGGAGCCTTGGGTGAAGATAGTAAAGCAACAATTGAAGGACATGTTGACTCGGATTATGCAGGTTGTATGGATTCTAGAAAATCTATTTTTGGATATGTGTTCACTATGTTTGGCACAACAATTATTTGGAAAGCAATACTTTAGAAGATTGTTGCCTTATCAACCACTAAAGTGGAATATATCACCATAACTAAAGTTGTAAAAGAAATATTGTGGCTTTAAGGTTTTGTAAAGGAGTTGAATCTTCAAGGATGAGTTAACACTGTTAAATGTGATAGTCAAAGTGCAATACACATGTCGAGGAATTCAGCCTATCATGAGCGAACCAAGCACATTGATGTGAGCTGCAATTCGTTAGAGGGGTAATCGAGCATGGAGAAGTCCAAGTGCTGAGGGTTTCAACAGATCATAATGTTGCTGATATGATCACTAAGACGTTGCCCAGTTGCAAGTTTTTCCACTGTATGCAGTTGATAAAGCTGCATGAAGAAAGATAGTTTGTTTCTTGATGTTATAAAGTTATATCCAAGGTGGATATTTGTGAGAATTTGGATTGAACTTTAGTTAGCATGTCGTCGAAGTTTGCTCACATGTTGTTGTCGAAGACCTACATGTTGTAGTTGAAGTGTGTTCTAGTATGTAGTTATCGAATTGGGTCTTGTGTTAAGGATCTAATTGTTTAAGTTATCTTGTACCCTAAGTTAGCTTGTAATAGGTAATTGTTAAAGGCCCATTAGTTTAGTATGTTAGGTTTTATTATAAATAGCATACTAGTCTTTCATCTGTAGTGTGACAAAACCTAATTAGGGTGCGAGGGTTATTTGTTATTATTGAGTACTTGTAATTTGTTTTATAGAGAAAGTAAAGAATAATCAATCCTTCTTGTTCTCCTTTTTTTTACTTAACCCTAACCCTTATAAAAGCGCTGCTAAAGGGCTAATAAAGTGCTGCTAAAAGCGTTGCTGAAGGGAGCCTTTAGCAGCTTTTTTCCATAAAAAAAGCGCTGCCTTTACCTTTAGCAACGCCACTTTTGGCAGCACTTTTAAGCGCTGCTAAAGGTATTTTTGGCATAGTGCTAATTCATAACAGCTAGTTTGAGGAATTGGAAGTGTAAGCACTCATTAAGAAATGAAGATTCCTATAACAGTAAGGGTAATCATGATGTTATGGTTCAAGCTCTACCTTCAAACTGTTGGAAATTCACCTCACACCCTATGAAGAATTCCCTTCAATCTTGATTTCAAGATTGATGAACGAACTCACTATATGATAATGATGGTAATAACAAGTAATTATCAAGAACAACAAAAGAAAAGAAGAATAACAAACAAGAAAGAGAAGAATGAGAGAAGAAGTATTTGGAGAGAATGTGTTACCCACAACTGTGGGATTTCTTATTGAACTTTCACTTGATAACTGCAACTGTGAAATCTGTTCTGTTGTGATGTAGAATACAAAGCAAGACACCCTATTTATAGTTTTAGGTTTACACTAGCCCAAAACATAAAAGGCCCAAAATATTCTAAATCAAATCTAATCATATGATATCAAATCTAATCATATGATATCAAATCTAATCATATGATATCTAATCATATCATATCAAATTAATCATATGATATCAAATCTAATCATATGATATCAAATCTAATCATATCAAATCATAATGAATTATATTTAACACACCACCTAATTCATTGTGTCTAAACTGTCTACATTCATCATGACCCTTAATCTTTTGAAGGCTTCGACCTGCACTCCCTTCGTCATGATATCTGCAATCTGATTCTCAGTTATGCAGTGTTCCAACTTCATCTTCCCTTCTGCTACCTGCTCTCGGAGATAATGGAACCTCATTTCGATGTACTTGATTCGACCATGAGCTATTGGATTCTTTGCCAAGTTGATAGCTGACATGTTGTCTATCTTCATGGTAATTGCTCCATGGTTCTTCCCTGTGATTTCTTTGACCAAGTTCACCATCCAAGTTGCTTGACATGCACAATGGGAAGCAGCTATATATTCTGCTTAGCATGATGATAATGCCACCACTGGTTCCTTTCTCGAATTCCAAGCAACTGGTGCACCACCTAACATAAACACATATCCAGCTGTGGATTTTCGATCCTCAGCATCACTACACCAACTGGAGTCTGTGTATCCCACTAACTTGCATTCTTTTCCTTCATCAGCTGCTGGAAACAAAATGCCATAGTCGAGAGTTCCTTTCAGATACCTCAGTATCCTCTTCGCCGCTGCTAGGTGTGATACCTTTGGTTTCTGCATGAATTTACTTATCATACCAACACTGTATGCTAAGTCAGGCCTTATATGGCAAAGGTATCTAAGTGACCCAATAAGTCTTCTGTATTGGGTTGGTTCGACATCATCTTTATCTGAATCCTTCGACAGTTTCAATCTGGGCTCAGCTGGAGTTGAAGTTTGGTTGCAATCTTGCATCTCAAATCTCTTGAGTATCTCGCCTGCATATCTTCTTTGGTGCATCATCAAACCTCTACTTGTCTTGTAGAATTCGATGCCAAGGAAATATGAGAGATTTCCCAAGTCTGACATTTCAAACTCCTTACTCAGGTCATGTTTGAAATCTTTGATCTCCTTCTTGGAACTCCCTGTTATCAACAAATCATCAACATAGAGACATAGTATAAGCAATTTGTCATTGCTTCTTCTTACATATACTCCATGCTCAGTTGTACACTTCACAAATTCCTTCTCCCTTAAGAAGCTGTCAATTTTCTTATTCCAAGCTCTTGGAGCTTGCTTAAGTCCATACAGGGTTTTATGAAGCCTGTACACCTTTCTTTCTTCGCCTTGTTTCACAAACCCAGCTGGTTGTGCAACATAAACTTCTTCTTCTAAGGGGCCATTAAGGAATGCACACTTCACGTCCATCTGACATGTGTGCCAGTTGTTCATATTTGCTAGACCAATAACCAACCTGATTGTTTCGATTCTAGCAACAGGTGCGAATACTTCATCGAAGTTGATTCCTTCCTTCTGAAGAAATCCTTTCGCCACAAGTCTCGTTTTGTGTCGAGTTACTTCTCCTTTAGGATTTATCTTCACCTTGTAAACCCACCTCACATCAATTGCCTTCTTGCCTTGCGGCAATTCGACAAGTGACCAGGTATCATTGACTTTGATGGACTTTAACTCTTCAATCATTGCTTTCACCCACTTCGAATCTTTCAATGCCTCAGCTGCATTGACTGGTTCGACATCTGCGTAGAAAGCATAACGTACCAGCTCACCCTCTTCATCGACTACATAATCTGATGTGATTACACATTCTTGCAACCTTGCAGGCATGTATCTTGTTCATCGAGGTCTGCTTGAACCTGCTTCATCTGCAACTGGTTCCTGTCGAACTTCTATTTCGACTTCAGTGGCTGCAGTTGCTAAACACTTGTGCTCCATCACATTGAGTCCAATCTTGAAGGTCCTATTCTGAGACATTGGAGCCTTCAAGATTAGTCTACCACCTGCATCGAGGACTCTCATCATCTTGTCTTCGACAACTACCTTGTAGTTCTTTTCGACAAGCTGCCCTATACTGAGCAAATTACTCTTCATGCCTGGTATGTACAACACATTGGAAATTGTTGACCTTTTGTCATCTTTCCTCATAATCAGAACATCACCAACACCTTCAGCTGCTAGAGTGTTGTCATTTGCAAATTTCACTGTATTCTTCGACGAGGGCTTCATGTTGACAAACCAATCTTTCCTTCCAGTCATGTGTGATGAGCATCCTGAGTCCAAGTACCACTGATCTTGGAATCTTTCTTCATCGTTTGTTGTGACCATTAGCAACGTTTCTTCTTCTTCATGTTTCGCCAGCTTTGCATCAGTCTCTTGATTTCTCTTCTTTTCTGGACAATCACTAACATAATGATCATACTTCTGACAATTGAAACATTGAATGTGGCTTTTGTCTGTCTTTCGACCACCACCTCTTCCTTTACCTGCAGCACCATCTCTTTGGTTGCCTTGGTTCCAAGGTTTCTTTTGATTAGACCAGTTTCCTCCTTTGTTGCCATTCCAGCCACCTTTGCCTTTTCTCTCCTTTTCTGTTTGTGCCTGCAAAGCCATATCTTTCGACTTTCCTGCAGCTCTCTCATCCATCCTCTGTTCATGAGACTCAAGAGTCCCTTGAAGCTCTTCCTTCGTCAACACTGACAGATCTTTCGACTCTTCTATGGCAACTACCACGTGGTCGAATTTTGGAGCCAACGATCTCAAAATCTTTGAGACAACTGCTTTCGTCGTCAGTGTTTCTCCACATACTTTGATTTGATTCACCAACCTTGTAACTCTAGTGAAGAAATCTGTAATGCTTTCGTTGTCTTCCATCTGAAGCAACTCATAGGTTCTCTTGTGAGTTTGTAACCTCACCTCTTTCACCTTCTCTGCGCCTCCAAACGACTTTTCAAGAATCTCCTATGCTTCTTTTACTGAATCAGCATCATTAACCTTTTCAAAGTTATCAGGATCGACACACTGATGAATTATAAAGAGTGCTTTATAATCCTTCTTCTTCAATTCTTTGTGCGCAGCCTTTTCCGCCTTTGTTGCGTTCTCCCCAAGCGATATTACTCCATCTTTCACAAGATCCCAAAGATCTTGATAACAGAAAATCACCTTAATCTGCTTGCACCAATTCTCATAGTTGTCTTTCTTGAGAATTGGCAGGGTCGCCGAAAAGTTGTCGTTCGGATAGTTCATTGCCATCACTATTTTCCTTCCTTGAATCTCTGAACTGGAGCTCTAGATACCAGATGTTGGAAATTCACCTCACACCCTATGAAGAATTCCCTTCAATCTTGGTCTCAAGATTGATGAACAAACCCACTATATGATAATGATGGTAATAACAAGTAATTATCAAGAACAACAAAAGAGAAGAAGAATAACAAACAAGAAAGAGAAGAATGAGAGAAGAAGTATTTGGAGAGAATGTGTTACCCACAACTGTGGGATTTCTTATTAAACTTTCACTTGCTAACTGCAACTGTGAAATCTGTTCTGTTGTGATGTAGAATACAAAGCAAGGCACCCTATTTATAGTTTTAGGTTTACACTAGCCCAAAATATTCTAAATCAAATATAATCATATGATATCAAATCTAATCATATGATATCCAATCATATCATATCAAATTAATCATATGATATCAAATCTAATCATATCAAATCACAATGAATTATATTTAACACAAACAACACTAGAAAAAAATTAAGATACTAAGCATAGTTTGGATTTGTTTCTTCACTTAAAATACAAAAACAAAAGTCTTGATAATACTCAATAATATCATCTATCTTTACATAATTATAATGGTAATTTTCCTTTTAGTTAACTTATCAAGAAATGAAGATTACTATAGTGATGATAGTGGTTATGATGTTATGGTCTAAGCTCTGCTTCCAATAACACTAGGAAAATAGTTAAGGTGCTAAGTATAATTTGGATTTGTTTCTTCATTTAAAATAAATAAAAAAACCTTAGTAATACTCAATAATACTATATATTTTTCCATGATTATAATATTATTGTCCTTTTAGTTGACTAGTTTTAATAAATTTTTATCAATATTTTAAAAATCAGACAGAATCAGACAGTTTAATCAGTTGGACCGAGAATCGGAGATGAATTCGGCTGGGTTAGCCTTTCAAGACCGTGAGTGGGTTAAAACTAGAGTAAAATCGAAAAAATTGTATTGAACCGTCTAAAACCATTTGAACCAAAGAACCAGAGTTGGTTTTATAAAACCGTCTGGTTCAAAAAAAATGCATCAAATTGGCCATTTTTATGATTTTTTTTAAAGTTAATATGTCAATATCAAAACTTAACATACACTCCCCCATTACAAAAAGAATTCCGTATTTTTTTTACAACCATTATTTTTCATGTTATTGTCGTTCAAACATAGTCACGTTGTCCAACTCAATATTGATTGTCGTTCAAGTTAATATTGTTTGTTGTTGTCAATTATGATTTGTTTGTCATAGTTTAACTCAAATTCGTTTTTTGTTGTTTCATTAAATATATTGCATTTCTTTTTTGTATTTTATCTTATTTAATTTAGGTATTCTTAATTATTTGAACATTATTTTAATTATTATATTCTATTATTTTAATTTTGCTTTAAATTAGTTTAACTTATTTTATTGTAACTCGTTAATTTTTTCAAATTATTCTTAAATGAATGTTGAGATGTGTCACACCCTCATTTTCACCTTTACCTTTTCATACTCTGCATTTGTCATATCGCACATTATTCCATTGCATATCGAGCATGTGGATTCACAGGGTACAGATTGGGTCGATTTGTTATTTTCCATTTCATATGAGACAATTTGCTTATCATGGGCTACTTGAGAGAAAAAGGTTCATCACCTAAATTTTGATCTAAGATGGAAAGTCTGCTCATGTAGATTACTTTAAGAAGAGGTTACTTGAAAATATTGGGATATTCAAGATAAATATTCCTAATGAACATGAAATGCAAGGCCAAATTCAAGTTTGCTTTATCCAATTTTGTTTCAAATTCTTGGTCAAGTGAAGTTCAAGTTTGCAAAGCATGAGTCAATATCACAAGTGCATAATTCAAGACTTTATTTTATATAATGACATAAGGGAATCCATCATTCAAAGTTCAAGATTCATGAATTCAAGACTAGATTCAAGAATATTACAAAGAGAAACTTCATGACATTTGCAAAAGTGTCACATTTGTTACAAAGTTTCAAGCTCTTCGTAATGCTTAGAAAATTAAGCTACTCCTAGTCTTAATCCAAGCTTCTAATTAATTTCATGCTATGATAAAGATTATGCACGCTTATTTAGGGACAATATGAAGGTAATCTAAAACAGCCTCATGCAAGAAGTAACAAGTTGCCTCATGTCACAAAATATACATGTCACAAGACCAAGGGAATAACATAAGATAATGCATCTAAAAATCAGAATTTCAAAATTTTGTCCAAAGGTTAACATTGACCAAGAGGGTAGTCCAAGCATAAGCCAACAAAGAGGTGAAAGGATTGAGGGCAATGTAGAGGGCTGTAGAAAAAGACAGCATGGGAAAGTAGTGCAGAAAAATGCAGCATAGCCATATACATGGAAATGGAAAGAAAGAGAGTGACATGAGAAAAGGTGGTAGGAGACATTACCCCATGAAAAAAATCGGATGTTTGGGGAGAAGGGAAAACTCTAGAGGGGAGAGATAAGAAGAGAAGGGGCTGTAAACAAAGGAGTCAGATTCTTTACACATTCATCATTCACTAGACATTGAGAAAAAAAATAGAAAGAGAGCAGGAAACCCTAGAGAGAAAACCAGAAAAAAGAGTGAAAAAGAAAACCAGCAAGAATCAAGAGAGTTCCATAGAAACCAATAGAGAACCTTTGAGGAGAAGCACCTTCAAAGCATAGAAAGAAGAAGGAAGAAAACACACAACCAAATCAGTGGAAGCTTAACAAATAAGGAGGAAATTCTTGGGTATCCATTTCAAACTTTTCTCTCTTTATATTTCTACACTTGCCATTTATTATCATTTGTTAAGTGTGTTTGTGTTGGGTGTATTGTGTGAGGTCCTAGAGGAACCAAGAAACCATTTTTAAGAACCAATAAAAAGGAAAGAAAACCACAAAAGACATAAAAAAAAGATAAATATTGCATTTTTCGCTTCAGGTCGCGGCGCGAACATGCAAAAACCAGAATGAAAACTTTCCCAGTTCGCGGTGCGAACATGCAAAAACCAGAATGAAAACTTTCCGAGTTCGCGGCCGAACATGCAAAAAACAGAATGTTCACTTTTCTCAGTTCGCGGCGCGAACTGATCAGTTTGTTTATTTTCTTGTCTTTTTTTTTTTCATGTCTCGGTTTTTTTTAGCCGACTAACCCCATATGTTTGTATGATTTTAGTATGTGAATATTACTATTGTTCTTGTTGACTTTTGATTCTAAAAACCATTTTCAAAAACAAACTCTCGATTTTATCGAGCCATTTTTAACCTTGTAAGTCGATTGCCTTGCGCATCGCCATCGACCTTGTCCGTATCGCTTCAAATATACTTTTACAAACAATAAACTTTGATCCAACATCAAGTGATCTTTTTTCTTATAAAAAACCCAAAACACAATAAAATATACAATTAGAATTATGCACTATGAACTTTAAAGTGGTGGAGAAGGAATGAGAATGGAATCCTCCTACACTCATTCCGAATGTTTTGAATACAAGGCGCTCGACTTGGTTATTTGAGACATTCATCTCTATCCAAAGTCTTTTGTATAATTCTAGTCAAGAATAAATTCTTCCCTAATAAAAACCTAAAAACAATACCAACTCATCAAACTTCTTTTGCTTTAGGGCGTCAATCCGAAAACCCTTTTTCAAGGTATAAAATCAACCAATACATAATTATTTCTTAAGTGGTCGAACTACGGCTGCTCTGATTTCTCACACATGTTGAGAATACGTAGGCATAGGATTATAATGATCCTAGCGAGCACAATTTTCTTTCTTTCCCATCTTTAATCATTCATACCCTTTACCCAAGGACATGTTACGTCCGTTCTACCGCAAACAGGTAACGCATAAGAGTCCAAGAGCGAGCCGCAATACACCTAATTACTAGAATGTGCATGATAGCATCGTCCACCCAACATCCTGTTTTCCATCGTAGTCCCATGAACTATGAACGCTCTGATTCTTCACTTCATACAAGTGAATATGCGTAGGCACAAGAGCCTCAATCATTGGCAAGCACTCTAATATAAAACCAACCCCTCTTTCTTTAAACAAGCAAACTTTTAGAATAAAACACTCATTCACGCCAAACAACCTAGGAGGTTCCCATCGAGTACGATGGATTCGAGGGGGTGTTAATACCTTCCCCTTGTATAACCGACTCCCGAACCCTAAGACTTGGTTGCGATGACCATGCTCTTTTCCAAAAGGTTTTATCGCTATTTCCCTTTCCCTCCGTGGGATAAATAAAATCTGGTGGTAACTCTGTATCATTTTTCGCATAGCGCCAAGATGAAGTGTACAACTATGTTATGTTAATATATGTATTATCGATATTGTTGTATTAAGTTTGTAATGGATTTTTGAAATATTTTATTAAGTTGTGAGCATATGATTATGTGTGACATATTTATCAAACTTAATTTCATATTTAAGTTTATTTAATAAACGGTTCGACTGTCGGCTTAACCGATTGAATCAATTGAAACTTAAACTGAAAGTTACACTGATTTGATCTCCTGTCCGATTTTTAAAAGATTAATTTTTATAAGATTTTGATTTCAAAAAGTCAACTTTAGAAATTATGTAATAATTATATGATTTAAATTTTGCAACCACGTACTTTATTTTTTCTTTAATCTCTAAATAAGGCTTAGCCTATATACATTGTATGTAACCCCAAACAAAATTGGTCACACACTGTTTTGTTTTATTTATGATGCAAGAGAAAATGCTAGTTATTTGCACTGAATGCTCTAAATTGGTCATACTCTATTATAGCCTTTATACACTATATGTATTCTGATGATTTTTCGGCAAGTATACCAATAATATTGCGGTAATATAAAGATCAAATCCAAAAGGATTGTGTTCGAATAGAACAATGATTTGTGTAATATTAAATAAAAACAGTAAAAAGGGGGATTTTGCAAGTTTTAGTGCAAAAAGAAATTAAACGAGAAAATTAGGTCACGTAAGCAGTCAAGTTGTGTTTTAGAATATCATTATCCCCTCTTATTGGTGTATGATGTCCTGTATGAATTAATCTTATCCTTATAATTTTACGGCGAATTAACAAAATTGTTATAGTTAGTCCCCTATAAAATAACTCACTAACAACTACTAGGAGCTTTCTATCCCTAATTCGCCAGCATAAAGCAGTGTTAGGCATTGTACAAACTGCTAATTCTCTGTGCCAATACTCAAGGTCTCCTATTCCTATTCAAACGGCTTAAGTAGAACAATTTCCCAAAGTCAAATACATAGGCTACGAGTCAGGAATCCCTATGTATCTAGCAACATATTAACATAATATCTCAAATAATAAGCATAAAGCATAAGAAATAACTGAATAAAATTATAATTCAAATGATTCATACAAAGTCAAACTGCCATACAATGCCAACAAAATTGAATAAATTCATCATCACACGACCCAACCTACGAGAATTTAGCTACACATTATTTAGAAAAGAATACCACAATCGATAGATGAAAATAACATGAGAAGTCTCTTGAAGAAACGACCTTCATTGACTTCAAATGCTTTAAAAATCTCCTTTTGTGCTCTTAAATCGTGCCATAGCCTCCCACTTTCATAACCCTTGAAAAAGTGCAAAAATATCCTTTAAAAGCATTTAGAATAGGTCACAAACGCGTCAGGAAAAGACCCTTCGTGTGCATGATGCTTTTCATCACGCAGATGATATTGCACACACTGCATCGCGCATGCGATACTTTTCATTGTACGTGTGATTATTCCAAAATGTAGATAATTGTTACAACTTCATTTTGCACAAAAAAATCAAGTGTCAAAACAAGTAACGAAACTCCAAATATGATCAATTTACTAGACAGACGTCAAGATGTAAATTATGCTGAAAATTGTTGTTTCTTCACAATTTCTCCTTGATTTCTTGGCTTTGCTCTATTTCTTTGACTTCTTCATTTTCTTCATACTTCTTCATATTATGCTCATCTTTAACTTGATATTTCATTGAATTCATCACAAATACTCATAAAAATCATGTAATGATAAGCTATCATCACAACCCTAAACTTGAATCGTTGCTTGTCCCAAAGTAACTTGTCTGCAACTGCACATTTCAAACAGAAAAATAAATTGCAATAATAATGAATAAACATCACCAACTATGTTACCTGATCATCATTCCAGTTCTCGACTTCAGTTGAGCAAATTTGGAAAAGTTCTTCCAACACAAGTACTCAACCTGTCTTTCAGCTCACTAATTTTTCACTCAAATTGACAGGATAATCACACAATCAACGTACAAAAGTATTTTACATAAGTTTATAAAATTTATAATAAAATCAATCAAAGTCATCTAAACACACACTTTTGGAGGTCTTTCAAGGTTGTAATAGGACTTATGTCAGGGTAGGATAATTTCGGATAAGATGCTTACACCTTTGGAGTTAGGTACCTATTTTTCCTTTATTTTATTAATTTTTTTTTCATATCAACTCTTTATTAATTACTTTGGTACTTGAGATTAACATTTTATGGTCCTAAACATTGCTTTTCTCATTATTTTTTAAGAAGTTACTTTGACTTCTTAATTTTTCTACTTTTTATTTTTGATTTTTTTATACCAAAATCTCTACTACACCAACCCCAACCCCAAACTTAAACTTTGTTCACTTCCAAAAGTAACCTCAAACTTATTCTTTTGCCTATGATCAAGGACTAAACTTTCTACCTAACTCCAAAGAGAGGGTGGAAAGATTTAATCATTCAAGTCAATTAGTTAGTTATTGTGGCTATATCACTGAAAGAAAGAGCTTAGGCTCAAAGTGGTTAGTAAAGGATATAAACATGATATACGAGTTAGTTTGAAAAGGCTCAAACTTTACCACAAACAAGTACCCCAATGTGTATTTGTCAAACCAATAGATTAAATATGAAATAATTCAAGTTCTAAAAAATAACAATTGTACATATACTATTTGTTCTGGACTGGGCTTGGGGCTGACCCAACGTCGGGCACAGCCCAATCCAGTGCTATATTGAGGACGGCCTAGAAGGCTGACCCAACTCGTTAAGGGCTAGTAGAAGGCATTTTCCCACGTGCTTCTCACCAGAGGACACATCATAAACTCACTTGGCATATCTCGTGGAACTAGTCTGCCATACGTAACAGGCAACTCCACCCATTATCCCACTATCCGAGGAATATGGAGTAGTTGACCCAAGATGATAGGCACGAGCTGCTCATCCCTACCTACACGTAGGAATCCTGGCAGTTATCCATTATGGGCATGACCACTTATGCCATAATGGAGATTGTTGACCCAACATTGGGGGCTCTCTATAAATACTCTCCTTTGAAGAAGGGTCAGATATTCAATTATATTCCTTATTTTACTTGCTATAACTTTGCCTGAACTTAATTGAGCATTGGAGTGTCTGTAGGTACCCCCCTCCGCCTCTCCATCCACTATTGCTCACCATTATTGTTGTAGAAGTGTTACAAGTCACGTTCTAATTTGCCAAGTTAAATCAGTGGCTCCCTCTGTTGGAAACTCACTTCCCCATCTTTCCTTTCTCTGAAACCCAAAGATAAAAGCAGAAAAACTCTAAAAACCAGTCATGGTCGATCAATATGACAACAACAATCACGAAACTGCCTTCACTCTTGTATACGACGCCGGCAATGACAACAGTATGCTGATTTTGAAAGACATCATTCCAACGGAGAAAGACGAACACAATGTTTCTCACTTCTCTGAAGAGGCGGCCGATGACGATGACCAGTATGTTAAGACCCTAAAATTTCAAAAGGCTCTGGAGAAGACGCTGGAGAAATTCTAACCAATCTCAGTGTCATCCGACGCCAACCTGACCATGGAAGCCTTGGTCGTGGCTCTCAACCAGACCAATACGCTGATTACCAGTAGAACAAGAGGATCAAAGTGTTGGAGAGAGACCGCCATCCACGCTCTCCCCTATAGAGACACCAACTGTATGAGTCTCGTAACCCGTTTCAACAATGATCAGGTCGTTGACCATAGCTGGAGAGGCTATAACCTGTGAAGCTCAACTGTACTTCTCCCCGCAAGGACCGCCTCTCCCCGGTTGCCAAGAAAAACAAAGTTGGGGGACGACCAGATATTCGTCGTTCACCCCCACGTAAATTGACAAATCGACCAAAGAACTCACCGTCAAGACACGATAACAACCCCCGACGAGAAAAGTACAACTACTCTCCGCCATGCTCACCACTCAAGAGCGATAAATATGACCCTGTGGTCTACTGTCTCGAGCGATCATGGATGTTCCACTTCCTGTTGGGCTGGAGAAACCCCCGAACCTGGGAACGTATGATGGGATGACAGACCCTGACGAGCACATCAGTAACATTAATGGGTTGCTCGACTACCACAACATCAGAGACGCCACCAAGTGCAGGCTATTCCCTAGAACCTTGAGGAAAGGTGTCAAGACATGGTACAAAAGTATTGTCGAAGAGTCCATCACTTCCTGGAATAACCTAGGGAGGCAATTCTCGAGACACTTCACTGCCTCTCGTCACCATCCAAAGTCCGAGGCGACGCTCGAGGCAATCATGCAAGGGAAGGGCGAGTCCTTCCGAACCTACATTGAGAGGTTCAAACGTGAAGCTATCCAGGTCTCCGCGATCGATGACATGAAGAAATATCTGCTTGAGCGAGGACTTCGTCTTTACAGTGACTTTGCCAAAGTTGTTAGCATCAAAATACCACGTCACTAGATGCCACCCTACTCAAGGCCCAGGCTTACATCCAGTATAAGGAGAAAGAGGTTTCCAATAATGCTCGAGACTTGAGGCACCAAGAAAATGCTAGTTTTTCAAGGCATTACGATGTGGCACCCCACCGTGGAGGAGAAAAAAGGAAGGAGGACAAACCCGTGACTAACGAGAGTTCAAAGGACCTGTTGGTCGCTTTGCCGAGTATACACAGTTGATCACCCCCCGCGAACGCATTCTGTCCGAATGTGCAAACTCAAAATTCCGCCAGACCATGGTCCGTTTCCCAGACAAACACCTTACAAGCTTAATGCGGACAAGATCAAATATTATTGATTCCACAAGAGCCATGAGCATGTGACTGAGGAGTGCATCCATCTAAAGGATGTGATTGAAATCCTCATCAGGGATGAACACTTAAAACAATATACTAAGAGGAGAGAGGCTCCTCGACAAGACGTCTGAGAAACAAATAGGGGCGAGGAGGAAAAAACACCCTATTCCGACGCCGCCAGCCTACCAGTCCCCATGTCAATCTCTCGGCCCGAGGACTTCTACGTTCTCGACGAAGCCGGAAACCCCTCATACTTTGCAGCGCATAGGAGACCTTCCCCTCCGCCATGGTCATATATGGTGAGGCGTTCAACAAACTTATTGTGGGTTTAGTAAAGAGGAAATTCGAGCAACTCATCGATGCAAGCGCGAGAAAAACTCCACCCTAGACAAGTGTCAGGGAAGCTCGAATCCCACCACCTTCTACCACGAGGAGCTTCTTAAGGGAGCCCCAACTTTAAAATCCCTCTTCTCGTGAGAGCACAAATGGAAAACTTTGATGTTTGTCGCATTCTGGTCGACCAGGAGAGATCGATTGACATCATGTATTCGTAGTTCTTCTCAACTTTGCAGCTCGACGAGACACACTTGACACCTTACGTGGGCTATGATCTGCAAGGATTCAACAGCGCAACCACAAGGCCATGGGGATACGTTGAGCTGATCGTCATAGTCGGAGCAGCTAAAACTGCCAAGTTGATCAAAGTCTAGTTCCTAGTCATAAACTACCCCTCTTTGTACAGTGCATCTTAGGGAGACCAGCTTTGGCCGAGTTGATCGTCATGCCATCCACTGTCCATTTAAAGAAGTACTATAACGCATCATCAACGCGCCATTCAGAACTCCCGACAAGCTAGCTCGACCCAGCAACTCCGAGGAGCCGAAGCCAATGCCTCATGTCGACTCGATCGACCTCGACAGTCGACAGATGCTTCACTAAGGATGACTTAAAGAAACAGAAGAAGAAAGAAAAAGGAGCCTGATTAGCAGCATAAATCTCCCCGGTGCCTGATGTCAACGAGGAGCCTTCCCATCTGAGACGTCTCATTCCTAACAGCGAGTTTGAAGTCATCTTCCTCGAAAACAATCCGAACAAAGGCGTGAAGATTGACACTGATCTCCCTGACCTTACGAGGAAAAAATTGAAGGCCTGCTTAAGTTAAAACACTGACTTGTTTGCATGGAGTGTTGGTGAGATGCTTAGATTGGACCCTTATGTCCCCTGCCACTAGCTGACCATAGATCCCTCCACTAGGGGTGTAGAATAACATATGTGTAGGTAGTCTCTAGAAAAAGCGGAGACTGTTGTAAAAGTTGTAAAAGACCTCCTAGAGGAACATTTTATTTCAGAAGCCCAATACACAACCTGGCTTTCAAAATGTTGTACTTGTTAAAAATTCTAATGGAAAGTGGCAAATATGTGTTGATTATACCGATCTTAATATGGCTTGCCCTAAAGATGTTTATCCTTTCTCTATTATATATGACTGGTCAACAACTCTGTAGGTTTCAAAATGTTATCGCTCATGGACGCATATTTGAGGTACAACCAAAGAAAAAGGGGACAAGAAATACACGACCTTCATAACCGAATTTGGCAACTATTACTACAACATAATGCCATTCTGCCTGAAAAACATCATTGCTTATTACCAGCGGATGATGAAAAAAAGTCTTCTGAGGCGAGATTGGAGACATGCTCGAGGTCTACATGGACGACATGATTATGAAGTCCCAAGAGGAAGCTAACCAGACACTCCAACTCGAGAGACTCTTCAACCAGGCGAGGAGATGTAAAATGAGACTCAACCCGGAGAAGTGTACCTTCGGTGTTCGAGCAGGCAAATTCCTCGGTTTCTATCTAATCGAACGGGGAATTAAAGCGAACCTGGATAAATACAGGGCCTTCTCCAAATTCCCAACACCAAACTCGAAGAAGTCGATTCAGTCCCTGAACAGGATGGTCACCTCACTATCTTGTTTCGTAGAAAAATTTACCTAGCATGCACTTCCCCTTTTCAAACTTCTTCATAAGGAAGCAACATTCGAATGGACCAAGGAGTGCGAACAAGCCTTCCTCCACATCAAACGAGCTATATCACACCCTCCAGTTCTTTCACGACCAAACGATGGGGAGACTCTCTACCTCTACCTAGTCGTTGCAACTGAGCCTGTCAGTGCAACTCTCATTCGTCAGACCCCCGACAGACAAAAACCTATATATTTCACTAGCAAGGCTCTACAAAGACCAAAACTCATATACCAGCAGATCGAGAAGGTAGCACTGACCCTCATCAATGCAGCGAGAAGATTGAGACACTACTTTCTAGCCCACATGATTGTGGTGCGAACCGACCAACCCGTAAAACAGCTACTCGTTCGTCCTGACATGGTCGGCAGAACGCTTAAATGATAAATACAGCTCTTCAAATTCAACATTCAGTACCAGAGCAGAAAGGCCCTTAAAGCCCAACTATTAGTCGACTTCGTGGTATAAATGACCACACCAACCTCCCCGACAAACAGAACCCACAAGTGGACTATTTCCATGGGCGGAACATTCAGTTCGACAGGAAGCGGGGCAGGAATCATCTTGGGAAATGAGGAAGGAATCCTAATCGAGGTCTCCCTCGCCATATCCTTCCCGACCTCGAACAACCAGGACGAATACAAAGCTTTCCTCGCAGGGTTATGTGAGGACAAACCCTCATGTAACATATGTTCTTGAGTTTCGATGATGACAAAACGCAACCATGGATGAATAGGTTTTATCGGCTTTACATCTACAAGACAAATGCAATATTTCACCTCTCATATCCTTCTTATATCCTTCTAACTTGGCATATTCAATTCAATATATGTGGAAGATCATTAGTTATATTTAGATGTATTAAAATCATAAAGATATGCATTTTTACAAATTTGCAGGCTTTGAGTCGACCACAGGTCGGCGCATGAAGCAATACAATTTCCCACTGGTCGGTGCACGCTGACCTATGGTCGACCACAGGGTCAGCGCATGAAGCAGTGCAATTCCTTACTGGTCGGTGCACGCCGACCTATGGTCGACACATGCAGTTAAGACTTTTCAAATTGCTTAAAACTGCAGGCTTTGCGTCGACGCATAGTCCTGCTATGGTCGACCGTTCGCGCGTTTGTGTCGTTAGTGAAGTCTTTCTACTTTAGTTGAAAAGTTGTTAAGTGTGTTGGTTGGTTGGTTACTATATATAGAAGGTTTGTTCATTTTTATCAACAACAATTAAGATTTTGAGTCAATTGTGCAAGAAACAAGAAAAGTGAAATAGGTGCTACCAAATCTCTTCATTTGCATCCTCAACAATTCACAACACAACAATTACACACAACAATTCTTGTTGTGGTTTGTGTCTCGTTCAAGGTGATAAGGTCCAAATCCGTTGATTGGGAATCTGGTTCGGGTTGAGTTTGTCGCAGGTTTTTCTTGAATAAAACCTTTAAGGCTTTGCCCTCCAAGAATCGGATAATTTAGGGGTTTTTGGTACGGGCTGTCTCTACCAACTTCAGTTGAGTGAAGGTGATTGAGAAGCAGAAGGTTTCGTCGGTCTAGTAGCGGGAATCAGTGAAGTGTGCAAGACAGTTCCGTGTTCGATTTATGTGTGGTTGAGATCAGCCGAGCTGATGGTTTGAAGAACGGGAGGTTGTTCAACAAAGGGGATGGAATCAGAGGTCTACTCACAATGATCAAATAACTTGATTCGACTCGAATCAAGGAACAAGGAGAGAAAAGCATCATCAACATCAAGAGAGCTTGTTTGTATATTTTGCTTATCTATCCTTGTATAAACACTTCAACTCTATAGGTGATATCTATTATATTGATCTCAATTCTAGATTTAGAACTGAGGGCAGACGTACCCCGAAGCGAGGACGGCGGGGGAGCTACCTCAACAAATCTTTGTCTCCTTTACTTTTCAGCACTTTCATTCTGACTTTAGAAATTGAGTAATTTTAGTTTAAGCAATTCTATTAAAATTTGCATTGAATTGAGTAAGTACTTTTCACTGGTTTGAACTCTAATACAATAGTATATTGTACAAGGAATTTGGAGTTACTTACTCAAGTCAAAGTTCACTTGGAGTGTCTCGCACACCAAGTGTTTGATAAATTGCCTAAACCAAAATTCACTTGGATTATTTGCATATTTTGTGGTGATTGTGGAGCATTGGAACTAGTCCTACTTATTAGTGGTAAAATCAATTGATTAGTGTGACTAGTGTGTTGAATCTATTTTTTGCTCATTATCACTTCCATAAGGCTAGACGCATATTCGGTCTTCTAATAACGGTTCGTTTTAGACGATAATTTTTTCATGGCCGCTTCCGCAAAACAAACTTTTTTAAAACCAATTTTTAATTGGTAGCGCCGACTGATTTTTTAATTGGGATCTATTTAACCCCCCTTCTAGATCCAAGCCATCGTCTAACAAGTTACACTTGGTTGAGGACTTGGGAGTTAGAGAGGTAAAGATCTTCACCGACTCCCAGCTTGTTGCCTCCCAAGTACTGAGAAAATACCAAGCCAAAAATGACAATCTCTTTGAGTACTTGGCTCTGGTCTGGGAAAGAATAACCAAATTCGACTCTGTCGAGGTAAGACACGTCCCTCGCGAGCACAACACCTAGGCAGACATCCTGTCAAAACTCGCGAGCACGAAGAAGAATGATGAGAATAAGTTTGTCATCCAAGATATACTTTCCCACCCGAGCATCGAGAAACCGTCTACGATTCTCGACGTAAATGTCATCAGTGACAATGACTGTTGGATGACCCCAGTCTACAACTACCTCGCGACAAGAGAACTGCCCCTCCCCCCCCCCCTCGACCAGAAGGACGCTAGCGTGACAAGACGTTGAGCTTGCGCATATGTCCTGATCAAGGACAAGCTATACAAACGAGGATTTTACATCCCTCTCCTCAAGTGCATTGAGAAGTCCAAGGTAGCCCACGTCCTTCACGAACTCCACTAAGGAATCAACACCCAACACCTCTGAGGAAGATCCCTTTCTCGAAAGGCCCTACGAGTAGGATGCTACTGGTCAACCATGAAAATGATGCGAAAGAGCATGTAAAAAAATGCGATAAGTGCTAGCGCCACAGAGATATGCACTTGGTGCCGCCCAATGAGCTTAAAACACTCTCCTCTCTGTGGCCCTTCTCTTGGTGGGGAATGGACATACTCGGGCCGTTCACCACAGGGTCGAACCAGAACAAATACTTGATAGTCAGCGTGGATTATTTCACGAAGTGGATAAAGGCGGAAGCCTTTGCCAAGATCACGATGCACAACATCCTTTGTTTCTATAAGAGAAACATACTTTCCTGATTTGAAATATCGCAAGCAATCATCACCGACAAAGAGACACAATTCACGGACAAACGTTTCGAAGAATTCGACACCAAAATGGGCATCAAGCAGCATTCACGTCTGTCGAACACCCGCAGACCAACGGGCAAGCCGAAGCCGCAAATAGAGTGATCCTGAAAGGGTTAAAATGAAAATTAGGCAAGGCCAAAAAGAAATGGGTCGAGGAGCTACACAACATGTTCTGGGCCTACCAAACAACATCACACTCGACCATAGGGGAAACTCCGTTCCTACTAGCCTACGGACCAAGGCAGTAATCCTGGTGGAGATCATAGAGCCTTATAGGCGAATTGAATTACCTATCGACAAGGAGATGAACAATGAAGCACTAAGAGAGGAGCTTGACTTGGTCGAAGAGATTCGATCAGGGGAAGTCTTCTGTGAGTCCTCGTTAAAGCAAAAGATTACTTTGTGATACGATGCCAAAGTCATAAAATAAGAATTCAAAGTCGGCAACCTAGTCTTGCAAAAAAAATCACAAAGACTCTCGCTATGGAAAACTCGCGGAGAACTGGGAAGGCCCTTACGGTGTCAAAGAAAAAATAGAGAACGGGGCCTATTACCTTGAAAATCTACATGGGGAAGAACTTGTTCGACCATGGAACGCCGAAAAACTAAAACAATACTACAGATATGCCTAATAGTTGACAACATCTACACAGTCCTGCTTGAGACTTTTGATCTTGTCAACCAGCTAAGTACAGGTCCCCAGGGTTTTTAGTTCTTCGTCCTCATCCTCAGTGGGGCCGCGACAACTTCAAGGGCAGCGATCTCGTCCTCAAGAACTTTCTTCTCGGCGGCGTGTTCAAGCTTCAGGGTAGCCAATGTCTCAATTAAATTGGCATTCTCGATGATGATCCCCAGTCTGAAGCTTATATTTCTCTTTACAGTCCTCGAAGGCAGTCTCCACCTTGAGCGTCTGCCCCTCGAATTTCCTATACACTACTTGTTGCTTCTCTAGCTTAGAAATGGGACATGTCTCTTCGTTGTTGAGAATAAGAGCAACATCCAAGACCCTCATCAGGGCAGCCGCATCCTGAGCTAGTGCCATCTTTCTGGCCGATGCGTCAAGGCTCGGGATAGCTGAAAAGTCTGCCCGAGGCACAGCTAAAGAAAGAATCCCCTCGAAGAACCCTCTGTCGAAGAAGCAAGAAGGCATCACGAACTTTTCATCGATTCTCCTTTCCCCGTCAGATCTACCGCCTTGTCCTTACGAGGCCTCTTCTTAGTCGGAGTGTCCCGGTCTTATTGGGGAGCAGACTGGTCACCACTCACAAAAGAAGTAGAGTCAGGGCTAGAGTCATCCATCGACTGATTTTGGAGATCGACAAGCATGTTCTTAAAACCTTTTTTCCCATCTTTTGCAGCCATTTTAAGCACGCGCTCCTAGAGGTTCGACATGTTGTCTACGATAAAAAAACAAACACAAGTCAGTATGCTGAGAAACGATAAACACACAAGTTAAAAGAAAAACAACTACCTAAGAGCAACCTAACCTCCTCAGAGGTACTACACTCGATGAGCTCCCTGGTATTGATCTATAGGACCTCCAACATAGCTTTGCCCTACTCGCCGATGACAACCTTCTCGTCTCTGGTCTGCCACTGAGAAAGGGTAAAGTCGTCCATAAACTTCACGAGTTTGTCGTAGCCACGTTGATTTTCGACATCCTCCTCAGTTCCCTCGACACCCCCTGTCTCATCGATAATGGTGAACACGCTCTCGGGAAAATCTTCAAAGTGCGAGGCTATCCCCCGAGGCTCCAGCCCAACCCAAGCCAGATTATTATCAATGATGGTGTCAACCAACTCATGGCCTTCTGTGCTGCGAGCCATTAAAACTTGAAACACAGAAGAAATAGTGAATTTGATGATCAAATCAAATCCACCTTTCCATTATAAATCAAGTGAAAAGGAGAAGGTAAGCGCGGACATGCTGCCATCGACCAAAGCCCTTACTCAATGGTGAGCGAGGAAGTCGCAAGGATCTTTTCCTTGGTGTTGGTCTTAGTCAAACAGTCAATGATACCATGATGAGAATCCTCCTTGACAAGGGAGTTCATAACAAATATATGACCTTGTGAGGAGGAGCCTCCCCAACACGAGGATCCATCCAAAATATGGGGATATTCAATGCAAACTCATAAACTTCGTGGAGAAGATCCTTCTCGATGCAAGAATTTCAATGGAAACTCATGAACATCGTGAGGAAGATCCTACTCGATGCAATAACTTCAATGGAAACTCATGAATATCGCGAGGAAGATCCTCCTCGATACGAGAACTTCATCAAAAAATTCATAGCTCTACCAACAAGAGTCACATTCACCACCTTAGCAGCGGTGCCAGAGCAAATTTCCATTCAAAACCTAGCATTTCTAAGAGAAATACTCTCATACCGTCAGTGTTTGGAAGTGGCCAAACGACCACCAAATACCAACACCCGTCGGAACCCAACATGCAAACCTACTTTCTAAACTAGAAGACAAATTGAAGATTAGACAAAGGATGCTTACTTGATCGAAAAATAGTGGAAGATACTAAGAAAGCTAGTGGCGACGATGACAAACAACGGAAAAGCACTCTGAAGACAATGACAAAGCTGAGGTGAAAGTGAGGGAAAAATGAACGAATGAGCCTTACTTCTCCCTATTTATAATCCCTTGCATAGATTAACATGTCGTCGCCTAAGCTCTTGAGTATCCTTACTCGTAGGATGTCATAGACATTTAATGTTTCTGACACGTGGCTCGAAGAGACATAACGTTTGTCCTTTCAAGTCCCATCACGTGGATTGAGAAGATGATGTGTCTGCCTTTTCAACTCTCATCACGTGGATCAGGGAGACAGCGCATTCGCCTCTTCAAGTCCCCTTAAGCTACTGGACTCTAAGATGTCGAGCACGCATTCGCGAGCATAGCCATGATGAATTTTTGCAACATTCATGAGCACAGTCTCAACAACATTTTAGAGCAAACTCAAGAGCAGCTTGGTATCTCCTTGACCTCATACTCTCCACACAACTTCCTCCTCGAAAGAAAAGGACAACGAGCGACGTGTCGTGCCCGTGGGATCCCTAGCGAGTCAGCTCTCCTTGCACAAAGTTAAGTTCCTTTCCTCAATGTATGGACTAACTAAGTAGTTGACCCCATGCCTAGGGGCAACGACTTAGGGGCTCCTGTTCTGGACTGAGCCTATGGATGACCCAGCGTCGGGCACGACCCAAACCAGTGTCATGTTGAGGACGGCTCAGAAGGCTAGCTTAACTCGTTAGGGGCCGGTAGAAGGCATTTTCCCACGTGCTCCTCACCTGATGAAACGTCGTCAACTTGCTCCGCGCATCTCGTGGAACTAGTGTGCCCTGCTTAACGGGAAAATCCATCCTCTACCCCACTATTCAGGGAACGTGAAGCAGTTGACCCAAGATGATAGGCATGAGCTGCTCATCCCTACCTCTACGAAGAATCCTGACAATCATCCATTATGGGCCTGACCACTCAGCCCATAATGGAAACCTTTGGCCCAACACTAAGGGGCTCTCTGTAAATATCGTCCTCTAAAGGTGGGTCAGGTATTCAATTATATTCCTTACTTTAGTTGCTATCACTTTGCCTGAACTTACTTGAGCGTCAGAGTGTCTGCATGTACCCCCCCTCTCTCCATCCACTTTTGCTGACCGTTGCTGTTGTAGAAGTGTTATCGACCATGTTCTGATCCACCAGTTTAGATCATTATTATAAGAAGGAAAAGTAAGCAATGGAATTTTTGGCTCAAACCTTACTAGTTAATGTATTTGGAGATTGAGTATAAGATAATTGGCTGCTCCTTTCTTCTTCAACTCTCAATTTGCAAGAAACTTTCCTAATGTTCACCTTTACTTTTGACGATGCTTATGGTTCATCTGTTCACAACTAAAATTGTAATTTTGTAAATATGAAAGAAACAACAACAATAACAAACGTGTTTCTTAAAGACAAACATAAATTTATTGGTAAAAAAAGGAGCCAAGTATTGTAGTTAATACTCTAGATTGACTTGTTTTACGTAAAAGGGAATTGTAGAAATTAATACTAATTTAGAAAAATCTAAATTAACATGTCATTGGAGCAGAAAAATCTTGCACGTCTTGCATGGTGTTGTTGAAGTCTTGGTTATGTTTGGTCCACTTTGCCCTTGTATGATTGATGAAAATGCTCAAGAGGAACGACTTCGCTTTGGACCCATTACCTGAAACAACAACAACAACACTAGAAAGTGCCAAGAGATTAGAAAAAAATAATAGGATTAAAGAGAGTTTTTAGTCTCTCTTTCTTCATTCAAACCATTTCTTAAGTCTTTGTCATACTCCTCCTAAATGTGACTTGCTACAAAACAAAAACAATTAATTAAAATAAACTGAAATCATTTTTTTCCAAATTAAATAGAAACTTATCTGATGGGTTTCCTCCCATTAAGCGCTTATTTAAGGTCCCAATCTTGACCTTTCAATTTTTGTGTTATGGTGACATATATGACATGAAAAACATATCATCCTTCTTCGTCCTTTTGTTTGGTAGGAATTCCATCACTTTCTAAAATTGAAGGCTTTTCTTCCATATTTTCTATAGTTTGATAGTATCGAACAAGACATAAATCTCATTCAACACTTTTTATCTATTTCTCCTCTTTTATCATCCTTGTTGCTAGGTGTGTGATTATCCGTTTGTCGAAGATCTTGTAGTTGGACATCTACGTCTAAACGAATTATTGAAATTGGGGCTTCATCCAAAACTATATAACATTCTTATTGCATTATTGTTCTTTTCCCACATACAATTTTCACATCCACTTATTCTATTCTTGCTTTTATTTCTTTACCAGATGGTGTGCATTTTTCTTCTTCTTTCTCTATTTCAATTCCTCCTTCACCGACTACCTCATATTCTTATTTTAATTCTCTTTCAATTTCCTTATCTCTGGGACTATCTAAATGTTTCCCATCAAACTCCCCACTAAAGCTTAATTTTAATGTTAATTGGCTAGATACTAGACCAAGCTGCATAGCTAAGTTCTCGAAGGATGCTTCCATGTCCCTTTGTAAGGTTTCCTGTTGCCTGTTGATTTTTCGGAGATTGATTTGAGTAATTTTTATGAATTGGGTCAAGGTTTCTTCAACTCCTCCTTCATCGAATACATCACATTCTTGTTTGAATTCTCTTTTAATTTCCCCATCTCTAGGAATATCCAACCTGTTTATATAAAAATCCTCATTAGGTCTCAATTTTAGTTCTAGCTGGCTAGATATTTAACCAAGTTGCATCTCTAACTTCTTGAAGGATGTTTCCCTATTTATTATGCGGTCTCTTGATCCCTGTTGAGTTTCTCGAAATTGACTTGAGTTATCTTATAAACTGAGTCAGGGTTTCTTCAAGTTGAGATGATGAATCCTCTTCCCATCAATGATCAGTGTTAACGTAAGGTTATGGTTCAAAATAATTTCCTGCAATCTTTTGAATTAAAGTTTCTGCTCTACATTCCTTTGTTGAAGCCATGAACTTTGCTAATGTAACAGCTAGTTCCTATTGCATGACTGTTTTTACCTTGCATCTAAACAAAAAGAAAAATACCTTAGTAGCACTGAACTAATAAAATTTAAACAAGAATAGAACTAATAAGAAAAGAAATAGAAAAGAAGAATTAAGAAAGAATAAAAATAAAATATTTACAATTGAAAACAAAAATAAAATTAAAAAAATTAAACGTTGCACAAAAGTGTCGTCGTGTTGTAATCAACAGTCCTCCGCAACAGCACCAAAAACTTGATGACTTCTCGGCAAGTGTACCGATAATATCACGGTAATAAAAAGATCGAACCCAAAAGGAATGTGTTCGAACAGAATAATGATTTGTGCAATATTAAATAAAAATAGTAAAAAAGGGGGATTTTTGCAAGTTTCAGTGCAAAAAGAAATTAAACGAGAAAACTAGATCACGAAAGTGGCCAGGTTGTGTTTTAGAATCCTCTTATCCCCTCTTGTTGATGTATGATACCCAATATGAATTGATCTTATCCTTACAATTTTACGGCGAATTAACAATATTGTTATAGCCAGTCCCCACGAAATAACTCACTAACAACTACTCTGAGCTTTCTATCCATGGTTCGCCAACGTAAGCAATGTTATGCATTATACATACCCTCAATTCCCTATGCCACTACTCGAGGTCTCCTATTCATATTTAATCGGCTTAAATAGAACAGTTTCCCTAGGTCCAATACATAGGCTACGGGTCAAAAATTCCTCTGTATCTAACAACATATTAACAAAGTATCTCAAATAATAAGCATTAAGCATAAGAAATAATTGAATAAAATTATAATTCAAAGGATTCATACAAATTTAAACTACATATAATGCCAACAATATTGAATAAAGTTCATCACCACACAACCTAAACTAACATAATTTAGCTACACATTATTCAAAAAAGAATACCATAATCGATAGATGAAAATAAGATGAGAAGTCCCTTGAAGAAATGACCTCCAGTGGCTTTAAATACTCTAAAAAATATACTTTTGTGCTCCCAAATACGTGCCCTAGTCTCCCACTTTTGTAACCCTTGAAAAAGTGCCAAAATCCCCTTTAAAAACAGTCTGAAATGCGTCAGCGCGCACGACGTTTTTCAACGTGCACATGATATTGTACATGTTGCATTATGTACGCAATACTTTCCATTGTATGCACGATTATTCCAGAATGTAGATAATTGTCTTAACTTTATTTTGCAAAAAAATGGACGTTAAAACGAGTTACGGAACTCTAGATATGATCAATTTACTGGACAAACGTTAAGATGTAAATTGTGCTAAAAATTGTTGTTTCTTCATAATTTATTCTCGATTTCTTGGCTTTGCTTTGTTTCTTCGACTTTTTCATTTTCCTCATCCTTCTTCATATTTAACTCATATTTAACTTGATATTTCATCAAATTCATCGTAAATACTCATAAAAATCATGTAATGACAAACTGTCATCATAACCCTAAATAGAATTATGAAACCTTTGATTTTCCAAAGTATACAATTAAATTCATTTTCAAGTGTTTAACCATGTATGTGTTTGCAACAAGAGCAAAAAAAAGTTTACCTTCCAACAATAAACTACTTTTGCAAGACCTTGACTGCTAGTGACACAAGCACTATAAATATTTGATTTATTGATGGTATGTGTTGTGATCTGCTTGTTGTGAAAAATACTGTTTCTATTGTATTGCATAAAAATTGGTGGTCTTGTGGCTTTGTGCTATTATTAGGTTGATGGAAATGATTCTAAGTAGGGCATTTGTAATATTGTAAGACCTTAGTTTATTTGTTAAAAAACGTTAAATTAGGCTATTTGTCTTATTTTAAGGTAACTTATAATATTAAAAAAAATTAAATGTAGGTAACATTTATATATTAACTTTTTTTATAATAAAAGTAAAAATCAGTTAATTGAACAAACCAATCTATTTTAACCAATGAGTCGAACCTGATAAAACCGAGTTAAATTCTAGTTGAATTTAGACCTAAAAACTACATCCATGTATTTTGATGGTTTGATAGATTGGGTATGAGTCGACCCAAATTGACCGAGTGTCCAACCCTACCTTTTTTCATAGTAATGCGGAAGCTACTACCGTTGGCACCAACAACTAGGGTTGTCAATGAACTGAACCAACTCGAAAATAGTTTGGAATTTGATTCGACAATTAAATCGTTGAACTAGGTTCATAAACCAAATGAGTTGAGTATGAGCTAAAAATTAAGTTCGTTAACTAAATAAGTTGAACTTGAACTATACATAGTTCGACTCGTTAGGTTCATGAGTCAACTCGATTACATATGAGAAGAATTATATTGTCTTTAAGATTAGGTTTAAATATTTACTCCAAATTTTAGACAAATTTAATCTTCAATTTAGTAGTTTTTGAATTAGACTCTCAAATGTATCTCTTGAAAGTTGTGATGATTTTGGATTAGTAGATTTCGAAGATAAAGTTAAATTTCAATATGATAACTTTTATTTTATTTTAAAAAATTATATTTATTTAAAATATCAAATATACTAAAAAATATATATATTTAAAAAAATAGTTTTTAAGTCCGTGAATCATGTGAGCTGAACCTAACGAGTTGAACCGAACTGTTCGTGAACTTATAACGAGTCGAGTTTGAGCTTAAAACAAAGTTCGTGTCGAGCTCGAGCTCGAACTCGAACATGAACAATTCTTAACGAGTCGTGCCGAGCTGAGGTGAGTTCGACTCGACTCGACTCATTTCCAGCCCTACCAACAACCAATATCACCACTAATATTGGAACTCTAATTATTAACATTAAATTTTGTGTAACTCAATAATATTTTGTGTGTCACACTAGCCTTGGACACCTATCTTATTCATTACAAGTTTCTATCATTTTCATCTCATCTATGCATATTATATTATATAAATACACGAACATCTAAAATCTCTATAAAAATATTTAAAATAGTAGTCATATATTAAATCTAATTGATTGTGATTGACTCAGATAAGAATCATAGATGTGTCAAAAGATGTAGAAAGACATCAAATAAAGAGAGCATTAATGGCACAAAGATATAACTTAAGTGGTTGAAAGAACCCTGTTGTTTTGTATTACTAGTAACAATAAATGTTTGATTATTGTAATGTAATGGATGAAATTGTAGATAAACCTTTTCTTCGTTGTACAATATTTTTGGCATGGAATGTTTGATTACAAAGATATAAAAATACCATAGAGATAAAAAAAATATAGCATACGGTGAATTCCCTACAAAGTTTGTGTGGAAGGTTAAAGAGCATGAATGGGCTCCACGTAAATAAGGTTTGCAATTGAAAAACTTAATTTTTTTACACCTGGATTTGGTCGGTTATTTCATTTAAGGATTTTGTTGAATTATGATAAGGTTTTTACATCTTATGTTGAAATAAGAATAATTGATAATGGTGTATCTGATGTTTTAAAAGAGCTTTGCTATAAAATGCGATTAGTAGATGATTATACGCAATACATAGATATAATTGCAGAGCTAAGCCAATGGGATGCATAAAATTTTGGTTGTGAATTGATGTTGTCAAGAATAAACCAAAATGTAAAAAAAAATATTGAGTTTGTTGAACAAACACAAAAAACCCTATTAGGTTTTACAAAAAATAGAGAAAAAGGAATAAGAAGAATTGGTTAAAATTGTTTTATTATTCACTTACTCAACAAGGGATTAAAGATTACAAGTCAATACCAACAATTAACCTCTCTCAACAGCCTGAGAGAACTAGTCTATTTATATACTACTAAGCTAACTTAGGATACAAGTTAACTTAACAATTATGTTTAGAAGTAAGGCCCAATTCGACATACTAACTTAAATTACAAATTAATATATTTCTAAATTATGCTCGAACAGACTTCGACTACAGCATACACAACTCTTGTCGAACCATGAAGCTACCCTTGTCGACACTAGAGTTCTATCCAAATACCACAAATCTCCACCTTAGAACAAACTCTATAACAAGGGAACAAACTAACTTTCATCGTGTATCTTTATCAACTGTATATAGTGGAAAAACTTGCTACTTGGCAATATCTTGGTGATCGTATCAGCAACATTATCATCAGTGAAAATCTTCAGCACTTAGACTTATCCATGCTCGATTATGTCTCTAATGAAGTACAACCTTACATCGGTGTAATTGGTCCACTCATGATATGCTAAATTCTTTGACAGGTGTATTACACTTTGACTATCACATTTAACAATGATAACTCGACCTTGAAGTTTCAGCTCCTTAGCACAACCTTCAAGCCACAGTGCTTCTTTCACAACTTTAGTGAGGGAAATATATTATGCTTCGGTGGTTGATAAAGCAACAACCTTCTGAAGTGTCATTTTCCAACTAATTCTTATGCCAAACTTAGTGAACACGTATCCAGGAATAGATTTTCTATAATCCATACAACCTGTATAATCTAAGTCGACAAATCCTTCGATTTCAACTTCTCAATCATCACCACAAGCTCCACCATAAACCAGGACTCTACTTAAACATTCATTGATGTATATAAGAATCCACTTTAATGCTTGCCAATGTGCCTTTCCAGGATTGGCCATATACCTGCTTACAAGGCTCATTTTGTACGCTTTGTCTGACCTCTTACAGACCATAACATACATCAAAGAACCTATTATACTAGTATATGGAATGCTATTCATATAGGTTCTTTCGACTTCAATACTAGTACTTTGATTTAAACTCATCTTGTTCTGAGGATTAGTCAGTGTTAAAAAAGGCTTTGAATTCGACATACCAAACTTGTCGAGAATCTTCTTCGGATATGCCTTTTGAGATAAGCACAATCTCAACTGCTTTCTATCTTTCCGAATATCAATCCTAAGAATTTTGGAGGCAGCTCCCAAATCCTTCATGTCAAACTCCTTATCGAGTTCAGCCTTCAACTTCATAACATTTTCAATATTGTTGCTTTCTATGAGACTGTCATCCATATAAAACAAAAAAATAATAAGTGAATTTCTAGGTCGAAATCTGAAGTAAACATAAGGGTCGAACTGGCTCCTAGTGAAACCAATGTGTGCCATGAAATTGTCGAATCTCCTATTCCATTGCCGAGAAGATTATTTTAGGCTATATAAGACCAATTTAGCTTGCACGCATAATCTCCCTTTCCCTTTTCTACATACCCTTCAGGTTGCCTCATCAGGATTGTTTCATCTAGATCACCATACAAAAAGGTTATTCTTCACATCCATATATTCAAGTTCTAGGTCGAACTTTGTCACCATGGCTAACAACACTCTAATGGATATATGCTTTACAATAGATGAGAACACATCATTGAAGTTGACACCTTCTTATGAGTGAACCGCCTAACAACCAACCTTGCCTTAAAACGCTTCGACATCACTCATTTGATTTTGTCCTTAGCCTTGGAGATCTACTTACAACTAACTAACAAGGCCCCTGCGTGTTTCTCGACCAGCTCCCAATTATTATTATCAAGAAGAGATTTCATCTCATCATCAATGGCTTTCAGTCATTCAGTCTTGTCTCGACTCCTTATAATTTCATTATAGTCTCTAAGTTCTTCGTCCAGAACCTTGCTTGCAGAGATTAAGGCAAAAGCTATAAGATCTGCATAACCAAGTCTTTGAGGTGTCTTTTGCTAGTATGTAGTCACTATCAGACTCCTCATCTTCGACAATAGCTTCTACTTCTTCTTCGACTTCATTTTGGGTCATGCAATTTAGCATCACTGTGCTCTACCTCAACAGGAATATTTACCTGTTCCAGCTCTTCTTCAGAGATCTTCAAACTTAGACTAATGTCATCTATTTTATTGAAAGCCATCTTAGCTTCATTGAAAACTACATCTCAACTTGTGATACACCTTTTTGACTTGGCTATAGACACCATAGTTTATAAGCTTTGACTCCTTCAGGGTATCCAAGGAACATACATCTCAGAGCTCTAGGTTTGGCCTTGCCTTGCCTAATATGAGCATAGGCTAAACAACTAACTAGTCTAAGTCTTTCGAGACTAGGTGGATATTCCGACAAAACTTCTTCAAGTGTCTTTATTCCCAAGGCTGTCGAGGGACACCTATTTATCAAGTATGTTGCAGTCGCAACAACTTCTGCCTAAAACACCTTATTCGATCCTGCACTTACCAACATGCACCTTACCCTTTTCAGAATGGTTCGATTAAACCTTTCAGCCAAGCCATTTTATTAGGGATTCCTTGCAGTAGTTTTGTGCCTTGCAATACCATACGCAACACAACAGTTGTCGAAAGCAAATTCAAGACCATTGTCGGTCCTCAACCTCTTGACCTTCTTGCCAGTTTAGTTTTCAACCAGAATCTTCCAACTCTTAAACTTTTCAAAAGTTTCATCCTTAGTCTTTTGGATGAATACCCATAAGTTTTTGGAGTAATCATCAACTATGGATAGAAAATACTTTGCACCTGGGTATGAAGGATTCCTTTCAGGTCCCTAAAGATCAACATGAATGTAATCAAGGGATCCACATGTTCTTTGTTTACCTTTGTTAAACTTCATTCTACAAGATTTACCATATACATAAGGTTCACAAAACTTCATTTTTCAACCATATCACCACCAATCAAATTTTGTTTTGACAATTTGATCAGGCCTCTTTCACTGACATGGCTAAATCTCTTATGCCATAGTTAAGTCTTCGACACGGGTTTTGTGGATGCCACACCTGCTGAACCACTTACAACCTCAACCTCAAGGGTAAACAAGCCTTGTTTCTTCACGCCTCTCAAGGCTTTCTTCGATCCCTTCATTACCATCAAGATGTTTTGCTCTCCTTTGAAAACATATCCTTTCTTGTTGAATTCACCAAGAGAAATTAAATTCCTCTTAAGATCAAGTACATACCTAACACCACTCAATAACCTTATTAACTTATCATGAAGCCTGAATCTCACAGATCTAATACCTGCAATTTTGCAAGCTTTGTTATTTCCCAACATCACTGATCCACCATCTTGATCACACAATTCCTCAAACACGTGTTTGTTTGAAGTCATGTGCCAAGTACACACTGAATCTATAATCCACTCATTGCTAGAGTCACTGCTTGAAACCACCAGGACATCGAATGATTCATAACCATCTTGCACAACGGTTGCATTACTATTATCCTTTCTACCATGATTGTCTAGTCGACAAGGGCATACTTTTCTTGTATGACCCTACTTCTCACCATGGTAACACTTAATAGTAGGAGCATTACCACCATATTAATTTTGTAGAACTTTACTGTCTTTCTTCAAGAATTTACCCTTAATGGACAAACCTTCACCAACAGAAGATGGCTTGTGTTTATTTCGTTCATTTAAATCCTTAGAGTACAAGGAAGATTAAACATCTTCAAAGGTCAGTGACTCTCTTTTATACAATAGAGTTTCTTTGAAGTGAGCATGATATTAAGGTAAAGAACACAACAATATCAATGCTTGATCTTCATCATCAATATTGACCTCGATATTCTCAAGATCAAGAATCAACTTGTTGAACATATCCAAATGCTCAACCAAGGCGTTGTCTTCACTCATCTTGAACGAATACAAAAATTGCTTCAGATAGAGACGTTCAAAAAACAATTTTGTCATATAAAATCCTTCAAGTTTTATCCACACACCAACTGCAGTTTTCTCCTTTGAAACATGCCGGAGAACTTTATCACCAAGGCTCAACATAATGGCATTGTGAGCTTTTTCAACCATTATTGTCTTCTCCTTCTCCGATAGGGCAACATCCATCTTCTATGATCCTTTCAATGCTTCTAAAAAATATTGTTGAACAAGAAGGGCTTACATCTTCAAGCGCCACAAACTGAAATTATTCACACCGATGAATTTCTCGGTCTCATGCTTTATTGACGACATCTTCTCCTCCACGCTCACCGCACAAGTTTGTTGTGAATTGATGTCGTCAAGAACAAACCAAAATATGAGAAAAATATTGAGTTTCTTGAACAAACACAAGAAACCCTATTAGGTTTTACAAAATATAGAGAAAAAGGAAGAAGAATAATAAGAATTGGTTAAAATTGTTTTACTATTCACTTACTCAATAAGGGTTCAATGATTACAAGTGAATACCAACAATTAGCCTTTCTCGACAACCTATTTATTTATAAACTACTAATCTAACTTAGGATACAAGTTAATATATTTCGACATCACGCTCGAACAGACTTCGACTACAACATACACAATCCTGTCAAACCATGAAGCTGCCCTTGTCGACACTAGAGTTTGATCCAAATACCACAACTTTATATGTTGATTATTTGTAATGTTGTTGGTGTGATTCTAATTATATTAGCCAAGTTTTGTTTAGTATAACACTTGGGATTATTTGAGTAACAATACATTACACAAACAAATAAGATTTTAGTGTTTTTAAGGGACGTTGTAGGGGAAGTGTGATGAGAAGATCTCACTTTTTCGTTTTTAAGATGATTTTTCATCTCCGAATTTATTGTGAAAACCTCATTAAATTGATTGGATTTTTTTTTCTCAAGTCAACCTTTTGTTTTTTATATTTAGGCGAAGGCGAAAATGATCACAAACGAAAATAACCACGGTTGGGATGACTTGATCCTTAGTTGCCACTCTCATTTTCTTAGTGACCATGGTTAATAAATTGACAAGGTTAGTTTTTTGGTTAGAAGCCCACACTCCGCCTCTCATGTTTTTGTCCTTTTCTAATATCACATTCCAATTACAATATTTTGACTCTACAGAAACACCAAATTTTTTAGGGATAAAAACGTTTTCTCATAGAGTATAATCGGCAATAAATTTTATATTTCGTTGCAGTAGCGTATACATATTTTACAAATATTATGCAATTATTAAAAATTGTTCTTTTAGATGACAAAGAGAGCAATATTTTTTATCCCAATTATTCTTTGAGATATTTACAACAAAGTCATTTTTTCTGTAAACAAATTAGGTGTGTTAGAAGATAATAAATAAATCGAGAGAAAAAGTAGGTAAAGTAAAACAACTTAAGTAAGTAACTATCATTTTCCATTTTATCACCTTCATAATCTACAAGCTCTTTAACATTCATAACCAAAATTGTTTTAGAAACTGTACACCATCTTATTTGACTTCTTTGAGCTTGTCAAAATTATACCCGATGATTGATATATGCTTACTCATCCAATAAAAAGAGAATCAATGTTTCCAATCCTATTCATAGATAACATCAGGGTAACCAATGCTGCCTCAAACTCTTAATAATATGTTTTTATAGTTCAAAGTGAAGGGGGTAAGAAACCTCTTCTAGTAAGGGCATTCAATGATACCTAATTGCCTTTGTCAACACCAATTATTCCATAAAAAGAGAATAAGATATCCACAATATAAGCGATTCCTACGACTCTAGGAATAATCGCAAACTCTCTCAAGAAAGCCCAACTATTTGAGTGTAGTTGAGAAGGGGCTACGTTGATCGCCTTCAAAACCTTAACCTCAAATACAATGAACAAAATGCTTACTCTAAAATCGGCTATGACACTTGCGTAGAAGTATAAGAACTATAAAATCGGCTATGACACTTGAATAGGCATGGCAAGGAAACCCATACCCGCCCTGAAATTAACGGAGGAAACCCGGTTTAAATTGATGTGGGTGCGGGTAAAACCCGATTTTCTATTACGGGTGCGAGGGCGGGGCAGGGATGCTACTACCCGCCCCGCAACCGGCCCCACCCTAGTCTGCTTTAATTTACTTTTATGCTTCATTTTAATTATTTTATTATATATTTACTAGAGTTATTTTAATTTTTAGAAATAGTATTACTAGAAAAATATGTTTATTAGTTATTTTACTCTTTAGAACCATGTTAATTATTAAAATAATTAATTATTTAATTAAATTATTAATTTTTGTTGTTATGAAAAAATATTTATTTTTAAAAAAATTGTTTTGCGAGTAGGGGCGGGGAACCCGTTCCCCGTTGGGGGCGGGTATGGGTGGTAGTTTTTTTACACCCGACTGGGTGCAGGTGCATGGGCGGGTCTGTTTCAGGGAGGCGGGTGCGGGTGCGGGTGCGGGGTTGCTTAAACCTGCCCCCGACCCGCCCTGTTGCCATGCCTACACTTGAATTTCACAAATTATGGGCATAAAAGAAAATTATATCCTCGTCAACACCTTGTGAAAGGAAATCATGCTCACGTTCAAACTCACCATTAGAGGTTTCGCCAACCCTTGGTAATAAGACATTAAAATAACATCGTTATCTTTGTTGTTGTCACCATTAGAGTTACAAGAACTATTGTTGTATCACCTAAACATTTTTGTTTCGACAAACTGCCAATCTACATTCCCATCTCCATCGCCTAGAAATCTCATTACAACGTCGTAATAACTCCCATTTTTCCTCATGGGTATCTAGCTCGACTACATTACCATTATCATCACCATCCCTAATGAACACCGTTATAGAATAATATTGTAAATCTTGTTGTGAATTACCATAAAATTCAATATCAATTTGTGAGGCAAAGAACAATAGCAACCAAAATAAGTGGTCTACAACAATAATAATTCGTACACACGATATCCATAATTTTCTCAAGAACCAAGAGTATCTGCCAGGGGCATCGACCCGGGATAAGAAGACCTTGAGGAGGTTGGCTGGGAATTTCTATCTAAACCAAGATGGTGTACTCTATCGGAGGAATTTTGACTTGGTACTGCTGAGATGCGTGGACGAGAAAGAAGCAAGTCTGCTTATGGAAGATGTCTACGAAGGTGCTTTTGGCACGCACGCCGGTGGACATGCCATGTCTCGAAAGCTGTTACGAGCAGGGTATTATTGGTTGACTATGGAGTCTGATTGCTTCAAGTATGCAAAGAAGTGTCATAAATGCCAGATTTATGCTGATACGATTCATGTGTCGCCTAGTCCTCTGAACGTCATGGCGTCGCCTTGGCCCTTTTCCATGTGGGGCATTGACATTATTGGTAAGATTGAGCCGACTGCATCCAATGGACATCGCTTCATCTTAGTGGGAATTGATTATGTCACTAAGTGGGTCGAAGCAGCTTCCTATGCGAACGTCACCAAACAAGTTGTAGCACGGTTTATCAAGAAGGACATTATCTATTGTTACGGAGTGCCTGAAAGAATCATTGTTGACAATGATTCGAACTTGAATAACAAGATAATGAAGGAACTGTTCCAGGGTTTCAAGATTAAGCATCACACCTCTTCTCCCTATCGTCCGAAGATGAACGACGTCGTTGAGGCGGCCAACAAGAACATAAAAAAGATAGTGCAGAAGATGGTTGTAACCTATAAGGATTGTCATGAGACGTTGCCATTTGCTTTGCATGGATATCGTACTATGGTGCATACTTCAACTGGGGCAACTCCTTTCTTGCTGGTATATGGTATAGAAGTTGTCATACCATTAGAAGTCGAGATTCCATCTTTCAGAGTTCTGGTCGACGTCAAGCTTAATGAGGCAGAATGGGTGAGAAACAGATTAAACCAGCTCAACCTGATAGATGAGAAGAGGTTAGTGTCCATTGTGTATGGTTGTTTATATCAGAGCAGGATGAAGAAAGCTTTCGATAAGAAGGTGCGTCCTTGGAGCTTTCAAGAAGGCGAGTTAGTGTTGAAGAAGATTCTCCCACCACAAACAGATCACAAGGGCAAATGGACTCCCAACTACGAAGGTCCATATGTCGTGCAAAAGGTCTTCTCCGGAGGAGCCTTGCTGTTATCAACCATGGATGGTGAAGATTTCACATCCCCTGTGAACGTTGACGCAGTTAAGAAGTACTTTACTTAAAGAGACCCGTTGGAAAGAAAAAGAATATCCAGGCAAAAATGGGGAATCCTGGCGAACCAGAAAAAGATTGGGTTCAGGCAAAAGTTAGGGATAAAAAGAAAAGATGTCAACCCACAAAGTTGAAAACCTGGAAAGGCGACTTTGGCAAAAATGGGTATCCCGGTGAATTGAAAACCCGAAAGAACGATTCAGGCAAAAGTTAGGGATTTTGAAAAGCAAATGATTGCGGTCTGCGTATTGATCTTCAGAGTATAGTGGATTAAGGGAGGACCTGAGGATCGTTCATCCGAATTAATTTCTTCAAAAGACGAAGCATAAGAGAAGCATCGAAGTCATGTGAGTTATAGATGGATCAATACATGGTGTTTGTCTGTGCCACATTGCCAACATTTTGTATATTTCTGTGCATTTCTGTAATTTCTGCGCAACTTCCTCTTTTCAGGGGTTGCATCTGTTGTAAAATCTGCCTATTTATAGGCCATTTGTCAATAAAGCATATACTATTCAGTAAATTGTTGTTCTTGCTTTGGCTTTATTGTTTTGTTTGCGAAAAAACGCCCGATGTTTTGATAAAACTTTGCATATATAAACTTGCAGGTTTTGCCAAATAATTATTAAAACTTTGATTTATTTGAACAATGTCACGGATGATGACTGAGATAGTTTCCATTGTGCATGCTATCTTGTTGTTTGTTCATGTGCAGGGTCGTTACCCTTGAGGCAGGTTTTCCAGAGGTGTATCCCCGGTAGGATCACCATTCTCACAGAAAGAAGGTGTGTAGTTGAGAGTCATTCATCCCCGGCAGGCGGAATTTGCGCATCTAGGCTCAGCGTTCCTAATGCATTTTGTCCCTAGCAAGAGCCTGTTTCCACAGGAAAGGATGTGCAATTTAAGTGTGCGGTTAAGTGTATACACTTATTCCCAGCAGTTTGTCTGTATGCACTTATTCTTCAGCAGTTCAGGTTTGATTTGTTTGGTAGAATAAAGTCATCCTCAGAGGGTCGAGATTGATATCCCCCGGGCAGGTCAAGTGTGTGTGCTTATCCCCAACAGATTATAGGTATGTACTTACTCCCTAGGGAGTCAAGACTGAATTTCTTTCCACCAGGCAGGTGTGGAACTATTTCTAAGCAGCGGAGCAAAGTCAGAACTTTGTTTCCCTACAGAGTCCATATATGTTTGACTTTGTATCCCCTCAGAGTTTGAGTGCTGACTCAATCCCCAAGCAGAGGTTGATGTTGGATCCCTTATTGCTTATTCCCCAGCGAAGTCGGTAGAATATACCTTTCCTCAGCAGAGTAGGTTCTTCCCCGCAGGTTGGAATCGTTTCTGAGAAATTCTATTGGTGCATCCCTAGCAGTTGGGATGTACTTTGATGTTGATCTCCCACTGAGTAATCCCCATCAGGGTGGATTTGGATCTTCAGTGGAGTGGATTTATCTCTAGATATTTTCTGTATACCCTAGAGGATTTCAGAGTTCTAGAAGGCCATTCAGGGTTGTTTTCCCCGTTAGAGCGCAGGCTAATCTCAATGTTTATTTGTGGTTCCCCTGCAGGGTCGTTGATTTCCCCAGTGGGTTGGTTTTGATTCCAACGGTTAGTTGTCTGTCTCCAACCGGGTCATTTGTTCCCCAGGAGAGTGATATTCTGGAAGGCCATCCAGGGCATTTCCCTCAGCAAGGTTGATTTGATTCCTGGCCAAGTGGATTGTGTTCTCGTCAGAACAATGATACCCATGAAAGTTCTTTTTTCTAGAGGCCATCCAGGGCTTGTTTTCCCCAGCTTAAGTCCAATCGTAATTGGCATGTCCCATATTTCCCCGACGGAGTTGGGCCTTGTTTCTTTAGCATTTATTTTGCTGATTTGGTTCTGTTGCATTGTGCATTTGTGCATAGCATCCTCAGAAACGCGTAGCATTTCCATTTCGTATGGAGCATTACACCATATTCAAACATATGCATTTGAAACATAAGCCAGTTGTAACCTCTTTGTTTTCAGGTATATCTTCAGCAACAGTTGATTTTACTTTGCTCGCGCGGTATTCAGACCCTGACAAGTGATGTTATATCCCTTTAGCACGCAGTATCCAGACCCGACATATTATCAGTTAATTCCTGAGTTTGTGTGATCTCCAGACCATGAAAAACTCTTTTGACATATGTGTTTATCTTACCATTTATTCCCCAACAGAGTTGCTTGTTTAAGTTTCTCTTTCCCCAGCGGAGGTTTCTTGTGAATTGTTGTCATATTCACTTATCAACTTCGTGTTGAGCCGGCCTTCGGGTTCGATGTCTGTTTTTATTTAAAAGATGTCTGGCAGTGATGTCAGATGTTCTTCTCAACTTCGTGTTGATCCGACCTTCGGGTTCGATGCTCGCTTTTATTTAGAGAATGCCTGCTGGTTAGCAGATGTTATCAACTTCGTGTTGAGCCGACCCTCGGGTTCGATGCCTGTTTTTATTTAACAGATGCCTGGCGGTGATGTTAGATGTTCTTCTCAACTTTGTGTTGAGTTGGCCTTCAGGTTCGATGCTCGCTTTTATTTAGCAAATGTCTGCTGGTTAGCAGATGCTCTCAACTTCGTGTTGAGCCGACCTTCAGGTTCGATGCTCGCTTTTATTTAGCGAATGCCTACTGGTTAGCAGATGTTATCAACTTCGTGTTGATCCGGCCCTCGGGTTCGATGCCTGTTTCGTTCAAATAGATGCCTGATGGTGATATCAGATGATCTTTCCGACTCAATGTCGTTGACTGCGTATTAGCATATGTTTCTTCTGACTACATTTCGAGGCTTCTTGATTGGTAATCGGTTAGCTTGTTGCCGTTGCAACTATCCGATTTAGTTATTTCCGGTGATTTTTGTTCCAAATGACAAGTTTGCAGTTCTATTTCTGTGGTTGACAAGTTTCCGGATTCTTTGGTATTCAACCATCTTTTACCTTGATTGTTTGAAAGTCGTTCGCTTTTCGCTCATTCAAGTCCAAGTCGTTTGAATAGGGGCAACTGTTGTACCCCAAAATTTGACCAACCTTTTTCTTTACTTGGCTTATGTTTCATTTCATTCTTTAGCATTTGCATTTGCATAACACTGTCCTTTTCAGGGGATGAAGGGAGGTATGTCATTCAAGAGAAGAGTCTCAAGGGTGCAAACTCAAGTATGAATGCTTATTCAAGTCATCAAGGTGCTTACAATTATCAGGAAGTGGTCAGAGCTCTTTGAAAGAGTAGATGGATGTATGTTGCTTACCTCCTATCTTAGGGGTCAACTGAGAATCATCAGGGGTTCACAAGTTTATGGTTATGGAGAAGAGATGTTTGAGAAGCTTATTGAGTGCTTTGGAAGCCATTGTGGAGCTCATCTAAACACTTATTTCACTTGCAAGAGGTTACAGTCAAAGGTTGTGCACCAAGGTCATCTGGTCAGCTCAAGGTCAACTATGGACTTGAGGGAGTTTGAGACTTGGTTTTAAGTCATTAGAGCTATGGGGAGTTATGTTGAGACATCTAGGATGTCATTACAAGTTCAAATAAAGAAGAATCAGGAGTTCAAGAAGTTACTAAATTAGGGTTTCAGAAGGTTTTAGTGTAAAATTTCTTTCTTTAGTGTCCAACTTCAAGGACAATTTACATCATGATACAAGGTCAATCTCATTTTCTTACAAACATGAAACTTTTAGGGCATGTTCTAAGATTTCTTTTTAGTACTAGAACTCATCCATTGGGTTTGTGGAACTCAAGTTATGATGCCATCAAGTTATAGGTCTCAGACGAACTTATTTTTTGGTCAACAAAAGTCAATTCACTTCCAAGGCACTTTTGACCTAGAATCATGTTTCTCCTCAACTTGAAGTGAACATGAAAGTTTTTTCTCATAATCTTAGCTTTCCAAAAAGTCCTAGAAGTCCTTGATATCATTTGTGGAACTCAAGTTATGGACCTTACAAGGCAAGGGTATTTTGGGAATGTTTGATTATAGGTCATTTGTTACATAAGTCATTTTCATGCACTTGTGTACTTCAAATGAACTTTCAACCAACATGAAAGTTGCTCCTAGAGACCTCTTTTGCATCATGAAACTCAAGGATTGGGTGAATTATGTTTGATTATGACATTGGGTGGAAATTTCAAGTGAAAAAGGAACTTTAAAATGTGATTTCAATTGAATACATTATAGGTCATTTACATGTCCTATTTTAATTCATTTCTCTTCAAGATACATTAATAAGTAAAATGCACAAATTGGTTTGGCAGATGATGAGCAAAAACACGTGCATTTTGACATTTCTTCACAAAGAAGTTTCACTTTGAAACTCACTAATTGGATCACATACAAATCCCAAGTTCATTCCAATGTGAAATTCAACTCACCAGCTGCAAAACCAAATGATTTTCATGAGTGTATGCAAAGATATTCACGTGTGCATGAGTGGCTTCCATTTTGGGCATTTTTTCAAATTCATCCAAATAAGGCTTCATGTGCCTTCCAATTGATCAGATATCCAACATATATAAGTTCAAAACGAGCTTTGAGGGCTCAGAAGGGAAAATTGAGCTTGGAGAGAGCAAATTCAGTTTTCAAACTCTCAAGGAAATTTCAAAATCGTATCTCACATTTCTGCGCAAATCAACTCCAATTAAAGAGAAATTCACTTTCCTTGTGAAATTTGGAGTGGATTTGGACGATTGGAAGCAAGCTTGCAAGCATCTGAAGCACCAACGGAATGTCTCCATTCTGTAAGCTTTTTCTCCATAATTCTCTCATTCTAAGCCATGATCTAGGTTCATATTGGTTGCATCTAAAACCCTACCTCGTGTAGGCTATGTTTGATTCATTATTGTTCATGTTTGCTTGAGTTTTCAGATGTGCATCTCAAACTTGTTGGCTTCGATTCTCTTAATTTATGAAGGATATATATGATTGGATCTTGGATTCATGACCTACGTGACTTCAGCTTTCTTTTGATATAAATTTTGTCAAGTTTGGTTGAGATTGGATGACCTGAGCTCCGACCATCTTGTCGGAGAAGACAAACGGAGCTAGGGCTCTAGCGTCTAGTTCATAAACCCTCAGATCTGACGTGTATTATGTTGGACTTGTTGACCATGCACGTGTGCTGTTTCCATTGGCTTGACTTGGATATTTGGAGCGTTGACTCCACGCTGGATTAATGAAACATTGTGTTTCATTAATCTGGCTGAGGTTGGTTAGGATCTGGGTCCAGAATGCTATTGGCACCCCTCTTTTATTGAGCCCAAACGCGTTTGAACTGCATCCTTTGCATTCTGGGATTACTCATACACCTCCCTTGCTTTTTATGTTTTATTTCTTTTTATTTTATTTTCTGTTTTACTTTTTAATTATTAAAAATACTTCCAAATATCAGAAAATTCAACAAAAAATATTTTCAAACACTTTGAAGTCTTAGTTAATTTTTCATAATTTTTAATTTTTATTTTGTTTTATTTTTCAATTTAATTTGAGTTTTATGATTGGAAGTGTTTTTAATAGGGTTTTCATTTGTTCTTGCTTGATTTTTGGACCATTTGCAATCACCTATGAGTAAGGTTTCCTCTCCATTTTGATGATGGATTGAGGTGCCTTTGAGGCTGATTTTGGTCAAGGTTTGACCTATTTTTGTTTGGCTTTGGTTTGCTTTTGTTTGACCCTCGATAAGTATCCTTCAAGGTGGAGCACTCTAGTTGATCAATTCATTTGGTGATGCCTTGATTGGAATTTGATTTGGTTGTTTTGGCCTCTGGTTGCCAACTCGTTTAGGTGCTTTGTGCATTTTATTTGGCATTTATTGAACCATTCTCCTATTTTTGGTGAACCTTACAAGTCAAGTCACCCTAATTGAGGTTCATATAAACTAGTTGACCTAGTTCTTTTGGGAGATGACCTTTGTGGATCCCATATGCATCCTATGCCTCTTGAATCACATTCTTGACATGTTTAGGATCTTGGTTTCAATTTTATAGGTCACACATTTGTTTGGTTTGTGTTGCAAGTTACTTTTATTTAGGGCTTTCCATTTGCTTTTGAATGTTGAAAGTGTTTTGAACTTTGGTTCTTTACCTTGCCCTACTTTGTAACTTGTCTTGACTTTGCTTCTTATTTCATTTGTGAATATTCTTCTTTTGTTCTCACTTTTGTCCCTTGGACTTTGGAACTCATTCAAGGTGATTTGGTACTCTTTGTTTGTACCTTAAGTTTGCCTTGAATGAGATGCCACTTTGAGAACTCGTTTGTGCTTTCTTTTTGTATGATCAATGTGATGCTTTTGGTTGAGATTCTTATTATGTTGTTTGCTTCCCAAGCTTATTCTCCCATCCTCATATTGATCATGCCTTCTTCTCTTTCTTATTTGTTTGCTTTTTGGTTTGGTGATTGATGTTTGAATGGTTGTAGGAGTTGTAACTTCTCCCATTTCATCTCACTTTTGCTTGGACTTGTTTGAGTTCTTTTGCTTGCATTTCTCTTTTGTTTTGCATATCTTTGCTTGATTTCAAGAGGTTGAGATGTGCCTGTGGTGGTTGCTGCCCCACAATTATTTCCTCCCTCTTTTCTTTGTGTTGCATTTCATGTTTGCATCCTTTTCTTCCTTCTCATTTGTGATTGATTTATCTTGTGTTTACTTGGTTTTATTTGCCATGATCCCTTAGGATTCCTAGTCCCTCGAGAGTAGGAGAGATATTAAGTGTTCAATCCAAGCATGATAGCATTAAGATAGTTTTCCCTTTTCAATCTCAATCATAGGAGCACATTGCATGATAACATTAGGGTTGAGTTAGTTTCCCCTTATTGTGTCTTCTCTCTTCTCATCTCAAAACTTCTTCATGGCATCTAATAAAGAATAATGAGTGTTGTACGCTACGAGCCTTAAGCATTTGGGAAATGATGATTGGGGGGTCTGCTCTTAATTGTCTAGAGTGTTTAGCGTATGCCCTTTGGGCGATATGCAACGCATTCGCTCCTAAGTCATAGTCTTTAGTGCAACATGAGTTACAAACACAATTTAATTCACTTCTTCTTCATAAAAGACTCAAAAACAAACATCAAACTTTTTATCCCTCGGGATTAATTAAAAACTATTTTTAAAGAGAGTGTTGTTAACTCTTGGTTCTACCGCAAACAAGTAACGCCTAAGTCTCCAATGGTCGAGCAGCAATACACCTAACTGCTAGAACTAAGGTTTAACCCTACTCGGTTAAAACACTTGAACCAACTTGTGGTCGTGTTAGCCCGAACTATGTTTGCTATGATTTCTTATACTAGATGAGGATACGTAGGCACAAGACGACGATATCTTGGCGAGCAACCTTCTCCCGCCTTTCACCCGTGGTTTTCCGAACTACGTTGACTCTGACTTTTCCATTGCACGAGGGAGTACGTAGGCATAGAGCGGCGATGCTCTATCGAGTCTCTTTTATTTTCTTTTGTCCCTGTGGCCTGTAGCTTAGTTAGATTAACACCCTTTAGATAGATAACAAGTGCGAATTTTGTCGAGTACGATGGACGTGAGGGGTGCTCATACCTTCCCCTTGGTAACCGACTCCCGAACCCGAGATTTGGTTGCGATGACCTTGTCTTTTCCCTTTTCGTAGGTTTTCTCTGATCGTTTCCTTTCCCTCTCTTTGGGATAAATAACAAACAGTGGCGACTCTTCTGTCCTTGTCGGCCCCTCTTCGCAGCAATGTGACAAGGTGTATTACACTTTGACTATCACATTTAATAGTGATAACTCGACCTTGAAGTTTCAGCTCCTTAGAACAACCTTCAAGTCACAATACTTCTTTCACAACTTTAGTGAGGGAAATATATTATGCTTCAGTGGTTGATAAGACAACAACCTTCTGAAGTGTTGCTTTCCAACTAATTCTTATGCCAAACTTAGTGAACACATATCCAGAAATAGATTTTCTGTAATCCATACAAGCTGTATAATCTAAGTCGACAAATCCTTCGATTTCGACTTCTCTATCATCACCACAAGCTCCACCATAAACCAGGACTCTACTTAGACACTCATTGATGTACATAAGAATCCATTTTAATGCTTGCCAATGTTCCTTTCCAAGATTGGTCATATACCTGCTTACAAGGCTCATTTGGTACGCTATGTCTGACCTCGTACAGACCATAACATACATCAAAGAGCCTACTATACTAGCATATGGAATGCTATTCATATAGGCTATTTCGAATTCAATACTAGTACTTTGATTCAAACTCATCTTGTTCTGAGGATTAGTCGGTGTTAAAAAAGGCTTTAAATTAGACATACCAAACTTGTCAAGATTCTTCTTCAGATATGCCTTTTGAGATAAGCACAATCTCAACTGCTTTCTAACTTTCCGAATGTCAATCCTAAGAATTTTGGAGGCAATTCCCAAATCCTTCATGTCAAACTCCTTATCGAGTTCAGCCTTCAACTTCATAACATCTTCAATATTGTTGCTTGCTATGAGAATGTCATCCACATAAAACAAAAAAAATAATAAGTGAATTTCTATGTCGAAATCTGAAGTAAACACAATGGTCGAATTGGCTCTTAGTGAAACCAATGTGTGCCATGAACTTGTCGAATCTCCTATTCCATTGCCGAGAAGATTATTTCAGGCTATATAAGACCAATTTAGCTTGCACACATAATCTCCCTTTACCTTTTCTACATACCCTTCAGGTTGCCTCATTAGGATTGTTTCATCTAGATCACCATACAAAAAGGTTGTCTTCACATCCATATGTTCAAGTTCTAGGTAGAACTTTGCCACCATGGCTAACAACACTCTAATTGATATATGTTTTACAATAGATGAGAACACATCATTGAAGTTGACACCTTCTTATGAGTGAACCCCCTAATAACCAACCTTGCCTTAAAACGCTTTGACATCACTCATTCGATTCCTTCCTTAACCTTGAAGATCTACTTACTACTAACTAACACGGCCCCTCCATGTTTGTCGACCAGATCCCAATTATTATTATCATGAAAATATTTTATCTCATCATCAATGGCTTTCAGCCATTCAGTCTTGTCTCGATTCCTCATAATTTCACTATAGTCTCTAGGTTCTTCGTCCAGAACCTCACTTGCAGAGATTAAGGAAAAAGCTATAAGATATACATAACCTAGTATTTGAGGTGTCTTTTTCTAGTATGTAGTCACTATCAGACTACTCATCTTCGACAATAGCTTATACTTCTTCTTCGACTTCATTTTAGGTCATGCAATTCAGCATCACTGTGCTCCACCTCAACAGGAATATTTACATGTTTCAGCTCTTCTTCAGAGATCTTTAAACTTAGACCAATGTCATCTATTTTCTTAAAAGTCATCTTAGCTTCATTGAAAACTACATCTCAACTTGTGATACACCTTTTTGACATAGCTATAAACACCATAACTTATAAGCTTTGACTCCTTCAGGGTATCCAAGGAACATACATCTCAGAGCTCTAGGTTTGGCCTTGCCTTGCCTAATATGAGCATAGGCTCAACAACTAACTAGTATAAGTCTGTTGAGAATAGGTGGATATTTCGACCAAACTTCTTCAAGTGTCTTCATTCCCAAGGCTGTCGAGGGACACCTATTTATCAAGTATGTTGCAGTCGCAACAACTTCTGCCTAAAACACCTTATTCGATCCTGCACTTACCAACACGCACCTCACCCTTTTCAGAATGGTTCGATTAAACCTTTCAGCCAAGCCATTTTATTAGGGATTCCTTGTAGTAGTTTTTTGCCTTGCAATACCATACGGAACATAATAGTTGTCGAAAGCCTCATTACAAAATTCAAGACCATTGTCGGTCCTCAACCTCTTGACCTTCTTGCCAGTTTAGTTTTCAACCAGAATCTTCCAACTTTTCAAAAGTTTCATCCTTAGTCTTTTGGATGAATACCCATAAGTTTTTGGAGTAATCATCAACTATGGATATAAATTACTTTGCACTTGGGTGTGAAGGATTCCTTGCAGGTCCCTAAAGATCAACATGAATGTAATTAAGGGATCCATATGTTCTTTGTTTACCTTTGTTAAAATTCATTCTACAAGATTTACCAAATACACAAGGTTCATAAAACTTAATTTTTCAACCATATCACCACCCATCAGATTTTGTTTTGACAATTTAATCAGGCCTCTTTCACTGACATGGCCAAATCTCTTGTGCCATAGCTCAGTCTTCGACACAGGTTTCGTGGATGCCACGTTTGCTGAACCAGTTACAACCTCAACGGTAAACAAGCCTTGTTTCTTCACGCCTCTCAAGGCTTCCTTCGATCCCTTCATTACCCTTAGGATGTTTAGCTATCCTTTGAAAACATATATTTTCTTGTTGAATTCACCAAGAGAAATTAAATTCCTCTTAAGATCAAGTACATACCTAACACCGGTCAATAACCTTATTGACTTATCATGAAGCCTGAATCTCACAGATGCAATACCTGTAATTTTGCAAGGCACTGATCCACCGTCTTGATCACACAATTCCTTAAACACGTGTTTGTTTGAAGTCATGTGCCAAGTACACTCTAATCCATAATCCACTCATTGCTAGAGTCACTGCTTGAAACCACTAGGAGATCAGATGATTCATAACCATCTTGCACAATGGCTGCATTACCATTATCCTTTCTACCATGATTGTCTAGTTGATAAGGCAATACTTTTCTTGTATGACCATACTTCTCACAATGATAACACTTAATAGTATGAGCATTACCACCATACGAATTTTGTAGAGCTTTACCATTCTTCTTCTCAAACTTACCGTCTTTCTTCCAGAATTTACCCTTAACGGACAAACCTTCACCAACAGAAGATGGCTTGTGTTTATTTTGTTCGTTTAAATCCTTAAAGTACAAGGAAGATTAAACATCTTCAAAGGTCAGTGACTCTCTTCCATACAAGAGAGTTTCTTTGAAGTGAGCATGATACTAATGTAAAGAACACAACAACATCAATGCTTGATCTTCATCATCAATCTTGACCTCGATATTCTCAAGATCAAGAATTAACTTGTTGAACATATCCAAATGCTCAACCAAGGCATTGTCTTCACTCATCTTGAACGAATATAAAACTTGCTTCAGATAGAGAAGTTTAACAAATGATTTCTTCATATAAAAACCTTCAAGTTTCGTCCACACACCAGCTGCAGTTTTCTCCTTTGAAACATGCCAAAGAACTTTATCACCAAGGCTCAACATAATGGCATTGTGAGCTTTTTCAACCATTGTTGTCTTCTCCTTCTCCGATAGGGCAACATCCATCTTCTCTGATCCTCCCAATGCTTCTAAGAAATACTGTTGAATAAAAAGGGCTTACATCTTCAAGCGCCACAAACTGAAATCATTCACACAGATGAATTTCTCGGTCTCATACTTTGTTGACGATATCTTCTCCTCCACGCTCACCACAACAGTTTGTTGTGAATTGATGTCATCAAGAACAAACCAAAATATGAGAAAATATTGAGTTTCTTGAACAAACACAAGAAACCCTATTAGGTTTTACAAAATATAAAGAAAAAGGAAGAATAATAATAAGAATTTGTTAAAATTGTTTTACTACTCACTTACTCAATAAGGGTTCAATGATTACAAGTGAATACCAACAATTAACCTTTCTCAACAACCTGTCTATTTATAAACTACTAATCTAACTTAGGATACAAGCTAACTTAACAATTGGGCTTAGAAGTAAGACCTAATTTGACATACTAACTTAAATTACAAGTTAATATATTTCAATATTATGCTCGAATAGACTTCGACTACAACATACATAATTCTGTCAAACCATGAAGCTGCCCTTGTCGACACTAGAGTTTGATCCAAATACCACAACTTTTTATGTTGATTATTTGTAATGTTGTTGGTGTGATGCTATTTATATTAGCCAAGTTTTGTTTAGTATAACACTTGGGATTATTTGAGTAATAATACATTACACAAACAAATAAGATTTTTGTGTTTTTAAGGGACGTTGTAGAGGAAGTGTGATGAGAAGATCTCACTTTTTCGTTTTTAAGATGATTTTTCATCTCTCAATTTATTGTGAAAACCTCATTAAATTGATTGGATTTTTTTCTCAAGTCAACCTTTTGTCTTTTAGATCTAGGCGAAGGCGAAAATGATCACAAACGAAAATAACCACAGTTGGGATGACTCGATCCTTAGTCGCCACTCTCATTTTCTTAGTGACCATGGTTAATAAATCGACAAGGTTAGTTTTTTGGTTAGAAGCCCTCACTCCGCCTCTCATGTTTTTGGCGTTTTCTAATATCACATTCCAACTACAATATTTTTACTCTACGGAAACACCTAATTTTTTAGGGATAAAAAAGTTGTTCTCATAAAGTATAATAGACAATAAATTTTATATTTCGTTGCAGTAGCGTATATATATTTTACAAATATTATGCAATTATTAAAAATTGTTCTTTTAGATTACAAAGAGAACAATATTTTTTATCCCAATTATTCTTTGAGATATTTACAACAAAGTCATTTTTTCTGTAAACAAATTAGGCGTGTTAGAAGATAATAAATAAATCGAGAGAAAAAGTAGGTAAAGTAAAACAACTTAAGTAAGTAACTATCATTTTCCATTTTATCACCTTAGTAATATACAAGCTCTTTAACATTCATAACCAAAATTGTTTTAGAAACGGTACACCATCTTATTTGACTTTTTCGAGCTTGTCAAAATTATACCCGATGATTGATATAGGCTTGCTTGTCCAATAAAGCGAGAATCAATGTTTCCAATCCTATTCATAGATAATGTCAGGGTAACCAATGTTGCCTCAAACTCTTAATAATATGTTTTTCTAGTTTTTGTAGTTCAAAGTGAAGTGGGTAAGAAACCCTACCAGTAAGGGCATTCAATGATACCTAATTGCCTTTGTCAACACCAGTTATTCCATAAAAAGAGAATAAGATACCCACAGTATAAGTGATTCCTACGACTCTAGGCATAATCCCAAACTCTCTCACGGAAGCCCAATTATTTGAGTGTAATTGAGAAGGGGCTACGTTGATCGCCTTCAAAACCTTAACCTCAAATAAAATGAACAAAATGCTTACTCTAAAACCGGCTATGACACTTGCGTAGAAGTATAAGAACTATAAAATTGGCTATGACACTTGAATAGGCATGACAAGGAAACCCAGACCCGCTCTGAAATTAACAGGGGAAACCCGGTTTAGATTGATGCGGGTGCGGGTAAATCCCGATTTTCTATTACGGGTGCGGGTGTGGGGGAGAGGGCTGCTACTACCCGCCCCGCAACCGGCCTCGCCCCAGTCTACTTTAATTTACTTTTATGCCTCATTTTAATTATTTTATTATATATTTATTATAGTTATTTTAATTTTTAGAAATAGTATTACTAGAAAAATATGTTTATTAGTTATTTTACTCTTTAGAAACATGTTTATTATTAAAATGATTAATTTTTAAATTAAATTATTAATTTTTATTGTTATGAAAAAAATATTTATTTTTAAAAAAATTGGTTTGCGGGTAGGGGCGGGGAACCCGTTCCCCATTGGGGGCGGGTCTGGGTGGTAGTTTTTTTACCCCCGACTGGGTGCGGGTGTAGGGGCGGGTCTGTTTCAAGAAGGCGGGTGCAGGGTTGCTTAAACCTGCCCCCGACCCGCCCTGTTGCCATGCCTACACTTGAATTTCACAAATTATGGGCATACAAGAAAAATTATATCCTCTTCAACACCTTATGAAAGGAAATCATGCTCACGTTCAAACTCACCAATAGAGGTTTCTCCAACCCTTGGTAATAAGACATTAAAATAACATCACTATCTTTGTTGTTGTCACTATTAGAGTTACAAGAACTATTGTTGTATCACCCAAACATTTTTGTTTCGACAAACTGCCAATCTACATTCCCATCTACATCGCCTAGAAATCTCATTACAACGACGTAATAACTCCCATTTTTCCTCATGGGTATCTAGCTCGACTACATTACCATTATCATCACAATCCCTACTGAACACCGTTATAGAATAATATTGTGAATCTTGTTGTGAATTACCACAAAATTCAATATCAATTTGTGAGGCAAAGAACAATAACAACCATAATAAATGGACTACAACAATAATAATCCGTACACAAATAATATAACAGAATAAGATAAGAAAAAACCCGAAGGTTTGTTTACCCAGTTTGATCAAACGATCTACTCTAGAAGAGAGAGCAGCTCTCCAATTCACTATACTCAGAAAGTTGTTACAAGAGATTATAGATGAGTTACAAGAAAATAACCTTCGCCTTTAGGTTTCCAAGAACAACCTTGAAGGCGCCCAAGAACAACCCCATTTTCTACCCAAGTGTTTCCCCACCTCTCCAACTCTTAATATATGAATCACTCAAACCCAAGGTGTAATCCAAGGTTTTCTTTGTACATAGCTGAAACCCTATAGTATGCCTTTAAACCCTTGTTTTCCCTTGTTGGTGTAAACTCTAAGATTGTCACACACCAAACATATAAGAGATACATATTTATAATAACAAATACCCAACAAACAAAGCCCAAAATCACATGGATCTACAGACAGAATCGAAAAAAGCCTAAAAACTCGAAAATATTATTCACCATACGGACGTCACTATTCACCGTACGGACGTCACTATTCATCCTTACGGATATCACTATTCACCGTATGAACATCACTATTCATCCGTACAGATATCACTATTTACCGTATAGGTGACACTATTCACCGACCATTTTCCCCCCGACTTTTCGTCTAACTTTCTAAAACATCTAATTTTGCGGTAAATGCAATCTTAAAATATATGTTTTCTTTCTCTTCATCAACAAAGATTTTAAGGCACACTTACAACAAATAATAAAATGGAAAGCTAAAAGGAGAAGAAGAGTTGATGGGACTGAGTGTGAGAGAAAGGCGAGATCAACGAAATATTACTTTATAGGAAACATGGTTTCATTTCACAAGAGACAACAAATTTGATATTTATACATTTGTAAACATGCATTTCTAGCTAAAAACATCATTAGCATAATAGAACATCAATGAATCCACTTCCGCGCATGCAAATAAAATAAGTGTCCCTAATTAAGTGCTCATTTTTTATACAAACTTATTGATCACACGCTTAAGAATGAAGTTTAAAAGGTCAGTCCCAAGTCTTTTCATTTAAATGTTGAATAGTCTCATTTAAATTAAACTTGTGAAATTTACATTGGCCTTAGTGACATGACGTTTGACGAACTAATAACTCACCTCCCTAAATCAATATGCCCTTACAAGCCTCATGCGTGAGGGACTATGATTTATCAAATATTGTTTAATTCACTTTGTCCTTGTAGACCCCATGTTTTAGAATCTACGATCTATCAAGTACTTCTTAATTCACTTCGCCCTTACATGCCTCATGCTTGATGGATTATGAACTATCAAATATTACTTAAATAATTTTGTCCCTATTGTCCTCATGTTTATCAAATATTATTTAAATCAATTTTCCCTTACAAGGCTCGTGCTTTAGAGACTATGATCTATCAAACTTTTTTTAAATCACTTCTTACTTACATATCTCGTGCTTGAAGAACTACAATCTATCAAATACTGCTTAAATCACGTCGCCTTTACATGCCTCGTGCTTGAGGGATTGTGAACTATAAAAAATTGCTTAAATCATCTTGCCATTACTGTCCTCATGCTTATCAAATATTTTTTAAATCACTCCACCATTACGTACCTCATACTTTAGGATCTGTGATCTATCAAATATTTCTTAAATCAATTTCCCTTTACATGCCTCATGCCCGAGGGACCATGAATTGTCAAGTATTGTATAAATCGCTTCACTCTCATAGACCTCGTGCTTCATGGATTATTTACTAATATGTCTGCAATATTCTAAACTCGCCTTAAGCTATCAGGGTCAAACTTGCTTTATCTATAACACGTTGAACCTTCATAAAGTGCTCAAGCTAGCCTAGCCTCTGCAATATCCGCTACAAAAAAAAAAAAGGACGTAATGAGATGAATTATATATTTTTTTTGTTCATATAATCTAGTGGATAAAATTTATATTTTAAAAATGAATAAATGAGATGTTGCATATTTGAATCATGCTCTTTCATGTTATATATCTCTATACAACCATCAAGTGAATTGATTTAACAAAACTCATATAAACCTACTCTATTAAATTCCGCTTCATTCCATTTTTCTAATTAAAACATATTCTATTAAATTCCGTTTCATTCCATTTTTTCTAATTAACATACTCTATCAAATTCTGCTTCATTTCATTAATCTAAATAGTAAAATATAAATTTATTTCATTCTATTCAATTTCATTCCCAAAACACCTTATTATTTTTCTAGTATCAATTTCATAGACGAGTAAATGGGAGATGGTTTATGAGCCTAATAATTAATTATAAATAATAAATTTACTTATTCTTTTTGGGTTGCATCCTGCTATTTAAACTCAATTCATTCATAGAGGAAGATTCCTATCTTCAGTTTCGGAAATTCGAAATTTCAACGTCGATCCGCTTTTCCCCTAGGACTGTCAGTGCCATTTGCTTCTACCCAAACTGCAGCGCGAGTGTTCCAATCCATCTTCAGATCTGAGACATTTGCGACTCATTCTCCTTTCGTTCATCAAAAACTGCAACCGCGTGAAAAAATCAATGACCGATCAAGAGCCATCAGTATCCACAGAAGTATCCGGAATCGCCGAAGTCAAAGAATGGCTCGCCAAAACCTTCGAAGTCGCCGGCAAACCCGTTCCGGAATTCCAATACACTCCGCGCAGCGTTTCTCACCTGCACCATCTCTCTACACTCTCCAAAGCCAAAGATGAAGCCGCTCGTCTCGTCGCGCGCGATTTTCGACTCAAAGCCTCCGAATATAGATCCCAAGGTAATGTAATCACTTCATTTAGTAGCAGTTAGGGTTAGGTTAGGTTAGGTTCCTTTTATTTTTCTCTCTTTCTAAAATGTATTTCGATTTGATTTTGCATTGTAGCTGCAAGGATTCGGGAAATTCTTGAGAATGTAGGTTTGGCGCAGGAGAGTTTGCCATCTAGTGTGGTCGCGTCTGCGCAGGTTCTTGCGAATGTGTCTAACTTGTTGAATATCAGAGATACTGAACTTAGTAGGTGAGTTTCACTCTCACCGTTTTTGTTTGTTTACTTGATTTCTGTTTTAAATTTTGAATTTCAGAACTGTTTTTTTTTTTAGTTATCTTGTGGCAATGGGTGATATTTCCCTGAGGAAGATTGGTGTGGAGGAAAAAAGGGCTAAAGTGAAGAAAGAGTCGAAGTTTCTTCTCGATTATACTAGAAAGGCTTTATCCAGGCTAAATTATTTGAAAAGGTAGAACTAAATTTTGTAGCTTGATAAATAACTTGGTAGTGAATAATTTGAAGAATTATATATTAGAATCAACAAATTAAAATGTAGAAAACTTTTGTGAAAATACTACGACGAATTAGAAGGTCTACATAAAACTAGAAAGTTTTAATTTGTCTCACAAAAGCTTACAGTAATGTGCTCAAGGGGGAAAAATGTCCGAGCTTTTGGCATACGATGTTCTTTTGTTCCTCACTTGTTTAGTATGACGCAATGCTTGTGCAGAACATACAACCAATTGGACCATGAACTACCTCTGTGTCAAGCTCAAATGGATAATTGGAGCACAAACTTGCAAGTGATGGCTGCAAAAGAAAGGCAGTACATACAACAATCTGCCAACTATAAGGTACACAGTTTTTTTAAATATTTTTTGAGGGGGAAGGGGGTGCTATTGAATTTGGTTCTTTAAGTTGAGATGTGTTTCGAGAGGAACAAGAAAATTAGGTGAGTGTATTTGATGTTAAACGCTAGATAATAAATGCTGTTGGGTTATCTTAGCATTCAAGATAGTTCGTAAAACGGACTGGAACAGAGGCCAACCAGTAGAAAAATAACCTCAGCCAGTGGGGAAGAGGGGAGTTATCCCCTACTCATAAAACTGGTTTTGTTGCATAGAGTTTGAATATTGAAAAACCAGAAGTGACTTGAACAATTAGAGAAGCAATGTAGTTAGAGGGAAGGTAATGTATAAATAGGATAAATTTGGATGGAAGAGGGCATGTGTGAATTTAGAAATTTTGTGTAAAAGGATGTTTGGTCAATCCTTATTAAAAATCCACTGAATGGAGACATAGTTATTAATGATATTCTGAGGAAACAGATTTCCGCTGAATTAGAATACACAGAATTGAAGTGGGCTGCTGCAGAATTGACTGTTGCCAAAGTTATAGTTTTGACCGATAATCTGATAGCCTCCATTTAAAAAATAGACACTAATTATACTATATTACCTTCTATACACTAAAGCCTAGATGTTTCCTGGGTAGGATGTCACAGTAATCAACTAATCATACTGCTACAAGAACCAGATGAAATTACTTTTATTTCATATTATTTTCATAGCCTGTATTTCCTTATTTCCTATTATGTATTTTTCTGTATTTTCCAAGTGGACACGTGTTGCATTCTGCAGTATATTTATAGAAAATGAGGTGGTTAGAATATTCCCATCTGTAACAAACTTGCTTGTTAAATAGAGCCTGGTGGCCAAATGAAAAAGGGTCTAATAATTCAACAATCAAGTCTCTCCCTAAATCCTCTGAAATTCTGTTAAAGCAACTCACCTTAACAGAATTCATTCTAAATCTGAATTGCCTATGTTGAGTTGGGGTTATTCTTGGTTAACAACCCGAATATTCAAATCACATCTCAATCCGTATCAGTCCCAAGCATGATGATACGCAATCAAACCTTGGCTGACCTAGAGAAAAAGGTCGGTGATAGATGTGCTGATCTCATAGTTCGCATGGAAGAAATTTGCACCTTCATCCACAACCAAGCAGCTCGTCACCGACCTAATGGTTCATCCATCAACAACCGTTGTGGCAACCACAACGGCCCGCTTGTTCACGGTCACAATTCATACTCCACTTGCATCTCCAAATTGGAATTTCTACATTTTGAAGACAAACAGTTGAAAGAATGGTTGTACTCAGTTCTTCCGACAAACAGTTGAAAGAATGGTTGTACAAATACACCCAGTTATTCCGACAACCAGTTGTAAGAATGGTTATACAAATACACCCAATTCTTCTACCTGGAAGGCATGCCCAATGAATCCAAGGTCTGTCTCGCCTCAATCCACTTAGACAGCATTGTTCTGCAGTGGCACCGCAATTGCATGCCTGATAAATTTGATGTTTACCCACCATGGTCTAAATGTCTAGCCGACATTGCCCTGCGTTTTGGCCCATTATATGATGACATGTTGACCAACCTTATCCAAGTCAAACATACCAACTCTGTACCAGAGTACACTGATGCTTCTGAATTTGCTTTGACTCTGGTATTGTTACTCCAGTCCCCAAGCACTCATTGAGTATCTTTACGTCTGGCTTAGATTACTAGTACGCAAAATGTTGCATGTTTTATCCCACCTCCATTCCCCAAGCTGCAAACCTAGCTCGTTTACATGAAGCCTCCAAACCTACATCCACTAAATTTGACTTTAAACCTTTACATTACCCAAAAGACCACCTCCTACTACCTTACCGGACCCAAACGCCTTCCCAGAAACCTTTGATAAACCGTCCCCCCAGAACCTTATGCTGCAGAAATGGCTAACTCAGGGTCATAGATCTTTGCATTTTCTGTGATGAACCTTTTGTACGGGTCATCAGCTGTAGCATAAACAGGCCCAGGTTTTGTCATGGAAATGGAAGATGACATTCAGATTGAGGAGCCATCCCTATCCATTCTCGACCCTGGAAAACCAGCGCTGGAAGTATTCTCGCTGCAACCCCACTCTTACCCCTTAATGCTACGTCTGGGACTGTCAACTTTCACTCACACTGTGCGGGTTATAGGAACCCACAACAAACAAATGTTACACATTTTATTGGATGGTGGAAGCACACATGATTTTTTGGATCTTGAGGTCTGCTCCTATATTTGTGACTGCTGGCGGGGGAACCAAATTAGAAGCTCCATTCATTTGCAAAAACTTTTCATGGTCGCTGCAACAATCTACATTTAGTGCTAATGTATTTGTCCTACCACATGTGACTTAATTTGGGTATCCAATGGCTCACCTCTTTGGGTCCCATCTTTGGGATTTTTCCAAGTTCAATACTCATGCCAATAAGTTTATTTTGAGAGGAGCAAAACCTAGGTTGTTAATCTCTGACGCGCCAATCCCCCAAAATGCTATAGCGGATAGCGGGATGACCGCTATTGCGAAGACTAAAAAACAATGTACATAGTAAACATAAATTCCAACAGCATACATAAATACTTTAAAAACAGAAATTGCAACATGTACGCATCGATCCCCCAAAATGCTAATAATAGGATAACCGCTATTGGAAAGACTAAAAAACAATGTACATATTAAACATAAATCCCAACACATACATAAATACATCAAAAGAGAAATTGTAACAACATACATAGTAAGATTCCAACAATAAACATTAACTCCAACATACATATCCCATAAAAATGAGTTTCCATCAAAATCAAATTATAAAAGTATTCCTGCACATCCACCTCCTCATTGATATTAACCTCAGACATATGCGCATTATCAACAACTTGCTTTTTATCTCATATTTTATAACTCTCTTCCAATATTTGTTTAAGATCAACCCGTATTTTTCTGCAAATTTTACTTCTCCTCTTCTTCCCAATTGATGCTTCTTAGTTCGTGTTATTCCATTCTCTGAAGGGTGCTCACAAAGTTAACAAAATCACAAATAATTGTTTTCTTGTTCTGGTCTTTATAAGAGTTCCACTGCCAACCAATATCAAGGTTGTCACTGATAGGTTTAAAATAACTGTCACCAATAGGTTTAAAATAACCTTTGTTGCTGGAGATTGGTGTTACACTTGCAGAGGCAGAGGATGTTGATGCTATGGTTATCAAAAGAGAAACCGGACAAGGCAAACAGAACAAAAGTTGTAGCTGTGAAACATGGTGAAGCAGAACAAGAAATCATAAGAGAAAAGAGAACGGCGAAGAAGCAAAGGAGAATGGCGGAAAACAGGAAGAATGCAGAAGATGCGGTGGAAAAAAGCGAAGGCCGGGGAGAACGATGACCTAGAAAAGGGTGGGAAGGACCAAAATATCCTTTAAAAAAATTAAAACATACGTTTCAAAATATCAGGGTTTATGATTTTGTCCCAAATTGAGAATACCGGCCAACAAACTGCAATGACACTACTACATGCCCCCATTGCGCCTCTACGAAACCACTATTCGTGGCCTCTGACCACTATCATCAATAGCGCTCCGCAGGCCAATAATGTAGCAGTGAGGGGTTGTGCTGCCACACTACACCGCTATAATTTTGCTGCAAAACTTGTTGGACTTAGGCTCTATTTGGCATGGTTATTTTCTGAGCTTATGGCTTATAGCTGAAAAGCCCATATATTTAAAAAAGATCCACTTGACAACATTATTTTCTCACATGCTCATAGCTTACTTTACTAGCTTATAAATTTTTTTATAAGCTAATTCAAGTAGTTTATAGCTTTATACTTATAATTTATAAATTTTTTTCTATTTTACCTTTGTTATAAAAATAAATAAATACTAATCATACATTGTTTTATGTCATTTCATATTTATAAGTTAGCTTAAGTGCTAACTTTATAAAACACTACAAATTTAATTAGATAACTTATCTATGACCCATAAGTTCATCTCGCTAACTTTTCTGATACCCACTATTTCTTACTAAAGAGAGCCTTAAGCTGATTAACAAGTCTTTTGCTCAACTCCTCCATAGAGGAGTTATTCAATGAATTTCATTTTTCAAGTTTATTGAATAATTGATCACAAGTTATTTAATGAATTTGAAAAGTGACTTTTTGTTTATAATAGTGACGGGGAGTGGGTAGTCAAAATGGAAGAGAGTAATATAGGAGAGAGATAAAGAAAGTGGAGTAAAAGATGACCCTCCCCGTATAGCTTATAATCCGGGGAGGGATTTGCTACCTTTGGACTTTGACGCCTTTGGTATTTTTCCTCTCACTCAGGCGCGCGCACACACAGTTATGAAAGTTATCCAACAGTAAAGGTAGCAAATCCATTCCCCTGTAACCCCTATTGGTTAAATTACCAACATGTTAGGTGCATACAAATTTATGTTACTAATTTAAGTAATGCGTGCCTTATTGATCATTGTAATCCTGACAATTTAATATGTCATCTCTAACAAACATAGGAGTACCTATCAACTTTCTACTATAGTTGTATAAAAACAGACTTATTTTAAAATTTTGTAAGTAAAAAACCTAATTAAAATTGATTAATTATTCTTATAATCTAGCAATTTTGTTTTTAATTTCACACAAGAAAAATAATTCAATAAATGTATATCACTAGGGAAATATATGTTGTACAAAGTTTTAATCATTTTTCATTTTGTAATATTATTTTTAAAGTACATCTTTAGTTTATGCAATAATAAAATACTGAAATAATTTTTTTATATAAGATAAAATGTTGAAATATGATTGTATTTATGCTTAGAGATAAAGTTACTTTTATAAAATATACAATTTGTAGTTCCTATATTCATAAACAAATTAATATTTGTAAAATGGAAACATCTGATAGTCTCTGTTGAAAATGGACGTCATGCGGTTTAAATGCAGCACAACAACCGCAGTCAATTAATTAAAACTGTGCGGTACTTGATTACAGACAATTCATCCTTTGTCCGTTGCATAACTTATGAGGATTGAGCCTAACTAATGCAATATAGTAGTAGTTGGTTTTATTTTCTTCTTTTCCACGGCAAAACTAAACTCCATCACTGTCAATCAATCTTGATTTAGTACATGTGAATGTTATGCTAGTTAACTAGAAATGCCAAAACCATTCAATAACTATACCTTCTCTTTTTCTTTCTCTATTTATTCTAAAACAGAAACACATACGTACACATAACTGACATCAATAAAGATAACTACCCATAACTGCTCATCAATAAAAATAACTACCCATAATAATAAGTCTATCAACCTCATTATAGTCTCTTGCAAAAATAATCTGATAATATGCAAATCACTCACCTTTCTTACATGGTCACATGGCTACCGATTCTTTGCTGCTACTGTATATTCTCCTGCTGTATCGCCGAGTTGTGTGAGGGTGCCTATCATTCTCATAGAAACAATTCTGTAGAAATGTAAATCAAATTTGACAATGCTGTATGACTCTTTTCCCACTCACAATTCAGCCAGCTTTGTCTGACACATACTTTTATAGCAATCTAATTATTATTATTATTTTTAGAAAATAACGACATGTTTTTTTAGCGAGGGATTGCTAGAAGTATGGTTGATTTTGAGAGAAACTTCTGAACCTACATTTACTTCTATAGACTAATACTTAAAAATGTTTAGTATAGAAATTTTCAGCCATGTCTCTAATCCACCAAGATCATCAAATGTTGAAAACGAGAAAATGTATTCTCTCGAGTGGTATTATTTGAACTTGACCAAGTGCGATTCTTTACTAACGTGCATATCTAAAACAAAAGCAGACATTGCAGTCAATATTTACATTACTTCTAATTACCAACTTTGCGTGCAAAGAAATATATTTCTACAGTCATTCAACTATTAAGAATTACCTATACAGTGTCGAAATGCAACAAACCAAAATAAATTTGATCACAAATGAGATTTTTCCAAAATCTTGGTAGGTACCCACAGTTGAACAATCTCATGGAAAAATTAACTCTTCTAGTTTTTTGCGGATAACATATTATAATCTGACTAAATCTAATGTACAAATTATCATTGCATTGTGATTTTTAATATTTTAATCTCTTGAATGCTGAATAAAATTTGGTGCAGGCGGTGCTCAACCATACAGGCTATACACCAGAGGTCAGCCACAGTGTTCTGGTTGAAATGGCTGAGCATAGGAAGGAGCTGGAAAAGAAAACTAAGCCCATCCTTGATACTCTTAGGAGCTACCAAGATTTGCCTCCGGTATGTCTTATTTCTCATGCCCTCTGTTTTAGTTCTGGAGTAAAATAGAAGAACTTTGTTGCGTTTATTCTGATATTTTTTGGCGGGTTGGAATCATCCAGGATAAAGCTCTGGCTGCATTAGCAATTGAAGATAAAAAAAGGCAGTTTGCTGCTGCTGAAAAACATCTTGAAGATGTATTGCAAACAGCTCTTTCAAATTCAGGGTGAATATACTAAAGTAATGTCATAGCATATTTTCTGGGGTTGGTTTGAAGTTTATGTTTTTATACCAGGCTAAAAATGTATGTGTACAACAATTATATATTGGAGCTTCGGCTGATGATGAAGGGATTCAAAGACAATTGATAGTCGTTGACCACTCATATATTTTGTATAAACAATTGTGTATAAAAGTTGTTTGTTTTCAAGGCAAAAACACTATTTTTTTTATTCCTTAACAAGTGCTCTAGGGCACATATTAGAAGATCTTTTGCTTATGGTATTTTATTTGGAAGAGAGTATAAAAAAAGTACTGAAAGAAGTAAAACAAAAGGGAGGCATTGTGAATCACAAATGGGTTTAAAAAGTGTTCATAAATAAATAAATAAAAATTAGAAAATATGATACAAGTATGGGAGATATAGGGACCTCCATAAAATAAATTACTATTGAACATGTGATGTCCATCAACAAAGGTTTACAATCATAAATGCTTTCTTCTCCTCCCTTCTTGAAAGCATCATCTTCCAGCTTTCACCAAGATAATAGTGGTGAGAAGCGAAACTAGAATTTTTCAACATAATGGTAAATTAGAATTTGTAAAATAAATTTTACATAATGGCAAATTGGCAATGTCTAACCGTCCCTATCCGAAAATAGACACCCTACGGTCTAAATACAGCACAACCACCGCTGCCAATTAATCAAAACCCATTACATAACTTAACATGATAATTCATCCTAGCCAATGCAATAGGTAGTTGTCCCTTTCCTTACAGTAGTTGGTTTTATTTTCTCTTTTCACACATCAAAACTAAAAAAATTCCATCATTGCCCATCAATCTTTATTTAGTACTACATGTGAATGTGATGTTATTTTCCGCCTAATCATGCAATCTCAAAATAACATAACTTAATTCACACCAAGAATGCCAGCTATTTAGAAATGTGAATCTAAAACTCAAAGAAAGCAACTTAAGGCTCAGTTTGGTTGATAATTTTTTTATGCTATGTTCCGAAAAATTATAATTAAAATATTTTATTTATATCATTTTTTTTCAATATAAAATTTGTTGAAATAGTAACTCACACCAACCGTTGCATTGAAATAGCTTATAAATTCAATCACAGATTTGGATATAAAAAAAACAAACCAGCTTTAATTTAAAGAGGATAGAAGTTGGATCCAATGATAAATATACGGTGCAAAATGAATTAGTTAGGTAGTACTATTAATAGCTGTTAGAAAAATCCATTAAATTCAGCAACCAAAAGTTCAAACCAAATTTTCCAAATCAAGCCGCTCTATTTATTTACTCCAACTACACCACACCTATATGCATAACACAAAACCCAATTTAACCTCTTATTCTATTCAACACACATTTTCAAAAGACATCACAGAAACACCAAAATGGCCACTACACCATTAGCACTGCTAGCAATTGCTTCTTTATTCCTTGCATCACTACCATATCATGGAGTATCTGCTCCTACTCCTGCTGCCGAATCTCCAGTTCCGGAGACCGCCGGAGCTCCATCGCCTACCGCAGACAATGGATGCTTGACGGCTCTAACAAACATGTCAGATTGTTTAACATTTGTAGAAGATGGGAGTAAGTTGAGAAAGCCGGATAAAGGTTGTTGTCCTGAGTTAGCAGGGTTGGTTGATAGTAATCCTATTTGCCTGTGTCAGCTTTTAGGAAACTCTGATTCTATTGGGATTAAGATTAATCTTAAGAAAGCTCTTAAGCTTCCTTCACTCTGTGGTGTTACTACTCCTCCTGTTAGTACTTGCTCAGGTAAAAATCTCAATGCCTTTTTTATGTTCAAAATTTATAATTTGTAGATCTAGGAAAATAATATTTAATTGTGATTTACATATATATGTTGAAGATTATTTAAATATTGATTTCATTTCTTATATATGACAGCTGTTGGTGTTCCTGTGTCCTTGCCTGGGCCATCAAGTCAAGAATCTATGCCACCAAGTGAGTTTTTTACTTTTTTGGTATCATAGTCTAGGGGAATATTGAGGGCTCGAACCTCTGTCCCAGTATCTGTTGAATTAACATGCCTTTCGTCACTTTAATAATATTAAATAATTATTATGCATGTCTGAAATTTTTTATGCATTGAATCTTAATATATCTTGATTTGGTGGTAACATAATTTTATTTGGTTGAAAAAATAATAATGAAGATATGGCAATGACACCAAAAGGAGGATTACCTCCCAGTCCTTCAAATTCAGCTGATAGTTCAGGTAATTTTCCTTATTTTTTCTATTAATTTTCAGCTATGTGAATGAAAAAAATATAAATTTATGAAAATTTTAATATTCATATTTTCAATCAACAATGTTGTACTAGAATGAATTTAACATTTGATTTTTTTTCAAAACAAATTTGTGTAGCTGGTGTTCCAAGTCCTTCTGAAAGCAAAAATGGAGCTTCAAGCATTCATGCTTCTTCCATGACTTTCATTTTTGCAATGTCTACTCTCTTTTTCTCCATGTTTTTCTGATTTTACAATTTACATTCATCCTATTTGTGTATTGAGTGATTTGATTTAGTGATTGCACACTTTACTTAGGAACTGCATCACAACACCATTGGATTCTTCATTCAGGGTGTTGTGCTGTTTATTCTTATTTTTTCTTCTCAACTACATTCTTGCTATATTTGTAATAATATATTTCCTATTTTAATAATATTTCATTTTGTTAGTGGATAATTTAAATAGATCTTCATGCATAACGAAGAGATTAATTATATTTATATATTATATTAGATTCAAACCTAACAAGAGAGCCATAATCTCAGCATGAATGATGTTAGAGAGCCCCTTGAAGCTCACGAAGCTTATGATCCAACTCTCGTCCCTACCCCGAAACACTCCTAATACATATAATGGGTGCCAAGCCACCCACTGCACCAAATTATTGCTATTTGATCTTGCATAAAACCTCTATTAAGACCTTCCTTGAGCCTTTTAATACAAACTATCACATGATTAATTGTTGTTAAAACAGAAACACGAATATAGGTCAGAGTAAAGAGAAACACAAAGTTGTGTTCACACAGTTCGGTCAAAATATCTACGTCTGCGACTATAGAGTAGCTATAATTCTTTTTATTTATGTCTTATGAATTGCATATAGATTACAGTGTTATAAGCCATATATATGATATGAGGTTTTAGTTTATCTAAAATCTTAATCTCTAATTTCCTTCTACAAACAATTATTTCTACCAATAATTATCTCAACAATACGAGCTATTCTCTCAACAATCTATAGTTATCTCAACAACTCATAATTATCTCAATAAATATGAGTTATACTCTTAACAATGCATAGTCATCTTAACAACCTATAATTATCTCAACAATATTAACCATATTCAACAACCTCCACCTTGAAGAATATCAAACTCTACGAAGACTCCTTACATAATGATGTGTCCTGGAAACTGAGGAGGTACACCTTCTACTTAAAACTGAGAAATATGTAATAAGTCTAAATAGAGTTTGAACTTGTCATTGGTGACTGACTTGGTCAACATATCAAATGCATTCTCTGAAGCGTGAACATTCTAAAGTAATATCTGCCCGGACACGAACAACCCCCCGATCTTGTGAAACCTTTCATCAATATGTTTAGTCCTAGCATGATACACCTGATTGTTCGCCAAATAGATAATACCCTGACTATCATAATGCAACTAAACTCCACCTTGCTCAACACCTAACTCTTTCACTATCCCTGTAATCCATAATGCTTCCTTGGCAGCTTCAGCTACTGTCGTGTATTCTGCCTCAATTGTAGACATAGCTACTATGAATTGAACTGGTGATTTTTAGCATATAGGTCCCCCCGTAAGAGTAAAGACATATTGTGTTGTAGACCTCATATCATCCAGATCACCTGCATAGTTAGAATCAACATATCTCATAACTGATGGAACGCCTTAGTCCTTGCTGAACATGATATCATTATCTGTTGTACTCTTCAAGTACCTCAGGACCCACTTGAATGCTTCCCAATACCGCTTCCTTGACTTGGACATGAATTTGCACACTTGACTAACCGCTTGTGTCAAATCCAGTCTAGTGTACACCATAACATGCATCAAACAACCAACTGCATTGGAATAAAGAATTGTAGACATATCTTCAATCTTTGAGTCTGTCTTTGGACATTGTTCCAAAGAGAGCTTAAAATGATTTGTCAATGGAGTACTCGCAGACTTTGCTTTGCTCATGTCAAATATGCTCAAAACACCTTTAGCATAGCTTTTCCGAGAGAACCATAATTTATTAACTCTTCGGTGCCTGTGAATTTCCATCCCAAGAATCTTCTCTGCAACACCCAGATCCTTCATATCAAACTCATTACCCAACTTGATTTTCAACTCATTTACATCATGCAAATGGTTGGCAACAATATCATCAACATAAAGTAACAGGAAAATAAAAGAGTCATCATCAAGGCTTTTCACATAAACACAACAATCATAATCACACCTTATATAGCCAATCCAGAGCATGTATGAATTAAAACGCTTGTACCACTGTCTTGAAGACTGCTTCAAGCCATACAAAGACCTATTTAATTTGCAAACAAGTCTGCCATGTCCAATATCACTAAATCCTTTTGTCTGTTCCATGTAGATTTTCTCCTCTAGATTACCATAAAAGAAAGCTGTTTTCATATCCATCTGCTATAAATGCATATTCCTGGTGGCTACCAGGGCCAATAATGCTCTGATAGAAGTGTGTCTAATGATCAGACTTAAAATCTCATAATCATCAATCCCATTTTGCTGTGAATACCCTTTGCAACTAGACGAGCCTAGAACTTTTCCCCTTCTTTTTCTGTTACTGCTGACTTTTTCTTGTACACCCACTTACAACCAATAGCTCTTTTTCCCCGTGGTATCTAAACAAGATCCCATGTCTCATTATTTTTCAAGGATCCCATCTCCTCTAACATAGCACCCATCCATTTATCTTTATCCTGGCTAGCCATAACCTCTCGAAAGGTGGAAAGGTCTCCTGAACAGGTAAGAAGAGCATATGCTGCTAAGTCTTCAAACCCATATCTGACTGGAGGTGTAATACGACGGGGTTCCCTATAAAGCATAAGTTTATAGTCTTGTACTCCACCCGAATATCACACTCCACCTGAATCTGAGTCTGGTTAATCCTGTTGTTGGGCTGCAATCTGTCTTGGACTCACTGGTGGCTCCTTACTGTCCACTTGAATCTTGTCTTGATTGAAACTTTCTACATCAGTATCTGGAACAACTGTCACATTTGTGTGTTTCAACATCGACTATTCGTCAAATATAACATCTATGTTGACAATAACCTTCCTTTTAACCAAATTCCATAACTTGTACCCTTTCACACCTTTATTGTAGCCAATAAAGATGCACATATGTTGAAAACCTAAAAATCCTCAAATTGCTTAGATCAATGGGATTACCTGTCCACACCTCTTCTGCAACTTTGTCATCCAATAAAGCTCGTGGTGATCTGTAAACTAGATAACATGCCATATTGAGTCTTGTTGCCCAAAAACCTTTTCAAAGACCGAAGACACCCTGCCTTCTCCATTAGAGTCATTTCATCCTCTCTGCAACACCATTGTGATGTGGTGTCATCCTTACAGAAAAGTGCCTATGGATTCCATTTTCCTCACAAAAATGCATGAACTTCTTGCCTATGTATTCAGTTCCATTATCAGACTACAAATACTTTATTTTTCTCACTGTCTTGTTCTCAACTTCTGCCTTCCATAGTTTGAACTTGGAAAAGACCTCATATTTATATTTCATGAAATAAACCCAGACCTTACAAAAAAAATCATCAATGAATGTCACAAAGTACTTGGAACCTCCAACGAATGGCTCTTTTGTAGGACCATGGACATCAGAATATACATAGTCTAATATTCCATTAGTCTTATGTTATTTGGTCTTGAAACGAACTGTACATTATTTTCCAAGAACAAAATACTTGCACAATCCAATTGTGCAACTGCGAACATCCTCCAGCAAATTCCTCTTATGTAGTTATATCATCTCACGTTCATTGAGATGACCCAAGTGCGTGTGTCACAGTTTAGTTGCATCATTATTAGTTTCAACAGATGCTGCATCACCCATAATTGTTCCCTATACCTAAGTGTTTTGAAATCGCAGATGCAAATATCGATTGGACACCGGCCTCACACGATCGCTTTGTTGACCAATATCTCAATGTTTCCATTGTCATGAAAAACCTTTGAATTTTGACTCTTAAAAATTGGAACCAAAAAAACAAGTTAAAATTATATGCCCATTGAATTTACTGAGTCCCGTCGGAACGACGATCTTCACATCCTAGACTTTAGAAATTTAGTCGGACATGATTGCGGAAATAAATAAACAATTTTAAGTTACAATTCTAAGTTTTTGAATTGAATGAAGACATAATAAGCGGTTTTAAAATAATTAAAAGCAGTGTTTGAAGAAAAAGGTAGATGCTTGAAATAGTAGCTATGACAGAAAAATAAAGCGTAAAAGTAAATGGCAGAAATTAAAGGCGAGAAAATAAAAGTGTGAAAGTAAATGAACTTGAAGATAAAAGTTGGAATATAAAACTAAATAAAAGACTTCAAATGGTGGCAAGATTGATCCAAGTGTTACACAAATTGTAGGCCTAAACACTAATGGTGTGGTAGTTCCCCAATGTGAGAAAGCTACCACTTTTACAGTAGTGATTTATGCCTAAAACTATGAAAGAATAAACTACACACAATTCGTATAAAACTTGGATGCCTCAAAATGATGTTTAACTTGTAATATATAGTGATACAATGCTGAAAAAATGATGGCCAGAGGGTGGAGGTCGTGGGAGAAAAATATGGGAAGAGTGGGGATGAACCAAGTCAATAATTGTTGCTATTTTTCAGGTTTCGAACTGCATGGCATTCACCATGGAGTGTGGCGGTCGCCACGTGTGTAAATGGGAGATCGTGGCCAGCTGACAAGTGGTGGCGGGCGCCACGGGCCCTGTGGCGGGCGCAATGGATCCTTGACCCGGTCTCTTTGCTTCTTATTTGCTCTCTGGCGGTCCTCATGTTGTCCTAGTCATGTCCAACATCATGACGGGAGCCATGGAGGTCGCCACCAGTGCATTTTCTCCCCATTTTCTCTGTTTCGTGTTGTTTTCATCTGGTTTCTTCATATATTGACTCCTACTTGTAAAGTACCTCAAACATACACAATTTACCAGCGTAACACTACAAAATGTAATAAAATGACACTAAAACATGTGCGAATCAAGTTGAAATAACCTATGTGTTTTAGTGTTATCAAACTCCCCCACACTTAAACTTTTGTTTTTCCTCAAGCAAACTGCTACGCACATATGAAAGGAATTTGAAAAACTTGCGGCAGATAGTATTAGGACTCATGAAAAATAATGCACACATATACTCTTTCTAGGCTACAAACTCCAATATGGCAAAGATTGTGTCGATAGGTACTTGCTCACACACTAAGGATATCGTAGGAACACAAATCCGCAATTGCACGGTCATAAACCTCCCCCTATACAAACCAATATGAATAATGTCATTATGCCTAAGCCTAACTTACTCATCCCCTTTTTGTCCTCTTTCATTCTAGCGCAATCACATTAAGCCCATTATCCTTACACACTCATAGTAGGATAACCTGTTAGTGACTATGATCTCATAATCATTATATTTTTTCTTTTTCTTGCACGTTGGCTTAAGTATCAACAAATAAAAGAATTTGCACCGTTGGGCTAAGTGATCGGGTGAGAATCACCTAACTTAGAAGGAACATTCTTTTTTATTCATTTTTTTCCTTAACTTTCTTTTTAAGCTTGAGATCATTCACTTATTTGCATCAGCTTCCTACGTGGTGTGTGCTTATGATGGTGTTGACTACTAAATAAACTACTTAAGGACTAATAAAGAGTGAGAACTCAAGGCTACGACACAACAAGTACTCAAATTAATCTCCATATTCGAGAGACTTAGTGTGTTAAAACGATACTTATTTTGTAAAGTTTTCCCAAGTCTCCACAATCTAACCTCAACTTAATCTATAGCCTAAAACTTTCAAAAGATGCAATGAATTTCAAAGTCAAAATTTTCAAAATTTTTTGGTATGGCTCAAGAAAATGGGAAAATCGATAAATAACATAAAACCACGCATAAAGACTCGACAACACATGCAATGACTTTACTAACAACAATTTAAACTAGAAACATATGAAATCCTAACAACATGAAATAAACTAAAGAACGATAAATATAACTAGAAAGCAATAAAATGAAAGCAGTAAAGTTCTTCCCCCCCACTTAAACCAAACATTGCCCTCAATGTTTTAATGAAAGTTGGAAAAGGAATAAAGAACCTGATGGGAAGATCAATTCAAGTGAACCATCTCTTTATTATTTTTTTTTCAAATTTAAACAAACCAACATAGAAACTTAAAATAAAAACCCTGTGGGTTACCTCCCACACAACGATTTTTTTAACGCCAGTAGCTCGACAACTCAAGAATACAAGCACTCATAGTGGTTCTATCAAGAATGATTCCTCGATCAAACTTTTAATAATCTTCGATTTCCATGGCTACTTATTAAGCCATCTATCATATACCTCACCTTTTCTTTTCTTCTTTCTGTGGGGTGGTTCATTCTTCTGAACTCGTGTTGGTGATTATGTCTCTATCTTGAGTATCAGCTTTTCAGATTTGGACTTAATTCTTTTATCACCAACTCAAAAGTTAACATTGACATTTTAACACTAATGATTTCCCTAGTTTCGTGGTCCTCTAATTTTCTCTTTTTATGCAGGACCTCAGACAAAGGTGCATTGGTATGGATATTTTCCAATACCTCCACATACCTTTTGGATTGAGAGTCTACTTTAGCTTCCATAAACCTTTGCAAGAAATAAATTGGTGGGTTATATGAAGGAAGAATAACATAAGGTGCTTCATTCATTACCTATTGGACAACCTTCCTTTCGAGTGATGTCAGTGGATTTTCTCAATCTCTACTCTTTTCTCACCAGAACTCTCTTCAACCTCGTTATCACTCTCCTTAGGATTTTCAATTTGTTTTTCACTACTGGTTGTTACAACATCCACATGTCTTTTAGAGGAGGGTCCTAGAGGTGTATGTGCAAGCAGGGAGATTTGAGTCTCCAATGCCTTATTGTGAGTCACAAGGGACTCGACAACAATGTCCAGCTGTATAAGGATTTCATTTGTTTGAATACTTTGTTTTCTAAATTCTTCACTCTGGAGAGTTTGTGTCACCACAAAGCGCTCCATCATAGATTCTAGCCTAGAGTGAGTCTGCGTCGCAATGAAATCCTCCATTAATATTTCGAGGTTGGATTTATGGGAATCTTGCGACCCCTCAAAATACTGGGAATGATAATTGTAGAGAAAATTTGGGTGATCCATCTACCTAAGATTATAGGAATTTAAACAAGAGTATCTTAGTTTATATGGTGCAACAACAGAATCACAATATTGATCATTGGTCCCTAACAACGGCACCAAAAACTTGATGTGTATCTGCAAGTGCACGGAAATTCCAGTTATAGTATAAAAAGTGTCAAACCCACAGAGACCAATGTCAACCTATTGTAGTCTATTATCGCTTTGCAAATCTAAGTCTAATCGGGAATATTTTGAATTTTTATGGAGGAAATTAAAAGTGAGAATAAAAATTGGTTTAAGAAATATTTATTAAAGTGAGACCGGAATGTAATTTATAATCGACCTCTAGGACTCAATAAATTCTTGACGTTTGTTTTGGTTTTTAAAATATTTTTCGGAAGAAAGTATCAATTTAAAAACACTGCTCACTTTTCTGCAGCCCGTGTGATGTTTCAAAATTGTAAATGTTTGGATGTCGTTGTCTCATTTTGAATTTCGAAACACTCTTTGAAAACCAATAAATCCTAGTTAATCTCTAAAGTGATGTCGCTTTTTTTTTAGAAACTAAATCCAATATTTACGATCGGGTACTGATCTTACACTGTTGTGTTGTTGACCAGTACCTGAGTGTTTTGAGATCACAGATGTAGATGTCGATCGGACACTGGTCTCACATTGTCGCGTTGTTGACCAATATCTGAATGTTTCCACTGTCATGCAAAACCTTTGAATTTTGACTCTTACAATTGGAACCAGAAAAACAAGTTAAATTACACGATAATTGAATCTACTGACTCTCGTCAAAACGACAGTCCTAATATGCCAAACTCTATAAATTTAGCTGGACATGATTGTGGAAAATAAATAAACAATTTTTAGTTTTTGAATTTAATGAAGACATAATAAGCGGTTTTTAAAATAATTAAAAGCGATGTTTGAAGAAAAAGATAAAATCTTGAAATAGTAACAATGGCAGAAAAATAAAATGTAAAATAAATTACAGAAATTAAAGGCGAGAAAATAAAGGCAGGAAAATAAAGGCGTAAAAGTAAATGAACTTGAAGATAAAAGCTGGAATATAAAACTGAATTAAAGACTTCAAATGTAGGCAAGATTGATTCGAACATTACACATATTGTAGGCCTAAACACTAATGGTGTGGTAGTTCCCTGATGTTAGATAGCTACCACTTTTACAATGGTGAATTATGCTTAAAACTATGAAAGAATAAATTACACATAATTCGTATAAAAGTTGGATGCCACAAAATGATGTTTGACTTGTAATATATGTGATACAATGCTAAAAAAACTGATGGCCAGAGAGTGGAGATCGTGAGAGAAAAATATGGGAAGAATGGGGATGAACCAAGTCAATAACTGTTGCTATTTTTTAAGTTTCAAACTGCATTGCGTTTGCCATGCAGTGTGGCGATTGCCACGTGTGTAAATGGGAGATCATGGCCAGCAGGCAGGTGGTGGAGGGCGCCATGGGTCCTTGAGCCAGTCTCTTTGCTTCTTCCTCTCTCTCTGGTGGTCCTCATATTTTCCTAGTCATGACCAACATCATGGTGGGCACTGTAACACTCTTTTCTACCCCACAATTAAATGGAAAAATATTCACATATATCAGAGTAAAATATTAAACTCAATAAATCACCTCAAAGGGCGTACATTTCTCAATAAGTCAAATATAAGTCAAAGATCCGTATATAACGGGTTTTCCCAAAAGATATCAAAAGTTGCAGCGGAACTCAAAAAGGCATAATCCAAAGTTTTCCTTATACGGGAACATAATCAAAATAACCAAATCAAATAAATCATGGTTTGACTCAAAGAACCCAACCCGATGTTACACTATCAGAGCATGACCCTCTAAGTCAACCACCATGGCCAATGACCTAAAACTTCAAAAGCCCTCAACGACATCCACGGCTAAACCTGGTCATCTACACTTTACCCGCGTGGAGGCAACATTCAAACAGGCAGGGTGAGTAAAATGATTCATGATAATCAATGTAGGAAATCAATATATAAAATGACGTCATTTTCATATTCAACATTGTCATATTCATCAATGGACATCAAAGGCCACAACATCATAATTTACTCAAGATCATCTCATAAATGCAAATGCAACAAGACTCAATGCATGTGGTACCAATCATCACAGCTTGATGGACATTGGGCCATCAACCCTCCATAGATCCCCATCAATAGGATCGATTCTACTCGAGAACCGGAGCACATCAAAATACCTCACATCCGCACAATAGGATTTGAAATTATGGCAAGCACATGATGGGTGTTATTGCCCAAGTTATAACATCCACTGTGACATTGACTACTGTACTAACTAATTAAACTGTAAGTAAAAGTAGTAAATAACACAACAATTGTTCACCCAGTTCAGTGTCAACAATACCTACCTCTGGGGGCTACCAAGCCAGGGAGGAAATTCACTATTAGCAAAATCAATTCAAAGTCAAACAGCCAGTTTGCACTTCTCACTTAATCTCTACCCAATGCCACTTCAACCTAGAGACACTCTAGACCTGAGTATTCCCACTCACCCCCCCCCCTCAATCACACCATAATGATATCCAATTACAGTTTCAAAATAAAGGTGAAGGCACACTTCATACACACCTTGATCTTGTTTCAAAGCTTTAGTCAAGGGACACACACACTCTTTCTTAAAAGCATTGAATGAGACACAACTTAGAACCTACCTAACCAATGCAACTGACAGTTGCTTGGTAAACAGGTAATCCTAAGACTCAATTCACACGTGAATGTCGCTACTGCGAAAAACGAGGCCGACAATGACAGAAGAGTCGCCACTGTGCGTTATTTATCCCAAGGGAGGGAAAAGAAACACTCAGAGAAAACCTAATGAAAAAGGAAAGGAATGGTCATCGCAACAAAGTCCTGGATTCGGCAGTCGGTTACGCAAGGGGAAGGTATTAGCACCCCTCACGTCCGTCGTACTCGGCGGGATCCACGCTTAATTATTTATCTCAAAGGGTTGATTAATACTATCTAGCTAAAGGCTTAAGGACAAAAGAAAATAAAAGTGACTCGGCAGAACACAACAGTTCTGTGCCTACGTATTCCCGTATGGAACGAGAAATCAGAGTCAACGTAGTTCGCCTAACTACGGGAAAAAGGGGGGAAGGTTGCTCGCCGAGATATCGCATCTCGTGCCTACGTACTTTCATACGGCATGAAAGATTAGAGAAAATGTAGTTCGGGCTAAACAACACCATAGCTTTGGTTCAAAAGTTTTAACCCGAGTAGGGTTAACAGACGGTTCTAGCAGTTTTGGTGTATGCAGCTCAACCTTTGGAGACTTAGGCGTTACCGTTTGCGAGAGAACCGAGAGTTAACGAAACTCTCCTTATGAAAATGGTTTCCAAGGATTAAGGTCCAAGAGGACAAAAAGAAGTTGATCTTTGTTTTTGTGTCTTTTAAAGAAGTGTTTTGAGTTTTGTTTGTAACTCGTGTCGCACTAAAGACTTGGACTTAAGAGTGAATGCGTCGCATGTCACCCAAAGGGTACCATACTAAACACCCAAGCTGTTGAAAAGAAACTCTCCAACAACCCTTTCTCAAGTGCTTAAGGCTCGTAGCGTGCAACACATGTTATCCTTTATTAAGTGTTTTAAAGAATGTTTGAAGATGAGAAGAGAAAGAACACAACTAAGGGGAAACTAGTTCAATCCTAAAGTTGTCATGCAAAGTTCATACTATGGTCAAGATTAGGAGGGAACTACTTATTGTTGTCATGCATGGTTTAAAGGCCTAATGTATATCACATTCCAACTTGAACAAGAAAGAATGGAAATCCTAAGGGAAGGGAGACAAAATAAGAAGAAGGAAATAATTATAAGAATGCAAACATGAAATGCAAACATGGAAAGCAAAGATGCAATGCAAGTGAGGGAGGAAAATAGTGTGGGGAAGGAGCCTCCACAAACTCATCTAAACCTCAAACCAAGTATGAAATAATGCAAGAGAATAGGAGAAGGAAATGCAACAAGAGCAAACCATATCATAAAAATCATACAAAAGGAAGTCCTCAAGGATTCACCACTTTAGGCATGCCTTGGAGACCTCCAAAGGAGGGACCCAAAACTTCCTTAAGTGACACACCAAGGTCATTGGATAGAGGGTGGCAGATTCTATTCATACAACGTAAGCCACAAGTGAATATCAAAAGGAAAATGGGAAGGAATCAAGAGAAACCTACAATGAGAGTACATAAACCACCATATGGAATCACAATGTACAAGCATAAAAGTAAAGCATCAAATGGGCAAGCTATGTAAAATATAAACAGCCACCAAATGGTCCACAATACCTATAATGAATCCACAATAATAATCAATCACTATAATATCCATCACACAAGCAATACAAGGCTTTTGGAGCCAAAACAATACAAGTGTCCAATTGAAAGTGCCAAATTATGGGTCAATTTGCAAAATAAGGCAAAAATAGTAAAATGCATCTAAAAATACCAAATAAATTCTCCAAGGACCTAAAAAGTGTCAACAATCTTAGTTTAAAAGGATAGAGGAAGAATCCAAAAGGAAGTGTTCAAGCAGAGAGTAAACTTCCAAAGATATCTCAAACCATGGCTATCTAGAGCATGTACAAAACCTATACAAATGGTAGTATAAAATCCAGAGAAAAATATATTCAAATCCCTGAAGATGTCTAAAAGAATGACACAAAAGATTAGGCAAAAATATTTTGTTTTGTTACCCTGTAACACGGTGGGAGAACTGACTTTAAACAATGTTGCGGATAGCAAGAGTCGCCACCGACTTTTATTTTATCCATAAGGAAAGGTTATAAAAGAACAGGAAAGACCTTAGAGAATATTTTGGGTCCGGGGGGTAGGTTATGAAAAGGGAAGGTGTTAGCACCCTTTTCATCCATGGTTATCCATGGGCTCTTAGGTACTTAAGCTCACTTTTGAATTGTTTTGAAAGTGTAGTGTGTGAATAGAAAATTTTCAGAATAGTTAATAAATAATCCATGTAAGGATGTGTTAAGAACTTGTTTGAAAACTTGTTGAAAATTTGTTTAAGTGTGAAACAGTTTTGAAGTGAGCAAGCACCTAGGAGTAACCTACCCTAATGTTTAAAGGTCTTTCTTATTCTTTATTCTTTCCTTTAGTAAGACTATCCCTACTATAATGGAGTAGGTAGTCCTTACTTTGGATGTTAAGGGACATGTGAGGGACAATTTGACTTTGAAGGCCATTGTGGGATGTAATAAGCACATATAAGGGACCATCATCATTTTTCGAAAGGGACTCGATTCGTAAAGGCAACCATAAGGGACTTTGATGATTTTTCCATTTGAGGGACTTGCTTTATACACCCCACTTAACCATTATTCGTAGGCAACTTGAGGGATATCCTTAGGAAGTGAGACGGCGATTAAAATCGACTTACGTGTGTGACGTGTTTATTTTAATTATCTTTATTTAAAAATGATCTAAATTTATTTTAATATTACATACATGTTGTTACACTCCCTAATTACTAACCATAATAATAATTAAATAATTAAACAACTTTACATCCAAGAAACAATTACAAAATAATAAGCAAAATAATTAAATAGCAAAGATAAATAAAATATAAATAAGCAATAATAAATAATAAAGGGGGTTAATTCTAAGTTTACTCGGCAAGACATCGCATCTTGTGCCTACGTATCCTTACGGGAGTGGAATCAGAGTAATCGTAGTTCCCCTCAATAGGGAGGTTAGAAACTTCTTGACTGTGGTCAAGGTCTCAAGGGGAATAAACGCATCTTAAGGACACGCTTACGTGGAGTGTAGAAACTCCAAATCTCTACGTTGAAATGTTAAGTTGTAATTAGGGTTAAATTAGGGATTCCACGGCGGGAAACCCTAAAATGAGCGCGGCGGCTCTTTGACCTAATGCTAAGGGTAAAATAGTAATTTTGCCTGCGGCGAGGCATTTGTGAAAATTAGGGTTTGTAGTTTGTAGTTTTGAGGATTTGAAATTGAATGTGTGAAGTTTTACGGACTATTGGCGCGGCGGCCAAACAGTTAGACCTAACCTTCGGATGTGTGCAATGTGACAGAAATAATAGTAAACGCGTGAGATAATTGAATCATGCAAACAGAGAGATAATGTCATAATTTAAACCATGCAAGCAGAAATTTAAAGGCAGAATTTAAAGAGCGATTGTTAAGTTCGCGAGGTTACATGAGAGGAGCAGATACAATATGATAATGAAATTTGAATTGAACAATAATAAAATAAAATAAATAACGGTTCTAGTTATTATTTTAAAAAAAAGATTTTAGTTATTATTTTAAATTTATCTAAAAAATTTTTTTCTTAAAAATAATAGGTTTTCATATTAATTTGGAAAAGATGTTAATGTTATTTATTTTAAAAAATAGATTTTTATATTATAACAAATTTTAATAAATTAATGATAACAATAATAATAATAATGGTAATAATAATGATAATAATGATAATAATAATAAATAATGATAATAATAATAATAATAATAATAATAATAATAATAATAATAATAATAATAATAAAGCAATAATGAATTTTAAATGTGCCAAATAACCCAACAATGTTGCTAACGCAGAAATGCGCTCATCGCAACCAGATCTAAATCGGACGAAACAAAATTTATCGCAAAGAAAAAGAAATTAAGCAAAAAATAGTATTATTGCTCACACAAAAATGCGATCATCGCAACCAGATCGAACTAACACAAATGTCACGCGTCATGCACACAAATGTGCAAACATCGTATCGACATAATTCGATCAAAAATCTTATATATATAAACTCTAACAATTTAAAAATTATATATATATAAACGTAACAGTAATAGATAAAGAAAAAGAAATAACGGTAATAGATGAAGAAAAAGAAATAACGGTAAAAGATGAAGAAAAAGAAACAACAGTAATAGATGAAGGAAAAGAAATAACGGTAAACGATGAAGAAAAAGAAACAATAGTAATGGATGAAGAAGAAAACTAAATAACGGCAAACGGCACTCACCCCTCTTAGGTTTTTTTCATTCCCCTCTTTTCCAACAAGGCAACACATGTATATATAGGGAACAAATTAGGGTTAACACCAAATTGTCAATAATGTCCCTAAAGCCCATTTTAAAGCCCAAACTAAATAATTAGTTAAGAAAAAATAAAATTTAAATAATTTAAAATAATTAAAATAAACTTAAAATAAAAACTAATAATCCTATTGATTCCTAAAATAAAAAATATTATAAAAAGAACAAAATTTTTTTCAATATTTTTTATTTTATGATTTTTTGGATATTTTTATGAATAATTTAGAAAAAAGTGAAAAAAATAATATTTTAAAAAATGATTTAATTAAAATACGAAAATAATAATTAAATAATAATAAAAAACTATTTTTGTTATTTTTTTAATGAAAGATAGAAAAATTTAGAGTAAAAATAATAAAAAACAAAAAAAATGACAAAGGTGAGATTCAAACTCTCAACCTCTCACACTCATAACTCCTTACACATGTCCTCCTGCCAATTGTGCCATTTTTACTTTTTAGAAAAAAAATGCATGCCATATGATATTTACCTGCAAAAAGTCAAACGACTACACAAATTTGTTAGTAATTGATTAAATGCAATGAAATGCGACGACAAATCTTAGGGCAAAATTTGGGGTATTACAGTTATTATGATAATATTTCTCACCCAACCTCTCTTTGATGTTGGCAAAAAAAAAAAAAATCATGAAGTTTGACTTTGGTTTGACCACAGTTGACCTCAGTTTGACCTTTTAACTGCATTGACTGCTTTTGACTTATCTGATCATCTGACTGAGCAAACTTTTGAGAAAAGTCTTGAAACTTGACATGGGGGTTCTTATACACATATAAGATGTTATGAAGCTCACTTGAAGTCTTGGAAGTCCATTTAGCCTGATTAAAGTCAAAACCCTAGTTTTGGATGCACTGTTTAGGAGGTGCATTGTCTGAGGGAATTGTCAACTCTTCTGACCAATTATGAATTTTGTGAACCTTGTGAACCTTCTTGGAACACAAAGTCTTGTATTGTGAGGGCAAATTTTGGGGTGCAACAGCTGCCCCTGTTCAATTTTCTGAAACCTGAGGGGTTAGATTGGTATATTTGCCAGTCGTAACCTGGAAGGTTGAAGGGGATTGAACACAAAAGCCCAAAAATTTGCACTCACCAGTGCATGGAGTGATATTGATGGTTGGTTGAACATGATTGAGTGGGCTTAAAGATGCCACTAGGGGAAAGTTCTTCAGTAGTATAATGAGAACTGTCAGGAGTCTGGAGTAATACTGATGTAACAGCATGTCTTCATGAGGATAGAGCAATCAATAATGATAACCCTAAAGCAGTCTTGAAGTGATAAATCTGACCTCAGGAGGATAGAGCAATCAATAGCTCTAAAGCAGTCTTGAAGTAATAATGGCTTCAGGAGGATAGAGCAATCAATAGCTCTAAAGCAGTCTTGAAGTAATAGAATGGCTTCAGTAGGATAGAGCAATCAACAGCTCTAAAGCAGTCTTGAAATAATAATGTGATATGTCTTCAGGAGGATAGAGCAATCAATAGCTCTAAAGCAGTCTTGAAGAATATATAACCCTCCGTCTGCTGGGGATAACAAGGTATAGATAACCTCCCGTTGTTGGGGATAACAAGGTATAGATAACTTCCCGTTGTTGGGGATAGTAGGGTATAGATAACCTTCGTTTTCGTTTGATAGTAGGATAAGTATAACATCCCGTCTTCGTTCATCGTGCCCTTATTGGAAAGTAATTTCCCGTATATCCGTATGAGGATAAAAGAGATGGATATAAATTCCAGGGGAGATTAGACTTTGTGAAAATGGATTAGTCCTACTGATGGTTTGTAACTGTCTTGTAAAGATGAACCGGCGAAGCTTCGTTGAAATCCTTCCCTCGTTCGTCCTTAGTAAATACTATTACTGCATTTTCATGCATTTCTGGTAAACATCAATCATATTCAAAGGCATACATACATTCAAACACAACCAATGGACGTTTCGCTTATGTAAATAGGGTAAAAGTGAATCTGGATTCAAAAGATGGAATTTATTTATATCAAAAGTGACCCATACACGGGTAAGTTTGTACAAGGAGACATAAACCCTAGTAAGAGAATTTTGTCATGAAGCTTTACAAAAAGAATCAGCTATGTGGGAAATAATCCTATTGAGTTTCAATTCTACTATTGCCACTCAAGTATCTCATCTTCTTGCTGTTGAGACGGAAACGATTGGATTGAGCTTCATCTGTTTGAGCTTGAGTAAGTAGTACAACTGGTTGCAGTTTCATGAGTGATCCAAACGAGACATAGTCATACGCTTTAATCCCTAACTTTTGCCTGGATTGCCCTTTCAGGTTTTCAATCCACCGGGATACCCTTTTTTGCCCAAGCCGCCTTTTCAGGTTTTCGACTTGCCGAGTGTACATCTTTTTATATATATATCCCTAATTTTTGCCCAAACCCTTTTGGTTTGCCGGGATGCCCTTATTTTTGCCTAGGCCTGTCAACCTAGCGGGTCTCTTTTTATGCGTAGTATTTTTTAACTGTGTCTGCGTTTACAGGTTGTGGGAAGTCTTCACCATCCATTGTAGTCAGTATCATGGCACCTCCTGAGAACACTGTCTTGACTACAAATGGTCCCTCATATGTTGGAGTCCACTTGCCCCTAGGATCACCCTGTGGTAATATGATACGCTTGATTACCAAGTCACCAGCCTGATATACCTTTGGCTTAACCTTCTTGTTAAAAGCTTTGATCATCCGTTTCTGGTACATCTGGCCATGACAAACTGCTGCTAACCTTTTCTCATCAATCAAATTTATCTGGTCAAGTCGAGTCTGAATCCACTCATCTTCATCCAGGCCTGCATCCTTCATAATTCTCAAGGAGGGGATCTGAACTTCAATAGGCAGAACTGCTTCCATACCATAGACTAAGGAGAATAGGGTTGCCCCTGTTGAAGTACGTATTGTAGTACGATAACCATGCAGAGCAAATGGTAACATCTCGTGCCAATCCTTGTAAGTAACAGTCATCTTCTGTACAATCTTCTTAATGTTCTTATTAGCAGCTTCAACTGCCCCATTCATCTTTGGACGATACGGAGAAGAGTTGTGATGCTTAATCTTGAACTGCGTACAGAGATCAGTAATCATAGTGTTGTTCAGATTAGAGCCATTGTCAGTGATAATCCTTTCAGGGATACCATACCTACATATGAGATTATTCTTAATGAACCGAGCCACAACATTCTTAGTCACAGACGCAAATGAAGCTGCCTCTACCCACTTCGTGAAGTAATCAATAGCAACCAGGATGAAACGATGCCCATTAGAAGCAGTAGGCTTGATCTCACCAATCATATCAATGCCCCACATGGCAAAGGGCCAAGGAGCAGTCAACACATTCAATGGAGATGGAGGTACATGTACTTTATCAGCATAGATTTGACATTTGTGACATGTTCTGGAGTGTTGATAGCAATCAGCTTCCATGGTAGACCAATAGTAACCTGCTCTCAAAATCTTCTTTGCCATGGTATGACCACTAGAATGAGTGCCAAAGGTCCCATCACACATCTCTTCCATAATTTCTGTAGCTTCCTTCTTATCCACACAACGAAGCATAGTTGAATCATGATTACGCTTATACAGAATGCCATTACTCAGAAAGAACTTAGCAGAAAACCTTCTCAGGAACTTCCTATCTTTGACAGATGCCCCTTCAGGGAACTCCTGAGCTTCAAGATAGTTTTTCACTTCATAGAACCAAGGCTTCTCCTCTGCCCCTTCAGTGTCAATCTCATTGCAGTATGCAGGCTTCTCAAATCTATCAATGGTAATCTTGGGAGCTTCATCATCCCAGCTTATCTCAAACATAGATGCCATGGTGGCCAATGCGTCTGCCAACTGATTCTCTCTTCGTGGAATATGTCCAAAAGTAATCTCTTTGAAATGTGGGATCAAAGACAACACATGTTCTCTGTAAGGAATGAGATTATCATGCTTTGTATCCCAATCTCCTTTAATCTGACTTACTACCAGAGCTGAATCTCCATACACCTCAAGGAACTGAATCTTCATATCAATAGCAACTTGCATACCCATGATACATGCCTCATACTCAGCCATGTTATTGGTACAATAGAAACAAAGTCTGGCAGTAATCGGGGTATGACAACCTTCAGGGGAACTAATCACAACACCAACACCATTACCATGTGCATTGGAGGCACCATCAAAAACCATAGTCCATCGGGATCCTTGTTCAGGTCCGTCATATTGTCCAGGTTCTTTGGTAACAGACATAATGTCTTCATCAGGGAACTCAAAATTCATTGACTGGTAATCACCTACTGCTTGATGAGCCAAATGATCAGCAACAACATTCCCCTTAATGGCCTTCTGAGTAGTATACTGTATATCATATTCCGTCAAGATCATTTGCCATCTTGCAATTCTTCCGGAGAGAGCAGGTTTCTCAAATATGTACTTGATTGGATCCATTTTTGAAATCAACAAGGTAGTATGGGTCAACATATACTGTCTTAGTCGGCGAGCAGCCCATGCCAAAGCGCAGCAAGTTTTCTCGAGCAGTGAGTATCTTGTTTCACAGTCGGTAAACTTTTTGCTAAGGTAGTATATTGCCTGCTCTTTTCGACCAGACTCGTCATGTTGCCCCAATACACACCCCATTGAGTTGTCTAATACTGTTAAATACATAATCAAGGGTCTTCCATCAACTGGTGGCATTAAAATTGGAGGTTCTAGCAAATATCTCTTGATTTCATCAAAGGCAGTCTGACACTCATCATTCCATTCCATCACCTGATCTTTCTTCAACAACTTGAAGATTGGCTCACAGATGGTAGTTAATTGGGAAATAAATCTTGCAATGTAGTTCAATCGTCCCAAGAAACCTCTAACCTCCTTCTCAGTACGGGGAGCTGGCATCTCTCGTATAGCTTTCACTTTTGCAGGATCCACTTCAATACCTTTTCCACTGACAGTGAAACCCAGGAGCTTTCCAGATCTAACTCCAAAAGTACACTTGTTTGGATTTAATCTCAACCTGTATTTCTTCAACCTCTCAAACAACTTGTGCAGATGATCAAGATGTTGTTCTTCATTCTGAGACCTGGCTATCATATCATCCACATATACCTCTATCTCATGATGAATCATATCGTGAAACAAAGCCACCATGGCACGCTGATATGTTGCCCCTGCATTCTTCAAACCAAATGGCATTACCTTATAGCAAAAGGTGCCCCACTGTGTCACAAATGTTGTCTTCTCCATATCTTCAGGTGCCATCTTGATTTGATTGTAACCAGAGAAACCATCCATAAAAGAGAATACCTTATGCTGAGCAGTGTTGTCTACCAGAATATCAATATGAGGAAGTGGAAAGTCATCTTTAGGGCTAGCCTTGTTCAGATCTCTGTAGTCTACACACATACGTACCTTACCATCTTTCTTAGGAACCGGTACCACATTTGCAACCCACTGAGGATAAGAAGTTACGGCCAAGAACCCTGCATTGAACTGTTTCATTACCTCTGCTTTGATCTTTTCTGACATTTCAGGACGCATACGACGAACCTTCTGCTTCTTTGGACGACAATCTTCTTTCACTGGCAAACGGTGAACCACAATGTCTGTATCCAACCCTGGCATATCTTCATAAGACCAAGCAAAGATCTCCACATAGTCACGTAGCATCTGAATCAACCTGCTCTTGACACTGTCCTCTAAATCAGCCCCTATTTTGACCTCTTTTCTGTTTTCTTCAGTTCCCAGATTCACAACTTCGACTGGCTCTTCATGTGGCTGTATAGCTTTCTCTTCTTGTTGTAACAACCTAGCAAGCTCTACAGGTATTTCACAATCGTCCTCGTTTCCGTCTTCAGTTTGATAGATCGGATTCTCGAAATTGTAATTGGCAATAGTAGAACTGTTATCAACTGGATCCAGAGTGGATGAGGATCTGCATTTTAGTGACGTGGGTGTGTGTAAGAACACATAGCTGATAAAGCAAAAATAAAAGAAAAAGAAAGACAAGGAACACAATATTTACGAAAACGAAACGTCCACTGATTTTATTGAATGAAGTATGCAAATGAAATGACAACCCGTAACAAGCACACCATTGTGCCCCGGGTAAGGCACATGGCTTGAAAGTTTTAATTGTTCCAGAAATTATAAATTTAAAAACATAACACAGTAATAGTATTTACTCCTGACTAAAGGAGATAGGGATAACATCTTCAGCTGTCCAATTATTGAGTCCAGCACCCACAGTAGGAAAAATCCATGCCTCCAGGTTGTAGTCTTCATCTTGATCTCCCACAGCATTGATAACCCCTTGATTGGTGATACGAACAGCACGGGCACGACGGACAGCCTTCTGGGACTCTTCTTCCACCACAGCTTTTGCATCATTGAGGGAGGCCATTGCCATTGTTGGAGGGTTTCTGATGACCACAGGAACCTTCTTCACAGCAGGAGGAGTCACACAATCCTTAACAGCCCAGGGAACCACTTCAAATGACTGACATGGAGTTTCAATGTATTCACCTTCTACTTCCAGATACTTGAAAGTGTTTACATGGCTGACAAAGTATTCTTCCTCTCCAAAGACAGTAACAACTTTTCCATTCACCGGATATCTCAACTTTTGATGTAATGTGGAGGTCACAACACCTGCCCCATGGATCCAGGGACGACCAAGCAGACATGAGTACGAAGGACGAATATCCATCACATAGAATGTAGCAGTGAACACCTGAGAGCCAACCTTGATTGGAAGATCAATTTCCCCATGCACTACTCTTCTAGAACCATCAAAAGCCTTTACCACAATATTACTGGGCTTCAATACCGTATCTTCAGGACTCAACTTGTTCAGGACTTCCTTAGGCAACACATTCAGAGAGGAACCATTGTCTATCAGCACATGAGACAGGGTAGTGCCCCTGCATTCAATTGAAATATGCAAGGCCCTGTTATGATCCCTCTTGGCAGGGGTCAAGTCAGCATCAGAAAATCCTAACCCGTTGTCATAGGTCAGGTGAGCAACACAATTCTCAAACTGGTCCACAGAAATTGCACTGGGTACATGAGCCATCTTTAGAAACTTGATCAATGACTTGGCATGAGCCTCAGAACATAATAACAGGGAGAGCATAGAAATCTTTGAGGGAGTATGCCCCAGCTGATCAACAATATCATAATCACTCTTGCGAATGATTTTCAATACTTCTTCCATCTGCTTAGAGAGGTCATCAGCAGCTGGCACATCAGTAGATACAGGCTCAATAACAGGACCCTTGCCCCGAGCATCAGTGGTGGAAGTAACAGCAGGGGTAACTGCACTCTTAGAAGCAACTGGAGGAGAGAAGACTCTTCCACTACGAGTGATCTTGCTAGATCCAGCAATATTATCAATGTCAACAGGCATATCAGGTAAAGGCTCCTGCTTGACACCATGGATGTAAACATCAGACCCATAGTGCCAAGGCACAACTTTGTCAGATGTATAAGGAATAGGACCAGGAGTGGTAATGATCAGAGGAGCTACTCTGGCTTCAGCAACAACTTTCACAGGACCTTCAGCAGTAATCTTGATTGGGCCCTGATGAGTGATTTTAATGGGACCCTTTGAAGTGATTCTTAGTGGTACTTTGTCAACCATGTCAACCTCTTCAATCTTCTTACCCTGAGTCAGATGATCCACCATACTTTCTACAGATGCTGGTCTTCTTTCAAACACTATAGTATATTTATCCATGAGACGTTGAATCCCATCTCTCAAAATGAAGCAACTATCCGGCTTATAGGTACAATATAGACAATCTTCATGACAACCTGGAAAGATCCCAGCTTGTACTAGCCTCTTTTTGATAACAGACAATGGTGTGCTCAACTCCATAACTGAATAGACATGCATATCTTTATCAATATCTTCATCAATGGCGTTGACAGTCTTCTCGTGATTTGGCATTGGAGCTGTAATCACATTTGGAGTACCTGGTGGATCAAACTCAATTTCTCCAGCATCAATCATATCCTGAATTTTGTTCTTCAAGACCCAGCAGTTATTAGTATCATGTCCTGGACAGTTTGAATGATATGCACATCGTGCATTGGGATTGTACTTGGGAGAGGTAACATTGGGATTCTGAGGGGCCTCCCTCAGGGTAATAAGTTCAGCTTTCAACAAGTGTTGCAATGCCTGAGCCATTGACATGTTGATCTTCGTGAACTGTCTTCTAGTCCTCTGTTGGTTGCCTTGAGGATGCTCTGTTGTTGCAGGAGTTGGATTTGAAATATGAACTGCACTAACAGACTGATGCCTTCTGTTACGATCAGGCTGACCATACACAGCATTAGATTCTTTCTTCCCAGTGGGAGGCTTCTTTGCAGCACCTGATGAAGAAGTGCCCACTTGGATCTTACCACTCTTGATACCATTCTCTACTCGCTCTCCTGTCATGATCAACTCAGTGAAGCCAGATGATGAGCTTCCAATGAGATGACTGTAAAACGGACCATTCAGCGTACACATGAACATATCAACCAACTCCCTATCAGTCAAAGGGGGTTGAACTCTTCCAGCTAAGTCTCTCCACTTCTGAGCATACTCCTTAAAGCTTTCTTTGGCACCCATAGACATGCTTTGAAGCTGCATGCGAGTGGGGGCTAAGTCAGCATTGTATTGATACTGCTTGTAGAAAGCTTCAGCAAGGTCATTCCAATCTCTGATGTTGACACTCTCCAACTGATAATACCACTCTAGCTGAGCTCCAGATAAACTCTCTTGAAAGAAATGGATCCACAACTTTTTATCAGCAGTGTGGGGTTGAATTCTTCTGACATAAGACCTCAGATGCAATTTGGGACAAGAGACCCCATCATAGACAACAAATGTAGGAACTTTGAACCCAATGGGTATGACTACCCCAGATATCAAGCTCAAATCCTCAAAATCCAGCCCAGATGATTTCTGTAATTCCATAGCATCCATTCTATCCACCAGCATCTTGAATTTGTCTTCGTTAGGCTCATTGTAGTAGTTAGCCTCAGAATCAGAGTCCCCCATAGTGTTGTGGAGACTGCCTCTCTCCTGCTCAGATTCTTCAGATTCATAGTCTTCAACCTGTTCCTTGGTCTTGTCAGGACCTTTGAACCTTCTTCCCATGTTGAGCAACCCAGCAGACCTTCTAGCCTTCTTAGTCTTCTTGGCCAGCAGTGTCTTCAATTCATCCTGCCCCTTAGATAGGTTCAGGATCAGCTCTTGGAACTGTGCATTCTGTGCCTGGAGATCCTTAACTGATTGTTCAAGAGCCATTGCTGAAATAAACAGCGAGAAGATGAGAAACCTGTACACAATTATAAACCTGTGATGCAATGATATGGGAATGCATATGCAATGTTTTCAAGGACCGCAGGATTTAAATTTGCTTAAACAAACAAGAAAGTAACTTTTTATTAGTAATAACTTGTTTTGCCTTTTAGGCTTACAAAAAATGAAAACGAAATAAGTACAAAAGATGGGGTTTTAAGTCTCCCATGGACGTTTCCTCTTTGTGTTGAGGTATGAGTTGAGGTTTCGTTCCTCATGAAGTAGCTTTGTTAGCTCTAGGATCCTTGCTTGGCTTGCTTTGTAATGAGCCTCGAAAGTATCCCTTTGCTCTTTCAGTTGGATCCATGATCTCTGCAAGTCTTCCATATCAGTAGGCATGTCTGGGTGAAGGATGGTATAAGCTGTGTCTCCTTCAGCAACAGGTTCCATGGTAACTGGTAGGACGGCAGGATATGGCATCATGAGTGTCTGAGCACGAGATCGTACCCATCTGAGATAAGCCTCCATAGGAATAGTGTACTTAGGCTCCAGTGTCTTGCTGTCAATCCTGTTTACCTTTCCCCAAGCTCGGATGAATCTCTGACGGTAACCCTGAAGATCGTTGTCGTAATCAAACACAATGCCCTGAATCAACATGTCATGTGGACCATCGCTCCGGGCGTAACCAAACTGTCGTAAAGCTAGAGATGGGTTGTAGGTGATGCCTCCTCTTATGCCTAGAAGTGGCACATTAGGAAACTCCCCACAACGGTCAATGATGGTGACATTCTCCATAGATCTGGAGCACCAATGGATGTCTGAGTGAGAAAGTGACATGATCCTCTTGGACCATCTGAACCCTTGCTCATTCTTCATTACTGAGCGAGGAAGGTGAGAAATAAACCACCGAGAAAGTAAAGGTATGCAGCACGTCAAAGTTCCTCTTGCCCTTGTAGTACGGGTGTGAAGAGAATGTAGGATGTCTCCAAGTAAGGTAGGCACTGGATTGTGACTCAGGAATATGTTGATGGCATGAACGTCTATGAACTGATCAGGGTTGGGGAACAACACTAAGCCATAAATCAATAAGGCTAAGATCTCCTCAAAAGCATCGTAGCTCATAGCCTTCAAGAACATTTGAGCTTTATCCACTAATACCTTGGCAAGAATACCTTTAACTCCACTTCTCGTCTCTAGAACAATGTCAGACTTCTTCAGATGTAGAGCTGCAGCAATAATTTCTAGTTTAAGCTCCTTCTCTAAGCCTGTGAATGGCTTCTGATCAAGAACAGGTATACCCAGAAGTTTAGAGAACTCCTCCATGGTTGGAACCAACTGATAATCAGGAAATGTAAAACAATGGTGCTTAGGGTCAAAGAACTGAAACAGCACACTCATCATGTCTTCACTGAACTCTGAAGTAACTAGATCCAATAAGTGACCATGTCTCTTGTTGAACTGGGAATGATCAGGCACTAGGGAAACCAACTCCTTGAGCTTAGCAGGTATCCCTACAAAGTTGATCCTGATGGTGCTTCTACGAGCAGAAGCCATGACCTGCAACAAAGAACAAAGATAAATCCTTTGGTCCTTGAAATGGTTAGGGAAAATGATATGCTTATGATGCATGATGATGTCATGATGTCATGCTCAATCACAAACATGTGGCACACACAAACAAGTCACACCATAGCCCTAGGTTTAAAGGCTTGCATGAGGTTCAAAGGCAAGTACCCTCCCCTGAAGTTAGATGGTTCATCCTGTCCTACAAAAGTAACCAGGTTCTAAGGGATCTCAATATCATTGATCCTTCACAAGGGTGGTTGTTCAGAAGGCAACTTACTTGCCAACCAAAACCCTCCAAGTTTAAGATCTCAATGAGCGTAGTATCGAGTGTCAACCAACTTCAGTCTGCACCAAAGCCGGTTACCTCACTACTTTCTAAAGGCCAAGATGAGTTAACTAGGGTTCTAAAAGTCAGTTAGTGCATTGACAACATATGGCAGCCTCAATATTATCCTCAACTTGACTTAAGGAATATAAGCACCAACCAAGAAGTCGCACTAACTATGGCCACCAGATCAACCGTATCGATATACGTCGTACAGTTTCCTTGGTCTATTGCCATTTACCTAAGGTACACTAGATCCGGGTTAGGACCTTTCACACATAAGAGCACCCCAACAATATAATAATAAAGCAAACAAGGCAAACAATTTAAAGTGATCTTAATTCCTAAGGGTACCCCTCTTAAATAGATCCCCAGCAGAGTCGCCAGTTCTGTAACACGGTGGGAGAACTGACTTTAAACAATGTTGCGGATAGCAAGAGTCGCCACCGACTTTTATTTTATCCATAAGGAAAGGTTATAAAAGAACAGGAAAGACCTTAGAGAATATTTTGGGTCCGGGGGGTAGGTTATGAAAAGGGAAGGTGTTAGCACCCTTTTCATCCATGGTTATCCATGGGCTCTTAGGTACTTAAGCTCACTTTTGAATTGTTTTGAAAGTGTAGTGTGTGAATAGAAAATTTTCAGAATAGTTAATAAATAATCCATGTAAGGATGTGTTAAGAACTTGTTTGAAAACTTGTTGAAAATTTGTTTAAGTGTGAAACAGTTTTGAAGTGAGCAAGCACCTAGGAGTAACCTACCCTAATGTTTAAAGGTCTTTCTTATTCTTTATTCTTTCCTTTAGTAAGACTATCCCTACTATAATGGAGTAGGTAGTCCTTACTTTGGATGTTAAGGGACATGTGAGGGACAATTTGACTTTGAAGGCCATTGTGGGATGTAATAAGCACATATAAGGGACCATCATCATTTTTCGAAAGGGACTCGATTCGTAAAGGCAACCATAAGGGACTTTGATGATTTTTCCATTTGAGGGACTTGCTTTATACACCCCACTTAACCATTATTCGTAGGCAACTTGAGGGATATCCTTAGGAAGTGAGACGGCGATTAAAATCGACTTACGTGTGTGACGTGTTTATTTTAATTATCTTTATTTAAAAATGATCTAAATTTATTTTAATATTACATACATGTTGTTACACTCCCTAATTACTAACCATAATAATAATTAAATAATTAAACAACTTTACATCCAAGAAACAATTACAAAATAATAAGCAAAATAATTAAATAGCAAAGATAAATAAAATATAAATAAGCAATAATAAATAATAAAGGGGGTTAATTCTAAGTTTACTCGGCAAGACATCGCATCTTGTGCCTACGTATCCTTACGGGAGTGGAATCAGAGTAATCGTAGTTCCCCTCAATAGGGAGGTTAGAAACTTCTTGACTGTGGTCAAGGTCTCAAGGGGAATAAACGCATCTTAAGGACACGCTTACGTGGAGTGTAGAAACTCCAAATCTCTACGTTGAAATGTTAAGTTGTAATTAGGGTTAAATTAGGGATTCCACGGCGGGAAACCCTAAAATGAGCGCGGCGGCTCTTTGACCTAATGCTAAGGGTAAAATAGTAATTTTGCCTGCGGCGAGGCATTTGTGAAAATTAGGGTTTGTAGTTTGTAGTTTTGAGGATTTGAAATTGAATGTGTGAAGTTTTACGGACTATTGGCGCGGCGGCCAAACAGTTAGACCTAACCTTCGGATGTGTGCAATGTGACAGAAATAATAGTAAACGCGTGAGATAATTGAATCATGCAAACAGAGAGATAATGTCATAATTTAAACCATGCAAGCAGAAATTTAAAGGCAGAATTTAAAGAGCGATTGTTAAGTTCGCGAGGTTACATGAGAGGAGCAGATACAATATGATAATGAAATTTGAATTGAACAATAATAAAATAAAATAAATAACGGTTCTAGTTATTATTTTAAAAAAAAGATTTTAGTTATTATTTTAAATTTATCTAAAAAAATTTTTTCTTAAAAATAATAGGTTTTCATATTAATTTGGAAAAGATGTTAATGTTATTTATTTTAAAAAATAGATTTTTATATTATAACAAATTTTAATAAATTAATGATAACAATAATAATAATAATGGTAATAATAATGATAATAATGATAATAATAATAAATAATGATAATAATAATAATAATAATAATAATAATAATAATAATAATAATAATAATAATAATAAAGCAATAATGAATTTTAAATGTGCCAAATAACCCAACAATGTTGCTAACGCAGAAATGCGCTCATCGCAACCAGATCTAAATCGGACGAAACAAAATTTATCGCAAAGAAAAAGAAATTAAGCAAAAAATAGTATTATTGCTCACACAAAAATGCGATCATCGCAACCAGATCGAACTAACACAAATGTCACGCGTCATGCACACAAATGTGCAAACATCGTATCGACATAATTCGATCAAAAATCTTATATATATAAACTCTAACAATTTAAAAATTATATATATATAAACGTAACAGTAATAGATAAAGAAAAAGAAATAACGGTAATAGATGAAGAAAAAGAAATAACGGTAAAAGATGAAGAAAAAGAAACAACAGTAATAGATGAAGGAAAAGAAATAACGGTAAACGATGAAGAAAAAGAAACAATAGTAATGGATGAAGAAGAAAACTAAATAACGGCAAACGGCACTCACCCCTCTTAGGTTTTTTTCATTCCCCTCTTTTCCAACAAGGCAACACATGTATATATAGGGAACAAATTAGGGTTAACACCAAATTGTCAATAATGTCCCTAAAGCCCATTTTAAAGCCCAAACTAAATAATTAGTTAAGAAAAAATAAAATTTAAATAATTTAAAATAATTAAAATAAACTTAAAATAAAAACTAATAATCCTATTGATTCCTAAAATAAAAAATATTATAAAAAGAACAAAATTTTTTTCAATATTTTTTATTTTATGATTTTTTGGATATTTTTATGAATAATTTAGAAAAAAGTGAAAAAAATAATATTTTAAAAAATGATTTAATTAAAATACGAAAATAATAATTAAATAATAATAAAAAACTATTTTTGTTATTTTTTTAATGAAAGATAGAAAAATTTAGAGTAAAAATAATAAAAAACAAAAAAAATGACAAAGGTGAGATTCGAACTCTCAACCTCTCACACTCATAACTCCTTACACATGTCCTCCTGCCAATTGTGCCATTTTTACTTTTTAGAAAAAAAATGCATGCCATATGATATTTACCTGCAAAAAGTCAAACGACTACACAAATTTGTTAGTAATTGATTAAATGCAATGAAATGCGACGACAAATCTTAGGGCAAAATTTGGGGTATTACAGTTATTATGATAATATTTCTCACCCAACCTCTCTTTGATGTTGGCAAAAAAAAAAATCATGAAGTTTGACTTTGGTTTGACCACAGTTGACCTCAGTTTGACCTTTTAACTGCATTGACTGCTTTTGACTTATCTGATCATCTGACTGAGCAAACTTTTGAGAAAAGTCTTGAAACTTGACATGGGGGTTCTTATACACATATAAGATGTTATGAAGCTCACTTGAAGTCTTGGAAGTCCATTTAGCCTGATTAAAGTCAAAACCCTAGTTTTGGATGCACTGCTTAGGAGGTGCATTGTCTGAGGGAATTGTCAACTCTTCTGACCAATTATGAATTTTGTGAACCTTGTGAACCTTCTTGGAACACAAAGTCTTGTATTGTGAGGGCAAATTTTGGGGTGCAACATACCCCAATGAAATTCTACAAGAATAGAGGTACAAATTCATGATTTTAATGGCAATTAAAATGGGAAATATCATAACTAAATGAAAATTAATCCTAAAATCAATTTTTTAATTTCTAAAATATCTACACACATCCAAGATCAATATGTAAAAAGATTAAGAATTAAAGATCATTTTTACTATTTTCTATGGGATTAAAGAAAGCATGTAAAATAGCGAAGAAATAAAAGAAAAACAAAGAAATAAAGAAAAGCGTGTGGTGGATAGCAAAAATATTCAGTTCATTTCTGGATTGGGCCCGTGTGGGGGGTGTGAACAACAGTCACTTAAGCCCAGCTGATTCCACTTAAGTGATGCTGTGCGTTTTGAAGGAGGGAGACGTGGCGCATTGACAATCGTTGGATTCGTGGGCTTTGTCAACATTTTTCCACGATCCAAGGGCTAACATATTGTCTTCTCCGTTTAAACATTTGCAAGGAGGGAAACGCAAAACCGGTGAGCTACGGCGGCCGGAAACACGACGACAACTACTCCATAACCTATCTCCCTCAAAAATGCATGAAACCTGATGATTCTTGAATCAAACTTGTACCATTTTTCACAAGGAACAATAATATGGCAACGAATCAAGCTGTAACCTCATAAATCTCTGAACCCGTGCCCATTCAAGAAAATGCCAAGAATATTAAATCTTCAAGAAACTTCTCCAATTGTTACCAGAATCGTGATATACCTCAAGGGGATTGTAATGGTGCAAAAATGGTGCTATAAAGATGTATAATTAGTGAGTTATCTTGAATTTCCATTACCTCTGAAAATGGAAGTGTAGAGCTTCAATTGTCCACGAATTCTCTAGGAAACTTATGCAGAATCACTCCAAGATGGTTGATGAAGATGTTTGGATGGCTGAAAGGCCTTGAATTGGAGAGAAAGGAAGAACTCGAAAATCACTCTTTCACCCTCTTTTTCAATATGTTATATCTCTGTTTCTACACCAAAATCATCCAAAAAATGATAGAATTGCTCCATAGATTATATAAAATATGTTTGTCATGAGTTGGGGGCCCAATTGTGAGAGAATGGATCAAATGGATTTTGGATTTTCAAGCTTATGGAAGCCCATGGAAGTGCTTCAATTCATGGTTAAAACTCCTTATTTCTGATTGCATTCCATTCCTTATAGTGTAAGAAAGATCAAGGGCCCAAAATCCCTCCTTGTTTGGATCTTAATGGTCATAATCCAAAGTGTTGCTTAAACATGAAGAAAGCTTGAAATAGTCCATGAACCATGCCTCAAATACAATTGATTTTGTCACCAATGTTCTTAAAACATATATTCCCTTCAAAATGAGCACAAATATGACCATATTTGATTTGATTTTGGCAAGATCACAACCTAGGCTTTTCACATGCTTTTACCAAAATTTCTTTCACCAATCTTCAACTATGAGCTAGCCCATTGAAACCTTGAGGTTTAGTTGACCAAATGACCCCATTTGGAGAAACGTTCATGTTGGAAAAAAGTTCATTTGAGTTAGGCAAAGTGGTGAACTTGACCTGTAATTTTATGACCTGTAATCAAAGTTTCCTAAAATACCCCTGCCTTGCAAACCTCATAACTTGAGTTCTACAAATCAGATGAAAGACTTCTAGTACAATTTGGAAAGCTAAGATCAATACATACAACTTTCATGTTTATCAAAAGGTCATGTGAAACTTCCTTCTAGGGAAACAGTGGCATGCAAGCTGGTTGACTTTTGCAGACAAATTTCACATTCATCTAATGACCTGTAACTTGTCTGGCTTGTAACTTGAGTTCTATAAATCAGATGGATAACTTCTAGTACTCAAATTAAAGCTATGAACATCCTATACAACATTCATGTGGATGCCAAAGTCATGTGAGACTTGTATCTTGACTTGTGTGGTCTTGAAGTTAGACACTAAATAGGGGATTTTACACTGAGAACCCTAATTTAGAAACTCCTCACACTCTCGATTCTTTTGATTTGATCTTGGAACAACATCTCAAATGCTTCAACATAACATTCCATGACTTAGAAATAAACTTTAATCTCCTTTGAAATCAACAGTTGACTTAAGGTTGACCAGATGAAAACCCTAATTGCACCTTCTCTCACTGTGCTCACTTGTACTGGGCAAAATGACTTGGATGAGCCTCACAATGATACTCATGAGCTTTCATGACAAATATCCACCATTAAATGGCTTTAGGACCTCAGGTTCCCTCTACATGGCCTCCTATACAGGAAGTGAACCATGTCCCTCTTAATCAGCTCCTCTCAAAGAACTCTGACTAAATTGAATTGATGAAATGCCCTTGATGACTGGCATGAGAATTTTTGATTAGGCTTAGAAGCTTTATAACTCCTCTCTTGATGGGCACACTCCTTAATCCCCTGCAATAATGCTTTATGATATGCAAATGCTAATGCTAAATGAAGTGCAAAAAACCAAACACCAAGAAGGAAAAGGTTGGGCAAATTTTGGGGTGCAACAGTGAAGAACGCTCTTTCTTCACTCATAATACTCACGTGAAGAACAACCTTCTTCACTCACAAGGACTCTGTAATCTGCACTCTCTGATCTTCTGTCAAGAGCTTGATTTCTAGGATTTCTCCTTCTGATATTTATAGTGCTTTCAGTCCTTTGGGCCTTGGTGCACATAATTAGGTTTAATTATCACAAACCCTACTCTTAAATTCTCTGCACACTTGCCCTTTAATTTAGGAACATTTGTTTCGCTTTAGTGCTTCTCAAATGTCTCCTGTCTTTCAGCTTGAGCTCCTGATTTGATTCTTGATTTCTAGATACCAGAAAAACTAACTTGCCCGCTGGATGTCATACGGTCAGTGTCATGACATTCTATATGGCATTCAGCTTAACTTATAGTTAACTTACCCTGCACACACATCATTAAGTATGTCCTAACATTCAGTATGACATACATGCAAACTCTAATGTTTTGCCACAAAATGCAGCCAATCAAGAGCACTTACATACTCCCCCTTTGGAATTTTTTTGGCTAAGACACACTGTTTAACATATCAGAGTTTACACACGGCAGAAGACTTATCATGTGCCTTATCATGCAGGAAATTTACTAGTTCAAACCACTCTCAGAGTCCTTACAGTTAGCTCTCACCTTGTTAACCATCTATTAGTTACCACTACAGATGTCACACTCTGCTGAGTAACACATTGGGTTACTCCCCCTCGACTGATGCACCTTACCAGCTGAGTACTTAACCTGCACACTCTGCAGTTACATATATTCATCCAGTCTACTATGGATGCTATGACATTCAAGATGACATTCTGAAGTACACACACCTGTGCTACTCCCCCTGAAGAGTTGCACAACACTCTCTGCTACTATCCTGTAGACACACACAACTCCTAAACACCTTCTAGGATCACACATGGTTAACAACATGTACAATCAACCAATCAGTTCTAACAAACATTCCTATACACCATAGGAATTCACACAAATCAGAGTTTACTAACAACACTTAACAACACTAGACAACTGTTAACACATAAATCCTCAGCAGCACCTGCAAGCATGATTATACCATGTGCACATAATAGCACATATGCTAGCCCACCTGTTCTTCCACCTTTCTGTACCTGCTGGTATCTTATTACACCTTTTTGTACCTGCTGTACCTGCTACCTGCTGTTCTCTATTATACTCTTATACTCTCTCCCCCTTTTTAGCCACAAATTAAGATCCAACTAATTAGTGTAGATCAAAATGTATAAATTTAGATATGATTGGGGTCATTGCATACAAACATTGCTTATGAAGAGCATCACAACAACAATACAATTCTTGCTGGCAAATAAGTCTAACCAAAAACTTCAACCCAACAGCTCACAAACACAGCTCAGTAACCAGCAGCACTTCATCAGCACATGTCATTCTTCCTCCTCAGAGGCAAAACTAGAACTAACCTTCTCAGATTCTTCATCATTAGTCTCCTCAGCATCAGGGGAGCTATCTTCATCCCTGTCCTCTCCTTGACCAGAGTGTTCCTCTGAGTTGGCAACATCTTTTTCTAAATCATCAGCCTGGCTATCCTTCTCTTTTGGCCCATCATTTTGCCTATCCTCATCATTGAACTCAGCATCTTCAGTTTTCTCAAGGGTTCTGATCAAGGCTTCAAGAGTTTTCTTCCTAGCATCCAGCTCCTGGCAGGTTTCCTTTAGCATGGCAATCACTTCAGCTTTTCTTGATTTAGACTTGGATGTCTCAGCTGATGTTACAACAATGTCAGGAACATGAGTTCCTTGTAACATCTTGGAATGGAATGATAAGGGGCTTTCTCTTTTGCTTGCTGTATCACTTTTCTTGAGAATGTTTGGATACTGTTTCAAAATGATGCCACAGATGAGTGAAGGGAATGCAATGGGGCCTTTGATGCTATAACTGCCTGCATGCCTCATAGTTTGATCAAATATATATGTTCCAAAGTCAAATTTGGTCTTGGTCCCAATGACATAGATGATCTTTCCAAGAACAGTTGCCATAATAGACTTATGGTTTGTAGGTACCCAATTTGCAGCACCAATATTGTGCAACATGGCATACTTGACACTCAATTTGCTGGCAGCTAGCTTTCCTTTTGATGGCTAGCTTTTTACCTGGTTGCCTGTTATCACTTGACACATTTGGTTTTCAGAGATAGTTACATCATGATGCGCTCTATCTGACCTACCCAGATACTTGTTGATCGTTGTTGAAGAAAACGTAACACACTTCCCTCTTACATACACCTTACCTAACTCTTTAGATTTCCTGTACACACATTCCTCTGAAAGATTAACGATGAATTCTTTGGCAAGTAACTCATAGCATGGTGAGAATTGACTAACTGTTGTCATCAATCCTGCATCATGAATGAGATTCATGATTTCTTTACTCTCAAGAACATTATGTCCCAGTTCCCTTTCCAATGCCAGCCTCTTCTGAACAACATACTTCCATCTATTTACACACGAGGGATAATGAAATGAAATGTTGTCAATTGGAACCTCAGGGACACTAGCAAGCTTGCTAGTGGTTGGTTTTTTCTTTGATAGAAGTTCAGATACATCAGCATCATCATCTGAAGTAGAGTCAGTTTCTGTACTGGATTGGGCCTTCCTCTTCTTTGGAACCACCTTGCTTCATGCTTTAGCAAGCCCAACAGGGGTATTCTTGGCTACAGTCTTCTTTTTGGGGTTGCTTTGCACAGCTTGCTTCTTCCCTTTCCTAGTCATGAGCCTTTTGGCTATACCAGGATTGCTCTTGATTATCAATTCATTATCAAAGTACTCCTTACGATCTACATTATCAGCCACATCATTTTTCTGGTCACCTTGCATGTGAACATCCAGATTCTCAGACCCTTGACCCTTGTTATTGCCCTCTTGTGAAATGGCTTCCAATGTTTCAACATCGGGTGTGACATTGTCTTGATTATCCAAATTATGCGCAGGGCTATCAAAGTTAGGTGTAATGGCTATCCTTGGCACCTCTTTTGGCTCAATCAGAACCCTCGTTACCAAGTTGGCAATGACGGAGTGGATTTTCCTAGCCTCTTCCTCATTGATTGCCTCGTCATGAGTTGAGGAGTGAGACGCCTGACCTGGTACAAGTTCTTTAGGTCTTCTTGCATGTGAGATTGGTGGTTTCTTCACCATCAATCCTTCTGGAGTTAGCATTCTCAGAGGAGCTATCTCAAGAGCCTCTTTAGGGTTAGCAGCGGAATCTGTGTCAGAGTTGGTTGGCATCTTCTTGGAAGGAATATCTGTTGGATGTTGAGACATTTTTGGTGACTTTGATTGTGAGAGAGAGGGTTCTCTGTGCTTGTTGAAGGATGAATGGAAGATGAACAGTTTGTGAGGGTACCAAGGATAGAAGGGGTGTGTCGTATATGTAGTAGCGAGGTACGATTGGTCAATAGGAGGGAACTTACCTTTTTGATTGACCAGTAAATGATCAAATTTCAAAAAGTAATTCCCTATTACTTTTAATTGTTATAATCCCTCATTAATAGAGGACCTCAAATTCCTTAGAGAATTTTCAAATTGAGTATCATTGAGGCCTCTTGTAGCCTTGTGATCACTGTATGCTCCTGAGTCTCTTGGTTCCTCACATTCTTTCCCAAGGTGATACCAGTCAGATTTTTTCACAGTTTTCTCTGGCTGGCTAGGATAGCAGTTCATGTTACTGAGATTGTTACAAAATGATGTTATGAAATTTTGAGTGACATTGCTCTCTGTATGTTGAGTCGCTTCCATGGACTCCATTAGGTTCCAATATAACCCGTCTAGATTTCCATGATGACCATTCTTTGGGTATCCCTTCCTGGCTTGCCTGTCCATACGACATTTACCATAACCTGTCCTACTATTTGAAGTAGACCTTGAAGTTCCTCTTGCTACTATTTTGGACAATGTCCTTTCTATTTTTAGAACTTGTTTCCCTTTCTCCAACCATACTTGATCCAGGACATTGAGGTTACTCCTAGGCTCCCATAGATAGCAGTTGTTCTTGGCTCTAGATCCCTTCATAACTTCCTTACCTTCTTCATTGATGACGACACATTTATCTTTAGTGAATTTTACATTGAGGCCTTGGTCACAAAGCTTACTGATACTGATGAGATTAACAGTTAGTCCTTTAACCAACAAGATATCATCCAGTCTTGGACCCCTAGGGCAATCTAGTTTTCCAGAACCTTTGATTTCTCCTCTAGCTCCATCGCCAAATGTTACATGACTTGAGGAATGAGGTTTTATGTTTACCAAAATATTCTCTATTTCAGTCATTTGTCTAGAACAACCACTGTTAAAGTACCAATCTTCCTTGGTTGGCATCTTTAGAGAATCTTGAGCTACTAAAGCCATATTCTTGACAACCCATTGTATTTTCTTGTTAGGAACATCTTTCTTGGGTTTTGCTTGATGCTGCCTTTTGGCATGCGCTCTATGTTTAGATTTCCCTTGATGAGGATGACTAGGAAATCCATGCAGCCAAAAACACACAGATTTGATGTGTCCAAGTTTTCCACAGTGGTAACATCTATAACCTTGGAATGGTCTTTTGACTTGGTTCCAGTTTCTGTGTGGTGGATGTTGTGACATTGGTCGTGACTTTCTCTTCACCTTCTGAATCTCAGGTTGTAATCTCTTGTGTTTCAGAACAGGATTATGTCTATCAACAAATCCCAGTCCAGACCTATTTCCTGAGTTCTGACCACTCTGCAGAATCTGTTCTAGAGTGTCAGTCCCAGAATTTAGCATCCTTATGGATTTTGCCATCTACTCCATTTTGGATTCCAACAAGTTGACCTTACTTTTGAGTGAGTCTATTGTTGCTAGCTGCTCTATCTTATCAGCCTCTAATTCCATTATGCACTTCTTCTGGTGCTCTCCTTGTTGATACAATTCAATGCTTCTGATGGACAACTTCTTATATGATTCTGCTAGTTCATCATAAGTTAGCTCCTTTTCACTTGAGTCACCATCAGATACACATACACTTTTCAGAGCTGTGACATGTTTTGCAGACTCATCTTCTGATCCACTCTCAGAATCTCCATCAGACCATGTGATAGTTAGGCCTTTTTCTTTCCTTTTGAGATAGGTGGGACATTCCTTTCTTATGTGGCCATATCCCTCACACTCATGGCATTAAACTCCTTTTCTTTGATTGGAATTTTCCTCAGACTTATCCCTTCTGCTGCTGTCAAAAGAGGCGTTCTTGCCATAGGACTTTGACTTATGATCTATCATTTTGATCAGTTTATTGAACTGTCTTCCAAGCAAGGTTATTGCTTCTGACAAATTCTCCTTTTTTTCACCACCCTCTTCTTCTGAATTCTCAGCAGTGTTTGAGACAAGAGCTATGCTTTTGCTCCTTTTCTCTACAGGTTGTTCACATATGCCCATCTCAAATGTTTGGAGAGAACCTATGAGTTCATCCACTGTCATGTTGCATATGTCTTGAGCTTCTTCAATGGTTGTGATCTTCATGGAAAACCTCTTAGGTAAGGATCTGAGAATCTTCCTTACAAACTTTTCTTCAGCCATCTTTTCTCCCAAGGCTCCAGAGGTGTTTGCAAGTTCAAGAACATTCATGTAAAACTCATGAATGGTCTCATATTCCTTCATTCTTAGACCTTCAAATTTGGTGGTCAGCATTTGAAGTCTTGACATTTTGACCTTGGAAGTTCCCTCATGAGTAGTTTTGAGAGTGTCCCAAACATCCTTTGCTAGTTCACAATGGTGTACTAGTCTAAAGATGTTTTTGTCTATACCATTGAAGAGTGCATTCAATGCTTTAGAGTTCCCAAGAGCTAAGGCCTCTTGCTCTTTGTTCCATTCCTCTTCAGGAATTAACACATCTACTCCATCCTTGTCAGTCTTCACAAGATGTTTCCAGCCAGAGTTCGCAGTTCTCCAAGCCTTGTTGTCTAATGATTTTAGGAATGCAATCATCCTAGGTTTCCAATAATCATAATTAGAACCATCCTGAATTGGAGGTCTATTAGTGAATCTTATATCTTTATCCATAGTACCAGAATTTATTTCCCTAGATCTCACCCAGAATAAACAGGCAGGGTGCCTGCTCTGATGCCAATTGAAATTCTGGCAAGCACACGATGTACTATTGTACTAACTAATTAAATTGTAAGTAAAAGCAGTAAATAAGACAACAATTGTTCATCCAGTTCAGTGTCAACAACACCTACCTCTGGGGGCTATCAAGCCAGGGAGGAAATTCACTATTAGCAGAATCAATTTAAAGTCAAACAGCCAGTTTGCACTTCTCACTTAATCTCTACCCAATGACACTTCAACCTAGAGACACTATAGACCTGAGTATTCCCACTCACTCCCCCTCAATCACACCACAGTGATATCCAATTACAGTTTCAAAATAAAGGTGAAGACACACTTCATACACACCTTGATCTTGCTTCAAAGCTTTGATCAAGGGACACACGCACTCTTGCTTAAAAGCTTTGAGTGAGACGCAGCTTAGAACCTACCTAACCAATGCAGCTGAAAGTTGCTTGATAAACAGTTAATCCTAAGACTCAATTCACACTTGAAGAACACTCTTTCTTCACTCACAATACTCACATGAAGAACAACCTTCTTCACTCACAAGGACTCTGTAATCTGCACTCTCTGATCTTCTGTCAAGAGCTTGATTTCTAATATTTCTCCTTCTGATATTTATAGTGCATTCAGTCCTTTGGGCCTTGGTGCACATAGTTAGGTTTAATTATAACAAACCCTACTATTCAATTCTCTGCACGCTTGCCCTTTAATTTAGGAACATTTATTTCGCTTTAGTGCTTCTCAAATGTCTCCTGTCTTTCAGCTTGAGCTCCTGATTTGATTCCTGATTTCTAGATACCAAAAAAACTAACTTGCCCGTTGGATGTCATACGGTCAGTGTCATGACATTCTGTATGACATTCAGCTTAACTTATAGTTAACTTACCCTGCACACACATCATTAAGTATGTCTTAACATTCAGTATGACATACATGCAAACTCTAAAGTTTTGCCACAAAATGCAGCCAATCAAGAGCACTTACAGGATTGAAGCCAAAGAAATCAAGGTCCTGAACCGAAGTCCGGATGCACATGAATACATGATGAACACGTCAATAATCATCCTCATAATAACATCATTGGTGCATCATCATTCATCATAATCATCATCATAGAATCATCAAAACTCATGGAAATATCATCATAGTTCATCAATCATTTCATTATGGGAATCATCATATAATCATGTACAAATCACATAGAATTCACAGTCATACTCATATTCATTCGTCAAAGAAATCACAACATCAAAACATCAAGGCATCGCTGCACAAAATCAGAATTTGTGAAACTCTGCTACGTTCGCTAGCAAGTTAGTTGTGCGAGTTTGGAGCGAGTTTCTTTGTTGTGCGAAGGATTCTTCGCAATGCGAGTCTGGGACGAGCTTCGTTCGTTGTGCAAACACGCGGTGACAGAAAAATGCTGTTATGCACCAGAACCTAAAATCAAACCAAAAGTCCCACGATTCACTTCCCCAATAACCCAAAACATCCCTAAATCATCCCTAAGGTCTTACGGCGATAAAGACACAACATCTACGACTTATTAGGTCAATCCCGTATCATATTCATGCTCTAAATCCCATAAATCCTTACAACTACACCACAATCATTAGAGTTTCTCACTATCTAATTTCCCTACAGGGTTAGACAAATGTCAAATCAGAGTTTTGGCCACATAGCCTAATTTCCTTTAACCCAAATAAATCCCTACGGTTAAAATTTCAATAATAGATTTAGGCCACGAAGGCCAAATTCCCTTTATCCCATAATCAGCCTCAAACCCTTTAAACCCTTAAATCAGCCTTAGATACATTGAAATTACACATTGAAAACAATGAAGGCAATACTCCCCATACCTTAATTGCCGACTCTAATCCTTCTCAAATCTTTCAGAAAACCTTTCGAAGCTTTTGCCTCAAACCTCCTCCTCAGAGCTCTGACCCTAATTCTTTTCACGGTCTAACAAAGTGAATCCTAATCCCATCATAATTCCCTTTTTGTTAAACCTAACCTTGGGCCTTAAAATTGGGCTTTCCAATATTACCCTCACTAACTCCTCCTCAATTATCCAATTTGCCCTTAGTTAACTTATATTTATTTAAATTAATAATAATACCAATATATTCATATTATATACTATTATTTAAATAAATAACTCAAATTCCATAATTCTCAATATTCCACAACCACCACCGAAAATCACCGAAATGCGAATATTCTTATTTAAATAAAGTAAATAAATATTCCAATTAAAATTTGGGGTGTTACAGGCACCATGGAGGTCGCCACCAGTGCATTTTCGCCTTATTTTCTCTGTTTTGAGTCGTTTTCTTCCAGTTTTTCATATATCGGCTCCTACTTGTAAAGTACCTGAAACATATACAATTTCCAGTGTAACACTACAAAATATAATAAAATGACACTAAAACATGTGCGAATAAAGTCAAAATAACCTATGTTTTTTAGTGTTATCAATTATATGTATTGCTGGTTATTGTCAATGGGCTCTTAACTTGAGAAACACCTAATCCCCAACATGGAAATTCACTTCTCTCATTTTCTTATATGCAAGTTACTTCATATGCTCTTGCATTTTTTTCAAATTAAACTCCAGTTTTCTCAATGCCTTGTATTTATCCTTTAACTCTTGAGCAGCTGTTTCGACTCTCGTCTCACCTTATATTTAATGCACCAACATTGGTGGTTTTCTGCCATATACCAACATAAATGGCATACACCCTATAGAGACATGAAAGGTTATGTTATACCACAACTCTTCCCATGGAATCCATTGTGCCCAAGACTTAGGTTGGTCAGATATGAAACACCAGAAGTAAGCTTCAAGACACCAGTTTACCACTTTTGTTTGGCCGTCACTTTGTGGATGATCAACTTGAACAAATCCTGCCATAAGATGCTCACAAACAATGAATCACGGTCACTAAGAATTCATTCCGGCATGCCATGAAGTTTAACCATTTCTTTCACAGAAATGGAGGATATGGAATGAGTAATGAAATGGTGCTTGAGGGAAATAAAATGGTTATATTTTGATAGACAACCAAATACCACTAAGATAGCTTCATATCCATTACTTTTGGGTAAATTAACGATAAATTCCACTGAGATTTCACTCCAAATCAACACTAGAATTAGAAACGGTTGTAATAGTTCACTTGGTGTAGTAGCAATGTATTTTTGCCTTTGACAACTATCACACGCCTTGATAAATTCTTGAACTCTTTTCATCGTTCCTTGCCAATATAAAGTACCAAACATTTGTATTTATGTCTGGAGATACCGAAAGTGCCCTCTAGTGGGAGAGGAATGAAATTCTCTTAGAAATTCCTTAATAATTAAAGATTTAGCCGGAATAACCAATCAATTTTTATAGAACTGATCTGGAGTGATCATAATAGATCTTTGTGGCCTTCAATATAGGGCAACAACAATGGTTGTAGGAGAGGAGGGGGTGTACCTGCAAGGTACTCCGATGCCAAAGTAAGTTTGGGCTAGAGGGAAAGCAAGTACAAGTGTTTAGGTATGAACTGTAATGATTAGAATTCCTGACCCTCTCAAGAGATAGGGTATTTATGAGATTCCCCCCAGCGCGGGGCCAAGGTCTCCCATGTGGCTGAAATATCTGACCGACTAATGGGAGACTGCCAAATGAAAGATCTATCGCGTAATATTTGACTTGGTCCAGCTATCCCCGTGAGTTTTGGAGGCGCAGTTGGTCGCATGAACTGTCAAGCGCGTGAGGGGGATGTCCCTAACGGTTATATGCTCCAACGACTATATTGTTCCCAACGACTATATTGTGCCTAATGGTTAGATTGTCCTAATCTCCTTATTGGGTCTGACCTTAAGCTAAACTGGATTGGGCCTTGTCCAACTATGGGGCATGTGTCAGTCCAATCCAGAATAGGAGCCCCCCCAAGTCATTGCTTAGAGGTGAGGAGTAATGACTTGAGTTAGCCTAACTGGTCAACCAATAGGCAAGGACCGCGTCATGGAAAGGGCTTTTGAGGTCGACGTTATTTGAACGAAAATCTCCAGAGGCGTGCCCGTAAGTAGTATGTGATTAGTATGGTCCACTAGTGATAGCGTGTAGTCTCCTTTGAGGTGCGAGGACATGGTCGGATACGAAAGGCGTGTTTTATGTCGCCCAAAATTGCTCTTAAGGTGTTAAAAATGTCTCATCAATGAGACTCCTGCTCGAATGCTATTTTGGCAACATTTTTTAGGAGAATGTGCCCGCGAGGAGCCGAAGGGACTTGTTCTTTTGCAAGCATGTGAAGGGCCAGTTTTGAAAGTGCCAACTGACAGCTTCCTTTTTTGCCATATGTGAAGGCGTAATCAATTTTGTTAAGGTCTAGGAGGTCTAGGCAATGATGGCTCTTTGCCCTTTTCACTTTCCTATGCGAGCAAAATGCTTATATAAGATGGAAAGAGGATTCATTTTCACTTCACGAAAATTTCTATCCTCTAATCCTCTTGCTCTGCAACAATTGTTCGTCGCCGGAGCATTCTTCGCTGTCGTCAGTCCCCCTTGCCTTTTTCTAGACCTTCATCTTCAAGCTCCTTACTCAAGTAAGTTCTTCATCCTTGCTTGTTAAAATGAGTTTTCTTGTTGATGTTTATGCATTTTCTGATGAACACATGAGTTTCTTGGGAAATACATGAAGGCCTTGAAGAACACGAATCTAGGATGTTGTGTATGTCTGTAGATCTTCCTAGGTTATTGTGTGAAACATCTCGTGTTTGTAGTCGGGCAAGACGTATCCTCGATGCTGAGGGCTTCATTCTTGTGTGCTGATAAGTCATAGTAGTTGTGGGGCTTATCCCTTTTATGGCCTTTACAAGTCACGGAGACTTGTCCCTGTTATGGGGAGGGGGTTACATCAAGGCCCCGTGCTGTAGATAAGGGCTTGAGTCAAGGAGACGTCCTCATACTTAATCCTTGCCCTTTCACTTGATTTATGGTGGAAGAGTGGATTTGATCTTCTTCGAATTCACTTTTGCTTCCTCTACTTTTTAGGTGAAATGGCTTATTAAAATGAAGGAACTATCCCTGACGTCGAGGCGACTAATAACAACGACATGCCTCCTGCCAAATACGCTAACCTGCGGGTTGCTCAAGGGGACCTTAGTTGGATTTCCCCAGAGCCTCTAGTGACTAAGTCGACCTTTACAGAGGAGGAGGCCAGTACTTTTAATCTCCTCGAAGATAGGGCAGAAGATGCGCCGTGATTTAGAAGGTGATTAGCCCAACAAAAAATGACCGGATATGCTCGGTATATCTAGGGAGAAGATTTCTGATGTATGAGTTTGCCTTTAGGGAGGTGAGGTATCATCTTCCCTTTACGAATTTCCAAGGGGCGATTTTATGTCATCTCGAATTATCCCCTTCCCAACTTCACCCGAATGCTCTGGCGTTCATTCGTGCCTTTGAGCTGGTATGCCGTTATTTGAAGATCGGGGCTATCGTGGAGCTATTCTTATGCATTTTCCAGCTACAAATGAGCACTGCTAAGTCGAAGCAAAGTTGGGTGTCCTTTAAACAGCAGAGCAGGCTGTTATGAATGTATTCAAAATCTGTCAGGAATTTTAAATTCAAGGTTTCTAGTCGTAAAGCCTCTTTCAGAGGCGGCCAAGAGTTCTCTTGACAATATAGAGACTATGGTGGAGGATGGTCGGGAGGTGATACAACCTGTGTCGAAGTTTCCACTGGAGTGGGTGTATGCCCATTTTAGATATAGGACCGACCAGTTCCTTGTGAAGCACGATCAGTTGTGCACTGAGGATAAAAAATATCTCCGAGCGTTGACAGCGTTCGTGAAGAGGTTTACCCCTGCTACCGTGGTGGACAAGAATGGTAACCCGTTATACGCTGAGGACGGGGAGCCTGCTCGGGCAGCCTATTATATAAACACCAAAGCCCTCATCGACTGTGAAACAGATGTTGAGGCTTTTGAACTTCTAGGTATAGATGATTGATTTGGCTTGCACTTCTTGATGTTTTGATGTTGTGCTAACCCTTTTTTCTCCCTTTGTAGGAAAAATGTCGAACTTGCGCGAACGCCTTGTCAAGTCCGCCTCGTCCAAAAATGTCAAGAAGGTTTCGACCTCGAATGTGAACGTGATTAGACAACATACGGTGTTGGAGAAGTTCGTGGGTGGTTCTTTGCCTTCTCCAGGCAGCACCTCTAATCCTCCTACTCGGATCCTCTGAGGAAAAGGAAACAGGACGATCTCGGTTCTTCCTCGGCTGAAAGCTTAAGTGGCTTTGTTGGGGGGAAAATTCATCTTGTCGCCTTGCTATCTGGAGGACAAGATCTTCGATGGGGAAGGATCCATAGTTGTCCCCGACTTGGAAGCGTCAACAATATTGTCTGCTAACCTAAAGGTGAGGAGGACGCTCCTTTTCCATGATGTTGCGGTGATGATGAAGGTGCTGGAGACGGCTCTGGCCCTGGGTGACGCAGAGACAGTTTCACTTAAGGAGTTCAAGAAAGTGAAGGCCAGGGAGACCGAGCTCGAGTTGGAGACAACTAGGTTGTTCGATAAGCTGATGACCTTCTAGGGCAACTATGAGGCCAAGATCACACTCCTAAAAGATATGAACGAAACGACGGAGGAGGTGAAGAAAATAAAGGAGCAGAATCCCAACTTGAAGGCAAGGGTAGCGCAACTGGAAGGCTCGTCGGTGGTGGTTCAAGATGAAACCGAGGAGGAGGAATCCTTGAAAACCCGACAAGAATTGATCGACAAGATCTGCATCCTTGAACAAGATACCCTTGGAGTTTCCTAGTTTGGATTCAATGTTGCGGTGGAGCAGATGAAAGCCTTGAACCCCGACATCCAAATGGTTATTGAAGGGATGGGCGTTTTACACCAAGTGATCGATGGGAAGGTGGTCCCTCCAAAGGTTCTAGTTGATGATGCTTGATTTTTCTATAACTTAGAATATTTTGGCATGTGCACCATATTTTTGTAAATTCTGACTGTCGAGCTTTGCCCGTACTTTTTGTAATATTTAAACGCTTTCCGGCTGGGTGGTCAGACTTATATATATATATATATATATATATATATATATATATATATATATATATATATATATATATATATATATATATATATATATATATATATATATATATATATATATATATATATATATATATATATATATATATATATATATATATATATATATATATATATATATATATATATATATATATATATATATATATATATATATATATATATATATATATATATATGCTTATTAGACATTACATGCCTTATTATTTTCTTTTTGTTTGCCTTGCGCTAGTTTATTGTGAGTTATGTTTGTTGAATGAGAGTTTGCTCGACTTGTTATGATGCTCAACAGTTTTGGGAACTTGTCGAGTGAGCAAAGTAGTTTTGCCGGTTGTGGGACTAGGATCTCGGTCGAGGTCCTGATCATACAGGGCTTGGACTTTCCAATCGCGAGCTGGGTGTCCTTCTGCGCTGGTACAACAATGGCAGAGCTTGATTGAGGTATCCCCGTTGGGCATGGTATCTTCTTGTTCAATGAGCAGAAACTTTCCTTTTTTACGTTTGAGGATTGTGCTTGCACCAGGGCACGCTCCCTTAGCCGAACGATCTCTCTCTCTCTTCGATGTGAGAGAAATTCGTCGGCAATTAGTCCTAATTGCCTTAGTACTAACTGTAATATTGTTTGAGCTTTTCAACATTCCATGGTCGAGCAAATGATTCTCTGTTTAGATGTTCGAGGTAGTAGGCTCCGGTGTCTGTTTTCGACCTCACCTGGTAAGATCCTTCCCAATTTGTGGCCAGCTTACCCTCGCGCGAATCTTTTTGATTTCGGCGTAGGATCAGGCGGCCCACTTGGAAGTTTCACTTTACGACCTTGGCATTGTGGCATAACATTATTTTCTATTTCAGTGAAGCTTTGCGGAGGGCTGCCCATGATTGAATTTCTTCAACCAGATCGAGTTCCTCTCTTAATGCTTTGTCATTCATCTCCTCATCGAGAGCAACCTTTGTCCGTCTAGAGGGTTCTCTGATTTCCACCAGGATTACTGCCTCAGTTCCGTATGCTAGTCAGAATGGAGTTTCCCCGTTGGTAGAGTGTGAAGTTGTTCTGTAGGCCCAGAGCATACTATGTAGCTCCTCAACCCAACTCTTTTTTGCCTTCGCCTAACCTTCATTTTAGTCTACGAAGGATCACCCTGTTCGCGGCCTCTGCTTGCCCATTGGTCCGAAGATGTTCGACGGACGTGAATTGTTGCTTGGTGCCTAGTTTGGAGACAAAGTCTTAAAACTTCATGTCCATGAATTGGGTCCCATTGTTGGTCACAAGGGCCTGGGGCACGCTGAATCATGTAAGGACATTTCTTTTGTAAAAATGAAGTATGTTGAATGTCGTAATTTTGGCGAGGGTCTCGGCCTCAATCCACTTTGTGAAATAGTCGACGACCATGGTCAAAAATTTGTTCTGATATGATCCCATGGTGAAAGGGCCGAGGATGTCCATCCCCCACCAAGCGAAGGGTCATAGGGAGGACAAGGTCTTCAGCTCGTTAGGGGTGCTAAGTGCATGTCCCTGTGGCATTAGCATCTGTCGCATTTCTTGACCTGTTCTTTCGTGTTGTGCTGCATAGTTGGCCAATAATATCCTGCGCGAAGGGATTTTTGCGCCAAATATCTACCTCCTAAGTGTTGTGCGTTGATCCCGTCGTGAATTTCTTGGAGAATGTCAGGGACCTTATTCTCCTCAACACACTTTAAGAGGGGGGGGGGGTGGGTGGAGAATCCTCTTCTGTAGAGCTTGTCTTCGACTAGGACATATAAACAAGCCCTTCGTTTAATTATGTTGGCCTCTTTGCTATCTTCCGGCAGCTTTCCTATAGTGAGATAGTCGTACACCAGAGTCATCCAGCAGTTGTTGTCGCTAATGGTGTTGACGTCGAGCAGTTCTGTTGGCTTTTCGATGCTTGGACGGGGAAGCGTCTCTTGTATAACAGACTTATTTCCATCTTTCCTCCTTGTGTTGGCTAGTTTTGGCAGAACGTCTGCCTGAGTGTTTCATTCGCGGGGGATGTGTTGGACTTTCCATATGTCGAACTTGGTTATTTTCTCTTATACCAACGTCAGGTATTCGATGAGATGATCATTTTTTGCTTGGTATTCCCCCCGTACCTGGGAGTCCAAGAAGATTTTTATTTCCTTAGCGCCCAGGTCCTTAGCCAGTCGTAAGCCTGCGAGGAATGCCTCATATTTGGCTTGATTGTTCGAGGTTGGTGTCATACCCCAAATTTTATCCCTTAGATGTTATTAACATTTGCATGAGCATCATAGGTCAACCATCCTTGCATCACTAACCAATTCATCTAGCTTTTCAATTTTGTTTGTTTTATGGAATTAGGGTTTGTGAAGAAAAGAAGAAAGTCCTGATTAATAAAGAGTTGAGTGAGGAATCAACAAAGGAAGTCCTCATGCATATCAAGGTCCCTAAGAGTTCATTTGGTCCCAGAAAACCCAAGTCAAGAGTGTTCCAAGTGGATGGGAGAAGTTTTGTTTTCATCTGACTCAAAAGTCGACTGTAGCTTCATAAAAGTCAATCATTGGGTTTTGTAGTCAACTATGAACTTCACGAGTCTTATTCCATGGTATCATAGGAATGAATCAAGAAAAATAAAGTTAGAATCATAAAATCAAGAGTTTGATGAAATTAGGGTTTTGGTTGAAAATTCGAAGTGTGGAAATCAAGAATTATAGTCATCTTGCAAGAGTCATATCTCACTCATCCATGAGCCAATTGGAGCAAACTAATGATCTTTGTAAATAGGGTATCTTAAACTACAAGTTTGTAGAAGAAATCATGTCCAAAAGATGAATGGATTTAGTATATTGATTCAAAGTTAGGAAAAACTTGATTTGGAAATTTCATACTTAGAAAATTTTCTAAGTTATAAATTTCAGCTTGTTGGAGTGATTTTCATGGCCAAATTCAAGAGGGTCCCAAGTCTAATTTGACTTTTCCATCAACTTGAAAGTTGTAGACAATCTCCTCAAAAGCATGTCTAGAACTCAAGTTATGGTGCTTTGAAGTTAGGGTTGCAAAGTTGTTAAAATTGACAATATAATTTTTAGCATTTTGAAGGCAACTTCATGTGGATTTTTCTTAATGATCTAAGCCTCAATTCAAAATTCGTTAAACATAAGAGTTATTCCTTGTTCTCCAAGCTTTCCAAGCATACCAAGAACTTCTCATTTGGACCAATCAATCTCAAGTTATAAAGCTCTAAAGTGAAGGGTTTTTAAGGTCATGTTTTGGTAACTTAGAAAAATTCTGCTAAGTCCTTTGAGTGACAATTTTTTACCAAACTTCCATGCCATTTTTCATGTACTTCCAAGCCTTATTTCAATTTTCTTTAAACGTGAAAGTTGTAGTTGGTTATCTCAGCTTTCCATAGATACCAAGTTTGTAGAGATTGATGGTTTGAGCAAGAAGTTATAGTGGAGACAAGATGTCTAAGTATTCATAAAGGGTGAAAAGTCAGACTTGAAGAAACGAATTGAGAAGCTCTTTTGAGGGATTTCCAAGCTTTTTTTGACCTTTTATTCAATTGAAAGGTTGTTCCTTTCATGTTATCTACCCATGGATACCATTTTTGTGAAAAATAACATTCTACACCATCCCTAAAACCTGTCAGAAAGTCAGCTGTGCAGAATTATTTTTGGCATCATGTGAAGAATTCAAACTTGTTTAGCAAGTTTGTTTTTGATCAATAGGACTGCAAAATATCAGAATGTGTCATGAAAATGAGTGCTTAAAATGTAGCCTTAAAGCCAAATACAAGAAAAAGTCCTTAATACCTTTTACCATTTTTGTGAATTCATTGGGTGAAGTTGGTACCATACATTATATGTTTGCTTTCTACTAATACATGGTTCGAGGCATAATAATCAGAAGGAAAAAGGCTATTTTCCAGGTTAGGGGCCACACGAAAGTAGGAGCAGAAGTGCCATTTCTTGGCTCCATTTGAAAAATGGATTTTCAAGGAAAGGGAGAGGCATAAACAAAGATCTCAGTACTACATCAAAGAATGGGAGACAAGAGCAACATTGACTTCACTCCCTCTACAACAAGAAAAATTCACATTCAACCACACACACAAAAAGTTCACACCTTATTGTTTATCATCAACCATAACCTCAACACTATCCACTTCGCCTCCCACCTGAACACGATTCACTCTCTTTCATCCACCTTTCAAAACCTTTGTTTAACAACACCAAATAATCTTATAACCACCTTGCAGCTCATCTATGTATCCGCTATGTAAACCTCTAAACTCCACCCGTGAACAAATTCCTTCAATTACCTCCACTCATAACCGCATTCTTAGCAGAAGTAGAAGGATTTGGAACTCGTGATCCCTCTTAAACGGTTGATGAGACCAGTTTGCAAGGTTTAAAAAATAACAACATCACCAACAACTCCAACTTTGGATTGAAGCTAGTGTTTGCGTTTCGGTAACGATTTCGAATTCCTTCATACGTATATATATCTAGTGTGTTATCTGCTTTTATTTTTCGTGGTTGTTTCAACTTGCTTACTGCTCATTTTACGTGTACCATGCTGGCGTCAATATCATTATTCCATCAAGTTTTTGTATGCTGTTTACATCGTGTATGTCATAGTTTTTTTGGTTCAAATTGGTGTGTATACTATGTTTTTGTTCTGATTACATTTTCATTCAACACGAGCTTTGGAAAAGTCGTTATTTGTTTACAAGTTTCGATTGTTGAATCAGTTTTTTTTTAGTTTTGAAATCACATGCATAGTTTGCAAAGTTCGACTTGTTGATGATGAAATACGTGTTAGCGTTGTGAGTGCAAGTTGTTGTTGTTGGAGTCTATTTTGAGTTTTGGTTTCTTAATTATGTTTGTTCAAAGTTAAGATGCAGACTTAAGTTTCCTTTTATTTTTCAACTAGTGTTTCATTGTTTTTACTCTTACTCTTTCTCCCTGTTTTGACCATGCGCAAGTTTTCCTTTTGTGTAGCATAAAGGTTGGCATGTGGTTTTATGTGTTAAGTTGGATTTTTTAATATGGTTGGTGATTTAGATTTCTTTACTTCATCGGGAATAAATTGAAATGTGTGTGCTAGTGTCATGAGTGCATGCATGGGGTGCAGTTGTCTTATGCAGTACGTGTGATATGGAGGGGTCTAACCCTCATGCAATCCAACTGAATTTTGGTGATAAAGTAGCATGGTTAGGAAGGCATGCTAGCAAGCGTAACATTAACGTTGTGTTCTCTTTTTTTCTTCTTTTCTTTAAATTGCGGTTTGTGAGTTTGCCTTTCGTTTGTGTAAAAATGATTTGTTATCCATAAGTCTAAAAACAACAAAACAAACAGAATACTAAATGAGCTTTAATTATGTGTTTTACATTTAGAAAAAAAAACGAAAAAAGTTTTCTTAATTATCTTTTTCTTCTCATTTGGAATTTCATAAAAAAACTAAACTAAAAAAATATTTTCTTTTAAATATTTGCTTTTGTTTAATCTAAAAATAAATGTTAAGTGTTTAATTGTTAATTATTTTAAAAAATTTATTTAATATTGGTTAGTTATGTTATTGACTAACCTTAATAAATGTAAATATTTAATTTGGGTGATGAATTCTTCCTTGGTTGATTTTTGCATGAACTTGTGTTCTTGGTTTATACTTAACCAAGTGCTTTGTTATACTTGTTCATAGCATGATACTTTTTCCTTATAAGTTGATCATTACTTTAGCATATGCCTTGTTCATATTGCCATTCGCTCTTGATTGTTATCATTTATGTTTAAAGTTTTTATCTTTGGTCCCCTGTTATTACAAGTTTCCTGTTCCCTAAGTCCAAAGGAAAAGATTCCCCCTATTGACTGTCATGTCACACTTAGCCTAACTTTAGGCTCTTACCATTCCTAGCCTTAGGATTAGAGTCACCGTACTATGTGTAGGTTGTCTTGCCATGGACATTTCCTTACCCTTTAACCTAACATTAGGTTTAGAGTCACCGCACTCTATGTAGGTGTCTCACCACAGATATTTACTTTTTCCCCTGGAACCTTGACCACAGTCAAGAGTTCTTCACCCCTATTGAAGGGAACTACGGATTCTCTAATTTCATTCCCGTCAGGATACGCAGGCACAAGATGCGATGTCTTGGCGAGCATACTTTGTATATACCTTAGGTCTTTACCTTAGCACAGTTTTCCTTAGCAAGCAAGCTTTAACATAACACAGATACTAAAAAGAGGTTTCTGTAGAGTACTACAGATACTTAGGATGCTAACACCTTCCCTAGGTATAACCAACCCTCGAACCTTAAATCTCTCAGTTGTGTTGTTACATAGCGCACTTAGGGTTTTCTTCAATCTTTACCCTTTCTTTTGGATAAACTAAATCTCGGTGGTGAACTTCATGATTTGTGATTCAAGTTAATTAATAGCTTGATATTCGATTCTCACTGCAACAGTTGGGAAAGATAAGACCATCGACACTTCGATTAGGATCCCCACTTTGTTTTTCGAGGATGATGCATGCGCCGTTGCCAATGGAGCTGGAAGCTCTGTCGACGAAAATGATCCACTTGTGCGATCCACTCAATGGGGATGTTGGGGGCGTCATTTATGCCATAAAGTCGACCAGGACTTGTGCCTTAAGGGTCTTCTTGCTTTCGTAGTTGTCGCAACGCGAAAAACAACCGGCGAAAAAATGGTGTCGCCATCGAACATTTTTTATCCCAACGGGGAAAGGCAACAATCAAAGAAACCTCAAAAGGGAGAAGACATGGTCTCACAACTAAATTCTGAGTTCGGGAGTCGATTACACGAAAGGAAGGTGTTAGAACCCCTCGCGTCCGTTGTACTCAACGAGATCCATGCTTGTTGTCTAATTAAAGGGTGAATTAATCTAGAGCCTACTACTAAATAGAAACTGAACAAAAGGTGACTCGATAGGATCTTGCAATCCTATGCCTACGTATTCCCTCGTGCAATGGGAAAGTCATAGTCAACATAGTTCAGAGGACTACGGGTGAATGAGGGGATTGTGCTCGCCAAGACTTCACCGTCTTGTGCCTACGCATCCTCATTCGTACGAGAAAGAGGAAGTCAGAGCAGTTGTAGTTCGACCTACCACGGGTTGGTTGATGCCTGTTTGCGGTAGAATGGGGGTAACATGCCCTTTCTGAAAAAAGGTTTGGAAGGAAATCCCGAAGGAAAAAATGGTTTGAATTTGTTCGAGGGTTATAAAGAAGTGGATTAACTTTGTTCGTAATGTGTATCACACTAAATTCTATGACATAGGATCGAGTACTCCGTGCTAATGATCCAAACGTCTCGCTCACAAAGTACCCTAAGATGAGGTTATAAATGCATCTGCTCATCTTTTCCCATGTGCTTAAGGCTCGTGCCGCACAATACACATCATAGTTATTAAGTATTTTACTTGTATTAGGAGAGAGAAGAGAAGAGAGACTCAACGCAACATCTATGGTGGGACTTGATCCTAGACGTTATCATGATAATTGCCCTATAGTTGAGGATGAGAAAAGGTAAATCTATCTAATGTTATGGCCCTAAAGTTAGGTTGGAAGGGGAATTAACTTAACGCTATCATACCAGAAAGCTAACCTAAAGTCAGGTTGAAGGGGAATTCCTATTCTAGAATTTACCATGCCTGCATAAAAGTTTAAACTCTAATCCTAATTCAACTTATCAGAGAGAAAGTTGAATCCGGATATCCTATGAAATTATGCGAGTTATACAAGTCAACAACCAACCATATACAAATCTAAACCAAAAGGTAATCGCAAATCGTATCCTAAATTTTGAACCATGGATTAACTTAAACTGTAAATTAGTCACAAGCTCAAACCATGAACCAATACAGCTTTTGAATTAAAAAATTTCATTCACATTAGAATCAAAATTCCCTCTTAAAAAATTAATTGCAAACTTCATTAAAAACCAACCACGAATCCTATTGAAAATTAATCACAGATTTTAATCTGAATTCAACCACAAGCTCGTATTAAGATTAATCTCCAATCAAAATCAAAATTTAGTCATGAACTTAAATTAATCACTTATCAATCATAAATCGTTTGTAACAAGAAACGAAAAAAAGAAAACAAATCTAGACCAAATTAGAAAATGAGGTGTGAAAAACAAATTGGGATGTTTTATTTATAAAAGAAAAGAAGTCCCGAGCTTACAACACAGGCCCATCCGGGTTATCCAAGAGAACCAGGTGTTAGTTTATTTTGCTTTTTCTTACTCAGATTGTCCCATCTCAATCTTTTTCTCGCCAGCCACAAGCATCGTCCCAAAGCCTCACGACCGCGACTTCGCCGACCTCCATTATCATCGCAGTTTCACTAAGCCAAGGTGAAATATTGCATCAGCTCTCATCTCTTGTTAGACAAGTTTTCGCTACTATTATCAACCTCAAACACAAAGCTTCATATAGATTTCAGTGCGGCGACTCCGACGATTACGCAATTGGAACGGGAAATTATATGGAACAGGTTCGTAACCAATATATTCTAAACTTAAATGTGAAATCCCATACCTTCAAGTAGCTTTGGCGCGACAATTTTGAAGGTATTTCCGCTTTTCGAATTCTCCAATCTTATCCTCAAATCAGTGTGACTTGTGATCATCTCGCGTCGAATTTTCTTTGCTGTATATGCGATGCTGCGAACTTGTCCTCTTCTGTGATGTGAATTCTTCTGCCGTGTGTATGTATTTTTTTTGGTCCCATGTGTGTTTCACTTTGAAACCCTTTTTATAGCTTTACGAAATTAAATCTTTGATTCTGAAATTGAATTACAATAATTGTCGGATACGATTTTGGAAAGAAAATTAAGAGCTGTAATTTCCTTTGTGTTTGTGGAAATTGATATGTTAGGAAACTCTGATAACTGACTTGATTTATTGAATAATAGAAAAGCTAATATATAGCTGATTACACAAACTGACTATCCTAAAACTTAGCTAGAAAATAGAAACTAATAAAGACTAAATCAAAATGTATCCAAGTGCTGTGCTAACAGCCCTATAAAGTAGGATATTTATTCTAACAAACTAACCAAGTCATAATTAACCCTATCATTTCCTCCCTTAAACTAGACAGTATACTAGTTTAACTTAGGTGCATCACATACTCCAAGTTTCTTCCTAAGATGCTGAAATGTCTTCAACTTGAGAGGCTTAGTGAAAATGTCTGCTATCTGTTGTTCAGTGCCACAAAACTTCAGTTGTACAGCTCCTTCATTCACCATATCACGCAGGAAGTGGAACCTTACATCAATGTGTTTACTCTTTCCGTGCATCACGGGGTTTTTTGATAGCTTAATTGTTGAACTATTGTCGCAAAATATAACGGGACTGCTACTGCCATTATAGCCAAGCTTCTTCAACACTCTTTTCATCCATATCATTTGACATGTGCAAGCTGCAGCAGCTACAAATTCTGCTTCTGTGGTGCTCAGTGCGACAATAGGTTGTTTCCTTGAAGACCATGCTACAGCTGCATTGCTCAGAATAAATGCATACCTGGATGTACTCTTTCTGTCCTCCATACTTCCAGCATAATCACTGTCGGTGAATCCGATCAGCTATGTATTTCCTGTCTTCCTATAGAGAATCCCATAGCTAGTGGTTCCTTGTAAATACCTTAATATCCTTTTAGCTGCCATAAGATGAAGCTCAGTTGGATTTGACATGTATCTACTAATAAGGCTAACTGAATACATCACATCAGGTCTTGTAGTTGTCAAATAAATCATGCTTCCAACCAGCTGCTTGTAGACTGAACTATTCACTTTCACACCATCTTCATCTTTGTGAATTTTGAAACCTGGAACCATTGGATTCTGCACAGAATTGCTTGCTTCCATTCTAAATTTCTTCAACATATCTTTCACATACTTCTTTTGGCTGATAAATATCCCTTCATCAAACTGTAATACTTCTATACCAAGAAAGTATTTCATCCTTTCCAAGTCAGACATGTCAAACTCCTTCATCATGGACTGTTTGAACTCTCTCATCATAGCACTATCATTACCAGTATAGATCAAATCATCAACATATAGGCTAACAATTAAGAAGTTACCTTGTTTATTCACTTTAGTAAATAATGTTTGTTCACTTGCATCCTTCTCGAATCCTGTCTGCTTGAAGTATGACTCTATTCGACTGAACCATGCTCGCGGTGCTTGCTTGAGTCCATATAAAGCTTTGTTAAGCTTGTAGACCTTCCTTTCTTCATCCTTCAACTCATAACCCTTAGGCTGTTCAACATAGACCTCTTCCGATAATTCTCCTTGGAGAAAGGCAGATTTCACATCAAGTTGATAAATAATCCAACTTCTTTGAGCTGCAAGAGCAATGATCATACGTATAGTGTCCATACGAGCTACAGGAGCATACACTTCATCATAATCAACCCCTTGTTGCTGAGCATATCCTTTCGCCACTAAGCGAGCTTTATATTTTTCAATTTCTCCCAGCTGATTCAATTTGGTCTTGTATACCCATTTGACTCCTATGGTTTTAGCACCTCTTGGCAAATCAGTTAGCTGCCATGTCCCGTTCTTCTCGATTGTACTTATTTCATCATCCATTGCTTGTCTCCATTTTTCACTTTGCACTGCCTCTTCGAAACTAATTGGATCAGAGCTAGCAAAGAAAGCAAAATGTACTTGACCATCTTCTTCTTCTTCACCAATAACATCTTCACCAATAACATAATCATTCATCCATATTGGTGCTCTTCTAACTCTGATTTCTCTTGCATTAGAAGTTGTAGGATTGGCACTAGGTACAACAGCCTCAATTGCATCACTTGTCATCTCCTTTTCTTCTTCTTCGTTGCTTTGTGTGTCATGATTTTGTTGGATGTTTTCATCATTTTCTTCTCCCACCTCTAGATCAAGTCTAATAAAATCTTGGTAACTTTCATCCCAATTCCACTTCTTTTCTTCCTCAAAGACAACATCCCTACTGATTATGACTTTCTTGTTCAAAGGATCATAGAGTTTATATCCCTTGGATTCTGCACTCACCCCAAACAGAACATAACTGCGACTTTTATCATCCAGTTTAGTTCGTCTAGCATCAGGGACGTGAGCATGAGCTACAGAACCAAACACTTTGAAGTGTTCAACTGAAGGTTTCACCCCACTCCAAGCTTCTTCAGGGGTCATGTCCTTGAGTGATGATGTTGGACATCTATTTAGAACATAGAAGGCCCAATTCACAGCTTCTGGCCAGAAATTTCTCGGCACATCTTTCTCAGCCAGCAGACATCTCACCATATTCATTACAGTTCTGTTTCTTCGTTCTGCAACACCATTTTGCTGAGGTGTGTAAACTGTGGTTAACTGCCTCTTAATGCCATTCTCTCTACAATATTCTTTGAACTCATTTGATGTAAATTCACCTCCACGATCTGTTCTTAAGCATTTAATGGACAAACCAGATGTTTTCTCTACACAGGTTCTGAATTGCTTAAAGACACTAAACACATCGGACTTATATGTAAGAAAATACACCCAAGCTTTTCTACTAAAATCATCAATGAAACAAATGAGATACCTTTTTTGTCCGTTGGAAGTAGGAGAGATTGGACCACAAATGTCAGAATGAATCAGCTCTAGTTTTTCTGAAGCTCTCCATATCGCCTTCTTTGGAATAGTTTCTCGATGTTGCTTCCCTTTTAAACAGCCAGTGCACACAACATTGGTTTCAGCAAAATGTGGCAGCCCTTTCACCATTTCCTTGTTTTTCAGAGTTTTCAAGCCTGTATAGCTTAGATGACCATATCTATGGTGCCAAAGTTGAGCTAGATCTTGGACATCAGCTTGAAAGCACTCTTCACTCATTTCCTGCTTGCAACAAGGTGTATTTGTGAGCAACACAAACATCCTGTTGGTTGTCATTTTGCTGGTAATGACAAGACCCTTTGTAGGATGGTAGATCCGACATTGATTGTCCTTTATCACAACAGCAAGACCTTTCTCTTGTAGCTGTCCAATGCTAAGAAGATTGTTCTTTAAGTCTGGCACGTAGAACACATCTTTGACAGTGTGATAAACTCCTTCCAAAACTAACCTCACACTTCCTTTTCCAACAACACTCATTGTTGTATGGTTGCCCAATCTGACATTTCTTTTGAATCCATTCTCCATATCCATGAATAGTGAAGAATCACCGCACATATGGTTGCTGCATCCGGTGTCCAGAAACCACACATCTTGTTGATTAATTCTAGAAGATTCAACATATGCCATAAGCAGCATCTCTTCTGATTCTTCAAGCTCAACATAGTTTGCTTGCTTCCCTAAATTTGGACACTCGTACTGATAGTGTCCTAGCTGATGGCATGTGTAGCATTCAACGGTCGCCCTGTTGTAACTTTGCCGACCCCTGCCTCTGCCTCTTCCTCCTCTGAAAGTGCTTCTTCCTCGTCCTCTTCCACCATTTCTTTCATCATAGGACACCTTGAGAGCATGTTCTTCGTCTCCATCTTTCTTAAACTTTTGCTCATGGACAAGAAGAGAACTCTGCAAGGCATCAACAGAGAGTTCATCAATGTCCTTTGACTCTTCTATGGAACAAACTATATAGTTCCATTTTTCAGTGAAGGTTCTCAAGATCTTCTCTACAATCTTGATATCAGCCATATCCTCTCCATAATTTCTCATATCATTTGCGATCATCATCACTCAGCTAAAATAAACACTGATTGATTCACCTTGTTTCATAGCTAAGACCTCAAACTCTCTGCGAAGGTGGTTGAGTTGAGCCCTTTGAACTCGAGCATTCCCTTGACATTTCATCTTCATGGAATCCCAAAGTTGCTTGGATGTCTCCTTCTGAGTGATTGTTTTAAGAATTGACTTGTCAAGAGATTGAAACAAGTAATTCTTCGCCTTTAGATCTTTGAGTTGCGCTTCCTCCAGTGTCTTCTTTTGTGATGTTGTTAACACTTCATCAGTACCTGGTTGTGAATAGCCAGATTCCACAACACTCCAGTACTCCTTGGATCGGAGTAGATTCTTCATGACCATGCTCCATTGGTCATAATCACCATCGTATTTCGGAATAGAGGGTTGAGAAAAACCACTATTTCCTTCAGCCATTGCTTACGAACTCTCTCTCCTTTTTTTCTCGATATGAAGCTCTAGATACCAGATTGTTAGGAAACTCTGATAACTGACTTGATTTATTGAATAATAGAAAAGCTAATATATAGCTGATTACACAAACTGACTATCCTAAAACTTAGCTAGAAAATAGAAACTAATAAAGACTAAATCAAAATGTATCCAAGTGCTGTGCTAACAGCCCTATAAAGTAGGATATTTATTCTAACAAACTAACCAAGTCATAATTAACCCTATCATGATAAAGATGCTTTTTTGTGCCGTTTCAATTTGGAATGATTCCATTCTCTGATTCCTGATTTTTTGAATTACTTGTTAATATAAAATGGTATAGAACACACTTAATTATAAATCAAATATGTTATTAATTCAAGTGAAGCTATGGCTCTTAAATAACCATGGCTTGAAACAGAAAGAACTAAAAATCAGGTCGCGTCTACAACAATCTAAAGAACGTGAATACTTGCTTAAAAATAGGTCCAGCAAAAGAGAATCAAATACTAACCTAATCATCATATTAGTTAGGACACTTATTAATAGAATTAAAGACTAAATCAATAAGGATTGTTGACGTCATCACTAACAGTCTAACAATTGCTCCCCTAAACTGAACATGCCAGAAGCATTTCAGTTTACCTCCTCGGCTGACTTCACTCCAAGTGCTTCTCTGAATCTTTTAAACAGCTCCAACCTCATAGGCTTAGTCATAATGTTAGCTAATTGCTCACTTGTACCACAATGCTTCATATCAATCACTTCATCCTTTGTGAGATTCCTTAAGAAATGGAATCTCACATCAATGTGCTTACTCCTGCCGTGGAAAACTGGATTTTTTGCAAGTTTTATTGTAGAAGAGTTATCGCACAAAACCTTGACACTTTTACTTTGAGTACCTCTAATCTGCTTCAGTATCTGGTGCAACCAAATGCACTGACATGCACAAGAAGCGGTTGCCACGTACTCCGCTTCGGTGCTTGAAAGTGTCACCACTGGCTGCTTCTTTGATGACCAAGCCACTGCTCCTCCACTTAGCATAAAAACATAACCTGAAGTACTTTTTCGGTCATCCAAGTCCCCCGCATAGTCACTGTCTGTATAGGCTAGCATCTCATCTTCACATCCCCTTTTGTAGAATACACCAAGCTCACTAGTAGCTCTAATGTATCTGAGAAATCTCTTGGCCGCCGTCATATGAGATTCCATAGGATTGGCCATGAAGCGACTTATAAGCCAAGTCAGGTCTTGTGACTGTCATGTACATCAAGCTTCCCACCATTTGCTTAAATAATGTTGCATCTGCCTTTTTTCCATCTTCTTGTTTTGTCAGTCTATTACTTCCTGGAACCATGGGATTCTTAACTCCATTGCAACTCTCCAACCCAAACCTTTTCAGAACTTCTTCAGCATACTTCCTTTGACCAATGTAAATGCCATTAGAGCTCTGTCGTATTTCAACTCCCAAGAAATACTTCATCTTACCAAGATCAGTCATCTCAAACTCCCTTTTCATAGACTCTTTGAACTCATTCACCATAATTGAATTATTGCTAGTAAAAATGAGATCATCAACATAGAGACTTACAATTAGGATCTTGTTCTTCTCTTCTCTTTTGATGAACAAGGTGTGCTCATAACCGCTTTTCTTGAACCCCTCCTTAATAAAGTAGCCTTCAATTCTGCTAAACCTCGCTCTCGGTGCCTGCTTCAGACCATAAAGTGCTTTCTTTAGTTTGTAGACTTTCTTCTCTTCCCCATTGACCACATAACCTGGAGGTTGTGCAATGTAAACATCTTCATTCAGCTCACCGTGAATAAAGGCGCTTTTAACATCGAGTTGAAAGAGTGTCCATCCATTTCTTGCTGCCACGGCTATCACCGTACGGATTATGTCCCATCTAGCAACTGGAGCAAAGACTTCATTATAGTCTACTCCCTCTCTTGCGCATATCCCTTAGCCACAAGCCGAGCTTTGCACTTATCTATCTCACCATTCTCATTCAACTTGGTTTTATAGACCCACTTCAATCCAATTACTTTGACTTCTTTTGGTGCATCAACAAGCTCCCAGGTTTCATTCTTTACAATGGCACTGATCTCCACATCCATTGCATCCCTCCATCTTTTTATTTTCACTGCTTCTTCATAGTAAATAGGATCATTAGAGGCTATAAACAAAGCTAAATTTTGTACTTCTTCTTCTTCTTCTGAGAGTCCTTCTCCGCTTGTATAGTCTTGAAGATATGTTGGGGCTCAAGTGACTCTTCTTTCAAGCAGTGTAGGTGTTGTAACATCACTGGAGATGACACTGTGATCAGATTCTCCTTCTTCTTGTGAATTTTCACCTTTACTTTCTTCATCACTAGAGACATATGTGTCTTCATCAACTTCTCCCCAATCAAGACTGTCATTTTTGGCTTTTTCTTCTTCTGTCCTTCTCCAATCCCAACTTTCCTGTTCCTCAAACACAATATCTCTACTAATTATCACCTTCTTTGTCATTGGATTGACCATTTTGTATCCTTTGGACTCTTCACTATACCCTAACATCACACACTTTTGACTTCTAGCATCTAACTTCAACCTCTTTGCATGTGGTATATGCGCATTTCCTACGCATCCGGACACTCGAAAATGAGCAACATTAGGCTTGATTCCACTCCAACATTCTTCTAGTGTCTTATTCTTTTCTCCCAATCAGGACACTCATATTGGAAGTGCCCCAATTTATGACATTTGTAGCATTCAACTGTAGCCTTGTCGAAAGCATGTCTTCCTCATCCTCTACCTCGTCCTCCTCTATTCATACTTCTGCCTCTTCCTCTGCCTGATCTCTCATCATAGGTCACTTTCAGCACTTTTTCCTCTTCCTGGTGTGCCTGCATCCTTTGTTCATGAACAAGCAAACTTCCATGCAATTCATCAATGCTCAAGAAACTTAAGTCATTTGACTCCTCTATTGAACAAACGACATAGTTGAATTTGGAGGTCAATGATCTAAGTATCTTACCAACCACTATGCTTTGCTCCATCACCTCACCATTTGTCTTCATTTTGTTGACCACGGTTAAAGTCCGCCCCAAGAAGCTGTCTACTTTCTCTCCTTATTTCATGGCTAGTGACTCAAATTCCTTCCTTAACGCTTGAAGTTATGCTCTTTTCACTTTCGTGGACCCTTGATACTTTTGTTTCATTGAGTCCCAAATCGCCTTCGATGTTCTCTTGTCGAGAATTGTTTCCAATATTTCTCTGTCAATAGCTTGAAACAAGAAAATTTTCACCTTCAAATCTTTGAGTTTAACCTCCTCCACACCCTTTCTTTGTGTCTCACTTGCTGCCGCGTTTCCGATTGCCGGTGCTGGAATTCCCTCGTCCACCAGGTTCCATATCTCCTTGCTCCTGAAGAAATTCTCCATTGTTATTAACCAGAAATCATAATGGCCATCAAACCTGGGAATGGATGGCTGCACGAACTTTTCTGAGGTTGACATCTTGATCTCTTTGTGTTTACTCACACTATCAGGCCCCTTTCAGAGCTCTGATACCAATTGTTAATATAAAATGATATAGAACACACTTAATTATAAATCAAATCTGTTATTAATTCAAGTGAAGCTATGGATCTTAAATAACCATGGCTTGAAACAGAAAGAACTAAAAATCAGGTCACGTCTACAACAATCTAAAGAACGTGAATACTTGCTTAAAAATAGGTCCAGCAAAACAGAATCAAATACTAACCTAATCATCCTATTAGTTAGGACACTTATTAATAGAATTAAAGACTAAATCAATAAGGAATGCTGACGTCATCACTAACAGTCTAACATTACTTGACAATTATTGTTTTTGTGATTTGCAGCCGCAGGGTATGTTCGTAAGCCCCAATTTCGACCAGCGCCCGCGAGAATTGGCTTAAGTTTTGGAATATATTGGGTAGCTTCTTCTTCATTGCATATTGCGCAAAGTATCATCGCCACTACAATAATTTTAATCACACGACGCGTGTAGCCCACGAGCGGCCAACACCAAGTTCATTAGAAACGCGTACGCTTACAGCTCTAGGAGCAATCATCCAAGTAGATGACGTTGTGTTTAAACCAAGTCATCAGATAGATAGCACTAATTTTTCCAACTTTGGATTAGGAAGAAGACCATAAATGATAACCATAGGTTCAAATGACCATAGTTCCAAGCAAACGATAATAGGTGAAGGAGTTGCAGTCCACTGCCTCCAAGTCCAGATTTGTAAATCGAAATCGAGCATGTAGTAAAGTTATGACAGCATAGATAAACATCATTGGAAACATAATGTTTTGTGCCTGTAAAATCTTCATGAATCTTTTGTAAAGGCTTTAGAATTTATAATTCTTTTTTTTATTGCATCAGGTCCACAGCTCCCCAAATATCACCTCTCCGAGCCCAACCGTCAATTAGAATGTCGTAGACGAAGGTGTTTCTTGGAATCTTCTGTACACTCATTTTTTTTGTGATAGCTAGGATACTTTGTACTCTTCCAGACTTGTAGCAGGCTTTCAACACCTGAAAAGTGAAAGCATTGTCTGGGTGTACAGTAGGAACATAGTGTGAATGCTTGTTTATTTTCATGTATTGCTAATAACACAACACCAAAATTATACGAACATCATGCTTAGAAATTCCAATAAGCTCATGTTATTCCGAGTCGCTCACAACAGACATACCTGATTCACAATAATATGATAAGCACAATATACTATGATCACCATATCATGCCAATGATGTTAAAAGATTTGTGTAACTATTATAACATTGTACCACTTGAAACCATTCTTAGAAATAACTTGGAAATATGACATATAGCCATTTGAGCCGTGACTTAAAATTGGTGAATCATGTCTTAGACATCCTTGACCATTTGACTTAATTTGAACCCAGGTCATTTGAAATGGACTTGAAATGGTGAATGAATATGGATGATATGTGATGTAGCATGGAAAATGAGCTTGAATCAAATGAGGATGGATTAGTGGGCTCAAAACCAAAATGAATGCCTTTAACCTAAGTAAATTGTGGCTTGCACCTTCAGTTCCAATAAATCCATAAAACTTTCAACCTTAGCACGTTTGAATCACTTCTTGACAAATCAAAAAACTTTCAACTAGTCTATCTGAATAATTTGACATCAAATGAACACTCCTTCAAAGTTCTTACTTCTCAATAAAAACCTAACTTACGTCGCAAGTAATGAATGCTTGAAAGGAGAACAATGCCTTGCATACTATGAATCTTTGGCCTTATCTTGTTCTTTAATCCACAGAGACATCTTGACTTGACGAAGAACATAATGACTTGAAGAATCCTGGAAGATGAATAAGGGAAGAAACCCTAACATTAAAACCCTGGCATTTCTGTTCTGCAATTGACCGAGCCGAAATACCATGAATAAGAAACCCTAATCTTCTTGAGATATACAATAAGGTTGTTGACGGAAATAAACTTGATGTTTGATGAACTCGATAAAAAGATGCTCATGACGACAATCCAATACCTAATTCAATTAAAATAGAAACCTTAGCCCCATAGAAAAATTTGATTCTTTAGAAGGCCTTGATCACGTGCCTTAGGATCTTATGCAAATGAATGACTGCGAGTGTATGACCTAATGGATAAATGCATATGAATGTGGAGCGCAAGCCAATTACGGTTAGAATAAAATAAGGGCAAATTTTGAGGTACAATAGTAGTGGATGTCGAACTCTGACAGCTCTAGAGACCATTTGAGCATCCTACCGGCCATATCTGGTCGGTCGAGCAATTGCCTTATGGGTTGGTCTGTCCGAACCACGATCGTGTGGGCCAGGAAGTAACGCCTTAATCTTCTCGCGAAGTTGATGAGGGTCATGACGACCTTTTCGATCTGCTGGTATATAAGCTCTGACCCTTCTAAGGCCTTGCTCGTAAAGTATATTGGTTTCTTCCTGTCGATGGTTTCTTGAATGAGGGCAACGTTAATGGCTTCATTGGTGACAGAGAGATACAGGTAGAATGTTTCCCCGTTGTCTGGTTGAGACAAAACTGGAGGTTCAAACAGGGCTTGCTTAAGATGGCGCAGAGCCTGCTCGCATTCCTCTGTCCATTCAAATGTAGTCTCTTTTTGTAAGAGCTTGAAGAAGAGAAGATCGTGTTGGGCAGACTTGGTTGCGAAGCAAACTAACGGGGTAAGCATCCTGTTGAGGGATTGTATGGACTTTTTTGACTTTAGCGTGGGTGCCGTACCTCGAAAAAGCACGATCCTTCGCGAATGGTTGCGGAAAACATAGAGTCACCACCGAACTTTATTCATTCCATAATGGAATAGGAAAATATCGATAAAACCTCTAGGGAAAGAACATGGTCATCGCAACCAAGTTCTAGGTTCGGGAGTCGGTTACACAAGGGGAAGGTATTAGCACCCCTCACGTCCGTTGTAATCAACGGGAACCTCTTGATTCGATTCGTAAGAAATGTTAGCCTAGTTTGTTTGTTTTCTTCAAAGATAAAAGGTGTAAAGGTAATGTAGAAGGGTTTAGACTGTTAAGGAGAAAAGGGTGGTTTTAGATTAGAGTGCTCGCCAAGGATTGGGGTCCTTGTGCCTACGTATTTTCACTTGAAAAGAAGTGAAGAATCAGAGCGTCCGTAGTTCGGACTACTACGGGTATAGGTTTGGATAGAAAAAGAAAGAGGTTGCTCTCTAGGATCTCAAAATCCTATGCCTACACATTCTCATTAACAGAAGAGAAATTAGAGCATTCGTAGTTCGGACTACGAAAAAAAGGGTCTCGATCGCACTGGGACGAGAGAAAAGGTTTTAAATAACAGGCTGGTCTCGGTTGCACTGGGGCAAGAGAAATGGGAAGTTAGTTGTTAGTGTGCTCGTCAAGGATAGAGGTCCTCGTGCCTACGTATCGTTATTAAGGAATAAGGAATCAGAGCAGCCGTAGTTTGGCCTATGGTTGCCGATTTGACTTTATCGAAAGATACTTAGTCGCGTTCGGCAGAAACTATTGCTTTATCTAAACAGGTGAGGAGAAGACGCTTGCACCACTTTGAATGGATTCCATATATCAACATTCATAGGGAACACGCCACTTATATCGACTCAAATAGGTTATGGACGTAGCAATATTTTGCGTCGTTCTCAAGACACCATATCTCACATTTATGAAAACGTTTGACGGTTTGCACGGTTTGACACAATATTTTGTTTCGTAGCAATATTGTTTCTTCACACTGATGCAACAATAACTTGCTGAGAACAAAAAAAAACATGATCCAGAATCTCTGTCATGACCTGATTAATTGTCTTGATAACTTTGCCTGATCTTTGATTCAAACATGTAAGACCTGAGTTTAGATAACACGAAACAAAAGGTACAAATCTATATGCATAACGGTAGATGGCATGAAAAATAGATATGATACTCAAATGATGAAAATGCTATGATAAGTACAACTGGAAATTTAGGGTCAAAATTAGGGTGTAACAGTGAGGAACTCCGAAAATGCTCGACATTTGTCGGGGTTGGCCTCGATCCCCCTCTTAGTGAGGTAGAAGTCGAGGAATTTCCCTGCTCACACACCGAAGGTGCATTTTTATGGGTTAAATTGCATTTTGCACGTCCTTGCTTGGTCGAAGACATTTTGCAAGTGGAGCGTATGAATGGATTCCTCTTGGGATTTCACGATCATGTCGTCCATATATAATTCTAGCATGTCTTCGATTTATAATCAAAAGACTTTTTTCATCATTCGCTGGTACGTGGCCTCAGTGTTTTTCAGGCCGAAGGGCATTACATTGTAGTAATAGTTTCCCGACGAGGTCATGAAAGTGGTGTACCTCTTGTCCTTCTCTGCCTTGTGAATTTGGTTATATCCCAAGTATGCATCCATGAAGGACAAGAGTTTGAAACCGGCGGAATTATCTACTAACTTATCAATGCTAGGTAAAGGATAAGCGTCTTTCGGGCAGGCTCGATTAAGATCGGTGTAGTCGCACATCCTTCACTTTCCATTATGTTTTTTTACTAATACAATATTGGACAACCAAGTTGCGTACCTGGACTCCGAAATGAATTTCGCCTCTAAGAGGTCTTTTATAAGTTTTTCTACTGCTTCACCCTTTTCATTGGATTATTTGCGCCTGCCTTGTGCTACTGCTCGAGCAAACAGGTCAATGGTGAGCTGATTGCAAGCAGTCTCATGATCGAGGTCGGTCATGTCGGTAGCACTCCAGGCAAACAAATATGTGTTGTCTATTAGGCATTTCTTCAGCTGCTCCTTCACTTCTTCGTGCAGTCCTGTACCTATCCTGACTCCTCTATTGTGATTTCCCATGAATGTGATCACCTTGAAGTTCCTGTCTGGTACCGGGTTCATGACAGTTGCCGAAGGGGACTGCTCGTTGATGCTGGCGTGTCTTCGCTGCTTTCCTCTCCGCCCTCTTCTGAGATTCAGCTGTCGAGGTCAATGGTGTGGACCTAAAGTGTTGGATTCTTCTCGGCCTGGCTTTCTTCATGAGAAAGATCTTTGTCTCTTGCTCGTTTGACGACTTATGATGTTGAGCCAATCAAATTCTGCCCCTTGGTAGCTGCCTCGAAGCACCGTCTTGCAGCTTCGATGTCTCCATGCAAGGTGGTGACATGAACATTCTCGATATAGTATTTCATTTTAAGATGAACTGTAGATGGGAAAACAATCAGCTCGGCAAGTGTATGCCTCCCCAGGATGCACTGGTATAAAGAGGAACAGTCGATGACTAAGAATTATGTCATAATCATTTTGGAAGCCTCTTCCTCCGTGAAGGTGACTAAGAGCTTCACTTATCCCCATGGCCTAGCAGTAGCCCCATTGAACCCCTGCAAGTCTGAGCCCACATATAGGGACAAGTTCTTCTGGTCGAGCTTAAGGGCGCATAACAGGCTGGTGTACATAATGTCTATTGAACTGCCCTGGTCGACAAGAATTCGGCAGACATCTGTGTTAGTCAACCTGACTCTTATGAGTAGAGGAATGTGCATGTTAGGGGAGCCTCCAGGAAGCTCTTCACGATAGAAAGTGATGGGCTAAGAGCATCCTCGGAAATTTTTGAGTGTTGACAGTCGGTCTGGGCTGCTGTCGATCAGCTGGTCGAATTTCCTCTTTACTGATCCTACTCTGAGCTCGTTGTACCTGACATAGGAGATGACCATCACGCTGAGGAAGGCCTCCCAAGAGCTGTGCATGGAGAAGTATGGAGGATCTTCCTGATAGTCAGGGACGAAAAAGTCCTCTGGCCGTGAAACAGACATAACATCATGTGGGGGAGGGTTAGAAGGTGAAGCTCTTGTTTCTGTTTTCTTAGATTCAGACATCTCTCGTCGGAGGGCTTCTCCCTTCTTCGTATACTATTTCAAGTGACCCTCCTTGATGAAGACCTCTATGGTGTTCTTCAGATGGACATATTCTTCAGTCATGTGGCCATGACTGCGATGAAAACGACAGTACTTGCTCCGGTCGGTGTTGCCCTTTGATATCGTCGGTTTAGGGAATCATACCCCTCCCTGCTTGAATTTGGTGTTGATACATTCAGAAAGGATACGCTCACGGAGAGCAGTTAGCAGAGTGTATTCAGTAAAGCGGCCAGCAGGCGCCTTATGATCACAGGGACAATCGTCTCGTCGCCTATCTCTGTCGTGCCTGGAAGTTTCTGCCTCGTCCTTCTTCGAAGCTCTGGAACTCTCTTGGTCCCTCAAATATCTGGCTTTATACGCTGTTTCCTTTCCTTATATTGAATGTAGGATTATGCCCCGTGGAGGAGTTCGGCCAGAGAATAAGGAGGATCGATCCCTACTAGTTTGAGGATGTCACTTTTCGGCCTCAATCCCTTTTCTAAAAGGTACTTCTTCATGTGGTCAGTCGTGCAGATCTTAATTGCTTCCTTGTTAAACCTATTAATTTAATCACGGAGAGGCTCATTGCCTTGTATGATACCTTCGAGCATGGCCTTAGATTTCGGGTGACTCCTGAAGGCAGTGAACTGTCGGGCAAACTACTCCTTTAAGTTCCTCCACGAGGTGACTGAGCCCCAAGGAAGACTCTTATACCAGGACATAGCCCCCTTCTTGAGGGTGATGAGGAATAACCTACATTTGATCGCCCCATTTACCTTTTGGTAATGCAGCATAGCCTCAATGTTCTCTATATGGTCACCAGGATCTTTGGTACCATCATAGAGAGCCAGAGGGGGAGGCTTCTCCAGTCCGCGAGAAATGCGGGTGTCCATGATCTCTTGGGAAAGAGGTCCATGGACATTGTCCTTGTCCCTCGTGCTCAACGACTTGCTCTGAGAATAGTTATGTCCATGACTCCTGTTGCATTGACGATAATGCCTATGCCGACTACAATGCTCTTCATGAGGCCTTTCTGAAGGTCTGGTCCTCTTGGGAGCTGGAGAGCGCCTGTACCTCTGGGGAGGGGTACGACTTTGTCTTCTGGTGATCTCGTGTCCATGATTCTCCGACTTGGGCCGTTCTTTGACTGGGGAGATGCTTCTAGACTCGTCTCGCCGACGTTTATGAATAGGGGAGCGAGATCGGGGAGATGGAATGAGGGATCTTTGTGGGGGATGTCGTTCTCCGAGGGTGTTCTCCACCATGTGGATCTTTTCCCTTTGCTAGAAAAGCAAGTAGTTAGATTTGTTGAGGGCAACGATGAGGGTTGTAGTGCAGAGGTCAGCATCTTGAGGGATGAGGATCGGCTCGTAGACGTGATCAGAACTCTGGACACAAGGATTCACGTTGTCGGAGGGTGGAGATGCAGGCTTCTCATCCCTGTGATTAGTCACCCCGATAGCAGCTCCCGGAATGGGGGTTTCGCCGCAACCCAAAGTGGCGACGACAGAATCTTGATGAATGTCATTATGGTGAGAGGCTATGATGATGAAGGTTCAGAGAGAAATAACTTTATTATTTTGTATGGAAAGATTGGGGCTATGATGATGAATGTCATTATGGTGAGAGGCTATGATGATGAAGGTTCAGAGAGAAATAACTTTATTATTTTGTATGAAAAGATTGGGGGATCTTGGTTCAAAAAGATGGGGGAATTGGGTTCCCACCGACGTTGCCACTGATATGGAGTGATCAGAATGGATTGTTGTGGCCTTTAATATAGGGCAGCAACATTGGTTGTAGAGAGGAGGGGGTGTACCTGCAAGGTACTCCAATGCCAAAGTAAGTTTGGGCTAGAGAGGAAACAAGTACAAGTGTTTAGGCATTGGAAAGAGTGGCGACGACAGAATCTTGATGAATGTCATTATGGTGAGAGGCTATGATGATGAAGGTTCAGAGAGAAATAACTTTATTATTTTGTATGGAAAGATTGGGGGATCTTGGTTCAAAAAGATGGGAGAACTGGGTTCCCACAGACGTTGCCACTGATATGGAGTGATCAGAATGGATTGTTGTGGCCTTTAATATAGGGCAGCAACATTGGTTGTAGAGAGGAGGGGGTGTACCTGCAAGGTACTCCAATGCCAAAGTAAGTTTGGGCTAGAGAGGAAACAAGTACAAGTGTTTAGGTATGAACTAGAACGATTAGAATAATTGACCCTCTCAAGAGATAGGGTATTTATGAGATTCCCTCCAGCACGGGGCCAAGGTCTCCCATATGGCCGAAATATCTGGCCGATCAATGGGAGACTTCCAGGTGAAAGATCTAGCACGTGATCTTTGACCTGGTCCAACTGTCCCCGTGAACTCAAAGGGGCAGTTGGTCGCGTGAGCTGTCAAGTACGTGAGGGGAATGTCCCCAACGGCTATATTGTGCCCAACGACTAGGTTGTCTTCATTTCCTTATTGGGCCTAGCATCTAAACTGGATTGGGCCTTTCCCAACTATGGGGCATGTGCCAGTCCAGTCCAAAACAAGAATAATACACCACCTTTCAAAACAAAATCAGGTTTAGACGAATGATCATATTGAATGGCTTCAAGGATGCTCTTGAGGGTTGGTGTTGTATAACATTGTATATAGTAACACAAAACAAACAAGAAAGGGGTGAGAATACACTCAAATATATTAACAATGTAAAAGAATGCAAGGGTAGCTTAAATCACACATTCAACAACATAACAATTCAATCACACAACCTTTATGCATGCAATGTGACTCACAACTCAACTCTATACATGTGGTACTAGTTTGGACATAAGAGGTTTGTAACTGGTACCCTCCAACCAACAATGGTTCCTCATTTGAACTAGGGCCCCACTTCTGAACCCTGGGTTCCCACTTTTGAACCCCGGACGATCATCGGTCTCCACTTATGAACCCATGACTCACCTATTTCAACACAGTGGCACAGAATGATGCATGACACATAAAGTAATGCAACAACAACAAAAACATTTATGATTCCACTTCTAATCATAAACAACAGGCAATATGACATTCACAGTAGTCCCCACTTCTGAACCACACACCTCAAGAAAAACAATTATAATTATATCCATAACACATAATTATATTCAGAACGTCACAACTCATAAACATAATCATAATTCACCACTTATGATCATGCCAATTAATTCAATTATCATTTCATCATTATAGCAATGCACCTTAATTAATTAAAAAATTTCAAATACACCTAAAATATCAAAAACTAAACTGATCACTCAAAACCAGTCCCTAAGGGCCATGATGAGCAGCTCGTCACCCAACCCGTCATATCCTCTCCTCACAGACATGTCACCCCATGATGATCGGCAGGAAAATCCCAACTAGAGATCATGATGTTATCCCTGTTACGCTGCTGACAAGTCTCAGCTGACCCAGAAGCATGACGAGCACCCAGTCATGCTCATGACGACCGTCATTGATGCAGAACCAGAATCTGCGTTTTTCATCGTGGAACCTCTTTCGAAGCTCTGATTTCGACCCTCGGTATCTGATCAGTGCATTTTAATGCACCTTCCTCTATGTTTAGACTTAGACATTTCTACAGTTTAGTTTGTTTAATTTTCTATTTTATAATGTTTTTACAATTTATTTTATTTTAAGCTTTATTTAATTTTCGTTTGTTATTTTTCAGCATTAGCAGCTTTTAGTAAAAAATTCATAACTGGAGCTATAGAAATCAGATCGAGGCATTCTACCAGTCGTTGGAAAGCTAAGAAAAAGATCTACAACTTTCATGTTTCACAAAGGAGCTGATTCGGATTGCTTGAGTCTCGAATAATTCGTTGAAGTTTCTGACTTGTGATAATGTAGTTTTCCTTGCGGGCCTAGTTTAGGTTTCTGGCCCAGTTATTTTCTATTTAAGGTTGCTGCTGTGATGCAAAACAGTCACCCAATTTATTTTCCGAATTTTGTTTTGTTTTTCATTATTTTCATGGCGAACTAATCCTAAGGGAAAATCCGCCGGTTTCGAACCTGTAATTCTTTGAGGTTTATTCAATTTAAACTGTGCATTATTTCTTTTAATCTCGTTCCAAATTATCTTATAATTTCGTTTGCTTAATTCGTTATTATAAGATAAATTTGATTTAATTTGGTCGATCAATATTCCTTAACTCAATCGCGAATTAACTTAGCTTTTTCGTTAATTTGCGCAATCTTTAATCGTCTGCTTAATTCGATAATTAGGAATAGAACTCGTGCGATATTGTCGACGCTTGTTTGTCAATATGGCAATCGAATAGGGATTGAACCCTTTTGAAAATATTAAATTGTAATAACCGATGATAAGTTGGGAGTCGAACCGGTGGATTTACATGTTTTTAATCACTTATTCCAAAACCAATTATTTCTGTCTTTTTCTTTATTGATCGAATTTCTAATCAAACAACCCCCCCAATTTGTCTCAATTGGCTACTTTAAATAAGAATCCTTGTGAATCGACATCCGAGTTACCGTCGCTTTACTACGTTTTTTAAACCGTTCGATTTTGATCCACGCGCGACCGCGGATTAAATTGGCGTCGTTGTCGGGGATTCTTGTTGATTTTAGCCAATTGTAGAATTTTAATTTTAGAGTTTTTGTTTTTTTGTTTTTTATTTTTGTGTGTTAATTTTCAGGGTTGCAGTGCAGTGGTAAGCGATTCAGCCTATCAGGTGAGTTTGGAAGTTATTGTTTCGATTTGCTCTGAAATTTTTCCAGAAAATCCAAAAAAAATCAACAAACAATACACCTTTAGAATAAAATTCTAAAAGATTTTGACCCTGAAAATCGCAAATTCTTTATTTTTCTATTTTATTTGATTTATTTTTTATTTTCATATTTTCAAAAAAATCCGAAATTTTTTGTAAAGATTTATTCTGATTTGATTTGATTTTTAGTTATATTTTCATAATTTTTAGATTTAATTTTATTCGGTTTTCTATTTTTCCATTCTTTTTCTAAATAGGGACATTGTTGGTATTTTTCTAATTGTTGCTGCATTGCCGAATTTGTTCTTTGTTTTATTTTCTTTGTTGATTTTCCTATTAAATTTAATATGACAAATCAAAGAACTCTTAGAGAACTTGTTGCCCGTGATATGAATTATAATGCTTTCTGTACGGAATATCCTGTTGTTACTGTACCTTTCAAATTGGAATCTGGTTTAATACACTTGTTGCCAAGGTTTAATGGACTTGCAGGTGAGGATCCGAATAAGCATATGAATGAACTCCAAATTGTGTGCTCTACACCTTCTGAACCTTCATTAGAGGACCTTGTCAAGCAAATAGCTATAAATGAACTCCAATTCCAACAACGGACAGAATCCTCCATCCTAGCCTTGCAAACACAAATTGAACAGCTTGCCACTGTAGTGAATGCCATGCAGGAAGCTCAAAAATCGAACCAACTACCGACCCAAACAGTAGTGAATCCAAAAGAGTTACTATCTAATTTAGTTGATGATACTTATCCTGAGTTGGTATCTGATTTTTCATCTTTATTAGATTATGATGATACTTACTCTTGTGATTCATGTACCGACACTAACATTTGCTCTGTTCGTGCTGAGATTAATGTTGTCGTGCAGGGTAATGTTTTTCATGCAGATGAAGTTGTTTATACAGCTGAAACTCTTGACATCACGGCTGCCCCAACCTCACCATCCATTGAGCAACATCCCCCCTTGGAGCTTAAACCACTTCATAACAATCTGAATTATGCTTATTTAGATATGGATAAAAAGCTTCCAGTTATAATTTCTTCTAACCTTGATTTTGATGAAGATAATAAACTTTGGCAGGTTTTGAAGAAACATAAGAAGGGAATTGGATGGACCTCGATGGAAGATAGAAGGAAATTAGTGAGGCGGCCCTTTAATCCTCTAACTCTTGATGTTATGAAAAAAACAATCATATTCACGTGCCAATGCAACACTTTTATTTATCGAAGATTCTTCTTTGATCCTGGAATAAAAGGAGAAGACACTAATAAATATTTCAAGGTCAATGGATGCTACCCAAAGCTACTGTATGAGATCCCCACTTTGGAACAGGAGACTGCAAGAAATCTCTCTTTGGGAAAGAATGCTTATGTGATCACTTATCCACATTGACTCCTCGGGTGTGTTCCTTCCTTTCTCTCACTCTTATTTTATATTTATGTTCTTTCATTAAGGACAATGTATGCTTTAAGTGTGGGGGAGGGAACCATTTACTTTATTTTATTTCTTTCAATTTTATTTATTTTGTTTTGTTTTCATTTTAAAAAAATTGTTTACTTAGAAAAACACAGTGCATTTTTTGAAATTTTTGGGCTATAGATCAATTTGAGGTCAGATTGTGGAGACTTGGGAACAATTCATAAGATCGGTATCATTTTAACACCTTGAGTCTCCCAAATATGGAAATCGATTTAGATACTTGTTATGGCATAGTCTTGAGTTCTCGTCCTCTAATAGTACTTACGTAGTTTATCTAGCAGTCAGCACCATCTAGAAATCACATGCTAAGTAATTGAGCTGATGCAAATAAGTGAATGATCATGTGCTTAATAAGAAGAGAAAAAAAGAAGAAAAGGAGAAAAATAAAAAGACAAAAAGTGAAAAAGAAAAAAAAAAGAAAAGACAAAAAAGTGTCTAATTCTGAATTGTTGAGAAAAAAAATATGGATCATAGTCACTAACAAGCTCAGTTACCATGTGTATGAATAGATAAAGGGATTAATGTGATTGCACTAGAATGAAAGAGAGCAAAAAAGAGGATGAGTAAGTTAGACTTAGACATAACAAAATGATTTGGATTGGTTTGTATAGGAGGGAGTCTTATGACCGCAAAGTTGCGGATTTGTGTTCTTACGATATCCTTAGTATGCAAAAGTAGTACCTATCAATGTAATATTGACCAAAGAGGAGTTCACAGTCTAGATTGAGTATCTGAATGTTTTTGTGTTTCATGAGTTTTGACAATACTTTGCTCGGAGTGCAAAGGTTCAAGTGTGGGGGAATTTGATCAGTGCATTTTAATGCACCTTCCTCTATGTTTAGACTTAGGCATTTCTACAGTTTAGTTTGTTTAATTTCCTATTTTATAATTGATCTGACCTGATTAGAAGGGGATCACGGGTTGGTCACACTCTGTTGGACTGCTACCTGTTCACCGATGATGAGGAGGAGAAGAGGGTGTACCTGCAAGATACTCCGATGGCAAAGTAAGGAATTGGGCAGAGTGAGAGAAAAGTACAGAAAAGGGGTAAGAAGTGTGTTACCTGACCCTCTTGTGAAAGAGGGTATTTATAGAGAGACCCCAACGCTAGGCCAACGATCACTTGTGTTGGGCTGGATGGCCAGACCCAACCCAGGTGACTGCTAGGGCTTACGTGGCATAGTGAAGACCAGGATGTGGTCTTCGCCCTAGTCCAAATGTCCCGTAGTCTCCGGAAAGTGGAATTGACCTGCTCTTTCGGAGGTGGGCAGTTGGCTGGTGACGTGTCCCCGCGGAGGGGAGCACGTGGAGAACGTGTAAATGACACGTTGTTCTGCCCGACAAGGGAGCATGTCCTGCCCGCGAAGGGAGAAGGTTTTGTCCGACCGGACAGTATTTTGTCGACGGGCATCCTCCTGCCCGACGGGGTCGGGGTAGCACCTTCCCGCGGGGAGACCTATCTTGCTCGTCGGGGACCTGTGCCCAACGTCATGGTCCAAGGTGGGCTGGGCTTGACGGAACACTATTGGGCTGGGCCCGTGTGGCCAGACCCGGACCCAGGCTAGAACAGGAGCCCCCCAAGTCGAAGCTCCGAGGAAGAGAGCGATAACTTGATGACGTTGTTCTGCAGGGTGTGAGCGCGTGTGTCTTTCTACGTCGTCGATTGCCCGGGCTCGAGGCCAGGTGCAGGCGGAGGAATGTGAGGGGGCGCGACTGTCTGCTTTTGCCACGTGTCGCGCACTGGGTGGCTGCTAGGGCGGCTACCCTAGGGTACTCGAGTGCCTAAGGACGCTTCGAGTGCCGCGCTGGGTATAAGTAGGCGAGCCCCCGCTCATTCTTCACTTTTTCGCCCTCTTGTTCTCAAGTCTTTTGTTTTGCTGTCCCGCCGTTGTTTGTTTTCTCCGCCGCCATAGCCGCCGCGTATTCCGCCGTAGATTATATCACAATAAGTTTTCTTTCTTCTTTCTTCAGTTTTCTTGTTCGTTTTATGACTGTGGTCGGGGCAGTTTGAATGCCCCGAGGAGAGGCGAAGATCTCCACCATCGTAGGGGGTTTTCTAGGGTTTTTATTATGAATGTCCCGATGAGAGACGCTAGTTCCGATGAATGTCCCGGGAAAAGAAGCTTTTTCCGATGATTGCCCCGGGGAGGGATTCTTTACTCCGATGAAAGTCCCGGGGAGCGATGTTTATTTCGACGGGTGCCCCCGAGGAGGGTTTGCAGGTTGGGTCATGCTGGTAACCGGGGAGGTGGTAGGTTAGGGTAGATCCACCGGGGACGATGCTCGGGGAGTCCTCGTCGCCCTTTCACTTGACTTGCGGTGGAAGGGTGAATTTGATCTCTGTCATCGAATTCACCGTTACCTTCTGCTTTTCAGGTGTTAATGACTATGCTTGTCCTGGACACAATGGTCGAGGATAATGAACCGGATGTCCCACATTTTGATGAGCGCGCTGTTCCGATCGGGGACTGGGTGGCCGAGGAGCCTCTAACTACGCCCTTCTACTTCGCTTCTGATCCGACAGGGGCCTACGCCACCGTGGAGGACTGGGAAGAAGGGGATCCCCATAACTGGCAACTCTATCGTCCCCGGCCAGGGCATCGAATCTGCTCGAAATATGGGCGGATGCGCTTCCCGATGTATGAGTTCTACTTCAAAGAGGTTAGGCTCAGGTTGCCATTTTCGGACTTCCACCTGGGCCTCTTCGACCGACTGAGGTTGGCCCCGTCGCAGCTACACCCAAACGCCCTGGCTTTTATTCGGGCCTTCGAGCTCGTGTGCCAATATCTCGAGGTCGGCATCATATTGTTGTTCTTTCGTATTTTCCATCTGCAACGGCAGACGGTGAATGGTCGACATGGCTGGGTGTTGTTCAAGCAGTCGGACAGGCTTTTCAGAACGTATATGGATTCTGTCTGGGACTTCAAAGGTCGTTTTTTCGTGGTCATCCTGATCACGCACGAAGGGGTCCGTTCTTTATATTCAGAAGGGGAGAGGATCATGAATGGTCTTCGCGAGGCCGTCATGCTTCCCCGGGTGCACGTGGAGTGGTCTCTGGAACACTATTCTCGGGGAACAGGTCGGTATATCGTGCGCGCAGGGTCGCTCGACGACGAGGACATGGCCAGCTATCTGAAGATAGTTTCGTTCGTGCGCAATTTACCGCCGCCGAAGCTGGTCACCGCCGATGGCCGATATATCCTCGACAGCTATGGGAACATTCGCGAGACGCCGAGGTTGATTAATACAAAGGCCATGCTTGAGAGTGCCTCGGAGGAGGATGCCCTGCGCTACCTAGGTGGTGGATGCCTCGCCTTCTCACGACTTGACACTCTTTATCTTTTGTTAACCGACTTTCTTTGTTTTGCAGGGAACATGTCTTCTGTCGAGGAGCGGGTGAAAAAGTTGCGCGCCTCAAGAGTCGTTGTTCCTCCGAAGACGCGAGTCGCCTAGTTGGTCGGGCAGTATTCCGCTGAACAGGATGGACGAGGGTCGTCGGCGTCTCCGCCTGGCAGCCAGTCGCCTACTTCGCAAGGGGCCCCGAAGAGGGCGAGAGTTCAGGAGGATGCGCCCCTGGTTGACTTATCGGCGGATTCTTCCGAGGAGGGTTACGCTATCGCACCTTGTCACCAGCACCCCGGCTATTTCCATGGGGCTAGGTCGCCCAGTATTCCTGCCGGGGAGGCAAAGGCGATTTTGAGTGTTGACCGGGCCACGCGGAGGCCGGTCCTGACCGAGGATCTGGCCGCGCTGATGCGGACTTTCACTACAGCGATGGTCATGAGCGAAGAAAGTTGTTCGGTCATCGAGCTGTCGAAGCTGCAGGGGGACCTTGCTTTCACGCAATCTCGTCTGAACAAGGCAGTCGAGGATCTGGAGGTGAGCCGGGGGAAGGTGACTCAGCTGACTGAAGAGCTGGAGAAGTCTCGTGGGGAGGTGGCTCTTGAGTGCAAGAGGGGCGACATCACCGAGGAGAAGCTGAAGGTAGCTGAGGAGGAACTGCGGGCGTCGAGGGCTCGTGTGGTGGAACTCGAGGGAGACCTTTTTCCTGGTGACGACGAGACTGATGATGACCGACTGCTGGTTACCCGGGCTGACTTGCTCGCCAAGATACGGGTGTTGGAAGGTGATTATCTGCATTTGATAGCCCCTCGAACATTTCGGTAGTCGAGCATGGCCTCGATGTCTTCCAGGTGTTCGTCTGGGTCGGAGGTGCCGTCGTATATCGAGAGCGTCGAGGGCTTCTCCATCCCGTGGGGGATGGGTGCGGCCATGATTTCGTGGGACAGGGGATTCCTGTAGTCATCTTTGTCACTGAGAGCGGGTGACCGAGGGGGAGACAGTCCATTTGGCAGGGGTACCCGGTTTCGGGTCCTCGGCCTCCTGACGGGGGGTTCAATGCGGGGAGGCCCGGTCGGCGTCCCTGCTCTGGCTTGTTGTGAACTTGTCTCGTCGGGGATCTTGTCCTCTCTCACACTGCTTCGGGATGGGGCCTCTCCAACCGATGTCGTCGATTTCTGGGTTGAGGGGAGGGGCTCCTCGAGTTCCAGTTCTGGTCTTCCCGTGGTGGGGACCTCAGCGGGACCTCGCGTTCTAGTGCTCCAATCCGCGTGTTCTGCTGGAATAATAGTTGGTTCGTCTGGTTCATGGCCATGAAAAGGGTGGCCACAGTCGGGTCAGCTCCGGCCGGGATAGGGATAGACTGGAACTCTGCCGGGCTTCGGGGTCGGAGGGCCGCCTGGTGCGCGAGTTCCGCGGACGATGGGGACGAAGTCTGGCCGTCCCTCTCGTTGGTTTCCGCTGGGCGGGACGTCTCCGTTTGCTTGCCACCGTTTGCGGCGGGGGTGAGGACAAAATCATGAATGGTATCATCGTGGTGTGGGCTAGCCATGATCATGGAGTGTTGGTGAAACTTTAGTTCGCTTGCTCGGAGGAACGGGGAAGTTTCAGTTTCCCACAGACGGCGCCACTGATCTGACCTGATCAGAAGGGGATCACGGGCTGGTCACACTCTGTTGGACTGCTACATGTTCACCAATGATGAGGAGGAGAATGGGGGTGTACCTGCAAGACACTCTAATGTCAAAGTAAGGAATTGGGCAGAGTGAGAGCAAAGTACAGAAAAAGGGTAAGAAGTGTGTTACCTGACCCTCTTGTGAAAGTGGGTATTTATAGAGAGACCCCAGCGTTGGGCCAACGGTCACTTGTGTTGGGCTGGATGGCCAGGCCCAACCCAGGTGACTGCTAGGGCTTACGTGGCGTAGTGAAGACCAGGATGTGGTCTTCGCCCTAGTCCAACTGTCCCGTGGTCTCCGGAAAGTGGGTTTGACCTGCTCTTTCAGAGGTGGGCAGTTGGCTGGTGACGTGTCCCCGCGGAGGGGAGCACGTGGAGAACGTGTAAAGGACACATTGTTCTGCCCGGCAAGGGAGCATGTCCTGCCCGCGAAGGGAGAAGGTTCTGTCCGACCGGGCAGTATTTGGCCGATGGGCATCCTCCTGCCCGACAGGGTTGGGGTAGGACCTTCCCGCGGGGAGACCTATCCTACTCGTCGGGGACCTGTGCCCGACGTCATGGTCCAAGGTGGGCTGGGCTTGGCGAAACACTATTGGGCTGGGCCCGTGTGGCCAGACCGGGGCCCAGTCCAGAACAATAATGTTTTTACAATTTATTTTATTTTAAGCTTTATTTAATTTTCGTTTGTTATTTTTCAGCATTAGCAGCTTTTAGTAAAAAATTCATAACTGGAGCTACAAGAATTGGGTCGAGGCGTTCTACCAGTCGTTGGAAAGCTAATAAAAAGAAATACAACTTTCATGTTGCACAAAGGAGCTTACTCGGATTTCTTGAGTCTCAAATAATTCGTTGAAGTTTCTGACTTGTGATAATGTAGTTTTCCTTGCGGGCCTAATTTAGGTTTCTGGCCCAGTTATTTTCTATTTAAGGTTGCTGCTGTGATGCAAAACAGTCACCCAGTTTATTTTCCGAATTTTGTTTTGTTTTTCGTTGTTTTCATGGCGAACTAATCCTAAGAGAAAATCCGCCGGTTTCGAACCCGTAATTCTTTGAGGTTTATTCAATTTAAACTGTGCATTATTTCTTTTAATCTCGTTCCAAATTATCTTATAATTTCGTTTGCTTAATTCGTTATTATAAGATAAATTGGATTTAATTTGGTCGATCAATATTCCTTAACGCAATCGTGGATTAACTTAGCTTTTTCGTTAACTTGCACAATCTTTAGCCGTCTGCTTAATTCGGTAATTAGGAATAGAAGTCGTGCGGTATTGTCGATGTTTGTTCATCAATATGGCAATCGAATATGGATTAAACCCTTTTGAAAATATTAAATTGTAATAACCGATGATAAGTTGGGAGTCGAACCGGTGGATTTACCTGTTTTTAATCACTTATTCCAAAACCAATTATTTCTTCCTTTTTCTTTATTGATCGAATTTCTAATCAAACAACCCCCCCAATTCGTCTCAATTGGCTACTTTAAATAAGAATCTTTGTGAATCGACATCCGAGTTACCGTCGCTTTACTATGTTTTTCAAACCGCTCGGTTTTGATCCGCGCGCGACCGCGGATTAGTATCCCAAATCGATCATAAAATAATAGATACATATTAAACAACAATCAAACCATCATATATGCATCAATTATCATCCAATTTTATCAATTAATCACTATTTCAAGGTTATATTCATAACACCAAATGTACAACAATGGCATTCATAATTTTCAGGTTCATATCCCTTCATCATGCATAAGTTCCAACAATATACAGAGCACAAAATTATACATTAAACATTGCAATTAACATGAACTTTACATAATCATCATCCAAAACTCCTAATACACAAAAAAGGTGAAGAAAATCTATAAGAGGGTGAGGATCCCTCTTTATGCTTTATGCAATAACACCTATATTTGAGTAGTTTTTTCCCTCCTGAATTTTCAGCAACTCTTCAAGCTTTAACTATGGTGTTCTTCTCCCCTTAAGCCATTGTTCTCTTCTTCTCACACTTGCCTGTTTTTCTCAATTTCCAAACTTTTACATACTGACAAGTTTGGCTCCACTAGCTCATCCTATTAATATTAACCTAATTTTCATATTTCTAGTTATTCAACCTTTAACCTTAACTTATCTCTACTTTCACCACATTATCCCACATCTTCCAATATCTCCGATTTCCACCCAAAACCCCAAATTCTACTTTTTATCCTATTTTGTTATTATTTGATTATTATTAATCATTTTAATGAAATAAAACTCTACTAAATTTCAACAAACTCCAACAAAGGCTAATTAATCACAATACATGTGTTATCACCAAAAATAAATAATTAAAGTATATTAAACCACCCAAATAACTAAGTAAAAGAAATAAAAATCCAATTAAATAAATTAATCAAATTTAGGGTGTTACACCCGACTCATGCTGTGTATTCTCAGGTCTTCTTTCCTGGGTTGAGATGATCCGATTTGCTTGGACTCAAACTTGTTCTTTCAATGCACCTGAGGTATTTGTATTGTCCGAGGTTGAAGGGATTCTGTTTGGAAATTATTGAGGGTGACAAATTTCTGATGCTCTCTCGGCTTCATTTCATGTAGAATCTCCTAGGTAGTTATCTGCCGTTCGCTCTATAGGGATTTGACTTGTTGTCTCTATGACTCACACGACATTGACTCTCCTAGTTTTTCTTTGTGAATAAAATCGAGGTGTGAAAGAGACCTATCTAGTCGAAGGAGAGCCAGGCGACTCTCACTTACTTCATCAGTCGGATTCTTAGGCGATCTTTGATCTCTTGAGTTACCTCACATATGGGATATGACATTGATTGGGTGTCCGGGTGGTGCCGTACCCGACAAGTTTCCCTGGGATGAATTATTCTGGCCTTTTTTGTGTCTGAGTTATACTTTCCCCTAGATCTTTGTGAGACCCGGACAAAGGCGTGTTAGGTGAGACTGAACCTATGATCTTGCTTGGTCGAGGGAGTCATGGACCTTGGCCGACCCCACACTTGTGAATTTGAACCCTGATCAGAGAGCTTGCTCCAGACAACTTCCCCTGGTACTCGATGTTGATGCCCCTAGTCGACTAGAGAGTTCCCAGACGAACTATTGATTTGAGGCTTCCATTGGCGTTGTTCTGAGGTAGATTTGGATCGAGATAACCATTTTCTTTATCACAGTTCGATGGATTTGACGGCGTAGATATGAGATTTCAGCTTCCTGAAACTTTGGTTTCTTCATCAAAGACCTCTTAGGAGCTCAGATCAGAGAGTTAGGTGTATAATTGAATAAAGCTTAAAAGGTTATGTTTTTGACTAACAAAACTTTACCTATAGTGATTATGGAGAGATTTTCCACCATACCTTCACCTAATATTTTACCTTTATTATTGTCTCCATGGGTGACGTGATCGTGTTCTTTGTGATTGAAATCAGTGGACAATGAAGCATCCCTCGTAGTATGTCTTGACAAACCACTATCGAGAAACCACATCCTTTTAGTGTACTCCTGGTACTTGAGCAATCACTATCTAAAGTACCAAAAATACACAAATTCTCTTCAAGGACTCTAAAGCGCCATTAAGACTTAAAAATTCTCTCTCAAGTTTTGAAATCATTTTCATTTGCATAAAAATCTTCTTGAAAGTGTTTAAATCATAAACATGCATTTCTCTAAAAGTTTTAGACAATTGATTATAATAAGGCTTAAAACTTAAATATTAATTGTTTACCTCTAGATCTTTTTCCTTGTGTCTTGCCATTAAGCATAAACGAGCAATCTCATTATCATATGAACTTCACCTTAACGAGGAGGGGTCTTCATCCCATATTGTATAAGCTCTACAACCTTTGGTGCTCTTGCCCTTCGTCTTATAGAATTCTTGTTTGTTCTTATGTTTATTTGGACATATCATTTTATAATAACCAGAATTACCACATTCATAACAAGTTACATGCTTTTCATCCATCTTTTTGTCTTCCATATTATTTGACGAATGATAAATTATGAAGTTTATTAAATTATTGCATGAATGCTTGAAACGGTTTATTTTGATGTACTTATTGTAGAGTTTCACAAACAAACCCTTAAAAGAATCATCACCATTAGTACTTTCATCATCTGCCTATACTTTGGCCTTGTAAGTGGAGCCCATTAAGGAAATGTGATATTGACGGCTGATCAGAACCTGAAGTAGACCAGAGACTTTGTCAGTGATGCTGGATTGCGAGGATGAAAAGGGGGTGTACCTGCAAGACACTCTGATGCTAAAGTAAGAATCGGGCGAAAAGAAGGCAAATACAAAAAGTGTATGTCTTAGGGTGATTCAGAATGATTTAGAATACCTGACCCTCTCAAGTGAGAGGGTTTGTATAATTCCCTCAGTGCTTGGTAATTGGTCCTTATTTTCGGGGCGAGATATTCGCTCCCAAAGAATAGGTAACTGCCATAAACTAGTCGTTGGGACGGGCAAAGGTGCTTGAAACTAGCCGTTGCCACATGCAAGGGCGTGGTCGCTGGTACAGGCGTCGTGACTGTTTTTGGATGGTGAAATTGTTCGTGAAGGGCAAGAATATGACGAGGGGCAGCTGATCCTGGGGGTCAGTTGGCCAGCCTTCCTCGACAGAGGGGCAGAGGAGAGAGAGCTTCATTTTTCCCTTAGTTGGCAAGGCTAAGGCTATTGGGCCGTTATGGGTCCAGAAGTGGATTGGCCCATGCCTAGCCATTGGGCCAGTCCAAAACAGGATTCCTCGAAGTCGTTTCTCTTGAGCATTGGAGTGATGACTTAAAGGCAGCCCACGGTCTGAAGAAGGGTGGGCGTGGTCGATGCTCGTTCCTGAGATGAGGTCGCTTCGTAGTGCTCGAAGGCGCTCGTGTTCGGAGAATCTGGAATGTTGCCCCGAGTGCTCGACGGACGGGGATCCCAACGATTGATGGGACTTGAAGGGATGGAATGCTACGTGTGCATCGAGTCACATGTTGTATTTAGTGCGTAATGATTGCTATGCTAGGACTGTAATGATGCCCTACAACGTGCGTGCTCATGCATTTGTCCTTACTCTGCCTATAAATAGGGGAAAGAAGCGCTCATTTTCACTTTTCGGTTCTCTTTTTTCTCTTGTTACATGTTCTCGTCTCTACCATTCACCGCGTACCACCGCCATACACATAACGTCTAGAGCTCACCAACCAACTATTTCTTTTCCTCGACCACGTAAGTCTTCCTAACTCTTCTCTATTTTAAGAGTTTTAGCTTCTGTTTCACTTAGTTTGCATGCGGTTAGGATGAAACCGGGTAGAGTAGGGGCGGTTTCTGACGAATGTTGGTGGCTGGCGGAGGTTAGGCCATCTTCTGCCGCCGGCGCCGTTGTCAGAGCCTCAGGGACTTAGGATTTTAGTAGATTATGGCACCGCTGCGATGGATAGTGGGTTTATCGCCGGTGGGATTCATGCATTTTCCGGTGTACTCATGAGTTTTCTGGTGGATCTTTATTGGAGTTCTGGGTAACTCCCTAGAGAGGATCTCCACACGTGGGTTTGAAGGGTTTCCAGGGGAATTTCCTTGCGCTGTTTGAGTAAGGGCTTAGGTCGGGAACATTGTCCCCCGGCCTTCGCACGCCCTTTCACTTGAATAGCGGTGGAATGATGGATTTGACTTTGTCATCAAATTCACTTTTGTCCCCTGCTTTTCAAGTAAAGAAGACATCTCACGAAGCTGAGGAAAAAGTTTTGAGAGAATTTTTTGAGGAGAGCTCCTCGGAAGATAGCAGCACTAATGACACTTTCTCTCCGCAGAACGATGGCAAGACCTCCACTCCCCATAATAACAATGAAACTTCTGCCCCAAGTAGTATCGTGGAAGAGTAGGTCGTTGCTAAGCCTTGGGAGCATGCCTCCTTTTTCACTTCTTATACCCGAGATGCCTTCACGGCGGTGGGGGCTGAGGGAGATTGGAGGGTCCACTTTCCTCGATAGAACAATCGAATCTTCTCGGCATACGGGGAAAGGTTCCCCATGTACGAGTATGTTTTCAAAGAGGTAGGGTTGAGGCTTCCTTTTAGGGACTTTCAAGTGGCAGTATTTGCACATCTCGATTTGGCGCCCTCGCAACTACATCCAAACTCGATTGCTTTCATACAGACATTCAAGTTGACATGTGAATTTTTGAAGATATGAGCCACTCTTCCTCTTTTCTTCATCGTTTTCCATCTTCAATGCCAGGTTGCTGGAAATCAGTTCGGATGGGTCTTCTTGAAGCAGGGGTGGAAGTTATTCAAGCCTTTTTCTGAGTTCATCAGGACGTTAAAGGAGAGGTTCTACACCATCGAGCCTGTGTCAGAGAGGGCCACAGGCTCCTCGTTCATATGGGAGGTTTCAATAGACGAGAATGGGAAAGCCCTTATTGATGAGGAGGACAAGGTTTAGGGGAAGATATTGTTGAAGTTCCCCTTCTGCTGGAGCGGGGACCACTTTACCCGATAAACCGACGATTATCTTGCAACTCTTCACATGCTGAGGGATGGTGATTGGACCAACTATGCCAAGCTTGTGACTTTTGTAGGCGATTTTCTCCCTACTCAGTGCGTGACCAGGAGCGGGGAAATTATTCATGAAAAAGACGAGGGACCCAAGGTGGAAACCCGGTATATTAACACGAAAGAGCTCCTCAAGTGCAGCACTCGCGAGAAGGCTCTGGAACTTCTGGGTAGCTATTTACTTCTTAGCTTGTTCATATTGTTATTTGGCTTGGTTACTAATGTGTGCTCGTTGTTTTGCAGGTAAGATGTCTTCGTCCTAAGAACGTGTGGTGAAAAACGTCCAGGCGAAGCTTAAAGCAGAAAATAAGGTCGAAAAAATCCGCCTGGGCGAGCAAGTGGTTCCATTCCTGACGGGGTCGGGGACTTCAACCTCCGGAGTTGCAGCTAACCAGACTTCCCTGCTACCAATAACCTCTCGGGCCAAGTGCCTTCAAATGGGCGAGATCCTCGACCAGACTCATGAGAGGGAGAAGAGAAAGTTTGACCTGTCTACATGCTTTCTTAACAGGAGTTTCTTCGAAGGCTATTCCCTCGCGCTTCTTCGGGTGGAGTTTTTGCACCTCGAGGAGCTTGATCGTCTGAGCAAGAGGATGATGCTGCTGCCCTGATGAGGGTCTTTAGTATGGCGGTGGTCTACACCGAGGAGGGGGCTCTCCAAGAGATGGAGCTAAAAAAGGCACAGGCCGCGAACGCGGCTCTGGAAAAAAAGCTGAAGGCTGCAGAGAAGGCAGTAAAGAAGTTCATCAAAGAGGCAGTGAAGAAATACAAGGATGAGCTGGTCAAGGTCGCTGAGGGGAATGACACCCTGGCCGGGTAGAAGAAAGTTGCGGAGGAGATCGTCACATCACTGAGGGTTGCCATCGCTCTTGCTGAGGAAGAAAGCAATGAGGTGAAGAGTCTAAAGACTCGAGCTGAGCTTTTAGCCCGCAATAATCAGTCTAAGGAGGATTGCATGAGGATCACCGAGGAAGGTTTCAACAATGTCGTGGGGCAGTTGAAGATAGCGAACCCCAGGGTCGAGTTGTGTATCGAAGGGACCAGGTTTCTCTACAACATAGTAGTCGGCCATATCGTAATCACAGACTTCCTCAAATTTGGCGAGGAGCAGGGGCATCCTGCCCACGACGAAGCTCAGCCTGTGGTCGACTAGTCTTCTTTTTGTTGTATTTCCGGCATGCGTGCCATAATCTTGTATTTTATCTTTTTTATATATATATGGGTCGTGGTCTCCTTTTTATTATAACAAGTACAATTGTGACCCTCGTGGCTGTCTTATGTTAATATTTATTTTTGATTGTATATGATTTGTTTTCGGTGCATGTTTTTACTTTGCTTTAAATTTGCTAAGTGTCACATGCTACTCATTACTTGTGCCCGTTGGATGGGTCGTTCAAGTGAACAATTTCGTTAAGTCTCAAGGTTCACTTGACAAAGTGATGTTCGATAGTAGGGGGAGATGGTCAAAAGGTCAGGATCATTTTCGGGCATGAGAGCGGAGCTCAAGTCACGTTTGTGGCATGAGTTCACAGCGTGAACTTCTCATCGCGAGCTAGGTGTTCTTCCTTTCGTGGTACGTTGGTGATGGCGAGCTCAGTCGAGGGACCGCTGTCGGGAAAGGGGTTTGTCCGTTCTAGAGCAAAAGATTGCCTTAAGTCATTTTAGTGTGAAACACTTGTACAGGGCGTGCACTTCTGGTCGGCGCATCATGCTCTTCGTGTCGACGTAGCGCGTAGACGGTTATGTGTTGTACCGTGAAAAATAAGATCCTCGCGATGGATGCGGAAATAAACGTTCGAACAGAGTCGCCATCGAACTTTATTCATTCCAAGGAAGGAATAGGAAAATATCGATAAAACCTTTACAGAGATAAGAACATGGTCATCGCAACCAAATTCTAGGTTCGAGAATCGATTGCGCAAGATGGAAGGTATTAGCACCCTCTATGTCTGTTGTACTCAACGGGAACCTCTTGATTCAATTCGAGAGAAAAGTTAGCTACGTTGTTTGTTTTCTTCTAAAGGAATCGCTTCTAAAAGGGGAATGGGTAGTTTTTTATCAGGGTACTCGCCAAGGATTGGGGCCCTTATGCCTACATACTCCCTCGTGCAATGGGAAAGTCAGAGTATCGTAGTTCATGGGAATACGGTTGTTTGGTTGGTGTTTTAAATGAACGAGTGTTTAGGTTGCATTCTAACTGCTAAACATTGACTTGTCTACTCGCTAGGGGAGGCTGAAGCACTAGTTTAGATGCGTGGAAGAAGGGACTAAAAAATGTTCTTTTGAAAAGGTTGTTTGAGTTGGATTAAGTGTATTAGGGATTTGATTGAGAAAAAGAGTTTGAGTTGAGTGTGTTTTAGGGTTTCGGTCATACGGGAACGATGAGAACAAGGTTTAATTTGTTAAGTATTTTGAGGGAGAATGACGACTATTTGATAAACGAGACATCAACCTTGCAACCAATTAATCGGGGGATTATTGGGATGTTAGATCCCAACGACACCTTTTTCATTCAATTAATTATGAAATCCTGTTTATTGGACATTGAACATCTTTGTCCAAGTAATTAGGGCAAGTATTTTAGGAAGGAAAGGTTGAGAAACCCACAACCCAAGGCATGCGCCCTAAGAGCGGTCACTCAAGAACCCAAGGAGTGCGAGACTCCAAGAACTCATTTCTTTCATAATTTAATTATGAAAAATATTTTTGAATCGGTTAACATATTTTGATTAGGCCTATTAGGCATTTTAAACGGATTAAGTGATTTAGAAATGAAAGATCGAAATGATCATAACGCTGTAATCAAGACAGTATCACCATTGAAACTTGTTACACATTGAGGCTGCCAATAATATTTGACTTTAATAGCTTGAACATATAGCAGCAACATCTGTAAATTCACGAAACTGAAGTCGAAACTTTTGAAGGTTAAAAAAAACTACAGCAAACAACAAGCAGACATGAAAAGATATTCGAAACATACGCATCATATTCAATGATAAGCAAATGGGAAATTTCAAAAAAAAAACAACCAACCATGATGAATCACAATGTTACTACAAATACAAGAAGAAATAAATGATATTATGCATTCTCCATAGTATAAAAACACAACATGAATTGAACGAAATCTTACGAAATCGATAATGAAGTCGTGAAAACAAAAACAAAATACCATTATGAAATCCAAATGTTATCAACGTGATCTTCATGGCCAAGAGCTAATTTCAACAACAACGACACCATTTACAAAATGATATCAGTATAAAGTTAACACAACATTCAAAATCAAAACGCAGCAAGACCAAATCGAAACACAAATATATTAACTATACAATACTAGCGACATAAGCCTCACAAGCAAGTCAGAATCAAAGTTACTACGCAATGATATTGAAAATGCTACGTTAATCAACATTAAAATCAAACAAAAAGAAGTCTTAAAACTGAGGATTATTGCATTGCAAAATTATTGACATTAACCCAATCAGCAGCATTCCAACATCATTTTCTTGCAGTACTTACAAGATATGGCTCGAAGTTTGCAACAACTCCATAGAAGATAATCACAGTTGTTACATGTTTAAATCTAAATTGAAGTAATAGTATATGCAAGCAAACACCGTGTCGCTACTACGAAAAAAGGGAGGCTGGCAATGACTAACAGAGTCGCCACCTATCGTTATTTATCCCAAAGAAGGGAAAGGAAACAATCGGAAAAAACCTGACGAAAATGGGAAAAGACGAGGTCATCGCAACCAAGTCCTAGGTTCAGGAGTCAGTTATGCAAGGGGAAGGTATGAGCACCCCTCACGTCTGTCGTACTCGACGGGATCCACGCATGTGTTGTCTAGCTAAAAGAGTGTGTAAACTATCTACGCTAAAGGCTTATGGACAAAAGAGAAAGAAAAAGAACTGACTCGGTAGAGGATCGCCGCTCGGTGCCTACGTACTCCCTCGTGCAATGGGAAAGTCAGAGTCAACGTAGTTCGCCTAACTACGGCTAAACAAGGGGGGAAGGTTGCTCGCCAAGACATCGTGTCTTAAGCCTACGTACTTTCGTCTGGTACGAAAGATCAGAGCAAATGTAGTTCGGGTGAAAAGGACCACAGGTTGGTTCAAAGTTTTTAAAGGCCCGAGTGGGGTTAACAAATAGTTCTAGCAGTTGGTGTATGCAGCTCGACCTTTGGAGACTTAGGCGTTACCGTTTGCGATAGGACTGAAAGTTAACAACACTCTTGTTTATGAAAAGAGTTTCCTTGATTAAGAACCCCAAACGGTGAAAAAGAGTTTGAATTGTTTTTGTATTTTCTAAGGAAGAAGTGTTTTGAATTTGGTTTGCGACTCATGCTACATTAGAGACTATGATCTAGGAGTGAATGCTTCGTATATTGTCCGAAGGACATACACTAACATTCTAGATAATTGAGAGGCAACCACCAAATCATCATTTCCCAAATGGCTTAAGGCTCGTAGCGTGCAACAATGGTCAAGCTTTATTAAGTGGATTGAAGTTGTTTGAAGATGAGAAGAGAAAAAGGACGAACTAAGGGGGACTATTCCAAACCCTAAAAGTTGTCATGCAATGTGCACTTTGTCGCTACTGCGAAAATCGGCGCCAGTTGAAAAGAAGAGTCGCCACCGTGCGTTATTTATCCCAACGGAGGGAAAGGAAACGCTCGAAGTAAACCTACCGCGAAGACGGGAAAGGAATGGTCATCGCCACCAAATCCTGGATTCGGGAGTCGGTTACGCAAGGGGAAGGTATTAGCACCGCTCACGTCCGTCGTACTCGACGGGATCCACGCTTGTTTTCTAGTACGGATTGTTATTCTATCTACGCTAAAGGTTAAGGGTTAAAAAGAAAGAAAAAGCTGACTCGGCAAAGTATCGCACTTTATGCCTACGTATCCCCGTCTGGAACGAGAAATCAGAGTCAACGTAGTTCGCCTACCTACGGGAAAGGAGGGGAAGGTTGCTCGCTAGGATATCGCATCCTATGCCTACGTACTTTCATACAGCATGAAAGATCAGAGCAAACGTAGTTCGGGCTACGGAAGACACAAGTTTGTCTTGATTGTTTTTTACCCTTCTGAAAAAAGGTTTTCTTCTGATTAAGAGTCCAAGCGGACAAAAATGACACCTTTGATTGGTTTCCAGTCTTTTACGCAAGAACTGTCTTTTATTGTGTTTGTAATCTCTGACGCACTAGAGACTAGGATTTGAGGGTGACTACGTCGTATGTCACCCTAAGGGTGACACACTAAGCAATCAGGTCACTGAAGAGTGATCCTCCAGCAACCTTTCTCAAATAGCTTAAGGCTCGTAGCGTACGACATCGATTAACCTTATTACTGTGTTTTTGGATGGTTCTGAGAGGAGAAGAGAAAGAAGCTCTAAAAAGCCTATGGTTGAAAAGGGAATCAAACATACCCTAATGTTGTCATGCATGGATGAAAGCCTAATGTCTATCATATTTCTCTCTTGCACAGAGAGAAACAGAGATCCTAGGGGATAAACGGCAAAAGAAACAGATACATACAGTAAAGCAGTAAAATGCATGAATGCAACAGGAAATAATAGGCAAAGTGAACAGCTTCACTTCAAACCTAAGGGGAAGATTAACAAACAATACAACAAAGAAAATAAAACCCCAAAGCAGAGGAGGCAGCCCAAACAACAGCACCAAACTCCTACAGCCCACAGCACAAGCAATAGCTCTGACAGCAACAGTTGATTTACCAGCAAAAAGTTGACAGCAACAACCTTCATCTTCATGAATGCTCTTATCCCCTCAAGATCCACTAAACTTTCAATCTTCAATGGACACCAACTTCAACAAGCTCCCAGCTTAAGCAAGCTCAAAACCCCAACCAGTAACCAGCTTCAACAAGCTCCTGACTTTAACTTCAACAAGCAGTAAAACCCTAGCTTCAACAAGCAACCATCTTCATCAAGCTCAAACTCATATTTCAATAAGCTTCAACTTTCTCTTTACCAAGCTTCCACAAGCACCTCCAAAGGAGAATCATTTAACAAGATCAGGTTATAATGTTAAGAAACTCAATGACAACCAAAGGAAATCACTAAGATTTTAACATTGCAAATGAAAGGTATCCTCAAAGTTCTACTCACTTGGGCATACCAATCATCCCTCCTAAGGAGAGATGGAGCTTCCCAAGGAGGACTTTATGTCATTGGATAGGATAGAGGCAAACAATACACTCTATGTTTGACAGAAGAATTTGTCTATTCTAAGCTCTTCCTATTTTATCCTATTTCTCCTAAGTCTTCAATCAGCATCTCCAATCCAAGCAACCCTCATGCATCAACCTTGATCCTTGTATTCAATCTTCTCCATTGATTCTTCATGCTTCCACAAGCCCAAACCAAGCCCACACCCCAAAATAGAAGCCCAGAAACCCAAACAGACAAACATAAACCCCAAGTGGGCACACCAAACAAACCCTCTATTTGCAAAATATACTAAAAATAGTAAAATAGCATTTAAAATTCTAATATTTATCCTAAGGGTATATCTACTTCTACCCTACATACCCTATATGTCCCATACTCTAATTCAAGCTAAAATTCCAAAATAAAGTGTTAGAATGCACCTATGTTGAGTTTGAACCCTAAAATTATCACCCTAAGGTTCTTTAATCAAAACTAATCAAAATTAATTCACAAAAATATGAAATAAATCCAGGGGGAACTTAATGTTCTAATCTAACTACCACAAAAAGAATGGAACCAAAATATGAATTTAAATGACCAAACAAAATTCACAAAATGATATGTACAAACAAAATGAAAATAAAATGCAATTAAATGTAAAAATCACCAAAAATAGGAAAATGCTTAAAATGATATTTTTTATTTTCTCACAATTTTCTTCAGACAATTATTAAAATGTAGCAAAAATCCCCACATCAAAATGATCATTTTTTGATTTTATATGATTTATTTAGTAAACAATGCAAAATGAAAATAAAGTGAAAATTCAATTAAAATACTAAAGCAGGGGGGTGGCAAAATCAGTTCTATACACTTCAGGAATATACTGGGCCCAGGATGGGGGGTGTTGGAAGCAACACGCTGGGCCCAGTCCAACAATTTAGAAAAACTACAAAATAAAAGCTCAAGGGGTGCGCATAGCAGGGATATCCCTTTGATATCCAGGTTGGGCCTCAACTGGAGGGTGCAACTAGCAAGTCTGCTAGGCCCAAGTTGTTTCAGAAAAAACAAAAAAAACAAGGGAGGGGCGCAATTAGTAAACAATTTCGCTTGGTTATTACTCTGAGCCTCGAACTGGGGGTGTTGCTAGCAACTCACGCAAGGCCCAACCAAAATCGCTACCAGGGAGAGGGGGCGTTGTGAGAAACAAGGGAGTATGGTTCAGTAAATTACAATTGGGCTTAAGGCCCAAGATCCAATTCACAATCAGCAAAACCCTAAAACTTCTAACACTTCATGCTATCCCTAATACTGTTCATCTCCTCCAACATGAAACCCTAAACGGCGCCCTCTGAAACCCTCTCCAAACCCAACGAGTTCTTCACCCAGATTCCAAAACACTCATCAATCTAATACCTCACCCATCATACTTCAATTCAAATCAAGCCTAACCCACACTCGTCTCACCAAATCTCAGATACTCAACCTAACAATCACAAAAACATAAATCCTAATCAACTATGAAAGCTTACGAGTTAGAGAAAGAAGATGTACCTGGATAGCCTGATGAAGACGGAGATTATGCGAAGAATTTCTTGTTCGCTCGCTGAGATTCTTCGTCGAAGTCGCGCGCAAGTCGTTGAATCTGGACGAACAATAATCGTTGGATGAAGATCCAAATGACGAACAAGGCGCGATGAAGGAATCATTGAAGGAGATGACGAACGCACGAAAATCTGTAATCGAGGAAGATCTGGGATCTTGATTGAACGTCTGAAGATCCTTGTTGAAGATACAAGGCTCGGCGAAGATCTAGACAGAACTGGAGGTTTGAAGATCTGGAGGAATTTCTGGGAAAATGACGAGTGTTCTTCGTGTTTCTGGGAAAACGATGGAAGAAGATTACTTTGCAGTTTCCGACGGTCTTATGAATCCTCCGGTGAGATTGATGAAGGATGATCGGTGCAGATCGGTTGAGAGGAGAAAGAAAACTGGAAAAATTGCAGTTTTCGGCGGTCGCATGGCCGGCGGTGGGAGTTTCCGGCGAGGGGACGGGTGGCAGAAGGATGCGTGAGGGAGAGACACGTGTGGAGGGAGTTAATGCATGTGTGCCGCGTGGAGGATTCTGAGGGAGAGAGAGAGTGAGGTGGAAGAGAGAGGAACGCACGCGTGGCAAGCCTATATATACGACACGTGCCCTCTCCATTGGACTTTTTGACTCTGGGCTTAGATAATGGATATTTGCTGATTGGGCCCAATTGAGACTAATTTCAGATTAATGGATTTAAGCCTGATTAAACTCTGATTAAAACAAATTTAAACTAAAAAATTAACCCTAATTAATCTAAAACGAAAATTAACAATAAAACCTAATTAAAATCTAATAAAACCTATTAAAACCTATTATTAATCCTAATTAATATCTAAAAACGAAAATAAAAAATAAAAACCTAATTAAATCTAAAAAATCTAAAAAACTATTATTTAATCTAAAAATTATCTTTTTAAAAAACCTAATTAATTCTGAAAAATAAAAAATAAAATAAAAATCTAAAAAACATTTAATCTCTATTTTTCTTTTAAAATCTATTCTATTAATTTTTTTTTTAAAACAATAAAACTCTAATAAAAATCTAAAAAAAACAATACTATCTATTTTTTTTTCTACTCTTTTATAAGAAAAATATCTATTTATCTATCTATTTTTTCAAAAAAACCCACTAAAAGGAAATCAATATCTACAAATTTATTTTTAAAGTCTATTCTATTAAAAGAAAATAATACCTAAAAAGTCTTTAAAAATCTATTAATTTCTAAAAAATAAAAAGAAAATTTATTTAAACTCTAAAAAATATTAAAAATCTATAAAATCCAGAAAATCCAATTAAATGCATTAAAAATCCAGAAAAATCCTAAAAAGCCAGGAAGCCGATTAAATCGAATAAAATCCAATTACGCAACCGTAGCGAAACCCGGGCACCGAGATGGCCTGTAAACACAGGGAACGAACACCAATTCTCAACAGACTTTTATTTTGACTGGCCTGTACTGCCTGAAACGCCAGGGGCTTTACTCCCAATAAAAATCAATCTCGATTGATAAAAATGCAATGCATGCCGTATGCGAATGCGAATGCAAAATGCATCGAAACATAAACCAGATAGGGAACCGGTTGGTCAAATTTTAGGGTGCAACAGCTGCCCCTATTCAAGCGGCTTGGACCCGACTGGGTGAAGAGCGAACGACCTTCAAACATTCGAGGTACGAGACGGTTGAATACCAAAGAACCCTGAAATTTGCCAACCGCAGAAATAAACTGCACCACTGCTTGGGGAACAACATTTGTCGAGTGAACATGATTGTTCATCGGAGAATAACTCTGATTTTAACTCCCACCACCCGTGTAACACCACAGGTACTGAACTATCTTTGCAACAACGCCTCTGTCCACAATGGGACTAAACTTGTCAACACAAGAAGAGAAACAAATTCATCCACACGAGTAAAGATTCCATCATCACAGGAAAACTTATTCACAATTGCCCTTGAATTTCGTCAACACGAAAAGCCATAAATTCGTCATTACGGGGAAATCCTATCATCATAGGAATACAACTTGCCCTCATCAGTACTTTTCAAACTTGTTCTCAGCAGGACTCCACATTCTATCATCATGGAGAAACAAAACTTGCCGACTCCACTGGGGACGGGCTATCCGCATCTTGTCAACACAAGGAGATCCTATCAGTGTGGGTGATAAAGTTCTTATTTACATCTCATCACCACAAGAACTCCCATTAACATAAAAATAGCTTGTCCTCGTTAGGACTCACGTCTTGTCAACACGAGGAAAATAGGTTCATTAACATGAATAAATCCTATCATCATAGGAATACCATTCTTGTACATCTCTGAACTCACATTTCGTCAACACGAAGAAATCCTATCCACATAATCATAAATTGTCCTCATCCGGACGCATATTCCGTCAACACAGAGAGAGTAATCCGTCAACACGAATACAACCTATCAACATAGGCGTAGATTGTCCTCATCAGGACTCCATATTCTGTCAATGCAGAAAAATCCTATCAACATAGGCGTAACTTGTCCTCATCAGGACTCCCTATTCCGTCAACACAGAAAAATCCCATCAACATAGGCATCAATTGTTCTCATCAGGACCCCATATTCCGTCAACACGGAGGAACCTCGTCCTCATCAGGACCCCATGTTCCGTCAGCACGGAGGAATCAAACTTCGTCCTCAACAGGACTCCACATTCCATCATCATGGAGAAGTAATTCGTCAACACGAATAAATCCTATCATCATAGGCCTAAATTGTCCTCATCAGGACTCCATATTCCATCATCATGGAGAAATAGTTCGTCAACACGAATAAATCCTATCATCATAGGCATGAATTGTCCTCATCAGGACTCCATATTCCGTCAACACGGAGAAATTAAACTTCGTCCTCAACAGGACTCTATATTCCGTCAACACGGAGAAATCAAACTTCGTCCTCAACAGGACTCTATATTCCGTCAACACGGAAGAATGATTCGTCAACACGAAGAAATTCTATCAACATAGCTGGAGATATTCTGAAAACCAATGACCGACACCCGTTCTGACAACAAGTGACCACTTCTGAAGTTTTGACACACGGAACCCTGAGATGCTACTGCAGCAACAAACTTGATAAAACAGTCCGTTGATCGGACACGAGAAAACCTCAATCAGTAACTCTGTGGGGATGATAATAAACTGAATCACATCATCATATGTCTCACATCAAGACTTTGATTGTCTGAAAAGACCTCTGAGCTTTAGAACTCCATACTCCTGTTGAGAAAACACACCTGAAAGCGAAAGGTCAACCCGACTTATGTTTCAAAATGCGCATGTTTGACGATGGCGTAATGTTCCATACAACATGGAAATGCTACGCGTTTTCTAGATGGATGCATACATGATAATGCATGCAAATGCAAATGCAGGTTTAGGCTGCTGGGGAAAGCTCTGATAGGCTCGCTTCATCAACACGGATGCTGAGGACAAACACCACCCTGCTGGGGAAGGAATGGGTACCGCCAAGTATTCTAGCAAAATAAATGCCAGAACATACAACCAACTCTGTTGGGGAGAGTTTTAACCTTCGATTTCCACTGGGAGGAAAGAATAACATCTCCTGGGGAGAGAAAACTCCGCTGGGGAAGAAACGGCTCTCTTGGGAAATATTAACCGACTCCTTTGGGGAGAATGAACAACCCCACTGGGGAGAATAACTGTCTGAACACAGTTTACAACTCTCTGAAAGCTAAATGACTCTGCTGAAGATAAGGAATCCTTTTGGAGAACCACCACTGTCTGAATACAGCTTACGTATTTTGGAGTCATCAAATTCTGCTGAGGGTAAACGACCCCGCTGGGAAAAGTAAACCATCTGGCTACAGTTTACATACTCGGGACTGAGGATAGACATCCTGTGGCGAGCATCAATCTTGACCTGCTGGAGAATACCCTTTGGGATAAGCTGCGACTGGCTGGGGAACATTGTCCTTCCTTCAGTAAAGAACATTGTCATCTCAGCTTCTGGAAATGAAGCGCGACCTGCGTGGGGATTCACTTCGCATAATGATCAAGTATTTTCGTCAAGCCTCTGGTTAGGACTACACTTTTCTGATCGTCCACTTCACATGGGCAAGAACCCTGCAACACCACAAACGAGACAAGACAAGTCTATACAACAAAATCTATTCAAGTTAGCGTTAGTGACATCATTTTCAGTCAATTTGAAGTTTTAGCAATTATTGGCAAGGGCCAGCAATGTTATGCAACTGCTAGTTTTATCAACACATTGGCGTTTTTCACATATAAAACAGTAAAGAACAAGTATCAAGTACTGAATAGCATGTTTTATTAATTGGGCCCCTGAATGGGCAGAGTTTTGTACACTGGATGTGACTCCTGAAAAGAGGAAGTTACGCACAACAAATATACAAGTATGCACAGGAAGCATAAATACAGTGACAAATCAAATTTGCACATATGTCGGCAACGCGATGCAGACAAACATCATGAGTTGATCCTCCTATGACTCGCCTGACTCTGGCGCTTTCCCGGTATTCAAACTTCTGAAGAGATTGTATCTGATAATCGAATCCCCCAAATATTCTCCCAACCACCAAGCAATGCAGCATCAAATTCGGACCCCAGTCGTTTGCTTTTTTAAATCCCTAACTTTTGCGTGAACCGCCCTTTGCGGGTTTTCAGTTCACCGGGATACCCTTTTTTGCCGAAGCCGCCCAGTGTAGGTTTTCAACTTCGCGGGTGTACATATTTTCAATTTGTATCCCTAATTTTTGCCCGAACCTTTTATTCTGTTTTTGGTTCGCCAGGATGCCCCATTTTTGCCTGGACTCTCTTTTTTTTTTTTTGTCCAGCGGGTCAATTTTAAGCAAAGTATCTTTTAACTGCATCCGAATTCACAGGCGACGTAAAGTCTTCACCGTCCATGGTGGACAACAACAATGCTCCTCCGGAGAATACTTTTCTGACAACGTATGGCCCTTCGTAGTTCGGCATCCATTTGCCCATGTGATCTGCCTGCGGCGGGAGAATCCTTTTCAGCACAAGGTTGCCCGTCTGAAAGCTCCGAGGATGGATTTTCTTATCATACGCTTTCTTCATCCGGCTCTGGTACAATCGACCGTATGCTAGAGAGGCTAGCCTCTTCTCATCCATTAAACTCAACTGGTTCAACCTGTCTTTCACCCATTCTGCCTCGTCGAGTTGGACGTCTTGTAATACCCTCAGGGAAGGAATCTCAACTTCTAGGGGTAACACTGCTTCCATTCCGTATACCAACGAGAACGGGGTTGCCCCGGTTGATATGCGTACCATCGTACGATAACCGTGCAAAGAGAAAGGTAGCATCTCATGCCAGTCCTTATAGATCACCACCATCTTCTGAACAATCTTCTTTATGTTCTTATTGGCCGCTTCAACAGCGCCATTCATCTTGGGTCGGTAAGGAGAAGAGTTGTGATGTTCGATCTTAAAACTCTGACACAGCTCCTTCATCATTTTGTTATTTAAGTTCGAACCATTGTCGGTAATAATCCGCTCAAGGATTCCATATCTGCAAATGATATCTCGTTTGATAAACCTGGCTACCACCTGCTTGGTCACATTTGCGTATGATGCCGCTTCCACCCATTTGGTAAAATAATCGATTGCTACCAAAATGAACCGGTTTCCGTTAGATGTCGTCGGCTCGATCTTTCCAATCATATCAATTCCCCACATCGAGAATGGCCATGGTGACGACATCACGTTCAGAGGGCTCGGAGGCACATGGATCTTATCCGCATAAATTTGGCACTTATGACACCTTTTCGCGAACTTGAAACAGACAGTTTCCATAGTTAGCTAGTAATAACCTGCCCGCAGCAGCTTTCTCGTCATAGCATGCCCACCAGCATGTGTACCAAATGTACCCTCGTGTATTTCCTCCATGAGCAACTTCGCCTCTTTCTCGTCTACACAGCGTAGTAACACCAAGTCATGATTCCGTTTGTATAGGACATCGTCCGGATTCAGATAGAAATTACCAGCCAATCTCCTAAGAGTCTTTTGATCGCGACTGGATGCCCTAGCCGGATACTCCTTGTTCTTCAGGAAATTCTGGATATCAAAATACCAGGGTTTATCATCGGATGCTTCGTCAATGGCAAATACGAAGGCGGGTCTGTCAAGCCGAGAGATAATAATTCTGGGAGCCTCATTCCAGAAGTTGACTTTATACATGGAAGACAATATGGCCAGGGCGTCAGCCATCTGATTTTCTGCTCGTGGCACATGATGCAATTCAACCTTGTCAAAGAAAGGCAACAATCTCCTTGCATAATTCATGTACGGTATCAAATTGGGCTGACGTGTCTCCCATTCTCCTTTTATTTGATTTACCACCAAAGCTGAGTCTCCGTATACATCCAGATTTTTGATTCGCAAATCAATAGCTTCCTCAAGCCCCATGATGCAAGCTTCGTATTCGGCTTCATTATTGGTAACCGGAAAGGTCAATCGAGTTGTAAATGGGATGTGCGACCCATGTGGAGTAGTGATGATTGCCCCTATTCCGCTACCATAGGAATTCACAGCTCCGTCAAATATCAACTGCCATTTGGAATCCGTCTTTGGCCCTTCATCCGGCAACGGTTCTTCCCAATCTTTCATCTTCAGGTACATGATATCCTCGTCAGGAAAATCAAACCTCATCGATTGGTAGTCCTCAATAGGCTGCTCAGCTAGATACTCCGATAACACGCTCCCCTTTATAGCCTTCTGTGAAACATACTGGATGTCATATTCGGTCAAAACCATCTGCCAACGGGCAATTCTCCCAGATAGTGCCTGCTTTTCAAATACGTATTTGATAGGATCCATCTTCGAGATGAGCATGTTTGTATGATTTAGCATGTACTGCCTCAAACGCTTAGCGGCCCAGGCTAGCGCACAACAAGTTTTTTCGAGCATTGAGTATCGAGATTCACAGTCAGTAAACTTCTTACTCAGATAATATATCGCATGCTCTTTACGCCCTGTCTCGTCATGTTGACCGAGAACACAACCCATACTCCCCTCAAGAACCGTCAAATACATAATCAAGGGTCTCCCGGCCACTGGAGGTATCAAAATAGGAGGCTCCTGCAAATACTGTTTTATTTTATCGAACGCCTTTTGACAATTTTCATTCCATGTTACAGCCTGGTCTTTTTTCAACAGCTTGAATAACGGCTCACACGTAGCTGTTAGGTGAGATATGAACTGAGCGATGTAGTTCAACCTCCCTAAAAACCTGCGCACCTCTTTTTCCGTTTTAGGCGTCGACATTTCTTGTATTGCTTTTATTTTCGCAGGATCAACCTCTATTCCTTTTTCGCTCACGATAAACCCCAGCAATTTACCCGATCTCACCCCGAAGGTGCATTTGTTAGGGTTCAGTCTCAACCTGAACTTCCTAAGCCTCTTGAATAATTTCAGCAGATTCACCAAATGTTCTTCCTCTGTCTGGGATTTGGCAATCATATCATCAACATAAACCTCGATCTCTTTATGCATCATGTCATGAAAGAGCGTCGTCATTGCACGCTGATACGTTGCCCCAACATTCTTCAATCCGAAGGGCATCACTTTGTAGCAAAATGTTCCCCAAGGCGTAATGAAGGTAGTCTTCTCCATGTCTTCTGGCGCCATTTTTATCTGGTTATAGCCCGAGAATCCATACATGAAGGAGAATACGGAGAATTGAGCGGTATTATCGACCAACACATCGATGTGAGGAAGTGGAAAATCATCTTTCGGGCTCGCTCTGTTCAAATCACGGTAATCTACGCACATTCTCACTTTACCGTCTTTCTTTGGCACTGGCACAATATTAGCGACCCATGAGGGATATTTTGTAACAGCTAGGAAACCAGCATCCCACTGCTTTTGAACCTCCTCTTTAATCTTCACAGCCATGTCCGGTCTAGTTCTTCGGAGCTTCTGCTCAACCGGCGGGCATTCTTCTTTTAGAGGCAGACGGTGCACAGCCATATCCGTATCCAGCCTGGGCATGTCCTCATACGACCAAGCAAAAATATCACTGTACTCTTTGAGCATTTCAACCAATCTTCGCTTGACGACGCTCTGCAGCGCGGCCCCTATACGGATGTTCCTTTCAACCCCTTCCGACCCCAGATTGACGATCTCGATGACCTCCTCATGAGGCAGAATGATTCGTTCTTCTTGTCTTACCAACCAAGACAACTCTTCTGGAACGTCGCCATCTTCAACAATCTCTTCTTCGGTCTGAAATACCGGGTGCTCAAAGTCGAAATGAGTCATAGGCGGTTCATAGATGTCATCTGAAATAGTAATCCTGCAAATGAAATGGTTAAATGCTTCAAAATACATACAAAGCGAATAACCACGTTGCCATTTTATTGTAAAAGATAAAAACAGGAAAAACAGAGATCACAATATTTGTACATGAAAAACGCCTTTTATTTAACGATCAAAATAGTGCAATGTACATAACAGAATGGCCCTAAGCAAAATCACGATGCCCCGGGTAGGACACCAGATTGTTCAACAATTAAGAAAACAAAGTATTATTGTTTAGTCGTCACAGGAACAGTCTCCTGAATAGACCAATTGCAAAGCCCTTGTCGCTGTCTCCTTCTTCAGAATCTGAAACAGCGTTGATGGTCTCATGATATACTCCACTAGCCGTAATCGTTATTGGTCCTTTGAAACGGGGTGCCCCTGCAGTAGGCGTTGATGATGACGGTTGATATCCCAGCCCAAATCTGTCCATTTTCACGGGAATATCCAGAACCTTGCCCCAGCCTTTGGTCTCACCAGTCTTCACTAGAGCCTGAGCCTCTTTGTATGATGATACTACCACCTCCGATGCTTTACTCGGCCCTGGAACTTTGTCTTTGATGCGCAACCCCTCAAATGCTTGACAGGGTGTCTCATGGATTTCGCCGTCGACTTCCACGTACTTGAATGACGACAAATGGCTGACCAGTATATCCTCCTCTCCATAAACTGTGACCACACTGTCCCCCACCATGTACTTCAGCTTTTGGTGCAAGGTAGATGTGACTGCCCCAACACCATGGATCCATGGTCGTCCAAGAAGACAGCTATATGCTGGCTGGATGTCCATAATGTAAAATTCCGTTTCAAAAACCTCCGGCCCCACTTGCAGGGGAAAGGTTATAGATCCAAAGACTGACCTTCGTGTACCATCAAATGCCCTGACCACCAAGTCACTAGGCGTACAAATGATCCCCCTGATGTCTAACTTCATCATTGCTTTCTTTGGGAGCACGTTCAAGGAAGACCCGGTATCTACCAGCACGTGGGACATGACTGTGCCCCTGCATTCAACTGAGACGTGCAACGCCATATTATGCTCTCTTCCCCTCTGGGTCAAATCAAAATCCGTAAATCCCAAACTATGGCCTGCATTCACGTGCGCCATCACCCCCTCCAACTGATTCACAGAAACATCTTGGGGTACAAACGAAGTGTCCAAAATTTTCAATAATGCATTCCTATGGGCTTCGAAACACAATAACAACGACAGTATGGATATCTTCGACGGCGTCTGTTGAAGGTGCTCAACAATTTTATAATCCCTCTTACGGATAAGACGCATAAACTCTTCTACATCTTTCAGGGACGTTTCTTTTTCATTCCTCTACACAGGAACATCCTCATTCACTTTACCTTTACCTTTTGCCAATCGTTCAGCCTCTACCTCAGGCGATATAAAAATTCTCCCGCTCCTCGTCATCCCTCCAGTCCCGACGACATTGTCCACAACCCCAGCTGGCTGTTCACTGATATCAAGTTTCTCCCCATCACAATATGCTTCCAGCCCATAAGTCCATGGTACTACCTTAGTGCTCTCATAAGGGATTGGCCCTGCCTTCGTGATAGTGATCGTCGGCCGCCTGGCTGGCGCCGTTATAGTTATCATTTTTCGGGGGATTGTCACCATAGCAACATCACTTTGCTCATCAACTAAGACTTCTGCAGGTTTCTCAACTGCCGTTCTGTCGAATTGCAACGTGCCTTCATCTATCAAGGTCTGAATACCATTATTCAATTCAGCACAACCCCCCAGCTTGGGTCCAACATTCTAGACAAAACTCATCACAGCCCGGATACATACCTCCTTTCAATAACCTGCTCTTTATTTCACACAACGGTGTTTTCAGTTCATCAACATTCATGATCAGATTCAAACCCTCCTCAGTTAAAATAGCATTTGCCCCATGGTTGAGCATTGGCTGCTGTACTATATTCGGACCTGCTCGTCCAAAATTTATGGCCTTGCTATCCAGTAGATCTTGAACTTTATGTTTAAACGCATGACAGGCCTCTATGTCATGCCCGGGAGCCCCGGAGTGGAAGTCACAGTGTTTGTTAACATCATACCCATAAGGAAGGGTTGGTCCCGTGGGCGGTGCCAAGGTCCTCTTTTCAACTAAATTCAGCCCCAACAGTGTCTGAAAAAGTTCCGCGTACGTGGAAGGAGGCGCTTCAAACACTCGTTTCGGCTTCGCATTCGGGAATCTTCTTTGGCCAGCATTCTGCCCCTGCTGCTGCTGTGGCTGCTGCTGTTGTTGCGGTGGCTGTTGTTGAAATGGAATTGTGACGCTTGCCACTTGTTGCAGATGATTATACTGGTGTCTTCCTCTGCCTCTGCCCCGGCCGCCAAACACGGTGCTAGAATCACCTTGACGACGACCACCGAATGCTTTTCTATTACCGCCTGACGAAGTAGACTCCCCAGCTTAGAATCTTCCCATTTTAATATTACTTTCAATCTTCTCGCCCATCAAGATTAGATCCGAGAAACTGCCCAAGGAAGCAGGAAACAGCTTATCATAAAACATACCGGTGAACGTTCCTATGAACATATCATTCATCTCCTTCTCAATCAAAGGAGGATGCACCCTCGCAGCCATGTCGCGCCATCTCTGCGCATATTCTTTGAAACTCTCATCTTTCTTCTGTGACAACCCCTGTAACTAGACCCGGTTTGGTGCCAAGTCACTGTTTTACTTATAATGAGTCACAAACGCTTTAGCCAGTTGCTTCCATGTCTTGATCTGAGTGGGCTCCAGCCCCATGTACCACTCAAGCGACAGTCCGGATAAGCTGTCTTGAAAGAAATGCATCAGCATTCTCTCATCGTTCGAGTAAGCGGACATCCTTCTATAGTATGACCGCACATGTACCTTGGGACAGGTATCTCCCTTATATTTATCAAAGGTGGGAGCCTTAAATTTCAACGGTACCCTCAGACCAGGCACCAGTCCCATCGTGGTCATATCCAAACCGGAAGCACTCTGATTCACAACACGTTTCATCTGCTCCTCGAGCATCTTGATTCGCTGAGTGTTGTCTACAAGACCTTCAAAACCTCTACCAGAGAAAGCATCCTCTTGTTGGTCTTCCATCAAATTAACATTCTTGTTTCCGTACCCATCATACCCATTATTACGACCAAATCTAGTCTGATTCATCACGGGGCCCCGTCCCCTGTTACCATACCCTTGAGCGACCCCGGCAGGTCCAAAAGACATCATTCCAGCACCATTTCCGTTACCGAATCCACCATAGCCCTGATTGGCATTACCAAATCCATCATGTCCGAAACCCTGAGCGTTGAAGCCAAACTTCCCATCCTGGTTAGCATAATCAAACCCCTGGTCGTTATAGCCAAATCCGTTGTTACCAAAGCCATTACCTCCATTGTTATCACCGCCCAGATTGGCGTCTCCGAATCCAATGTTGTTAATGACGGTCTCATTACCGATTCCTGTATTACCGTTCCCGGCGCCAGCGCCATTGTTCACGTTTACAACAGGTATATTCACCACAGGTGGAGCTACAGGTGTAGGAGTACCATCCCCATGAATGGTGTCAACACGTACAGAATTGTGGTCTTCGTTTCCGTTCCCGACATTTCTCGCCAACAATGGTTGCACCAAAGTTTGCAAGTTTTCCTGCCCTTTCACAATTGTCTCCATCGTCTGCATGAACAGCGCCAACTTCTCACGCATTTCCTGCATCTCGCTCTGCATCTGGTCCATAACTCTTTTGCAGTTGGTACGAGTAGAGTATCGGTTCGGGCGTTGTCTTTCAATCCTGGAAAAACCTGGAGAGATGCAGGAAATGAGATACAGTTCAATAATTACCTGGTGAATGCAATATGAATGCAAATGCAATTATGTAAATATGCTACAGGTTATATTCCCCTGATTCTAGTTCCGGAGAGAAAGCCATTACGGCAATGGAGTCCCTATCCAGCAAGCAATAAACCAGAAAATCCTCATATATAACAAATGCCAAGAGGCTGGGTACAAGAGTCCAACTGAATACAACCGAAGAGACCTCGGCCAACAAGTCTGGCGATGGCCCCAAATATAAGTACAAATAACAAAGGTAAGGCAAAGATACATCAGGCCAAATGGCGTGCTCGGACGTCCTCCAATATCCTCATCGTCTCCGAGTGCCCTAGTCGGGAGATCAACTCCTGAATCAGTAAAGCATGTCGCTCGGTAGTGGATCGCAGCTTTGCGGCGTCGTCCCGGGAAGTTCCTTTGCTCAAACTCTCGTCAGATCTGTACCTCTTGGAACCAGCCTTCTCCTCGTAACCTCTCGACTTCTCCTCACGGTCACGTACTCTGAGATCAGCAATACTCCTAAGGGATGTCACTTCAGCAATCTTTGCTTCCTGGGCTTTAACCTGTGCCTCCAGCGTGGCAATCTGCATTTTCAGTTCGTCTTCGCGCTCCTTCCGCTTGGTAAGCTTGGCATCCCACAAAACTTCCCACTTGTTAATACGAGCATAAGCTTTGCTTAGAAGTTCCTTCTTGGAAGTAAGCACCTTGCTAACACCGTTCAAGGCTATCCCCACTTTTTATTTCTTGTTGGTTGCTTCTGTCAGCTCTGATCCCAACCTATTAATCAATTCGGTCTGTTCCTTCACAGTGAAGGTGGCTTCCTTCTTCTCTCGTCATAACTGGAAGATCTCCTTCTCTAACTCCTCGTTAGCTTTCCTCAATTCCTCATTTACAGCCAAAAACTTGTTATATTTCTCACTCTCTTCTGCAGGAGGTACCTCAACCAATGGAAGATACAGGGGTTCCACAGCAGGATAAGGCATTAAAGAAGTACTAGCTCTCTCACGGACCCACGCCACATAAGGATCATAAGCTCTGTTGTTGCTCTTACCGAGCAAAGCTTTCCCCCTCCTATGGATGCTAGCCCATGCATGTCTCAACCTGATCAAAGCAGCCTCGTCTAAGGAGCCCGTGAGATACGGAGATTCCTGTATCTCAACCTCAATAGGAGCATTTCTCAAGGCATAACCAAACTGTCGTACCAATAGTGAAGGATTATAGTTGATACAGCCTTTCCGTCCAATCAGGGGAACATTCGGAAAGCTACTGCAACTATATATAATGTCAGTACCAAGCATACCCCGATCAAACCAAATGATATTCTCAGCAGATAACCCCATCAACCGGGAAGGCCAATCCAAAGTATCAACGGTATCAACAAATGGCCCAGTCTTTGGAAGGTGCCTCTGGAACCACCTGTACAAGAGAGGAAGACAACAGGAAACATTCTTGCCACGACGTTTCTCATTCTTGTAGTGAATAGAATGATAAACATCGCCCAAGAGAGTAAGAACTGGATTCTTCGAGGCAAGAATCAAGAAGGCATCTGAGTCGACAAAATCTGGCACGTTAAGAAACAAGACAATCCCATAGATGCAGACAGCCAGAATAGCACTAAAGGCAACCGAACACCCATTCTTCGCGCACTGCGTAGCCTTCTCAATCAGGACAGATAAGTGAAAACCATAAGCTCCATTCAGCTTGACCAAGCCTCCTGGAAACTCATAAGCGTCCAAACTGACAATCTCTGTGAGTGTAGCTAACTCAGGCTCAGTATCAACGCGTACAAAGGGCATCTGGTCTAACACGGGAATACCCAACATAACATAATACTCCTCCAAAGTGGGTGCCAGAATGTAGTCTAGAAATAAGAAGCATCTCAGCTGCGGCTCATAAAACTGCATCAAAGTATACACCCCAGTAATCTCGAAAGCTGAAGGGGTATACAACAAGCTAAGCAGTTTACCATAGGATACTCTGAACCCAGCCCTCACACTCTCGTCTGCCAAAGCAACTAAACCCAGTAATGAACTGATGTCTGGTGAATGCAACCTGTAAGCAACCGTCTTCTTCAGGGACTCCATGCCTGGCTAGAAGATATCCTAGAATCAGAGGGGAATGATCACCTGCAACATAAATACACGTTAATAAAATGCAATCATGAAAACGCACATGCATATGCAAACAAGGGATCAAGTGCAATGCTGATAGACTGTGCTGCTCTGTACTGAAGCCTGAGAACCATCCAACCTTCTTCTCAAACCAAACCAACCACTCAAAAGAACCCTGTAACCACATCTCATTGATAGAGATAAACCAGGTATTCTGAAGTCAACGGTTTCCTGCAAACAGACCCTCCTACCCCTCACAGGTGTGTACTTAACTCGCAGACGAGGTACGACATCCTATGCGGGTTCAACATCACAGGCTTTCAAGAGCGATGATACAATACCCAGAAGGTGTGGCATCATCATCCCTTGAAGCGGCCTCACTTAGTTGAATCCCAATTGATAGGTTCCCAGAGTCGACAATCCTCGGGTCAGACAACTTGTCGAGCCCTAAGGGCCAGGCAAGAAGCATCAAAGAGAATCTCGTCCGAGTGAGATTTCGCGGCTAGCTGGTGCGAGCTAAGCAAGCAGGCTAACCACTACTCTCTCTCTAAGTCTATAGGTGTACTCAAGCCTGGGTTTGTCTTATCTCTCAACAGATTACCCCTCATACCCACAACAATAATCACAATAAAATAACGCTGAAAGTAAATGACTGAAAAGTAAATCCATACAACACCTCTGACGGGAAAACAAGCGCTAGGATTGACTCGCGTAGAGAACCGTTGGAGTCCCCAACAGAGTCTCTAGCTGTCGCTACTGCGAAAATCGGTGTCGGTTGAACAGAAGAGTCGCCACCGTGCGTTATTTATCCCAACGGAGGGAAAGGAAACGCTCAAAGTAAACCTACCGCGAAGACGGGAAAGGAATGGTCATCGCCACCAAATCCTGGATTCGGGAGTCGGTTACGCAAGGGGAAGGTATTAGCACCCCTCACGTCCGTCGTACTCGACGAGATCCACGCTTGTTTTCTAGTACGGATTGTTATTCTATCTACGCTAAAGGTTAAGGGTTAAAAAGAAAGAAAAAGGTGACTCGGCAAAGTATCGCACTTTATGCCTACGTATCCCCGTCTGGAACGAGAAATCAGAGTCAACGTAGTTCGCCTACCTACGGGAAAAGAGGGGAAGGTTGCTCACTAGGATATCGCATCCTATGCCTACGTACTTTCATACAGCATGAAAGATCAGAGCAAACGTAGTTCGGGCTACGGAAGACACAAGTTTGTCTTGATTGTTTTTTACCCTTCTGAAAAAAGGTTTTCTTCTGATTAAGAGTCCAAGCGGACAAAAATGACACCTTTGATTGGTTTCCAGTCTTTTACGCAAGAACTGTCTTTTATTGTGTTCGTAATCTCTGACGAACTAGAGACTAGGATTTGAGGGTGACTACGTCGTATGTCACCCTAAGGGTGACACACTAAGCAATCAGGTCACTGAAGAGTGACCCTCCAGCAACCTTTCTCAAATAGCTTAAGGCTCGTAGCGTACGACATCGATTAACCTTATTACTGTGTTTTTGGATGGTTCTGAGAGGAGAAGAGAAAGAAGCTCTAAAAAGCCTATGGTTGAAAAGGGAATCAAACATACCCTAATGTTGTCATGCATGGATGAAAGCCTAATGTCTATCATATTTCTCTCTTGCACAGAGAGAAACAGAGATCCTAGGGGATAAACGGCAAAAGAAACAGATACATACAGTAAAGCAGTAAAATGCATGAATGCAGCAGGAAATAATAGGCAAAGTGAACAGCTTCACTTCAAACCTAAGGGGAAGATTAACAAACAATACAACAAAGAAAATAAAACCCCAAAGCAGAGGAGGCAGCCCAAACAACAGCACCAAACTCCTACAGCCCACAACACAAGCAATAACTCTGACAGCAACAGTTGATTTACCAGCAAAAAGTTGACAGCAACAACCTTCATCTTCATGAATGCTCTTATCCCCTCAAGATCCACTAAACTTTCAATCTTCAATGGACACCAACTTCAACAAGCTCCCAGCTTAAGCAAGCTCAAAACCCCAACCAGTAACCAACTTCAACAAGCTCCTGACTTTAACTTCAACAAGCAGTAAAACCCTAGCTTCAACAAGCAACCATCTTCATCAAGCTCAAACTCATATTTCAATAAGCTTCAACTTTCTCTTTACCAAGCTTCCACAAGCACCTCCAAAGGAGAATCATTCAACAAGATCAGGTTATAATGTTAAGAAACTCAATGACAACCAAAGGAAATCACTAAGATTTTAATATTGCAAATGAAAGGTATCCTCAAAGTTCTACTCACTTGGGCATACCACTCATCCCTCCTAAGTAGAGATGGAGCTTCCCAAGGAGGACTTTATGTCATTGGATAGGATAGAGGCAAACAATGCACTCTATGTTTGACAGAAGAATTTGTCTATTCTAAGCTCTTCCTATTTTATCCTATTTCTCCTAAGTCTTCAATCAGCATCTCCAATCCAAGCAACCCTCATGCATCAACCTTGATCCTTGTATTCAATCTTCTCCATTGATTCTTCATGCTTCCACAAGCCCAAACCAAGCCCACACCCCAAAATAGAAGCCCAGAAACCCAAACAGACAAACATAAACCCCAAGTGGGCACACCAAACAAACCCTCTATTTGCAAAATATACTAAAAATAGTAAAATAGCATTTAAAATTCTAAGATTTATCCTAAGGGTATTTCTACTTCTACCCTACATACCCTATATGTCCCATACTCTAATTCAAGCTAAAACCCCAAAATAAAGTGTTAGAATGCACCTATGTTGAGTTTGAACCCTAAAATTATCACCCTAAGGTTCTTTAATCAAAACTAATCAAAATTAATTCACAAAAATATGAAATAAATCCAGGGGGAACTTAATGTTCTAATCTAACTACCACAAAAAGAATGGAACCAAAATATGAATTTAAATGACCAAACAAAATTCACAAAATGATATGTACAAACAAAATGAAAATAAAATGCAATTAAATGTAAAAATCACCAAAAATAGGAAAATGCTTAAAATGATATTTTTTATTTTCTCACAATTTTCTTCAGACAATTATTAAAATGTAGCAAAAATCCCCACATCAAAATGATCATTTTTTGATTTTATATGATTTATTTAGTAAACAATGCAAAATGAAAATAAAGTGAAAATTCAATTAAAATACTAAAGCAGGGGGGTGGCAAAATCAGTTCTATACACTTCAGGAATATACTGGGCCCAGGATGGGGGGTGTTGGAAGCAACACGCTGGGCCCAGTCCAACAATTTAGAAAAACAACAAAATAAAAGCTCAAGGGGTGCGCATAGCAGGGATATCCCTTTGATATCCAGGTTGGGCCTCAACTGGAGGGTGCAACTAGCAAGTCTGCTAGGCCCAAGTTGTTTCAGAAAAAACAAAAAAAACAAGGGAGGGGCGCAATTAGTAAACAATTTCGCTTGGTTATTACTCTGAGCCTCGAACTGGGGGTGTTGCTAGCAACTCACGCAAGGCCCAACCAAAATCGCTACCAGGGAGAGGGGGCGTTGTGAGAAACAAGGGAGTATGGTTCAGCAAATTACAATTGGGCTTAAGGCCCAAGATCCAATTCACAATCAGCAAAACCCTAAAACTTCTAACACTTCATGCTATCCCTAATACTGTTCATCTCCTCCAACATGAAACCCTAAACGGCGCCCTCTGAAACCCTCTCCAAACCCAACGAGTTCTTCACCCAGATTCCAAAACACTCATCAATCTAATACCTCACCCATCATACTTTAATTCAAATCAAGCCTAACCCACACTCGTCTCACCAAATCTCAGATACTCAACCTAACAATCACAAAAACATAAATCCTAATCAACTATGAAAGCTTACGAGTTAGAGAAAGAAGATGTACCTGGATAGCCTGATGAAGACGGAGATTATGCGAAGAATTTCTTGTTCGCTCGCTGAGATTCTTCGTCGAAGTCGCGCGCAAGTCGTTGAATCTGGACGAACAATAATCGTTGGATGAAGATCCAAATGACGAACAAGGCGCGATGAAGGAATCGTTGAAGGAGATGACGAACGCACGAAAATCTTTAATCGAGGAAGATCTGGGATCTTGATTGAACGTCTGAAGATCCTTGTTGAAGATACAAGGCTCGACGAAGATCTAGACAGAATTGGAGGTTTGAAGATCTGGAGGAATTTCTGGGAAAATGACGAGTGTTCTTCGTGTTTCTGGGAAAACGGTGGAAGAAGATTACTTTGCAGTTTCCGACGGTCCTATGAATCCTCCGGTGAGATTGATGAAGGATGATCGGTGCAGACCGGTGGAGAGGAGAAAGAAAACTGGAAAAATTGCAGTTTCCGGCGGTCTCAACAGACTCCGGTGATGGTTACGGCGGAGGGAGGTGGTCCGGTGGGTGGTTGCATGGCCGGCGGTGGGAGTTTCCGGCGAGGGGACGGGTGGCAGAAGGATGCGTGAGGGAGAGACACGTGTGGAGGGAGTTAATGCATGTGTGCCGCGTGGAAGATTCTGAGGGAGAGAGAGTGTGAGGTGGAAGAGAGAGGAACGCACGCGTGGCAAGCCTATATATACGACACGTGGCCTCTCCATTGGACTTTTTGACTCTGGGCTTAGATAATGGATACTTGCTGATTGGGCCCAATTGAGACTAATTTCAGATTAATGGATTTAAGCCTGATTAAACTCTGATTAAAACAAATTTAAACTAAAAAATTAACCCTAATTAATCTAAAACGAAAATTAACAATAAAACCTAATTAAAATCTAATAAAACCTATTACAACCTATTATTAATCCTAATTAATATCTAAAAACGAAAATAAAAAATAAAAACCTAATTAAATCTAAAAAATCTAAAAAACTATTATTTAATCTAAAAATTATCTTTTTAAAAAACCTAATTAATTCTGAAAAATAAAAAATAAAATAAAAATCTAAAAAACATTTAATCTCTATTTTTCTTTTAAAATCTATTCTATTAATTTTTTTTTAAAAACAATAAAACTCTAATAAAAATCTAAAAAAAACAATACTATCTATTATTATTTTTTTTCTACTCTTTTATAAGAAAAATATCTATTTATCTATCTATTTTTTTCAAAAAAACCCACTAAAAGGAAATCAATATCTACAAATTTATTTTTAAAGTCTATTCTATTAAAAGAAAATAAGACCTAAAAAGTCTTTAAAAATTTATTAATTTCTAAAAAATAAAAAGAAAATTTATTTAAACTCTAAAAAATATTAAAATCTATAAAATCCAGAAAAATCCAATTAAATGCATTAAAAATCCAGAAAAATGACAGAAAAATCCTAAAAAAGCCAGGAAGCCGATTAAATCGAATAAAATCTAATTATGCAACCGTAGCGAAACCCGGGCACCGAGATGGCCTGAAAACACAGGGAACGAACACCAATTCTCAACAGACTTTTATTTTGACTGGCCTGTACTGCCTGAAATGTCGGGGGCTTTACTCCGGATAAAAATCAATCTCGATTGATAAAAATGCAATGCATGTCGTATGCGAATGCGAATGCAAAATGCATCGAAACAAAAACCAGATAGGGAACCGGTTGGTCAAATTTTAGGGTGCAACACACCTAAAGTTGAGTTTGAAAGGGGGCTACCTAATGTTATCATACATGTTTAGAACCCTAATGTCTATCATAACCTCTCTTGAACAAGAGAGGTTAGAAATCCTAAGGGAAGGAAGACAAAAGAAAAATAAACAATAAAAAGAAACAATGCAAATGAAGAATGCAAACATAAATGCAACAAGGAAGACAAAGATGCAATGCAAGTGAGGGAGGAAATATGTGTGGGGCTGGAACCTCCACAAGCTCACTCAACCTCAAGCCATGGTATGAATAAAAACAAGAGAAGAGGAGAAGAAGATGCATAGAAAACAAGTAACAAAAACAATGAGAAAAAGTCCTCATGGATTCATTACTTTAGGCAAGCTTCAGGTTCCTCCTTAGGAGGAACCAAGCAACCTTAAGTAGTATTCCAAGGTCATTGGAAAAAATGGGGATGCGAAGAAGAGATCTCAAATGCCAAAGCACAACATCATAAGCAAATGCCAACAATAACATCAAAGAATGCAAACAAACATCACTTATGGAAACACAATATGCAAATATGAAAGTATGAGACCAAATGAACAACTTATGCATATGATAAAGACCCATGAATTAGCATACAAGACCTATAGCAAGCCCCTAACATGAAATAATCAGAATTAATTTCATCAATAATGCACAACCAAACTTTTGGAAGCAAAAAAAAACAAGTACAACAGCAAAGATGCACAAACATGAAGCAACTTGCAAAATACATGAAACATAAGAAAATGCATCTAAAAATGCCAAATAAAATCTTAGAGGACCCCCAAGGTATTAGGAACCAGGGGTCAAAAGGGGAGATTGAAAATCAAAAGGGAAGTGCCTCAACAGAAGGCAAACACCAAGAGTGTCCCAAACAAGGCAGAAATGGAGAGGGAACAAAAACAAATTCAAACCGTATGGAAACAACACTTAAAAATCATGGAAAAAATATCTAAGGATTAATTAACATGTCAACACAATGCTAAAAAGAAATTAGAAGTTTAATCCATACCATGAGCAAGAAATAAAATCAACAAGTCAGCACACATTTTTCACATCATTAAATGACCATTTAAAAGGAAAATATGAAAATAAATGGAAAATGCATCAAAAAAACAAAATTAAAAATGCACCAAATTAAAAGACATGTTAAAGTATATTCATGCTTTTTTCAGAATTTTTAAACATTTTTTGCTATTTTTTACGAATTTTTAAAGTGCAAACAAATAAAAGAAATAAATATAGAAAACAAAAATGCAGAAAAAAGCACAGCCACTAGATTTGTATACTAGTCAACAGATCCAAGGCACCAGAATGTGCCACCTCAATTAATGAATTGGGGTATTAATTGTGTACAAACAAGTGAAAGGAGGAACACATATGTCTTATTATGGAACACACGATCAGAAAAACAACAAACGGACGCACCATGGCTTGACACGTCATCACCTTCTACTCCAAAGAGACTCCGGCCGAACCAGCTCGCCGGAATTTACTCCGGTTGTCCCTGTCGTGGCTCCGGCCGCCGCGAGCGCCCCCCCACCCCCACCCCCACCGTGGCTTCATCGATTCTTCACCGTTTTTTGCAAATTTTAGATGAAAATTCATCTACTCTCCGAGAGGAACATGAATCCAACCTCCATTTTCATTAATTCTCAACAACCACTCCACAAATCAAACAACAAGCAAACATGCCAAAAAATAAAGTTCACCAAAACTTAAAATAAAAGGTCCAAACATCATCTACATGTTACAAGGAGTAAGAATCCATGAAAATTAGAGTAAAACACCATGAAAAATCATCAAAAAGAAACAACACAACTTTGAGCTCAAAAAAACAAATGTCATAAACACAAACAACAATGATCCAGAAATGATCTATGTATTTCAAAGATTCAAATGCAACGAAAATGGTGGAAAATCATGGAGTATTAAGAGTGTAAAGTTGAAATAAAGTTTACCTAGTGGAGAGCCTCCACTGGCCCTTGAAATGGTGATGAAGCTTAACGAAAAACACCCAGAATCACTCCATGAACTTCAATTAAGGTGTTTGCAAGCTTGATTTGGTCTGAAAATGGTTGAATCTAAGATTTGGATTTTGAGTTTTTCACCACTTTTTGAAAACTTGAAATGGTTGTTCATGCAGCAAAATGACCTAGCTCTGCCTCAAAATTCGTCTAGAATACTTATATGATGGATTTGTGATCAAATGGGGCCTTAATTCATGCAAAACAGCCCACTTCCAATTTTCACATTTCAACACTTTTTGAAAATACCATGCACGTTTTTACCACTACACCACTTGATTTTTTGATCCAAATCCACTACAAATCAGTTGTGTAAATTAAAGGAATGAGATTGGAGGTTTAATTTTGATCATATGGTTGATTTTCATTTTGTTACTTCAAGGGGAAGAAACCATGAAAATGGCCCATTTTGAGACTTCAAAATTCCAATGTGAATATGACAATGTCTTTGAATTGTTATTTGCAATCAAAAAATGCACAAACTTGCCTTGAAAAAGTTTAAAATCCATTAATTCTCAAATTCTCAATTTAAGCCTCCTTTATGAAAAATTCAAACCCCAAATTCTCAATCCAAGCTCTCATCATGACAAGATATGGTTTGGTAGTGCAAATGGCCCCATTTGAAGCAAGTTTCATGTTGAAAAGATTTCCATTTAAAGTGTGCAAGTTGGTGAAATGGACCTATAATTTTATGACCCATAATCTTACTTTCCCAAAATACCCCTGACTTGTAAACCTCATAACTTGAGTTCTACAAATCAGATGAAATACTTCTAATACAATTTGGAAAGCTAAGATCAAAACCTACAACTTTCATGTTAACCAAAAGTTGAAGAGAACACCCTTCTAGGTCAAAACTGGCTTGGAAGTTGGTTGACTTTTGTTGACCAAAATCACATACCTCAAATGACCTGTAACTTGTCCGGATCATAACTTGAGTTTTATAAATCCAATCGAGGACTTCTAGTACTCAAATTAAAGATAATAACATGCTCTACAAGTTCCATGTTGGCCAAAAATTGATATGAGACTTTTATCTTGAGGTATATGGTCTTGAAGTCAGGCACTAAATAGGGGATTTTACCCTGAGAACCCTAATTTAGTAACTTCTCACACACTTAACCCTTGATGAATTGAACTTGAAATGATGTCTCATATGTATTAACACAATATCCCATGACCATAGAGATTTTGAATTGAGTTTCTATCTCCTTCAATTGTACAGTTGACTGAGGATTTACCAGATGAAAACCCTAACTACGATACTTTCAACTGTGGCTTGTTCCACTTCACACAACCACTTGCATAAGCTCCACAATGACCCTCAAGGCCCTCAATAAGCTTTTTTTACATCTCATACCCAAAATCATGCATTCACAAATCTTTGATGCTCTTCAGTTGGCCTCCCAGTTAGGAGTTATCCCACACACATCCATCTATCCTTTCACCATACTTTGACCATTTTAAGATGTCCTGATGACCACACAAGCTTGAGTAACAACCCCTGCTTAGGCTCCATTCCCTGAGAAGACTCCTTTCTTGATATTCACATCCTTTTGATCCCCTGTTCAATGTGATATATTATACAATGCAAATGCTAGAACAAAATGAAATGAAATGAAACATAAACCAAGTTAAGAAAAGGTTGAGCAAATTTTGGGGTACAACAGCTGCCCCTATTCAAACGACTTGGACCTGAATGAGTGAAAAGCGAACGGCTTTCACGCCATCAAGGTAGAAGACGGTTGAATACCAAAGAACCCATAAATTTGCCAACCGCAGAAAATCCGAATATAGCAGAATTGATCTCAAAGCCACCCTGTTAGGGAAAGAGAATACAAACGTCAAAAACGGCGCCATGGTCTGGATACCATACTGGCAAAAGGTAACGATCCAAGTTACCGGAGTCTGGATACTCCACAAAAATCAAAGCTTGAATGCTCAAAACATAACTCTGAGTCTGGATACACGATAAACGGAGTCTGGATACTCAAGGATTAGAGCCTGGCTACTCAATATCTGGAGCCTGGATGCTTATAAAACACAAATTGGAGCTTGGACGCTCAAAGAACACATATGAGTCTGGATACTCAATGAATAAAGTTGAGTCTGAATACTCAAAAACATGAGCCTGGATGCTCAATGCAATCTGAGCCTGGATGCTCTGTGCAAATATCCTGAGTTTGGATACTCGGTTAACCTGACCCTGGATGCTCGATAATAATTCTAAGTCTGGATACTCAAAAACCTGAGCCTGGATGCTCAATGCAATCTGAGCCTGAATGCTCTATGCAAATAACCTGAGTCTGGATACTCAGTTAACCTGATCCTGGATGCTTGATGATAATTCTGAGTCTGGATACTCAAAAATCTGAGCCTGGATGCTCAATAATAATTCTTAGCCTGAATGCTCTATGCAAATAACCTGAGTCTAGATACTCGGTTTAACAAATATGAGTCTGGATACTCAACAAATAAACTTGAGTCTGGATACTCAAAAACTGGAGCCTGGACGCTCGATGCAATCTGAGCCTGGATGTTCTATGCGAATAGAAATATACTTATCAGGATCTGGATATCCTACGAGTTCAAGTCAAACGACGTTGCTGGGAAACAAAATTAGTTGTGGTCTAGATACCACATAGGCTGAGAAAACATTACGTGCCAAGGTCTGGATACCACACGGCGATAGGAGATAACAAGAACTACTGCGATCTGGATATCACGGAGCATCAGAGAAGCTACTATGGTCTGGATACCATAAATTCCATCACCGGAGTCTGGATACTCAACGGAGAAAGTGCAAACGAGATTCATCAGGGTCTGGACACCCAACTGACTTTACCGGAGTTTGGATACTCGACGGAGAAAGCGTAATAAAATGAGCATAAGCCATGGTCTGGATACCATAAGGCACAAACACACTTGCTGTGATCTGGATATCACAAAGGAATTTGACCGGAGTCTGGATATTCAACGGATCAAGAAAATACTTGTTGGAGAAAATACCGGAGTCTGGATACTCAACGGGAAAAAAAACAAAACAACATCAGACACCGTGGTCTAAATACCACAACTATCTTTACCGGAGTCTAGATACTCGACGGAAAAAGGAAAACTTCATCAACTGGGTATGGGCCGGAGTCTGGATACTCAACGGGGAGAGGTGATCATCACCATACTTATCATGACCCACTCAAATCCGAAGATATTGCTGGGGAATAACACGAGTCAGGGTCTGGATACCACGCGGGCTAAGAGATCACATGGTCTGGATACCAAGGGAAAATCAAACCTCCGAAGAAACACCTGAAACAAAGAGATAACAACCTGGTCTATGTTTCACATGCAAATGTTTGAAAATGGTGTAATGCTCCATACGAAATGGAAATGTTACGCGTTTGGGTAGATGATATGCACACATGCAGATGCATCGGAACTAAAACAGCAAAATAAATGCCAGAGAAACAGAAACCATCCTGTCAGGAGCAACAAACAATCCTGCAGGGAAAAGCTTACCCATGCCAATACCAATTGAACTTACACCAAAACGACCTCGAAAGGCTCACCTACCGGGGATAGAGTTCATACAAGAATAGAAAATCCAAAACTCAACCGAGGATGCAGATCACCACTTGCTGAGGTAAATGTCCGAGCTGACTCTCCGGAATACAAAACCTTCTGAAGAACAGATAACTCACCGGGCACTTAAAACGAACAGGCTAAACAGCCTCACTTACATGATAGAGAACAAAACTTCTATCGGATGTCTCAGTCTGTACTGCTGAAAGCCGAGTTCCTTCAATCAGACTGAGTGAGAGGGAGAAATACCAAGCCACTTCTGGGGAAAACCTGGCACCTACTTTGTGGGTACACGCCCGAATTTCGACCCGCTGGGGAGTGAACACAATCTTGTACTCTGCGGGGATTAAAAGCGCACTGGCCAAACTGCCAGGGACATGCTAAACACTGCATGTAACTCTACTAGGATAGATATGCAACCTTGATTGCTGGAGAACAACAATGTCTGGGGGAGAACATGAATCTATCCATATTCGTGAACCTTGCCCCAAGGGTAACAACCCTGCAAAAGACAAACAAACAAGACAGCCTATACAACAGGACTATCTTGGTCATCATCCATGACATTGTTCAATTGATATCAAAATTTTAGCAATTATTGGCCAAGGCCTGCAAGTTTATGTATGCAAGTTCATCAAAAACATCGGACGTTTTTCACAAACAAAACAGTAAAAGCATAAAACAAAGCGCACAAACAAAGTACTGAATAGTATATATTTATTGATAACGGCCTGTGAATAGGCAAATTTTTTACAACAGATGCAACTCCTGAAAAGAGGAAGCTGCACAAAAACTACAAGTATGCATAAAAGCAAATACAAAAGTGTACATTTTAAACAAAAAGTACAGCAATGTCGGCAATGTGGTGCATACAAACACCATGAGCTGATTCCTCTATGACTCGCTTGACCCTGACGCTTTCCCGGCGCTTCGTCTTCAGAAGAGATTGATTCAGATTAAACGGCCCTCAGGTTCTCCCAATCCACTAAGCAATGAAGTTCAATATGCAGACCGCAGTCATTTGCTTTTCAATCCCTAACTTTTGCCTGAACCGCCCTTTCGGGTTTTCGATTCACCAGGATACCCATTTTTGCCAAAGTCGCCTTTTCAGGTTTTCAACTTTGCAGGTTTACATCTTTTTTCAATTTTATCCCTAATTTTTGCCCGAAACTTTTTCCTTTTTATGGTTCGTCAGGATGCCCCATTTTTGCCTGGACTTTTCTTTTTGTGTCCAGCGGGTCTCTTTTAAGCAAAGTATTTTTTAACTGCGTCTGTGTTCACAGGGGATGCAAAGTCCTCACCGTCCATGGTGGATAATACTAAGGCTCCTCCAGAGGAAACCTTTCGTACAACAAATGGACCTTCGTAATTGGGAGTCCATTTGCCCCTGTGATCTGACTGTGGTGGGAGAATCTTTTTCAGCACAAGATCACCCGTCTGAAAGCTTCAAGGGCACACCTTCTTATCATAAGCTTTCTTCATCCGACTCTGGTACAAACGATCATACGCAATTGATGTTAGCCTCTTTTCGTCCATCAAACTAAGTTGATTCAATCTATTCCTGATCCATTCTGCCTCATCAAGTTTTACGTCAACCAAAACCCTTAAAGAAGGAATCTCAACCTCTAGCGGTAGGACAACTTTCATACCGTACACTAGTAAGAAAGGAGTTGCCCCGGTTGATGTGTGTACCATCGTACGATAACCGTGCAAGGAGAAAGGTAATATTTCATGCCAATCTTTGTATGTAACAACCATCTTTTGCACTATCTTTTTAATGTTCTTATTGGCCGCTTCAACAACGCCATTCATCTTCGGCCGATAGGGCGATGAGTTGTGATGTTCAATCTTAAAGCTCTGGCATAGCTCCTTCATCATCTTATTCTTCAGATTTGAACCATTGTCAGTAATGATTCGCTCGGGGATTCCATATCTGCAGATGATGTCCTTCTTTATGAATCTTGCCACCACTTGCTTGGTCATATTAGCATACGATGTTGCCTCTACCCACTTGGTAAAGTAGTCGATGGCTACCAGAATAAAATGGTGTCCGTTGGAAGCAGTGGGCTCGATCTTCCCAATCATATCGATGCCCCACATGGAGAACGACCAAGGGGATGACATTACATTCAACGGGCACGGCGGCACATGAATCTTATCAACATAAATCTGGAATTTATGGCATCTCTTCGCGAATTTGAAACAATCGGACTCCCTTGTTAGCCAAAAATAACCAGCTCGTAGAATCTTTCGAGTCATGGCATGTCCGCCGGTATGCGTGCCAAAAGTACCCTCGTGGACTTCTTCCATAAGCAAGCTTGCTTCTTTTTCGCCCACACACCTGAGTAGTACCAGATCATGATTCCTCCTATACAACACACCATCTGGGTTGAGGTAGAAGTTTCCAGACAATCTCCTAAGAGTTTTCTTATCCTGGGTCGATGCCCCTGGTGGATACTCTTGGTTCTTAAGGAAATTCTAGATGGCATGGAACCACGGTTTACCATCGGAAGCTCCTTCAATAGTGAATATGAAAGCGGTCATGTCGAGGCGTGAGATGACAATCTTTGGAGCTTCATTCCAAAAATTGACCTTATACATTGAAGACAGTGTAGCCAAAGCGTCTGCCATTTGATTCTCCGCTCTTGGCACATGGTGGAAGTCTATACGGTCGAAAAATGGTAACAGTCTTCTTGCATAATCCTTGTAAGGGATCAGATTGGGCTGTCGAGTTTCCCATTCTCCTTCGATCTGATTAACCACTAGCGCTGAATCGCCATATACATCAAGATTCTTGATCCTCATATCAATAGCTTCTTCCAACCCCATGATACATGCTTCGTACTCGGCCTCATTGTTGGTACAAGGGAAAGTTAATCTGGCAGTGAAAGGGATATGAGTTCCATGGGGAGTTGTGATAATTACCCCAATTCCGCTACCATACGAATTAACTGCACCGTCGAATATCATTTGCCATTGAGATCCCCTCTCTGGTCCTTCAATGGGTAATGGCTCATCACAATTCTTTGCTTTTAAGTACATAATGTCTTCATCTGGAAATTCAAATCTCATCGGTTGGTAATCATCAATTGGTTGTTCGGCCAGGTATTCTAACAGAACACTCCCTTTAATGGCTTTCTGAGAAACGTACTGGATGTCGTATTCTGTCAATACCATTTGCCATCTGGAAATCCTTCCAAAAAGTGTCTGCTTTTCAAAGATATATTTAATCGAATCCATCTTCGAAATTAGCATGGTTGTATGATTGAGCATGTACTGTCTTAAACGTTTGGCCGCCCAAGCAAGTGTGCAACACGTTTTTTCAAGCATTGAGTAGTGGGGCTCACAATCTATGAACTTTTTACTCAAGTAATAAATCGCATGCTCTTTCCTTCCTGTCTCGTCGTGTTGACCGAGAACACAACCCATACTATTCTCCAGAACCGTTAAATACATTATTAATGGTCTTCCAACCACTGGGGGTATCAGTATCGGAGGCTCCTGCAAATACTATTTTATTTTGTCAAACGCTCTTTGACAATTTTCGTTCCAGACCACCGCCTGATCTTTCTTTAACAGCTTAAACATTGGTTCACACGTGGTCGTTAGATGAGATATGAACCGAGCGATGTAGTTCAACCTCCCTAAGAAACCACAGACCTCCTTTTCAGTCTTCGGTGCTGGCATTTCTTGAATAGCTCTTATTTTTGCAGGATCTACCTCGATTCCTTTTCTGCTGACAATAAACCCCAATAGCTTTCTAGACCGAACTCCGAAAGTGCACTTATTTGGATTCAACCTCAATTTGAACTTCCTCAACCTCTCAAACAACTTCAATAGATTGACCAGATTTTTTCCTCCGTCTGGGACTTCGCGATCATGTCATCAACATAAACCTCGATCTCATGATGAATCATATCATGAAACAAAGTCACCATTGCCCGCTGATAGGTTGCCCCTGTGTTTTTCAAACCAAACGGCATCACCTTATAGCAAAATGTTCCCCACGGTGTAATGAATGTTGTCTTTTCCATGTCCTCTGGTGCCATTTTGATCTGATTATAACCGGAGAAGCCATCCATAAAGGAAAACACCGAGAATTGAGCCGTATTGTCAACCAATACATCAATATGGGGAGCGGGAAATCATCTTTTGGGCTCGCCCTATTCAAATCTCTATAATCAACGCACATTCGTACCTTACCATCCTTTTTAGCTACAGGTACAATGTTGGCGACCCACGAGGGTAAGTTGTCACGGCTGAAAATCCAGCGTCTAACTGCTTTTGAACTTCTTCCTTGATTTTTACCGCCACGTCTGGTCTCGTCCTCCTAAGCTTCTGCTTGATGGGTGGACATTCTTCCCGAAGTGGCAATCAATGAACCACAATGTCAGTATCAAGCCCGAGCATATCTTTGTAAGACCAAGCAAAGATGTCACTGTACTCTCGAAGCATCTCTATCAACCTTTGCTTGACGTCTTCTTACAATGCAGCCCCTATCCTAACATTTCTAACAACCTCTTCAGAACCTAAGTTGACGATCTCAATCTCTTCTTCATGAGGCAGAATGACCTTTTCTTCTTGTCTTAAGAGTCTAGCCAATTCCTCAGGCAAGTCTTCATCCTCATCAATCTCTTCTTCAGCTTGGAATACCAGGTTATCAAAGTCGAAGCGAGTCATAGAAGATTCTTGGCCGGTGTCATCTGCAATGATATGAGACCTGCAATGAAAATGGTTAAGTGCTTCAAATGATATGCAAACAAACACATTGCCATTTTATTGTTAAAGATAAAACAAGAAAGACAGAGATCTCAAAATTTGAATGGAAAAAACGCCCTTTGATTAATAGATGAAACAATATTCAAGCATAAACAAGAAAAGCCCTGAAATAACAAACCACTATGCTCCGGGTAGAACATAGGGTCGTACAATAATTGAAAAACAAAGTATTACTGTTCATTGGTCACTTGGACAAATTCCTCGATGGACCAGTTGCATAAGCGCTGTCCGGGAAGGCATGGCTTGATCCAAGCATCCATGTCGCAGTCGTTGTCTCCAGCCTCATCATCTGAAATGGCATTGAGCTGCTCGAAGAAAACACCCCCGTTGGTAAACCTAATCGGCCCTTTAAACTTCGGTGTATTCTGTGAAGAAGATGGGTGGTACCCCAGGCCGAACTTGTCTTGCTTTTGAGGGATATCAATCACTTGCCCCCATCCTTGTGCTGAGCCAGCTTGTACCACCGCCTGCGCTTCTTTGAAAGAGGACATAGCCGCCTCAGGCTCTTTTCTCACCACTGGCGCCTTATCCTTCAACTGAACAGTTTCAAACGTCTGACACAGGGTCTCATGAATTTCCCCATCTACTTCCACATACTTGAAAGAAGGCAGGTGACTAACCATGATGTCTTCTTCTCCACATACTGTCACAACACTGCCACCGACCATATATTTCAACTTCTGATGTAGAGTCGATGTGACAGCCCCAGCCGAGTGGATCCATGATCTGCCTAACAAACAGCTATAAGCAGGATAAATGTCCATGATATAAAATACATCATCAAAAACTTCTGGGCCCACTTGGATATGCAAGGTCAGCTCCCCGAAGACAGACCTCCGAGTACCATCAAAAGAACGTATAACCAAGTTACTCGGTGTACAGGTAATGCCCCTAGTATCCAGCTTCATAAGTGCCTTCTTCGGCAGCACATTCAAAGATAACCATGTGTCAACAAGGACATGAGACATAACCACTCCTCTACATTCAACAGAAATGTGCAACGCACAATTGTGGTTTCTGCCCCTGGGCGTTAAGTCTAGATCTGTGAATCCAAGGCCATTTCCCGCTCTTACATGCCCAACAAACCCTTCAAGATGATTCACTGATATTTCCTGAGGCACAAAAGCGGTACTCAACACTTTCATCAATGCATTTCTGTGAGCTTCAGAACTCAACAACAGCGATAATATCGAAATTTTGGAAGGTGTCTGCTGCAAATGCTCGACTATCTTGTAGTCGCTTTTGCGTATCAGCCTCATGACCTCCTCCATATCATTCTCCAAAGATCCTTTTTCACCAGACTGGGAGGTTTCTTCAATTACCATCTTTCCTTTCCCTTTATCTGCTTTCTCAGCCACCACTTCGGGCGATGCAAAGATTCGGCCGCTTCGGGTAATTGGCGCTGCTCCCACAACATTCTCTGCAGATTCCACAGGAAAATTCTTCAAATTTATCTTCTGACCGTTACAATACACCTCAGCCCCATAATTCCATGGGATGACTTTGGTGCTCTCATAAGGCACAGGTCCTGCTTTGGTAATAGTGATTGTTGGTGGCCTAGGAGGCGCTGAAATGGTTATAGTCTTATATGGGATTGAGATCGTAGCGACCTCATCCCTCTCTTCATTCACTTCCTCAACAGGTTTCTTTTCTGCAGTCCGCTCAAACTACAACGTCCCTTCGTCTATCATTCCTTGGATACACCTTCTCAGATCAACGCATCCCTCAAGATGACTCAAGCAATTAACACAATCCTCATTACAACCTGGGAATACCCCTCCTCCCAGCAACTTGTCCTTCACAAACTTCAATGGAGTCTTCAATTCATTCACATCCATTATCAAGTCTAAATCTTCCTCCACCAGAATAGCATCAACCCTAGCCTGCCCATGGTTTGGCATAGGGTTCTGCACAACATTAGGTGCATCATGAGAAAATTTTATCGCTTTACTATCAATGAGATCTTGCAACTTGTGTTTAAAAGCCTTACAATCGTCAATAGAGTGACCAGGCGCCCATGAGTGAAATTCGCAACGTGCATTTGCGTCATAGCCGGGTGGGGGATCACCTGTCAAAGGAGCGAGAGTCCTTTTCTGAATTAATTGTAGCTGCAATAAAGTCTGAAGCACCTGAGAGTAGGGCATTGGTGGAGTGTCAAATACTCTGTTCGGCCTGGCCCTATCAGGATACCTCCTATAACCCTGCTGGTTTTGCTGTTGCGGCTGATACTATCTTTATTGTTGTTGTTGTTGTGGTCTCTGCTGCTGTGGCACAGGAATAGTGACACTAGCCACCTGCTGTTGGCGATATTGATTCTGGGGCTGACCCCTTCCTCTTCCTCTAGAACTTGCCACTGAACTGACGTCACTTTCGCGCTTCTTGTTTCCAAACATCTTTTTTCCTCCTCCTCCAGCTGAGGGTGCCTCTCCTACCTGAATTTTTCCCAGCTTAATACCGTTCTCTACTCTTTCACCAGTGATTATCAAATATGAGAAACTTCCAGACATACTGCTTATCAGTTTTTCATAATACACCCCTGGTAGAGTAGCAACGAACATGTCCACCAGCTCCCTCTCTACCATTGGTGGTTGCACTCTAGTAGCAAGCTCTCGCCACCTTTGGGCGTACTCTTTGAAGCACTCGTTACTCCTTTAGGAAAGGTTTTGCAATTGGACTCTATTCGGTGCCAGGTCACTATTGTATTGATAGTGCCTTACGAAAGCCTCGGCGAGTTCTTTCCAACTGCAGACGTTTGCGGGCTCCAACCCCATGTACCACTCCAAAGAGGGGCTGGACAAGCTATCCTGGAAAAAGTGCATCAGGAGTTTTTCATCGTCCGAGTACGCGGACATCTTTCTGTAGTATGAGCGCAGGTGGACACTCGGACAAGTAGTGCCTTTGTACTTATCGAAGTCGGGCACTTTGAACTTATGAGGCACTCTTAAGCCTGGGATCATCCCCAGGTTGGACATATCTAGCCCCATGGAATTTTGGAACTCCAGAGGTCGCATCTTTTCTTCAATCATTTGAATCCTTCTGTCAGCCTCAGAAGGTCCTGCAGCATTTACAAACCTAGGAGTGAATATATCCTCCTGCCGATCCTCGTTCCATGTATGGTCCAAACTACCATGAATGCCACCCGTAGTATCAAAACCGAAGCCATTCCCATTTCCATTACCCCCATCAGCAAAGCTACCACGATTAAGACCTGTTGTATTCCCAGCACCAGTAGTGTGTCCATCCCTTCTAGCAGTAGGGATGACTAAAGTTGGTATTGAATTGTCCCCCTGAGGGGTTTCAACCCGAGTATGGTTATTAGGAATCCCTCCATGTAGTACCCCATCCTCATCAACTCGTGTCAACAGGGGTTGCACCATAGTCTGAAGTTGAGCTTACTCAGTAGCAACTCTTTGCATCAAATCCATCAGCTGCGCAATACAGTCCCTCATTTCTTGCATTTCCACTTGAATTTGATCCATTATCCTTCTCTGATTACCTCTAGTACCGTAGCGGTGAGTTGTCTGATCTGCAATCCTGAAACACTAGTGGCACAAGAAACAAGATAAAGTTAACAGTTCCGATGCACCTGCAAATGCGAGAAATATGCTAAAATGCAGACATGTATTTATGCAAATAGGGACATTTCCCCCTCGATTCTAGTTTCGTGATAACAACCAAGACGATGGAGAGCCCCGCAGGCAAGCACATAATAGAAACTCCTCATATATAAACATAAGCCCACAGGCAAAGTATAAACAGCAAATGAGTACAAACAAAAAGGGACCTCAACCAACAGGTCTGGTGATGGTCCATACAAAAGTCTATGCTACTGAATACAAAGAAATGAAATCAAACAGGGTGGCGAGATTGGAAATCCTTCAACAACGCCTGTGTATCTGGATGATTTGGCCTGGTGAGCAAACCACGTATGAGCAACTCCTGCTGATTGATAGTAGACTGAATATCCTCAACCGAGTCCTCCTTCCCAACAGCCTCCTCGAGCCTACGCCTCTTAGCACTAGCTTCCTCTCTATGCTCCTCCAAGGTTGCAAGCGCTTCATACAATTTGCAATCACTATGTCTTCTGAGTGCGACTTCCTTTGAGATCTCTTCATCTTTAGCTTTGAGCTGGGCCTTCTGTTTGATGATGTGCGCCTTCAACTTGTCTTCACGCTCCTTGCTAGTAGACATGGCAGCGTTCCACTGAGCCTCAAACTTAGAAATCTGCAAGTAGGCTTTACTCAACTCTTCCTTTTTCGTGGCTAGAACACCGTAGGTGGCATTCAAGTCTTTGCATGTGCGCTCCCTCTCACTAGTTTCCTGAGTTAAGTCTGTTCCCAACTTATTCACCAATTCGGTTTGTTTCTTCAAAGAATACCTCGCTTAGTTCCTTTCACTTATGAGCTGAGCCATCTCTTCCTCTAACTCTTCATTTGTCTTTTGTAACTCTTCTTTCTCGCGACATACCTGCTCATACCTTTGGATATCTATTGTAGTGGCCTCTATAATCTCAGGAGGATGCACAGGCTGAATAGACGGATATGGCAACATTAATTCTTTGGCTCTACTCTGAATCCAAGCCAAATATGGAGTGTATGCCTGACTATTGATTTTTCCCAAAGCAACCTTTCCTCTTCTATGGACATTTCTCCATGCATGCTCAACCCTAGCCAAAGTATCTCCCTCTAAAAAACCAGTGAGATACAGAGATTCCTGTATCTCTTCCTCCTTCGGAGGCCCTCTAAGTGCGTACCCAAACTGTCGGATAGTAATAGCCGGATTATAGTTTATGCAACCTTTCCTTCTGACCAGCGGGACGTTAGGAAAGCTTCCACAACTATATATAATCTCAATGCCCAATACGTCTCTATCAAACCACTGTCATACCCCAAATTTGTCCTATCTTTTTCAAAATTCTCATTTGCCCGACTTTGTTTTTAATTTACCTCGCTTATACAGCGTAGCGTATTTTTCGGCAAAAATAACTTTTTCACTTTTTTTTGCCCAATAAAAGTGTGACACGTGGCTTAGAGTTGTCCTTGAGTTTTTTTTATTTTATTATTAGTCTATTTGTGTTTTCGTATTTTCTTCTTTTTAAATTTTATTTATTTACAATTAGCGATATTTTAGTTTATGTTTTAAATATATATAGGTTCATAATATTAATTTTGTTTATTTTAAAGTTTTGTAAATATTAGTTTTGTTATATTATTAATATTATTAATATTTAGGATTTAAGAAAATTGTTGGTTATTTAATAATAAGTAAATAATATTATTTTGTTTTAGTTTATAGTTAGTAATAGTTATATGGTTATTAGTGAATTTGTTTCTCTTATTTAATATCAGTCATTAGGATTTAGTTATTAATTAAGGATAATGAAAAGAAATAAAAAAAAGAGAGAAGGATAATGGAAGAAAGATCAGAATTGAATTGATCGGCCCATCCATTGGAGGCCCAGATAAAGAGAGGGTCACAATCTGCATAAGAGGAGAGAATGAAGAACCCTAGTTTGGGGGGAATTATTGTTCACCGAAACCCTAAATCGTACCCTTTCTTCACGAAACATTTCTCCACGTAATCTTATCCTATCTCTCCATCATTCTCATCGCTCGTTTCCCTTAAGCCGAATCCCTCAAATATCTTTACAAATCATTAACCATGGCTCCACATCATAGCACGAAGATCACCTCAAATTTTCTCACGAAAATTAACTTCTGAACATGAAATTAGGGGAAATCCAGCAACATAAACTTAAAGTGAGATAAGGAAATGTTACATAGATGAAGAAACGTTTTTCAAAATGTTGAAGGGATTGTGAAGAATACAATGAGGAAGGTACAACAGTTCTTCAACAACAACTTGAAGCAAGAACAAAAGCTACCGGCATCAACGCCGACACACTCAACTTTTCAACTCGCGGTCATGACTCGCAACTTCTGTAGCAACAAACCCTTGTGTTTCATCTACGGATTCAACAGAAGGTAGCACGACACGTTGATTCTGCAATGTTCGGTCAATACGGAGGTTCACGGATCAAAGTTACACCAGTTCAACAACTCTTCAACTCAACGGCTCCAACCACCATCACAACAACAACTTACCACATCACAACCCTGTCGACGACGAGCAACATACTCCCTCCGACGTCGTCATCTCTGAACCTCACATCACTGGCGAGGCCGTTTACTGCGCCGCCGTGAAGAAAGGAGAAGAGAGCGAGAGATTGACGAGATGCATGAGAAGAAACTTAGAAGCGAAGGAGATCATGGCGGAAATGCAAGGGGATTAGTGGGCAGGAACTTACTTCTCTAAATCTTGACAAGACACATTTGCTTGAAACTCTAGTGGCATCAGATTATGGAGGTTCTGAAGACTTGCTCCTTGGAGAACTGCAGTTTGCATTTAATGCCTTTTTGATGGGTCAGTCACTAGAAGCATTTCTTCAGTGGAAATCTTTGGTTAGCCTTCTGTTTGGTTGCACGGAAGCACCTTTCCACACACGAACTCGGCTATTTACCAAGGAGGTTGGAGAGGCTGTTGATAGGATATTATTGCATTCGTTGGCAACACAATAGAGGCATGCTTTTGTTCATTGGATTATTACACGAAGTAAATAATTTCCAGTTTGAGAGTGAACATCCGTCTCCAGAACAGCATCTTCACCCGTAATCTGATTATTGTTTTGCAGCACACGGCGAGGTCAAAAAAAGTTACAGTAACGGCAAAAAGTGATAATGCAATATTATTGTTATGTGCTTAATTATCGATGCCATCCAAAAACTCAACAAGTTCCATAACAACTGTGACAAGAAATAAATGGAAGCAGTAAGAGTATTTCAGTCACAACGACAACAGGGGCGCACCTTCAGCTCAACTTTATTTTCGTGGGTTTTATTTTCACCAAGTTATGTTTTCGATTTCTATTTTGGGCTACTGTTGATTTTATGCAGGTTGCGCCATTGCCGGGATTTCGATTATGCGGAGGAGCTTGAAGAATCATTGTTTGGGATCCTTTTGAGTTGTCATCATAAGTCGGTAAGCAGATGAATGTCATGGCCATGCCGAGCTGAGGAAGGTAATGATAATGCATACTAAGGAGATTAGACAGAACCAGCTTACACACATCAGCCGCAAATACAGCCGTGACATCCTCAACATCTCGGCATGGTGGTTAATAGAGGTTGCAGTTCAGAAACGCATCAAGCTCATTATGTTGTGATGGTATTCTTGTAAGATTGGTCACCTGTTATAGCACAATCGAAAAAGAAAGGCAGCTTTGCAGAGCAGGGGAACACGCATGGACCAGGAGAATTTTTATTCAGACTTCGAAAGAGCTTTTTACTGGTTGTAACTTTCAGTTGGGGAGTCCAGTTAAGAAGTTATTTGACATGCTGAAAGGTGGTCTGTGTGAGCTTAGAGTTGCTCTTTATAGGGAGGGCTTGAATTTCATTCGGAAGCGGCAACATTATCATTTGTTGAAGAAACATCATAGACTCAATTCAGCATTAGAACTTGATACCTCAAGCGATGCACGGAGCAACTCTAAGTTGCAACAACATTAGATCGCGATGATAAGTCAGCATCGGCATCAAACTGACTCGAACTTTGATGCATAATCAAGTTGCAACATCAATTGATGATAGGTAGCAGTTATCTCGCTACTGATAGAGTTGATAATGAAGGACTCAGTTCAAAGACGACTTCGGGTTTTGCGGTAATCACTAATTCCAATTCAATTCATAATGTGTGTATAACTGGTTTTGTCTATTTGTTCTGTTACCTGTGTTGAAAAAAGGTTTGTTGCATCCTCAACGGCGATAACGGTTACGACGACATTGGAGCATCGAATAACAATAACAAGTATCAAAGTAAGCTTCATGAGAAGCTTGCGTTTTTGGAAGGGAAAGAGAAGAGAATAGCTTCGGATATCAAGAAAACAAAGGAGATGCTTGATTTGAATAACCCTGATGCATCAAAAGTAATACTTTCTGATATTCAAGACAAGATCTCAGCAATGGTTGGATATGTTGTTCGCCTTATGGAGAAGCACAGAATGTTCGCGGCAACACAGATAAATCTTCGGTTTCTACGGCAGCTCGGTTTGAAGGCATCAGCTGGGAACGTTTAGTAGCAATGTTGAGCCACAACTGAGGATTTAGATCTCCGCTCATAACAAGTTACGACAACTGCAGTCGACAACCACAATAGTAACCACAATGTCGGTAATAATCTCGAGTTTCTTTTAAGGCATATCGGTAGTGTATTTGTTGCAGTGTTTCAGTTTTGTTTCTCAAATCATGTATATGTTATGATTGGGGTTGCTATTATAATTATATTTCGATTGTCGATGTTTGGTCATTCATTCTGTGTATTGGTTAGATGTGTATGCCTTTAGGAGTAGCTGGTATCGTTCATTGCTTTTGAAGTCTTGCTCTGTTCTTCGTTTGTACGAACATGAAGATTTGGACATGTTCAAAAATCTTGAGCGTTTGTGTTTTTTCAATGCCCCTGTGACAGTACAGATATCCCCTATCATGAATGCTAATTACTTCTTACTTATGTTATGATAGTATGTGAGCATCACGTATGCAAACTGTTACTTGGATTGTTACTTGGATTGAAGCTTTCAACATTTGATTTTCATAGTGTTATTTGTGATTCACTTGTATCATTTGCTGCCATGTTGAATCAAAACAATATGAGTTATTGATTTGAGGCTATCACTACTATATTTTGGTTGTTTTGTTGAAATTCTTTATGCAGGAAGGATCTCAAATTTAAAGATCTAGTTAAGCAGGTAGTTCACTTGAGGAAAGCGATACAAACAGTAAGCTAACACTGTTTAAGGGATCAAACAACGACAACAACTTGCATCTTCCGTCGTCCATCAACAACTTCGCTCACTTAATTCTCACCATACGCGGCAGCTCTGTTGACTTTGGAGAAGTTTGCAACATCACCTTTGTAGTTACTATGGCGGTTTAAATGTAGTGGCCCTGTCTGGTTTTGTTGCTATTTTGTGATGTCAATTTTCAGATACCGTCATGAGTGTTGTCATTGATAACAATATACGAGCGGCATCGACAACAAGCTACAGCGGCAAACCATTTGCGTGTCATCCGCAGAAACAACAACAACATGCCATCAAGCAGCTCACACAAATTGCCGCAGTTTCGACGCCAGCTCCAACCATTCAACAAATACTTCATCTTTGCGGTAAATTTTGAAACCAATTATCCTGTTTTGTAGTGTGTCACTGCTATTTGTATAGTGGAGGCTTGTTTCTATTTTACAGTAGCCCATCTTGGAAAATACTTGAGCTAGTCTTCTTTTTTGAGCTAATAGATTGATGTATCATTATGACTACTGCTCTGATCTTGAAAACTCTAATGATTGCTTGATTGTTCATCGCCTATCCATCTGCATATATATGTCATTTATACAATTTGTGAACTTAGGGGTTCTTGTCGATTGGTATTTGGTTACTGCTGTTTTGTATCAGAAATTTGCGAGTAGACGGTTAACATCGCCTTACGGTAAACGGATGAATTTGAGTTATGCTAACCTTTCGTTCTTATTTTGCGTAGTTTTCAGTTTGCTTCTGTTACCGCCAGGTTTAGTTTTAAAGCTTATGTGAGCTTATTGTATGATTTGAGCACTTATATAAGTGGTTGGAAGACATGGTACATATAGCTTGTGATACATCCATCAACTGTTTTAATAAGCTTGATTGAATAAAATAGCTATGAAACAACTTCTGTAGAATGAGATACATGTTGGGTTGCTTCCAGTTAGGGGTATTTTGGGGTCTAAATCAATCAAATTTAACTGGTATGAGTTGGTTCGTATTTGTGAATGATACACAACTTGAATCAAACCAACCTGATCTCTTTCTCTTTAGGTAGGGTAGCTTGGATCAATAATGAAACAACAATAGGCCTAACATTTTAAAGAAACTAAAGTAATTATAATTATCAGTTTTGATTAAATAATAATTATTTTGATTCAAATTGTTATGTCAAATTATTTGTTTAATTAAATAACGAAAGTAGTGGGCTCTTGGGGTCTAGCATCCCTTGAGTCCTTGAACAACCGCTCTCGAGACGCACGCCTTTGAGTTGTGGTTGTTCCGGCTTTCGATTTTCAAATTGCTTTTTCATTTAATTTAATTGAAATTTCCAAAAGATACTTTTAATTACTTTTAGATATTTTTATAAGAAAATTCAAATTATTCTAAAAATATAAATATACTTCAAAATCATTACCAAATTAATATTTTTAAATAATAAACTTTTCAAAAAAATATACTTTATTTAAAACTTATTTCTTCTTAAAGATATTAACTTTTTTTTTCAAAACAATTAATTATAATAATATTTCAAGTATTAAAAAAAATATATACTTTATTAATTAAGTTAAAAACTTTTTCTAAGATATTAGACTTCTTTCAAAACAATTAATCATGATTAGCTTTTCTCAAAACTTTTTTTTTTTTTACAATTGATTAATTTATTTTATATATAAATTAAAACTATTTTTCTTAATCAAATTAAACTATCTTCCTAAAATAATTTTCAAAACAATCAAATTCTTGGATCTCGCCTTCCTTGAATTTTTAAAGCGACCGCTCTCGAGGTGCACACCTTGAGTCGTGATCCTACCGATCTTATTTTCTAGAATACCTAGCGCGCTTAGTCCGAGTACGCTAATCAATTCAAATTATTTTCTAAATCAAATCACGAAAGAATCAAGTTCTTGGAGTCGCGCATTCCTCGAATTTGAGAGTGACTACTATTGAGGCGTACGCCTTGAATGGTGTGTCGTTCGAACTTTCGCTTCTTAAAACACTTCCCATAATTATTTGGACAAGTATTCATTGTCTAACAAACATATTTCATAATTTATAGAATGAAAAAGGTGTCGTTGGAATCTAGCATTCCAACGATATCCCGACTAATTGGTTACGAGGGCGACGTCTCGTTTATCGAGTAGTCGTTGTTCCTCTTAATTTTTCAAACCATTTAATCTCGTTCCTCACCTTCGTGCGATCGAGTCTAAACCCTAGTATGTCTCTAAACCATACGTAAAATTCAAATTATTTTCTTAATTAAATTATGAAAGAACTGAGTTCTCGGAGTCTCGCACTCCTCGAATTCTTGAGTGACCACTCTTGGGGCGTACGCTTTAGGTTGTGGTTCGCTCGACCTTTCATTTACAAAACACGTGCCCTAACTATTTGGACAAATATCGTCATTGTCCATCCAAATACAATTTCACAATTAATTGAATGAAAAAAGGTGTTGTTGGGATTTGACATTCCAATAATATCCCGATTAATTGATTGCGAGGCCGACGTCTCGTTTATCGAGTAGTCGTCATTCTCTCTTCAAATATTCAATCCAACTCTCTTTTCTCGCCCTCGTGCGATTGAAACTTTCCCAATACAATTTCATAATTATTCAAATGAAAAAGGTGTCATTGGAATCCAGCATTCCAATAATTCCCTGACTAATCGGTTGCGAGGCTGACGTCTCGTTTACCGAGTAGTCGTCATTCTCCCTCCAAATAACTTAACCAAACTCCTCTTTCTCGCCCCCGTGCGATTGAAACCTTAAACCTATTCAAATCCATTCTCTTTCCCAAACCAAAACATCCAATGCGATAAACACTAAATTCCTCGCCCTCGTGCGATTTCCAACCAAAACACCTTTTGTCAAGAACATTGTTTATTCCCTTCTTCCGCGCATAACAAACTCGAGCTTCAGCCTCCCCTAGCGAGCAGACAAGCCAATGTTTAGCAGTTAGAATGCGACCTAAACACTCGTTCGTTTACCAACCCCTTTACCGTAGTCAGTCGAGCTACGGATGCTCTGATTTCTCATTTATCAGTGAGAATACGTAGGCACAAGATTGCGAATATCTTGGCGAGCACAATCCCCCTTTTTATCCGTAGTCCCCGAACTATGAATGCTCTGATTTTCCACTTCTTACAAGTGAAGATACGTAGGCACAAAGGCCCCAATCCTTGGCGAGCACCCTATCTTAAAACCACCATTCCCCCTATAGGAGAAACCTTAGAAGAAAACTAACAAGCGTAGTTAACTTTACTCTCGAATCGATCAAGAGGTTCCCGTTGAGTATAACGGACGTAGAGGGTGCTAATACCTTCCCTCTACGTAACCGACTCCCGAACCTAGAATATTGGTTGCGATGACCATATTCTTATCTATCTTAAAGGTTTTATCGATATTTTCCTATTCCATCCTTGGAATGAATAAAGTTCAGTGGCGACTCTGTTCGAACGTATTTTCCGCGTCCATCGCGAGGATCATATTTTTCGAGGTACGACAGATGGCGACTCTGCTGGGGACTCGCATTGCCCTATGCAAGAGAGAGTCAAGCCTAACTTGACTCAATTCTAGAGTACTCATTTCGTTTAATTGTTTTCTTATATTTATTTTCTCCTATTATTTATTTATTGTTTTCTCTTTCTATTATATGCTCTGTATTATATTTGCTTGTTGGATTTTGGGAAAATATCACAAGTAAAGTTCTACACCCGAGCTTTGGAAAAAGAAGAGAGAAAATATAGTTTAGAATTGGTAGTCGATTAGTGTTAGTCCCCAAGGACTCGCTCCTTGTGTGCCTAGCATGAAAGCTCCTCTAGAATAGACCTTTTCGTAGATCCTATCGTAACGCAGCTAGCCTGTTGCACGATTTGATTCATGAAGGGTCCATGACTCTGGGAACCACTCTTAGAACCAGTTTCTATATTGGTGGTCGTGTAGTGTTAGTCTCCTAGGACTCGCTCCTCGTGTGCCTAGCATGAGGACTCCGCTCAGGAGGGACCCTATCGTACTCTCGTTATAATACAGCTAGCATGTTGCATAATGTTGATGCGATTGGTGTCCGTGATCCTGGGAACCTTATCCGTCAACATAGAAGTTATCCCGTGAGTGGGTCTATGGGTAAAGAATCTAGAACTTGCCTGGTATAGCCTACCGGTTAGGTTGCTTTGAGTTGCTTATGTTATCCTGGATCCTGTTTGCACCTGCATTGCATTCGCATATCACTGCATCTGCATTTCATTTGCATCGTATAACATATTCCAAAACCAAAAAAGCCTATCCACCCTTTATCCATAATCCGCGGTTGATTTCCCGACACAAGTAATGAACTTGACTTAGTGCTGGAAGACCATGGAACACTTGAGGCAGAATCAAGTTGAGCTAAGAAAATACGAGAACAACGCAGAAGGCAAGATGAAACAGCTGCCAGAAGTTAGCCCAACTGTGAAGCAAGAAAGAAGAGCCCAGTTCCTCAATACTGGCGGTTTCCTTATCATTTTTGCGCATTTGTAGTTTCCTTTATGATAAGTGCTACTTGCTTTTAGACATTGTTTCTTATTAATGGTATTGTTAATGTGATGATTATGCATGCTTTTGATCAAATCCATTCGTATCCACTCATATTTTCTCACTTATTGCCGAAAATCACAAATTTTTTTTTCACTCCACTTCCTTTATCGCACTGCTGTTTAGCAAAGATTTGAGGGAGGATGACGAAAACTAAATACCCATAATTGTTGATAGTATACTTTTGGATAAAATTCTGCTGATGATGTACATGCATTGTTTTAAATCCCCAAACACCGGAGAGATAAGGGGTTAGTCCCTAGTCAACCACTTCGAGCCTAGAAGTAGGAGTTTCCTTCGGATTGCAAAACCCTTACGCTTAACCTGGGGCAGGGTAGTGTTCAGTTAACCTGATTACACACTCGAATCACGAGGCAAAATCCAAAAGTCATGACGGTTCATCAATGACCAATGAATTGGCAGTCACAAATCCTTCAAAAAAAAAATCAATCAAAAGCCTGCTAAGTCGAACACCTCAAAAGGGGACTTAGGCAAAAATCAAGGCAATCCCGATGGATCTGACAAGCAAAGTCAGTCCATGCAAAAGTTAGGGATCAAAAACAAAACCAAAAAGAGGTCCTCAAACCCTCAACAACAAAAACAAAATAAGATTCAGTGGCCACCCAAATCAAGGGGTTACTGACATCCATCAAAATAAAGTGGCTGCCATTTTGAGCAAACCTTGAATCATCAAGTTTTACACCGTCAAAGTAAAACATGTGCAGAATTAACTGAACGTAGGTATGGAGATCATTACGAAGAAGGGGTGGGTACAAATAATACTTTGAGCCTAATATCCATTGTTTTTATAACCGTGAACCAGACCATGATACAACCCTCAAAAGACCTAATTGAGGCGGAGTTTTATTCTGAAAGCATAATTATAGCAAGGTTGCGTAAACTGACTCCTACATATTTGCTAATCTTATGCATTGGTGTCATATTCTTGCTATATCTTTCACACCAATTAAATCAGCATTGCGTTTGGATTAACAGTCCACTCGTCACACATTTTCACATCATTCCCAATAAATGATATTTTCATAACTTGCATGAATGTCGCATTAAAATTACCATTTTTGAATGAACGATTTTAATTGCAAATTAGTAATTGGCATAATGGAAATTCCAAAAAAGTGCAATCAAAGAGGAACTTGATCACTCATTGGTGTTGACCTGAATTAAGAATTTCTCCTAACCCTACGAATCTGGGGCAAGTCCTTCTGAGGTTTAAACCGGGGCCGACCACTACAAGGTCCAGACACTGGGGCAAACGGGTTCAAGCCATATCCTGGTATAATCATCGCCAAAGTTCTCATCCCAGAAGAAAGTCCTTCAAACACCCGGCAGACTGGGGCAAACTGGTTGAACTTGGGGCAAACTAGCTGATGGTTGAGGTCAACAAGCGTCAAAGGCCTTGGGGCAGAGCAAAAGCACAACTAATACGCATTGGTTAAGTCGCTACGCTCGCGCAATCCAAACGCATTGGTTAAGTCGCTACGCTCACGCAATCCATATGCATTGGTTAAATCTCTACGCTCACACGATTAACACGCATTGGTTAAGTTGCTACGCTCGCACAGTCAAAATGCTCTGGATGAGTCGCTACGCTCAACGTTTGTAAGATGTCATGATATATCAGCTAGAAGCTAGGTTCTTACCAGAACGAGTATACCACTTCTGCAAAGGATCCAACAAGGGGCAGGCTACCTATAGTTTCGTTTGATTAAGGGAGAATCCCTCCAACGCTCAATCAGCACAAGTCATGTCGCTTCAACGCTCATTCTGGAGCAGACTACCTCAAGAATAATTTGAAGCCAATTACCCCAAGGGTCAGTTAATCAAGTTCAAAACCCTTTCCTGACTAAAATTTGCAATAAACCATCTCGAGATCATCTCGTGGTATATTTGCGTCCGAATTCCCTTCATGACTTGGAGTTTTGGAACAAACCATCTCGAGTTCATCTCATGGTGCAACTGTTTCCAACTTCCTTTCACGATGTGGAATGCTGGGGCAAGCCATCTCGAGTTCATCTCATGATACAACTGTTTCTAACTTCCTTTCACGACTTGGAATGCTAGGGCAAGCCATCTCGAGTTCGTCTCATGGTATGATTGCTTCCAATTTCCGTTCAAGGAAAATTCCTTCATAGACCCAAACTGGGGCAAGTTGAACAACATTGGGGCAGTTACTCAAGCAAGTTTATTCTCGTCAGCAAAAGTTGAGTGTCGGGGAATCATGCCATCACCCCACCAAATAACTTTAACCTCCTGAAAGAGCCTCTCTGTCATTGGGTTTCACCCCCACAGCCTGGACCTGATACCTGTCAGAGATTTGTAACCGAAACAAATCCTTCAAAGTCCAGTTCTCGTCTGGCAAATCATTCTAAAGTCCAATCCATTTGGCAACTACCAAAGTCCACCCCGTTGGCACCCTCATGAAACTAAGGTCCAACTTCGTTTGGCAACTACCAAAGTCCAAACCATTTGGCAACTACCAAATCCAATCCCTGGTGATGTCCCCGACAGGATTTTATCCCCGGCATACCTGGTTGCTGCACTGTCATAAGCACGACATACGGCCTCATATCATAATCATATCAAGCATTAACATATCATTTGCATTCGCATCGTGCACTCCCTAGCAGTTACATCTTAGTTGCGTGTTTAGGCATCATAAAACATTGCATTGCATAGCAATATAGCAGGATCCAGGATCAGTTCGCAAGCATCTTGGTCAGTCCTCCAATGAAGTTGGCAGTATGACTCTGAAAAGAGTTAAGATCCCACGAGTTCAGGGAATTCTACTCCCCGGCAAGTCATTATCCAACTATGCAGTTGATAATGATAATCCCCAGCAGCTATTGCTCTTATGGCTCCCCAAGCAGAGGTTATCTTAAAAAGTTTCTTGAAGGCTTTCCCCCTGCAGAGTTTTGACAACGTCGTTCCTCTAATAGGAATTTTAGCTTAACTATTCCTCAGCAAAATCATCACTCGAGATACTGCTTTGGTATCATCGAAGAGCCTTAATGGATAAGGTACTGCTTCGACCACCCGAAGAATCTCCAGTTTTGTTCGAGATACTGCTTTGGTATCATCGAAGAGCCTTAATGGATAAGGTACTGCTTCGACCACCCGAAGAATCTCAAGTTTTGTTCGAGATACTGCTTCGGTATCATCGAAGAGCCTTAATGGATAAGGTACTGCTTCGACCACCTGAAGAATCTCAATTTTTGTTCGAGATACTGCTTTGGTATCATCGAAGAGCCTTAATGGATAAGGTACTGCTTCGACCACCCGAATAATCTCAAGTTTCGCTCGAGATACTGCTTTGGTATCATCGAAGAGCCTTAATGGATAAGGTACTGCTTCGACCACCCGAAGAATCTCAAGTTTCGCTTGAGATACTGCTTTGGTATCATCGAAGAGCCTTAATGGATAAGGTACTGCTTCGACCACCCGAAGAATCTCAAGTTTCCCTCGAGATACTGCTTTGGTATCATTGAAGAGCCTTAATGGATAAGGTACTGCTTCGACCACCCAAAGAATCTCAAGTTTCCCTCGAGATACTGCTTTGGTATCATCGAAGAGCCTTAATGGATAAGGCACTGCTTCGACCACCCGAGGAATCTCAAGTTTCATGCGAGATACTGCTTTGGTATCATCGAAGAGCCTTAATGGAAAAGGTACTGCTTCGACCACCCGAAGAATCTCAAGTTTTTTTCGAGATACTGCTTTGGTATCATCGAAGAGCCTTAACGGATAAGGTACTGCTTCGACCACCCGAAGAATCTCAAGTTTTGTTCAAGATACTGCTTTGGTATCATCGAAGAGCCTTAATGGATAAGGTACTGCTTCGACCACCCGAAGAATCTCAAGTTTTGTTCGAGATACTGCTTTGGTATCATCGAAGAGCCTTAATAGATAAGGTACTGCTTCGACCACCCGAAGAATCTCAAGTTTCGCTCGAGATACTGCTTTGGTATCATCGAAGAGCCTTAATGGATAAGGTACTGCTTCGACCACCCGAAGAATCTTAAGTTTCGCTCGAGATACTGCTTTGGTATCATTGAAGAGCCTTAATGGATAAGGTACTGCTTCGACCACCCAAAGAATCTCAAGTTTTGTTCGAGATACTGCTTTGGTATCATCGAAGAGCCTTAATGGATAAGGTACTGCTTCGACCACCCAAAGAATCTCAAGTTTTGTTCAAGATACTGCTTTGGTATCATCGAAGAGCCTTAATGGATAAGACACTACTTCGACCACCCGAGGAATCTCAAGTTTCATTCGATATACTGCTTTGGTATCATCGAAGAGCCTTAATGGATAAGGTACTGCTTCGACCACCCGAAGAATCTCAAGTTTTGTTCGAGATACTACTTTGGTATCATCGAAGAGCCTTAATGGATAAGGTACTGCTTCAACCACCCGAAGAATCTCAAGTTTTGTTCGAGATACTGCTTTGGTATCATCGAAGAGCCTTAATGGATAAGGTACTGCTTCAACCACCCGAAGAATCTCCAGTTTTGTTCGAGATACTACTTTGGTATCATCGAAGAGCCTTAATGGATAAGGTACTGCTTCGACCACCCGAAGAATCTCAAGTTTTGTTCGAGATACTGCTTTGGTATCATCGAAGAGCCTTAATGGATAAGGTAGTGCTTCGACCACCCAAAGAATCTCAAGTTTTGTTCGAGATACTGCTTTGGTATCATCGAAGAGCCTTAATAGATAAGGCACTGCTTCGACCACCCGAGGAATCTCAAATTTCATTCGAGATACTGCTTTGGTATCATCGAAGACCCTTAATGGATAAGGTACTGCTTTGACCACCCGAAGAATCTCAAGTTTCGCTCGAGATACTGCTTTGGTATCATCGAAGAGCCTTAATGGATAAGGTACTGCTTCGACCACCCGAAGAATCTCAAGTTTCGCTCGAGATACTGCTTTGGTATCATTGAAGAGCCTTAATGGATAAGGTACTGCTTCGACCACCCGAAGAATCTCAAGTTTTGTTCGAGATACTGCTTTGGTATCATCGAAGAGCCTTAATGGATAAGGTACTGCTTCGACCACCCGAAGAATCTCAAGTTTTGTTCGAGATACTGCTTTGGTATCGTCGAAGAGCCTTAATGGATAAGGTACTGCTTCGACCACCCAAAGAATCTCAAGTTTTGTTCGAGATACTGCTTTAGTATCATCGAAGAGCCTTAATGGATAAGGTACTGCTTCGACCACCCGAAGAATCTCAAGTTTTGTTCGAGATACTGTTTTGGTATCATCGAAGAGCCTTAATGGATAAGGTACTGCTTCGACTACCCGAAGAATATCCAGTTTTGTTCGAGATACTACTTTGGTATCATCGAAGAGCCTTAATGGATAAGGTACTGCTTTGACCACCCGAAGAATCTCAAGTTTTCTTCGAGATACTGCTTTGGTATCATCGAAGAGCCTTAATGGATAAGGTACTGCTTCGACCACCCGAAGAATCTCAAGTTTTGTTCGAGATACTGCTTTGGTATCATCGAAGAGCCTTAATGGATAAGGTACTGCTTCGACCACCCGAAGAATCTTAAGTTTCGCTCGAGATACTGCTTTGGTATCATTGAAGAGCCTTAATGGATAAGGTACTGCTTTGACCACCCAAAGAATCTCAAGTTTTGTTCGAGATACTGCTTTGGTATCATCGAAGAGCCTTAATGGATAAGGTACTGCTTCGACCACCCGAAGAATCTCAAGTTTCGCTCGAGATACTGCTTTGGTATCATTGAAGAGCCTTAATGGATAAGGTACTACTTCGACCACCCAAAGAATCTCAAGTTTTGTTCGAGATACTGCTTTGGTATCATCGAAGAGCCTTAATGGATAAGGCACTGCTTCGACCACCCGAGGAATCTCAAGTTTCATTCAAGATACTGCTTTGGTATCATCGAAGAGCCTTAATGGATAAGGTACTGCTTCGACCACCCGAAGAATCTCAAGTTTTGTTCGAGATACTGCTTTGATATCATCGAAGAGCCTTAATGGATAAGGTACTGCTTCGACCACCTGAAGAATCTCAAGTTTTGTTCGAGATACTGCTTTGGTATCATTGAAGAGCCTTAATGGATAAGGTACTGCTTCGACCACCCGAAGAATCTCAAGTTTTGTTCGAGATACTGCTTTGGTATCGTCGAAGAGCCTTAATGGATAAGGTACTGCTTCGACCACCCAAAGAATCTCAAGTTTTGTTCGAGATACTGCTTTGGTATCATCGAAGAGCCTTATTGGATAAGGTACTGCTTCGACCACCCGAAGAATCTCAAGTTTTGTTCGAGATACTACTTTGGTATCATCGAAGAGCCTTAATGGATAAGGTACTGCTTCGACTACCCGAAGAATCTCCAGTTTTGTTCGAGATACTGCTTTGGTATCATCGAAGAGCCTTAATGGATAAGGTACTGCTTTGACCACCCGAAGAATCTCAAGTTTTCTTCGAGATACTGCTTTGGTATCATCGAAGAGCCTTAATGGATAAGGTACTGCTTTGACCACCCGAAGAATCTCAAGTTTTGTTCGAGATACTGCTTTGGTATCATCGAAGAGCCTTAATGGATAAGGTACTGCTTCGACCACCCAAAGAATCTCAAGTTTTGTTCGAGATACTGCTTTGGTATCATCGAAGAGCCTTAATGGATAAGGTACTGCTTCGACCACCCAAAGAATCTCAAGTTTTGTTCAAGATACTGCTTTGGTATCATCGAAGAGCCTTAATGGATAAGGCACTGCTTCGACCACCCGAGGAATCTCAAGTTTCATTCGATATACTGCTTTGGTATCATCGAAGAGCCTTAATGGATAAGGTACTGCTTCGACCACCCGAAGAATCTCAAGTTTTGTTCGAGATACTACTTTGGTATCATCGAAGAGCCTTAATGGATAAGGTACTGCTTCGACCACCCGAAGAATCTCAAGTTTTGTTCGAGATACTGCTTTGGTATCATCGAAGAGCCTTAATGGATAAGGTACTGCTTCAACCACCCGAAGAATCTCCAGTTTTGTTCGAGATACTACTTTGGTATCATCGAAGAGCCTTAATGGATAAGGTACTGCTTCGACCACCCGAAGAATCTCAAGTTTTGTTCGAGATACTGCTTTGGTATCATCGAAGAGCCTTAATGGATAAGGTAGTGCTTCGACCACCCAAAGAATCTCAAGTTTTGTTCGAGATACTGCTTTGGTATCATCGAAGAGCCTTAATGGATAAGGCACTGCTTCGACCACCCGAGGAATCTCAAATTTCATTCGAGATACTGCTTTGGTATCATCGAAGACCCTTAATGGATAAGGTACTGCTTTGACCACCCGAAGAATCTCAAGTTTCGCTCGAGATACTGCTTTGGTATCATCGAAGAGCCTTAATGGATAAGGTACTGCTTCGACCACCCGAAGAATCTCAAGTTTCGCTCGAGATACTGCTTTGGTATCATTGAAGAGCCTTAATGGATAAGGTACTGCTTCGACCACCCGAAGAATCTCAAGTTTTATTCGAGATACTGCTTTGGTATCATCGAAGAGCCTTAATGGATAAGGTACTGCTTCGACCACCCGAAGAATCTCAAGTTTTGTTCGAGATACTGCTTTGGTATCATCGAAGAGCCTTAATGGATAAGGTACTGCTTCGACCACCCAAAGAATCTCAAGTTTTGTTCGAGATACTGCTTTAGTATCATCGAAGAGCCTTAATGGATAAGGTACTGCTTCGACCACCCGAAGAATCTCAAGTTTTGTTCGAGATACTGTTTTGGTATCATCGAAGAGCCTTAATGGATAAGGTACTGCTTCGACTACCCGAAGAATCTCCAGTTTTGTTCGAGATACTACTTTGGTATCATCGAAGAGCCTTAATGGATAAGGTACTGCTTTGACCACCCGAAGAATCTCAAGTTTTCTTTGAGATACTGCTTTGGTATCATCGAAGAGCCTTAATGGATAAGGTACTGCTTCGACCACCCGAAGAATCTCAAGTTTTGTTCGAGATACTGCTTTGGTATCATCGAAGAGCCTTAATGGATAAGGTACTGCTTCGACCACTTGAAGAATCTTAAGTTTCGCTCGAGATACTGCTTTGGTATCATTGAAGAGCCTTAATGGATAAGGTACTGCTTCGACCACCCAAAGAATCTCAAGTTTTGTTCGAGATACTGCTTTGGTATCATCGAAGAGCCTTAATGGATAAGGTACTGCTTCGACCACCCGAAGAATCTCAAGTTTCGCTCGAGATACTGCTTTGGTATCATTGAAGAGCCTTAATGGATAAGGTACTACTTCGACCACCCAAAGAATCTCAAGTTTTGTTCGAGATACTGCTTTGGTATCATCGAAGAGCCTTAATGGATAAGGCACTGCTTCGACCACCCGAGGAATCTCAAGTTTCATTCAAGATACTGCTTTGGTATCATCGAAGAGCCTTAAAGGATAAGGTACTGCTTCGACCACCCGAAGAATCTAAAGTTTTGTTCGAGATACTGCTTTGATATCATCGAAGAGCCTTAATGGATAAGGTACTGCTTCGACCACCTGAAGAATCTCAAGTTTTGTTCGAGATACTGCTTTGGTATCATTGAAGAGCCTTAATGGATAAGGTACTGCTTCGACCACCCGAAGAATCTCAAGTTTTGTTCGAGATACTGCTTTGGTATCGTCGAAGAGCCTTAATGGATAAGGTACTGCTTCGACCACCCAAAGAATCTCAAGTTTTGTTCGAGATACTGCTTTGGTATCATCGAAGAGCCTTATTGGATAAGGTACTGCTTCGACCACCCGAAGAATCTCAAGTTTTGTTCGAGATACTACTTTGGTATCATCGAAGAGCCTTAATGGATAAGGTACTGCTTCGACTACCCGAAGAATCTCCAGTTTTGTTCGAGATACTGCTTTGGTATCATCGAAGAGCCTTAATGGATAAGGTACTGCTTTGGATATTATCGGCTTAAACGACTACTCGTCGGCCAACAATATTCTCAAGAGAAACTCATCTGAGTGTGGTATCGCGTAACGACCAATTCAAGTCTACACCTGAACAGCCACCGCACCACGTCCTAATAAGGCCAAGATGGGTTAAAGGGTTCTAAGGTCCTCAGCTTCTCAGGCTCCCAGTCGGAAAAAGTAATATCAATTACGACTACTCGTAAGACATCAGTAATTTCCAAAGGGGCCTCCACCGAGCGGGGGATCTCAAGTCAGCTTAGTAAGGACTACTCCACGTAAGCCAACAAGACTATACCACCCTCCTATCATAAGTGCACTCAAGTCCGGGTTAGGACTTATCTCACCATACAAATTACCAGGCACCAAAACAGAACAATCAATAACAAACAAGTCAAACAGAAAGCGATAAATAAATCAAAGTAGGCGAAACCCACTAGGAACCGTTGGAGTCCCCAGCAGAGTCGCCACTTTTCTGTAGCGGTAAAAATTGTGAGTGTAAGTTATTGACTAACTTAACTCAAAGAAAACAAGAGTCGCCACCGCACTTTTATTTTATCCAAATAAAGGAAAGGAAAAAGAGCGAACAAAACCAAAGAGTTCTAAAATAAGAACACGAGGCAGAGATCGGGGTAAGGGGGTTGGTTACGCAATGGGAAGGTGTTAGCACCCAAAACGTCTATAGTACTCTATAGGAGCCCTTTGAAATATTTACGCTTTTTGGTTTGAAAATGGTTTGTTTGAAAAGAGATTGGGGAGATGAGAAGAGAATTATTTTTTATATTTTTGTGTTTGGAGAGACTTATCGTCTCATGCCTACGTACCCATAAAGTGCAATATGGAATCAAAACCCCGTAGTTCGTGGTACAAATGACAAAATTTTGTTGGTTTTGATTGATTTTAGATGTTCAGACAAGTCGTCATTTCAAGGAGAAAACTGCGACTATCCACCCACGAGTATTAAGACAACATCTGCGTCACATAAAGATGGAGGATTTGCTTGGATTATCAACAAGACTATCACTCAACATCAACGTGGAAAATGTCAAAGTCTTAATAATATGGGGAATAGGAGATTTACATCTCAACTATAGAAATGAATCATGTCTAAACTTTATGAAAAAGTTTTAAAGTGAAAAAGTGCATAAAGGCACAAAAAGAGTTTGTGAGTTTTTGTATTTTTTATGTCTTTTGAAATTGGTCAAAGCATGATTAACATTGATTGACTTTTTATTAAAAAAACAAAGTTTAAAAAAATCACTTGACGAAAGTCAAGGTTTTATTGCGAAAGCGGTTTTGAAGTTTGAAACCAAGAAGGTTTTGAAAGAGGGAGAAAGTTTTGAAAATTTAAGAAGGGGAGGAGATGAAGTGACTATCCTAAAAACCAAAATAAGAGCTAGAGGTAAGAAAGATCTAACCGACTTGTAGCACACTCCATAGCAAGCGAAAAAAAGAATTCCATCCGATTTAAAGCATAAGCTAATGAGCGAGCCAAATAAAGGCTAAGATCCACAATACTCCAAGCATAGGAATGAGAGCCCTAATTCTAAGTCCAAAGGTCCATAAAGTCCAAGGTCTAAGAGTAGTCCAAGAGCATAACCACAAAATTAATAGCACCAAAATTTTTAGATGTTTTATCCTTTATTAATGTTTTGAACAAAGTATGGTCCAAGTGGACAAAAGAGAAATGACATAAACATAAACAAAGATATGATATGAAATGATAAAATGGAAGCATAAAAGTAAAAAAAATAAAGAGTAATAAGAGAATATAAACAAAATTAAACAAGGATATTGTTAGTGAATTAGTGGTTAGTGGTTAGAACATATGATCAATGATGATTAATTCTTGCACTTAGACCAAGATTAATGAAAATTCATTAGAGGATTGATAGAATCAAAGCCTCCTAACAATGATTTTCATAGGTATTGGAGTTAAGACAAGTAACTAAACATACTTGGACTTTTAAACGTAAGTTTGAGCCACGAATGATCATTTTCCGATTAAGGGACACTTTAGCGCTATGTTAAGCAATCGTAATCGGGTTTATGTAGAAACCACGACTATCTGAGGCCGGTCAATAAAATGTTAGTGTTAATACATGTTAGAGAAATGATATATAAATCACTCTCCTAAAACATGCCACACAAAAAGAAAAGAGGTGGTGATCTCATCATAATCAAGATTTTTCATCAATTAATCAAATGTAATCTATCACTATTCCAAAGTAAGGAGAATTATCTCAATGATTATTCGTCCATAGTTTTGAAATAATGAAGATTAATCAACCTTGATAATCAACAATCTATGATCCATAGATTTCATCGATCAAAAGAAAAATAAGAAGAAGAACTAAAATGAAAAGAAACCACAATTTGGATCTTAAATCGATTAAATCATCATCAATATCAATCACCTCTTTTGGTGGATAAAATCGACACCCAAAGTCCATTGAGATTGATGAGATCTTATCAAAATTTAAAATCCAAAACAACCAACAATTAGCTCAAAACAAAAGTTTTTAAATAAATTTTTTAAGAGCTCTTTTAAAAAAACTATTTAAAATATTTACTAGTAAAAAAAAGAAATAACAAAATAAAAGGAATAAAGAAAAATATATTTAAAATAGTAAAGAAAAACGAAAAGGAAAAAGAGAAATAGAAAACCAAAACATCAGAACAACTTTCTTCTACAAAACTTCATGCGACACCGTTCACCATGGCTATGGATTCAAGCTCAAATCAAAGCGACGGGATGCGAAACTAACACGGTTGGGATCGGAATCAAAAACTCTTCACAACAGTATAAACAATCCAAGGAAATATGCAATGACGAACTCGAATCGAGAAAATGAAATCCATCGAACTACCTTCAAAATCACAGGTAAGAAATCAATCCAAACTTCTTCTTGCTTCTCTTCTTCTTCTGAACGAATCTCTGGTTGAATTGCTGTTGTTGAAGACAATTATGGAATCAAGTTATGAATCCTATTGAAGCTGATTTTTGAAGAAACCGTAATGAAGAAAATGGAGGTTTGTGATAAATTTGGCAGAGCTTCAATGGCTCTCTGAGCTTGAAGAAAAGAGTGAACAAGGCTCTCTATTTATAGAATGAGAGTGAGGGAGAGTGATTTGCGTTTGAATCTTTTTTCTGCGTTTTGAATTGGGTGTGTTGTGTGAACGGCGTGACTCATGTGCATTTTTCATGTCGTTTTGGAATTTCTCTTTGGTAGCTCATGAAGTCGTTTTTCTTTTTCTTTCAGCTTTATTGTGATTTGATTGTGACGTGGAATATTTTCATCAGCTAGCTCACGTGCTATTTATTTATTTATTTATTTTTTAGCAGCTTATGAATATGGCTTTGTAACACGGCTGGGATTATATTAACATGGCTTGTATCATGATGAATTTTTCTTCACCCTGTTGCAAGTGGCTCGTTCTTTTAAAGTTACAAGGGTAGCAACAGTAGCAAGCATGAGTTGAATATCTGGTATCTTGGTCAGAGAATGATTTCAGAAGCGAGTTTATGGTGTTTGATCTTACTACAAAATACATCTCCTCTTTCACACCTGATTTGTGAACACGCCCTGAACCTGCTAAGTCTACCACGACCAACTTGCTCTTCCAAACGAGAGGCATCACCATTTTGACTAGATACAATATCTTTGCTTTCTGCGACAGACCTCTTAATATGTACCGCCAGCATTACGTGACTACGAGAAGATTCTGTGTTCATTTTGGTATTAGCAGCAGTCCGACTAGCTTCCCCGATTCTTAACAACTCCAAAAAGTTTTACTGGTCCCTGATATCTATAATAGTTTCCCCAGGAAAAGATAAATCGCCAGCTCTTGGATCTTCCATTATCGGAATGCTATCATTCGCTGGATTAAGCAAGTCCTGAAGAGTCTCCGTGTAAAACTGCAGATAGAAGACAGTGACAGCATCAGTATCTGGAGATAAATCAGCAAGAATATCCTCCATTGAACACACCATGATTCCACAATTCGATGTGTTTCCTTCTTCTAATTGTCCAAGAGTAAAAGTTTTTTCCCCGTTCCAGTTTAACCATAAGCCATTACAGTCCTAGTATAACCATCAAGAACACTCTCCACGACTGGTTTAGCCACAACCTCATAGACACGCTTCTATGATGCAGTTTGATTAAACACCTCGTCAAACTCATAAGTGTCTGAATCCCAATTGTTTCTGCGAAGTTTCAGTCTTTTAAGCTCTGGTTGTAATTCGACACAGTCAACAAAATCAGCATCTGCCATATTCTTCTTCAGTATTTCGAGGTCTCAATCTTACAGCCACCCGAACTCTTCCAGGCACAGCGCCATTTCGGTGAAAATTTGAAGCCATCAAGAGCTGGAGCTTTTGACGGTAAATTTCTTCGCGAATTTTACAGGCTTTTTTTGGATCAAAATGCAATTCATTACACAGATTTTGAAGGAATGTTGTTTTGCTATCATTGCCTTTTTAACATTGCCGTAATAATCACAACCATTGAATTCAGTGCTGCATAATTTCAGGTTTAAACCGAACCATGATAGACACTAGCTACTGTCGAACGTTATCAGCTGATTTCAGTGCCCTGAATCAATAAGGCATTGAATTATGGCTGGTAAGAATTCTTCAATGGAAGCATTCATCATACTTACTGGAAGGCTTGTTTTTTCTAAGCTGAGCTTCAACAATGGTATCATTCAGTTCACTCACAAAAAGTTGCAGCCCATTCTTGTGATGTGTAAGTCGTCACATGCTTGAAATTAAACAGATGTCGTTTTTCTCTTTCATCAGCTGGCATATCCAAAGCAATAACCAATAGAAGCAGCAACTTCTGTGATGTTCCATGGATTTACCAAGATAGCACCAGCACCAAGAGATTGTGCTGCACCTGCAAACTCACTTAAAATGAGAACCCCCTTCTTGGAAGCTTGACATGCAACAAATTCATAGCTCACAAGATTCATCCCATCCCTTCAAGTGTATGAAGTTGCAATAATCACCGCAGCTGCAAGTATTCTTGGAGAATTTTCACTTAGTTACTTGATTAACACAGAAACTGCAGCAAAGCTCTTGTATGATTTAATTACTCATTCATGTAGTTTCCCGCGAGTATAACCAACAAACTGGGGGTATATGCTGTTAAACATATTTGACTTAGAATGGGGTTCATCAAATGAAACACCTTGAGATTACACTGATTGATGTTCTGAAAATTCACCAGACATTGAACTGCTTCACAATCAGCACCTCTAACAACTGTTGGTGACCACCAGCCTACATGCTCAACTTTACCAGAAACCTCATATCCTTTTATCTCTGTTTTAATCCACTCATTCACAACAAATGGCCGAGTTGCATGAATCATCAAACTTGAAAGGAAGTTCGTGAAAATCTCACGACCCGCAAGTGAAAGCAACACTGTGCCCATACCACCATGATTATACTGCTGCTGATGTTCTGATGCCCAAACTCCTCTCTTTGAAGTTGATTTAATCTTACTGCAACACTGTAGGATTCCTTCAACCTCTCAAGTGCAAGGATAAGCAACTTCGTATCATGTTTGTATGATAGAGGTGGAAATGGAATAGGTGAGAACTTCCTAGATTCCAACCAATGGACTGTCGTTGTATAGATAGCAACAGCTTCTTCAGGAGTAACATATGGGCCATCTTTCAAATAATTGTGTTGGCGCTCCTGCTCTGCCTTCAAAAAATTGAAACTTGGATTTAACAATGATTAAAAACAGCATATCAAGCTTCAGATTTGGGATCAGAAGAGTTCAATTTAGAAGATGCTCCTCGCAAGTCAGATGCATAAGAATCAAACAACTTGGACAGTTGTGGCTGCATACCCTCAATGCATAGCTTGAGTGTCGAGGGATCCAATTTCTTGCACTCTTGATAAAATGCATTGATCTCCTCTTCAGTAAGGCCTTCATCCTCATCTGAATTATCCTCCCAGCCAAGAGAGCGAAGAAATGCAACTTCTTCCTCATCTGGGTAGATCGTAGCTCTAGAAATAGAATCTTTCTCTTCATCATCAGAAATTTTGCAGGGCTTTTTATGTGCATGAGCATTGCCGTTGCTAGTCAGTTCAGCACCAGTTCCAACAGATTGGGGATTTGCAGAAGGCATAGCTGATTCCCTGTTCACTTCAGCAGAGTTTTCCAACGTGGGAGATGAAACCATCTGGCCAGAATCTGGAAGAACAGTAAAGGAGTTTGTTGCCGATTTGTTCTTAAGCAAATTGAAGAAATCATTTCGGCTCTTCACTTGAGAAATGGATTGTTTCTTGTCTAAAGTAGAGCCTAATTTCAAATCCAAAGGAGCTGGCTTCCGCTCTGTGGGGGTTTTTCACTGGTGCGGGGGCAGCTGCTGAAGCAATAGCATGTTGATTTGCCAATTTATTAATAGCATAATTAGTTAGATTCGCAACATCCTTAGCAGTAGGGGAAGCACCATTTTCCCACACCACCGATTTAAGATCAATAAACTTCCCTGATGTCTTAGGAACATTAACTTTGGCATTTACACTGCGAACAGATTGACTAGCAATGTGCAATGCAGAGGGTTGCTGGGGAATACTCTTTGTAGCTACATTCATCTCAGCATTTCTGATAGCTGTTTTTGATTTTGATTTCTCAGAAGAATTAAGAGCCAAAGCCTTAGGCATAGATGGTGTTACTGGAATCAACTGTCTTGACTGTTTGATAGCCAGTTCCTCAAGCCTTTGGGTTTTCACCGACACTTGGGGAGTCGAACGAGCTCGGGATGGAGCCTGTGCCAATGCCTCGGCCATATTAAGGCCAGCTGGTGTACTAGATGAAACAGATCCAGAAGTTGCAGTAACAGTTTACTGTGCCGATATGGAAGGTACGTCTGCAAGTGCAGATGTCCATCCCTCCCCTTCAATCAAAGCTGAACTACCAACAGGTAGACCTTGACTAGCCGTGGCACCCAAACCAGGGGATGAAACCCCCCCCCCCCCCATCTCAGCTATTATCTGCTTCTCTTCAGCCCCGAGTGATGGAAAATCCTTGTCAAAGACGGCTTTCTGAATGCTACTGCCAACACTACCACCAGTAAGCACATCATTGCCATCGTTATGATTTTCGGCTTGAGCCAAGTCAAGCCAGTAACCACCAAAGTGGTTTCCATCACCTGCCTGGCTTATGATAAAGGGTAGATATGCCGCAATACGTAAAGAAGCTTTTAAGACAGCAGGACCATTACTGAATTGGTGATATTCTTTAGAAAGTATGGCATGGATTGAAGCTTGACCAGTATTAGAAGCATGTATGTAAGTCCAAGAACAGGGAAAACCATCATCTGATGGATGGACCTGACTATTTGGCACTGTTTCCAAGAATGACAACTCCTGAGATGCATTGACGATTACAAAAGTCTCACTTCCAGCTTTCCATTTTATCAAAGAATTGAAGGCATCACATTTGTAGAAAAACGCATCGTTTGCTGTTCTCATTGTCACCGCAGCTTGAAGATGAGAACCAACAACAGTTTCTACAGGAAAATTGTGAAGCATAACCATAGAGGATGGAGCGGAGACTTCAACCAAGACCTCATCATAATTTAGTGAATCATATACAGATAGCACTTTAATAGTATCTTTTCCAAGCTTTTTGTATGGATAGTACCGGAAACTGAGACAGATACAGTAGATATGTCTGAATACAACCATTTATAATCACTTGCTGCCTTTGCACAGCCTCCTACAGCTTTTAACTCAGCGTCCTGATAAACACCAGGGGCCCACGGCAGAAAAATTATTCCACTTTCATTACCCAGGGTGAACCTTACTTTATCACAGACCATGACTTCTTGAACAACTGTGATAGTCTCCTTTTTGTCATTGGCACCAACATTTAACAAATATGTATTGATACACTCAACAAGCTTGCGTGATATCTTTCTTTCTTCCCTGATGAATGAACAGATCCTGACAAACCCCTTAACAATGTCTTCTCTTAGATTAACAGGGTAATCTCCAGGAGGTTGAGTAACATAGATTTCCAAATGAGCTTGTGAGTTTGTATTGGCTAGAGCAAAGCTCTTGGTCAAGGTTTCGTAGCATGAATTCTCAATTTCTATTCAAAACCTTCCTTCATTGTTTTTTTTTTACACATCTCTGATAAAATGAATACAACTATTTTTGGACCAAGGAATTACTTGTACCTGAAGCAACAATCATCTAAACCAAATTCTGACTTTACCCTGATAGATTCAAAGACGAACCACTGAATAATTTGCAACTGAATCATCGACCATCAATTTTGATTTTTGACATAATTCTCTGAATATCTAGACCAAACTTCTCATAGAACCCACCACGGGTAACTTATAGTTGAAGCAAACTCTTGATAGTTTGACCAAGATGAGATCAAACGTCCCTCTGATTTAAACTTGAATGAATGTCTTTGCCATCAATCTCCTTGCAAAACCCTAAACACACAGAGAAGAAGAAGAAACCAACAAATTGAAAAATATTTTTTTGGTATTTTGGTTAGAGGTTAGTAAACAGAAATAAACATAAAGCAAGTAGAAAACACAAGTGCGCTGAGAGAACCAAAAAGTATGGTCTTGTTTGTGGAATGATATGCCAATGAAATGTGGGATCTTAGGGGTAAAAATTAGGGTATTACAGCTGCCCCTATTTAAGATTCTTCTATCCGGAGATATGAAGATTGACATCTTTGTCTCGACTAGATAGAAGAGACTTAAATATAACAATTAACCCAATTTTTAGCCATAAGAGACCACAAAATGATATGATTATGCTAATGATATGCGAACATAAGACTTCTGTGGGGAAATAATGCCACAGGAGACAAACAAAAGCTCGGGAGAAAAAGAGAGACTCCACATGAGAAAACAAAAGAGCAAGATCCTATTCCGATAAGGGAAAGGAAACGACTCAATGGAGAAAGAGATACCAACTGCCAGTTACTGGGCGAAGATATTCGAACCGAAAATAATAGGTAAAATACTTTCTACTGGTTACTGAGTAGAAAATAAGTGCAAAAACACAAGAGAATTGTTATCTACCAGTTACTGGGTAGAAAACAAAGAAATGTATTACTTATTACCCGTTACTGGATAAAAAGTAATCCACTCGTTGAGATATAATCAACTACCTGCTACTGGGTAGGAAAAGAAGCAACGCCAACTACTGGTTACTGAGTAGTTTAGCGGGAATAATAAACTTGAATAAAAGGGGTTACCAACTATCGGTTACTGGATAGGGTAAACAACATGTCAACTACATGGTACTGGGTAGGACGGACTCGACTACCTGTTACTGGGTAGGAGAAAAAGATAAAAGGTCAACTACCTGACACTGGGTAGGACAAACATACTCGACTACCTGTCACTGGGTAGGAGAAAGAGATATATCATCAGCTACTTGTTACTGAGCAGCTCCAAACACACAACAAACTTCTCAAATAAAGAGACAACCATTTGTTGGAAAAAGATATTAACAACTCTGGCGAGGATCTTTAAAAGAGATACAAGCAGGTTGAACCATGCAATAGAATTCTTATCGGGAGTTATTCCACAGAAATTCCAATTGACAGAAAAGCTGATCAGATAAGGATCCATCACTTCACCATAAACTTCTCTGTTGAGGATGAACTAGAGAAATATTATTTATTGCAAAGGTAAATTTCTGGATATTACACAAGCTGCTCAAATAAAGAGGCTTCCACATGAAGTTGCATAAGTAATTACCAAGAGAGTGTTATCAAAATACTACTGGGAAAATCAAATCTTCACCTTCTATTGGGGATTAATAACAGATTCCTGCTGAGGAAAATAAATCCTCAAAACCACCTTCTCGTCATCCCGGTTTCACAGCCCAGGGAAAACTAAAGTAACTGCTGCAAGAGACCAAAGTTCAATCCAGGAACAAACTGGAAAGAAACGGTCAAACAAGACTCGACCCAATGAGGAAATAACTCAACTGGGGAACAATTCCAACCAGATAAAAGCCGGGGATGAAAGCTAAACAAAACATCTTCCACGAGGCATAAACTCAGTGGGGAATTAAAAATGATAGGTATTTTCTGCTTAGGGGTCGACACTCTAATGAAGAGAGGACACACACATTCTGCGAGATAACAACATCGGGAAAAGGGAAATACCAACAAAAAATGCAGGATGCACAATGCAACAAAGACATGCTATGCTCAACCAAAATGAATGCGCATTCAATGAGTATGAATATGCTGATAAATCAGACAAAAAGGGCAAACAGAGGGTGAACAAAACACCATAACACCACTAAAATACTCGGCTAATCTCTGCGAGTTAGAGATATCATTGGAGATCGTGTTGGGGATCAGCAACAGAAAATCTGCAAGAGATACACAAGAGCCATCAAAGGAAAATAAATCCTACCACAAGGCTCAAACCTCGCTGAGGAAATGGAGATACCGCTTGGGGAGGAGACCCCAAAGATCAATCTTCAACCAACAATAATTCAACAATATAAACTCCGCTTTGAGGGAAAGAAAAAAAAACTGTTGGAGAAAAACATAGCAACACAAATCTTCCAACCCTGCCAGGGGAATAAGAAGTTAACATCATAGCAAAAAGTCAAACTGTGGGGGATTTTAAATCAACACCCAATCACAAGGTGAGAGAAAACCCGACAGGTGACTGTTATGTCAACACTTCTCAACCTTGTTCTCTACTTGGGGAATAATCCAAAGTAAATATGCATAACCTCTGCTAGGAATCATCAAAGACAAATCTCCGCTTGGGCAAAAACATCAAGGAGAAAATTTCTCAACTGTCCGATCATTTGAATCAAGACTTTGCTGTGGAAAACCGTTCAACACTTGTCTGGTTTATCCAAAGAAACAAAACTCTGCTAAGGGAATATCAGCAAACTCTACTGAAGAGACCTCAATATAGCTCAAATGGGGGAAACATCAACACAACTCTACTGGGGAGCTGCCAATAAATTCTACCAGAGAGGCAAGAAAGAACCCTGCTGAAGAGAACACTTACGCTTTTCGCTTCAAGATTCTACCATTCTTGGGATTACTGTTGATATTCTTTCTTTTATTTTCACAAATCAAAGAAAAATGTTTTTATAATTTTCAAAATTTAAATCAATTATTCACATTTGTTTCAAAAATCATCATCAAAAATAAAATGAAATTCTGTAAACAGAAACAAAATAAGAATTGCAAACAAAGGGACAAAGGCCCAAATTCTATTGATAGAATGGTAGTCCGCAAATGGCGTAACTCCATGGATCATTACAAAGTTTGAAAAATGGTAAGTACAATGGAAAGTTCTACATTGAAATACAATGACCATTATTCTCCCTAACAACTTTGAATTCCAACTGTGCTTGAGACTTCAGCGGAGAATATCTGAAGTAAAACCTTTGATAGGAAATGTTGCTTCAAACGATCAAGACTGGCCAGATGCAGTTACTTGCCATGATCCCTAACTTTTGCCTAGATTGCCCTCTCGGGTTTTCAATCTACCGGGATGATTATTTCTATTTTTGTCTCTAATTTTTGCCTGGACCGCCCTTTCGGGTTTTCAATCCACCGAGACGCTCATTTTTGCCTAAGCCGCCCTTTCAGGTTTTCAACTTAGCGAGCTGTTCTTTTATTTTTTAGGCGAAGTATTTCTTGACTGCATCGGCATTCACGGGACGAGTGAACTCTTCTCCATCCATAGTTGTAAGAATTAATGCACCGCCAGAGAAGGCTCTCTTAACAACATATGGGCCTTCATAATTAGGAGTCCACTTGCCCCTAGAATCAGTAGTAAAAGTCGAGATCTTTTTGAGCACGAGGTCACCTTCTCTGAACACACGGGGTCGAACCTTCTTATCAAATGCTTTCTTCATTCTTTGTTGATATAATTGGCCATGACACAAAGCCGTCATTCTTTTCTCTTCAATCAGATTCAACTGGTCGTATCTACTTTGACACCATTCAGCCTCAGCCAATTCAGTTTCCATCAAAACTCTCATAGAAGGGATTTCAACCTCTATCGGGAGCACTGCTTCCATGCCATAAACAAGAGAAAAAGGGGTTGCCCCTGTTGAAGTGCGAACGGATGTACGATACCCATGCAGAGCGAAAGGAAGCATATCATGCCAATCCTTGTATGTAACAACCATCTTTTGAATAATCTTCTTAATGTTCTTATTAGCAGCTTCAACAGCCCCATTCATCTTGGGTCTATAAGGAGAAGAATTATGATGCTCAATCTTAAACTCATCGCATAATTCCTTCATCATCTTGTTATTTAAATTCGACCCATTATCAGTGATGATCTTGCTCGGAACACCATACCGACAGATGATTTGATTCTTGATAAACCGGACCACTACTTGCTTAGTCACATTTGCATATGATGCCGCCTCAACCCATTTGGTAAAATAGTCAATAGCCACCAATATGAAACGGTGTCCGTTCGAAGCTTTAGGCTCAATCATTCCAATCATATCAATGCCCCACATCGAAAAAGGCCATGGAGAAGAGATAACATTGAGAGGAGTTAGAGGCACATGAATCTTGTCAGCATAAATCTGGCATTTATGGCACTTTTTCACATATTTACAACAGTCAGATTCCATTGTCAGCCAATAGTAACCTGCCCTTAACATCTTCTTAGCCATCGCGTGCCCATTGGCGTGGGTGCCAAAGGATCCTTCATGGATTTCTTTCATCAACATATCCGCTTCGTGTCTATCCACGCATCTGAGCAAGATCATGTCATAATTTCTCTTATACATCACATCATCATTCAAGAAGAAACTACCAGCCAATCTTCTCAAAGTTTTCCTATCCTTCTTGGATGCCCCAAGTGGGTACTCTTGATTCTGAAGAAAACATTTAATATCATAATACCATGGTTTATCATCAACAACCTCTTCAACTACAAACACATGAGCTGGTCTATCAAGACACATCACATTAATCTTTGGCACATCATTCCAATGATTTACCACAATCATGGAGGATAAAGTCGCTAAAGCATCTGCCATTTGATTCTCTGCTCTTGGTATATGGTGAAACTCAACTTTATTGAAGAAAGTTGACAACCTTCTTGCATAATCACGATAAGGAATCAAATCAGGTTGACGTGTCTCCCATTTCCCTTTAATCTGATTAATCACTAAAGCTGAATCTCCATACACATCAAGAATCTTGATTCTTAAATCGATAGCTTCTTCCAAGCCCATAATACACGCTTCATACTCAGCCGCATTATTTGTGCAATTGAAAACCAACCTTGCAGTGAAAGGAATATGAGAACCATGAGGAGTAACAATAATTGCACCAATACCTCTGCCATATTCATTAACTGCCCCATCAAAAATCAAACCCCAACGGGATCCAGGCTCAGGTCCTTCTTCATGTAATGGCTCCTCACAATCTTTAACCTTTAGATACATCACATCCTCATCAGGAAAGTCAAACTGAATAGGTTGATAATCATCAATTGGCTGGTGTGCCAAATGATCAGCCAAAACACTGCCTTTTATCGCCTTTTGAGTTCGGTACTCGATATCATATTCTGATAACAACATTTGCCAACGAGCAATCCTCCCAGTTAAAGTAGGCTTTTCAAAGATATACTTGATTGGATCCATTTTAGATATCAACCAAGTTGTACAATTCAACATATACTGACGGAGGCGCTTGGCAGCCCAAGCTAGAGCACAACATGTCTTTTCAAGCATCGTGTACCGAGACTCACAATCAGTGAACTTCTTACTCAGATAATAAATGGCAAATTCTTTTCTCCCGGATTCATCTTGTTGACCCAGAACACAACCCATAGACTCTTCCAGCACGGTCAAATACATGATCAAAGGTCTTCCTTCTATGGGAGGAGACAAAATAGGAGGTTCAAGCAGATACTCTTTAATTCTTTCGAAAGCTTTCTGACAATCTTCTGTCCAGACACAACCCTGATCTTTGCGGAGAAGTTTGAAAATCGGTGCACATGTGGCAGTCATATTGGATATAAATCGAGAGATATAGTTCAAACGTCCCAAGAATCCTCTTACTTGTTTTTCTGTTCTGGGTGCAGGCATCTCCTGGATAGCTTTAACTTTACCAGGATCAACTTCAATGCCTTTCTGACTGACAATAAAGCCTAACAATTTTCCAGAACGAACACCAAAAGTGCATTTATTAGGATTCAGACGGAGCTTAAACTTTCTCAAACGTTGAAACAACTTCAATAGATTTTTAATATGATCTTCTTCAGTCTTCGACTTACAAATCATATCATCCACATAGACCTCAATTTCTTTATGCATCATATCATGGAACAGAGTGGTCATAGCTCTCTGGTACATTGCACCAGCATTTTTTAAACCGAAGGGCATCACTCTGTAACAGAATGTTCCCCAGGGTGTAATGAATGTTGTTTTTTCCATATCCTCAGGTGCCATCTTTATTTGATTATAACCGGAAAATCCATCCATAAACGAAAAGATATTGAACTTAGCAGTATTATCTACCAACAAATCAATGTGTGGTAGTGGAAAATCATCTTTTGGACTTGCTTTATTCAAATCTCTATAGTCAACACACATTCGGACTTTTCCGTCTTTCTTTGGAACAGGCACAATATTGGCCACCCATTGAGGATATTCTACGGTCACAAGAAAACCAGCATCAATCTGCTTTTGAACCTCTTCTTTAATCTTCACTGCCATGTCAGGATGAGTTCTTCTCAATTTCTGCTTCACGGGTGAACATTCAGGCTTTAATGGCAAATGGTGCTCCACAATACCGGTATCAAGACCAGGCATGTCTTGATAGGACCAAGCAAACACGTCAACATATTCTCTAAGAAGCTCTACCATCCTCTTCTTAACATCTGACTGAAGCAGTGCCCCAATCTTGACTTCTTTTTTATCATCATCGGAACCCAGATTAACCAATTCCACCGGCTCTTCATGAGGCTGAATGGCCTTCTCCTCGTGCTCAAGCAATCGAGAAATCTCATCAGGAATTTCTTCAATATCCTCCTCTTCCGCTTCAAACACAGGGAACTCAAAGTTGGGAGGGGGCATATGGTCATTGTTTCCAATGGGTTTAACAATCAATCTGCACAATGATTTTATGTTTGATTTTAGAATATGAACAAAAAAATGAAAATATTATGCAGATAAGAGTGATTATAACATTATTATACTTTTTTCGGTTTTTTATGTTACCATTTTTCAGAAGTAAAGCAAAAAAGGAAAACAACATATGGATAAACAGAAAAACATTTTATTGATGATGATAAAAGTTGAAACAAAGCCCTCACAAATTCACTTTCACCTTGGGCAGAGTGAAAGGATTTTTGAAAGAAACAAAAACAAATTACTTTGAAACATGAACAACAGTAGGAACATCAACAGCGATCCAATTCTGGCATATCAATCCACGTGACACAAAGTTGGGCATTTCTTCCTCTTGGTCATCTTCAAGAATTGCAACTGTAGAATGATCTTTGCAATGGATGAACCCAGCACTTCGAAAGACTTCATGAATACTCTTTAGCTCATTTTGGGTTGAACCAGATGTAAAACCCAAACCAGCTCTATCCTTTTTCTCAGCAACTTCAATGATTCGGCCCCATCCATGAGCTTGGCCATTATCCACTACATGTTGTGCATCTTTTAAAGAAGACATGGACACCCCATCCTTCTTGACAGCTTTATCAACCACAGAAAGAGCCTGAAACGGAGTTCCAATATCCTCTTCCGCATCGATATAAGAAAAAGACGACAAACTGCTTACCAACATAGCCTGTTCTCCACCAACAACGACAAGTTTACCATTCTGCACGAATTTTAATTTTTGATGCAGTGTCGAAGTAACAGCTCCAGCTTCATGGATCCATGGGCGTCCTAAAAGACAACTGTAAGCAGGACGAATATCCATGACTTGAAAAGTGATCTGGAAAAAACATGGACCAATCTTGATAGGGAGATCAACCTCTCCAATCACGATTTTCCTCGATCCATCAAAGGCTTTCACAATGACCCCACTGAACCTCATAGGAGTACCTTGATAAGATAATCTGGACAAAGTAGATTTTGGCATCACATTCAACGATGACCCAGTATCAACCAGCACATTGGATAGAGCGTCTTCCTGGCAATTCATGGAAATATGGAGAGCCAAATTATGATTTCTTCCATGATCAGTCAACTCTTCATCACAAAAACTCAGATTGTTACACGCAGTGATATTGGCAACAATGCTATCAAACTGGTTAACAGTCACATCATGATCTACATAAGCTTGTTCCAATACTTTCTGCAACGATTCACGATGAGCCTCAGAGCTCATTAACAGAGATAAAACAGATATTTTTGACGGTGTATGTAACAATTGATCCACCACATTATATTCACTCTTCTTGATCAATTTCAATACCTCATCATTATTTGACTTCTGATTTACATCACTTGATTGACCAGACTCTACAGAAGTCTTCAACTGAATTTGCTTACTCCCAGTATCTTCACTTGTCTTTGAAGGCACATTATCAAATACTCGACCACTTCTGGTTACACGTCCGACATCAGCAATAGTCACAACTGAGGGAAGAGAAGGAATGGGAACCTCTTTTCCATCCTCCAACATAGTAGCATTGTATTTGTAGGGAACAGCTTTATCGGATTCATACGGCGTCGGGCTAGGCAAATGGATAACCAAAGGCGTCACAGCAGATTTCTGACTGTTGTAAGAAATTACAACCCGCTCAGGAATATTGAAACGTGGGACTATGACATTCACCTCGTTCTCCACTTCATTTCTGTTTGCAGTAACCTGAATCAAATTTTCGTCCATCATCTTTTGTAAGTCCCTTTTTACAATCACACACCCTCGAGGGTTCACAGAACAAATACAACAGGCGGCATAATCATGCTCAATATCATGGAACTCACTCAAAGTAGCATGCATTTCAACAAGCGATCTCCGAATCCAGCGAATGTCGAAAATACGGTATGTACCAGGACAACCATATACCATATTAACAGTTGCATTACCATGTTTAGGAAACGGATTTGATTGCACATTAGGGTTGGTGTCTTCAAAAGACAAAATACTGCTTTTTACGAGCTTTGCAACTTCATGCTTCAGAGGATAGCAATTTTCGATATCGTGTCCCGGGGCACCTTGATGAAATGCGCAATGAGCATCTGGCTTATACCACCATGGAATTTCAGTTGGAACAGCCGGCGGATCACGAGGTTGAACCAAATTATTCTTTATTAAAGCCGGAAAGAGCTCAGTATACGTCATTGGAATGGGATCAAATTGTGTTTTCCTCTGTGTACGACCTTGTTGAGTTGTCTTCTCTTGGAAACGTGGTTGATAACTTGCAGTAGCTTGAGCGGTAGGGGTGTTACTGACAACAGGCATAACAGATGCTACTTGTTGCTGACGACGACTACCATTGTTGTTCACAACTCTGCGTCTTCTAGACCTTTCCTGAGATATAGCATTAGTTTCTCCCTCTTTTTTCTTAGGGAACCCAACACCAGGCTTTTTTGTACTTCCAGAATTTCCTTCTTTTATCAGACGTCCCTCACGGACAGCTTCCTCTAATCTCATCCCCATATTAACCATTTCCGTGAAATCACTAGGAGCGCTCGCAACCATCCTTTCATAGTAAAATGAACCCAGAGTCTTCAGAAAAATCTTGGTCATTTCTTTCTCTTCAAGCGGAGGGCTTATCTGAGCTGCAATCTCACGCCATCTTTGCGCATATTCTTTAAAAGTTTCTTTCTCTTTTTGAGACATTGCGCGAAGCTGATCACGGTCTGGCGCCATATCGAGATTATACTTATACTGACGAACAAAAGCTTCACAAAGATCATTGAATGTCTTGATTTGTGTACTATCGAGTCCCATATACCATTTCAGCGCAGCACCAGTAAGACTATCTTGAAAATAGTGGATCAACAACTGATGGTTGTCAGTATAGGTAGACATCTTTCTAGCATACATAATCAAATGACTTTGCGGACAAGTATTCCCTTTGTATTTTTCAAAATCCGGAACCTTGAACTTAGCGGGAATCTTCACATTTGGAACAAGGCAAAGCTCATGAGCATTCTTTCCAAATAACTCCTTTCCCCTTAAAGCCCTGATTTCTCTTTGCATTTCAGCAAACTGATCTTGAAAGTCATCTATTCGATCCATAACATCCAAACTCTCGCTCGGAGCAGTATGGAAAATTTGTTCTTCAGTATAAGGCATAGCGTGAGTTACAGGCGGTGGCACAGGTATGACAGTAGGAACAACCGGAACTTCAGCATTAGGAACAACATTAACCACAGGAGGTGGTACAGCCATGACAGCAGGGAGTCTAGAACCTTCGGGAACAGGAGGTCGATATCCCTCTGGCACATAATTGTTAGGCATGCCCCAAGGGAAACCAACAGGCATTTGATATTGAGAAGCATTAATCGGGGCCACAAAAATGGGCGTTGATCCGATTTCAGAAATCACAGTTCCTTGGACAGGAGAAGGAGGAGGTAGTGGTGGCTGATTCTGAGCAGCCACTAGAGCTTCCATTGCGGCAGTCAGTCTCTCCAAACCATCTTTCAGAGTTGATACCTCTTCACGGAGCTCGCGGTTCTCTTGTTGCAACTGATCCATCTTTTTCTTAGAGTTAGCCCGAGTGTTGTAGTGATGCGACAGCTTGACTGAAGGAAGGCCAAAAGAAACAAATAAGACAACTAGAAAAGGCAACACACAATGCACGATGATGCGAATGCAAATGCAAAATGCAGGTGTTTCAACCAGTTTTCAAGGATCTTTAAGACATAAAGCAATTACAAACATCATAAAGAAAAATAACACTTCTTGAAATACTGATAAACATCTCATTTCATTGAATATTGGAAAGAGTTACACTTGGAAGTACAAAATACAATAATATCAAAATAAGAAAAAGCTAGGTCCTAAGGAACATCTGATGACGATCCAAGCTGATACTTCCTTCGGAGTCTCTTAATCTCTTTCTCATAGTTGTGCTTCATGGTGATCTTCTCTAGCACAAGCTGATCCACAATACCCTTCCAAGCACCAGAAGTAGGAGGATGTGCTGATGGAGTAGTAGAGGAAAATAAATCCTCTGCATGCCTCTTCACAGCGCGCCGCTCAAGTAACTCTATCAAGTCATCTTTCTCCTTCATCTGTTTTTGCAATTCCATCTTCTCTTTGTCAGAAGCTTGAAACTTACTTTCCCATATCTCTTTCTCTTCCTTCATCTTAGCCAAAGCGTCTTGAAGTGTCTTCACATCATCAGAAGAAACAGGGATTGTCGTCGGGAGTGGCGTAGAGATCACAGTAGTCAGAGGTTTCTCAATAGGATAAGGCATCTTAAGCTCCATAGCCCTCTTCTTCACCCAAAGTGTGTAAGGTTCTAAAGCAATGCAAACTTGTCTTCCCAGCTCCCCTCTACCCAACTTGTGAATCTTAGTCCAGGCATGAGCCATTCTTCTTCTCAAACCAAGAGAATCATCCCCTCCTTGAAAGAATAAGCCCTCTAATAAAATATTCTTAGGCCTATCCTTCAGCATATAACCCAGCTGACGGCGAGCTAGACTCGGGTTGTAGTTAATTCCGCCTTGTATTCCAAGAAGAGGAACATTGGCGAATTCTCCACAGCTATCAATAATCTGGACATTATCGTAAACCGAAGAAGACCAAGTGATATCAGTATGCGTAAGAGACATAATCCTTTGAGACCACCTTAAGCAATCCTTGTTTTTCCTAAAAGCAGATGTCTGAGGTAAGTGTGAAACGAACCAATTATACAGCAGAGGTAGACAGCAAACAATGGTACCGTTTCCCTTAGAAGTCCTACTATGGATGGAAAAATAAGTATCACCAAGCAAAGTTGGAACAGGGTTCCCAATCAAGAAAATCCTAATAGCATTAATGTCCATAAAATTATCAATATTAGGAAACAAGACTAGTCCATAGATGAGTAAAGCAAATATAGCCTCAAACGCCAATGTGCGACCAATGTCAGCAAATAAAGTAGCCTTCTCAATCAAGAACTTAGCAGTCAAACCCTTGAGGCCTCCCTTAGTCTTTAGATTTGCATCAATATCCGACTTCGTCAAATGGGTAGCTTCAGCGATATCTTGAGGCTTAAGAGCTTCCTCCAAACCAGTATACGGAACTTTATCGGAAACCGGTACACCCAACAAATAAGCATATTCTTCCAAGGTCGGCATGAGCTGATAATCGGGAAATGTGAAGCATCGGTAAATAGGATCATAGAACTGCATAAGGGTATTCAGAATTCCATCTTCAATATTGGTAGAAAGAACAAATAAAAGTCTCCCATAACGAGATAAGAAGCCTGAACGATCATCTACCAAGGACACTAGCTTTCTCAACTCTGTAAGATCAGGAGCCCGAAAACCGTACTTCTGAGTGTTTCTCCTTCCAATATCCATAATCAACAATATCTGCGATGTTTGCAAAAGAAAATCTCTGAGATCCTTAAAAACCAGCTGAAACACAATGCTCATGAATGCATGAGTGCAAGATGCAACACCCACAAACAAAACATACAAAGCACACAGGTTCAAAGGTTCGGCACGAGCATGGAGCTAAAGGTAAGAATCAACCAACCCACAATGGTATGTACTATGGTTATATCATCACCTGTAGAACAAGGTTCTAAAAAGTTCCCAGAATCATAATTCCATCTTTTGGATATTATCGGCTTAAACGACTACTCGTCGGCCAACAATATTCTCAAGAGAAACTCATCTGAGTGTGGTATCGCGTAACGACCAATTCAAGTCTACACCTGAACAGCCACCGCACCACGTCCTAATAAGGCCAAGATGGGTTAAAGGGTTCTAAGGTCCTCAGCTTCTCAGGCTCCCAGTCGGAAAAAGTAATATCAATTACGACTACTCGTAAGACATCAGTAATTTCCAAAGGGGCCTCCACCGAGCGGGGGATCTCAAGTCAGCTTAGTAAGGACTACTCCACGTAAGCCAACAAGACTATACCACCCTCCTATCATAAGTGCACTCAAGTCCGGGTTAGGACTTATCTCACCACACAAATTACCAGGCACCAAAACAGAACAATCAATAACAAACAAGTCAAACAGAAAGCGATAAATAAATCAAAGTAGGCGAAACCCACTAGGAACCGTTGGAGTCCCCAGCAGAGTCGCCACTTTTCTGTAGCGGTAAAAATTGTGAGTGTAAGTTATTGACTAACTTAACTCAAAGAAAACAAGAGTCGCCACCGCACTTTTATTTTATCCAAATAAAGGAAAGGAAAAAGAGCGAACAAAACCAAAGAGTTCTAAAATAAGAACACGAGGCAGAGATCGGGGTAAGGGGGTTGGTTACGCAATGGGAAGGTGTTAGCACCCAAAACGTCTATAGTACTCTATAGGAGCCCTTTGAAATATTTACGCTTTTTGGTTTGAAAATGGTTTGTTTGAAAAGAGATTGGGGAGATGAGAAGAGAATTATTTTTTATATTTTTGTGTTTGGAGAGACTTATCGTCTCATGCCTACGTACCCATAAAGTGCAATATGGAATCAAAACCCCGTAGTTCGTGGTACAAATGACAAAATTTTGTTGGTTTTGATTGATTTTAGATGTTCAGACAAGTCGTCATTTCAAGGAGAAAACTGCGACTATCCACCCACGAGTATTAAGACAACATCTGCGTCACATAAAGATGGAGGATTTGCTTGGATTATCAACAAGACTATCACTCAACATCAACGTGGAAAATGTCAAAGTCTTAATAATATGGGGAATAGGAGATTTACATCTCAACTATAGAAATGAATCATGTCTAAACTTTATGAAAAAGTTTTAAAGTGAAAAAGTGCATAAAGGCACAAAAAGAGTTTGTGAGTTTTTGTATTTTTTATGTCTTTTGAAATTGGTCAAAGCATGATTAACATTGATTGACTTTTTATTAAAAAAACAAAGTTTAAAAAAATCACTTGACGAAAGTCAAGGTTTTATTGCGAAAGCGGTTTTGAAGTTTGAAACCAAGAAGGTTTTGAAAGAGGGAGAAAGTTTTGAAAATTTAAGAAGGGGAGGAGATGAAGTGACTATCCTAAAAACCAAAATAAGAGCTAGAGGTAAGAAAGATCTAACCGACTTGTAGCACACTCCATAGCAAGCGAAAAAAAGAATTCCATCCGATTTAAAGCATAAGCTAATGAGCGAGCCAAATAAAGGCTAAGATCCACAATACTCCAAGCATAGGAATGAGAGCCCTAATTCTAAGTCCAAAGGTCCATAAAGTCCAAGGTCTAAGAGTAGTCCAAGAGCATAACCACAAAATTAATAGCACCAAAATTTTTAGATGTTTTATCCTTTATTAATGTTTTGAACAAAGTATGGTCCAAGTGGACAAAAGAGAAATGACATAAACATAAACAAAGATATGATATGAAATGATAAAATGGAAGCATAAAAGTAAAAAAAATAAAGAGTAATAAGAGAATATAAACAAAATTAAACAAGGATATTGTTAGTGAATTAGTGGTTAGTGGTTAGAACATATGATCAATGATGATTAATTCTTGCACTTAGACCAAGATTAATGAAAATTCATTAGAGGATTGATAGAATCAAAGCCTCCTAACAATGATTTTCATAGGTATTGGAGTTAAGACAAGTAACTAAACATACTTGGACTTTTAAACGTAAGTTTGAGCCACGAATGATCATTTTCCGATTAAGGGACACTTTAGCGCTATGTTAAGCAATCGTAATCGGGTTTATGTAGAAACCACGACTATCTGAGGCCGGTCAATAAAATGTTAGTGTTAATACATGTTAGAGAAATGATATATAAATCACTCTCCTAAAACATGCCACACAAAAAGAAAAGAGGTGGTGATCTCATCATAATCAAGATTTTTCATCAATTAATCAAATGTAATCTATCACTATTCCAAAGTAAGGAGAATTATCTCAATGATTATTCGTCCATAGTTTTGAAATAATGAAGATTAATCAACCTTGATAATCAACAATCTATGATCCATAGATTTCATCGATCAAAAGAAAAATAAGAAGAAGAACTAAAATGAAAAGAAACCACAATTTGGATCTTAAATCGATTAAATCATCATCAATATCAATCACCTCTTTTGGTGGATAAAATCGACACCCAAAGTCCATTGAGATTGATGAGATCTTATCAAAATTTAAAATCCAAAACAACCAACAATTAGCTCAAAACAAAAGTTTTTAAATAAATTTTTTAAGAGCTCTTTTAAAAAAACTATTTAAAATATTTACTAGTAAAAAAAAGAAATAACAAAATAAAAGGAATAAAGAAAAATATATTTAAAATAGTAAAGAAAAGCGAAAAGGAAAAAGAGAAATAGAAAACCAAAACATCAGAACAACTTTCTTCTACAAAACTTCATGCGACACCGTTCACCATGGCTATGGATTCAAGCTCAAATCAAAGCGACGGGATGCGAAACTAACACGGTTGGGATCGGAATCAAAAACTCTTCACAACAGTATAAACAATCCAAGGAAATATGCAATGACGAACTCGAATCGAGAAAACAAAATCCATCGAACTACCTTCAAAATCACAGGTAAGAAATCAATCCAAACTTCTTCTTGCTTCTCTTCTTCTTCTGAACGAATCTCTGGTTGAATTGCTGTTGTTGAAGACAATTATGGAATCAAGTTATGAATCCTATTGAAGCTGATTTTTGAAGAAACCGTAATGAAGAAAATGGAGGTTTGTGATAAATTTGGCAGAGCTTCAATGGCTCTCTGAGCTTGAAGAAAAGAGTGAACAAGGCTCTCTATTTATAGAATGAGAGTGAGGGAGAGTGATTTGCGTTTGAATCTTTTTTCTGCATTTTGAATTGGGTGTGTTGTGTGAACGGCGTGACTCATGTGCATTTTTCATGTCGTTTTGGAATTTCTCTTTGGTAGCTCATGAAGTCGTTTTTCTTTTTCTTTCAGCTTTATTGTGATTTGATTGTGACGTGGAATATTTTCATCAGCTAGCTCACGTGCTATTTATTTATTTATTTTTTTTTTAGCAGCTTGTGAATATGGCTTTGTAACACGGCTGGGATTATATTAACATGGCTTGTATCATGATGAATTTTTCTTCACCCTGTTGCAAGTGGCTCGTTCTTTTAAAGTTACATGGGTAGCAACAGTAGCAAGCATGAGTTGAATATCTGGTATCTTGGTCAGAGAATGATTTCAGAAGCGAGTTTATGGTGTTTGATCTTACTACAAAATACATCTCCTCTTTCACACCTGATTTGTGAACACGCCCTGAACCTGCTAAGTCTACCACGACCAACTTGCTCTTCCAAACGAGAGGCATCACCATTTTGACTAGATACAATATCTTTGCTTTCTGCGACAGACCTCTTAATATGTACCGCCAGCATTACGTGACTACGAGAAGATTCTGTGTTCATTTTGGTATTAGCAGCAGTCCGACTAGCTTCCCCGATTCTTAACAACTCCAAAAAGTTTTACTGGTCCCTGATATCTACAATAGTTTCCCCAGGCAAAGATAAATCGCCAGCTCTTGGATCTTCCATTATCGGAATGCTATCATTCGCTGGATTAAGCAAGTCCTGAAGAGTCTCCGTGTAAAACTGCAGATAGAAGACAGTGACAGCATCAGTATCTGGAGATAAATCAGCAAGAATATCCTCCATTGAACACACCATGATTCCACAATTCGATGTGTTTCCTTCTTCTAATTGTCCAAGAGTAAAAGTTTTTTCCCCGTTCCAGTTTAACCATAAGCCATTACAGTCCTAGTATAACCATCAAGAACACTCTCCACGACTGGTTTAGCCACAACCTCATAGACACGCTTCTATGATGCAGTTTGATTAAACACCTCGTCAAACTCATAAGTGTCTGAATCCCAATTGTTTCTGCGAAGTTTCAGTCTTTTAAGCTCTGGTTGTAATTCGACACAGTCAACAAAATCAGCATCTGCCATATTCTTCTTCAGTATTTCGAGGTCTCAATCTTACAGCCACCCGAACTCTTCCAGGCACAGCGCCATTTCGGTGAAAATTTGAAGCCATCAAGAGCTGGAGCTTTTGACGGTAAATTTCTTCGCGAATTTTACAGGCTTTTTTTGGATCAAAATGCAATTCATTACACAGATTTTGAAGGAATGTTGTTTTGCTATCATTGCCTTTTTAACATTGCTGTAATAATCACAACCATTGAATTCAGTGCTGCATAATTTCAGGTTTAAACCGAACCATGATAGACACTAGCTACTGTCGAACGTTATCAGCTGATTTTAGTGCCCTGAATCAATAAGGCATTGAATTATGGCTGGTAAGAATTCTTCAATGGAAGCATTCATCATACTTACTGGAAGGCTTGTTTTTTCTAAGCTGAGCTTCAACAATGGTATCATTCAGTTCACTCACAAAAAGTTGCAGCCCATTCTTGTGATGTGTAAGTCGTCACATGCTTGAAATTAAACAGATGCCGTTTTTCTCTTTCATCAGCTGGCATATCCAAAGCAATAACCAATAGAAGCAGCAACTTCTGTGATGTTCCATGGATTTACCAAGATAGCACCAACACCAAGAGATTGTGCTGCACCTGCAAACTCACTTAAAATGAGAACCCCCTTCTTGGAAGCTTGACATGCAACAAATTCATAGCTCACAAGATTCATCCCATCCCTTCAAGTGTATGAAGTTGCAATAATCACCGCAGCTGCAAGTATTCTTGGAGAATTTTCACTTAGTTACTTGATTAACACAGAAACTGCAGCAAAGCTCTTGTATGATTTAATTACTCATTCATGTAGTTTCCCGCGAGTATAACCAACAAACTGGGGGTATATGCTGTTAAACATATTTGACTTAGAATGGGGTTCATCAAATGAAACACCTTGAGATTACACTGATTGATGTTCTGAAAATTCACCAGACATTGAACTGCTTCACAATCAGCACCTCTAACAATTGTTGGTGACCACCAGCCTACATGCTCAACTTTACCAGAAACCTCATATCCTTTTATCTCTGTTTTAATCCACTCATTCACAACAAATGGCCGAGTTGCATGAATCATCAAACTTGAAAGGAAGTTCGTGAAAATCTCACGACCCGCAAGTGAAAGCAACATTGTGCCCATACCACCATGATTATACTGCTGCTGATGTTCTGATGCCCAAACTCCTCTCTTTGAAGTTGATTTAATCTTACTGCAACACTGTAGGATTCCTTCAACCTCTCAAGTGCAAGGATAAGAAACTTCGTATCATGTTTGTATGATAGAGGTGGAAATGGAATAGGTGAGAACTTCCTAGATTCCAACCAATGGACTGTCGTTGTATAGATAGCAACAGCTTCTTCAGGAGTAACATATGGGCCATCTTTCAAATAATTGTGTTGGCGCTCCTGCTCTGCCTTCAAAAAATTGAAACTTGGATTTAACAATGATTAAAAAGAGCATATCAAGCTTCAGATTTGGGATCAGAAGAGTTCAATTTAGAAGATGCTCCTCGCAAGTCAGATGCATAAGAATCAAACAACTTGGACAGCTGTGGCTGCATACCCTCAATGCATAGCTTGAGTGTCGAGGGATCCAATTTCTTGCACTCTTGATAAAATGCATTGATCTCCTCTTCAGTAAGGCCTTCATCCTCATCTGAATTATCCTCCCAGCCAAGAGAGCGAAGAAATGCAACTTCTTCCTCATCTGGGTAGATCGTAGCTCTAGAAATAGAATCTTTCTCTTCATCATCAGAAATTTTGCAGGGCTTTTTATGTGCATGAGCATTGCCGTTGCTAGTCAGTTCAGCACCAGTTCCAACAGATTGGGGATTTGCAGAAGGCATAGCTGATTCCCTGTTCACTTCAGCAGAGTTTTCCAACGTGGGAGATGAAACCATCTGGCCAGAATCTGGAAGAACAGTAAAGGAGTTTGTTGCCGATTTGTTCTTAAGCAAATTGAAGAAATCATTTCGGCTCTTCACTTGAGAAATGGATTGTTTCTTGTCTAAAGTAGAGCCTAATTTCAAATCCAAAGGAGCTGGCTTCCGCTCTGTGGGGGTTTTTCACTGGTGCGGGGGCAGCTGCTGAAGCAATAGCATGTTGATTTGCCAATTTATTAATAGCATAATTAGTTAGATTCGCAACATCCTTAGCAGTAGGGGAAGCACCATTTTCCCACACCACCGATTTAAGATCAATAAACTTCCCTGATGTCTTAGGAACATTAACTTTGGCATTTACACTGCGAACAGATTGACTAGCAATGTGCAATGCAGAGGGTTGCTGGGGAATACTCTTTGTAGCTACATTCATCTCAGCATTTCTGGTAGCTGTTTTTGATTTTGATTTCTCAGAAGAATTAAGAGCCAAAGCCTTAGGCATAGATGGTGTTACTGGAATCAACTGTCTTGACTGTTTGATAGCCAGTTCCTCAAGCCTTTGGGTTTTCACCGACACTTGGGGAGTCGAACGAGCTCGGGATGGAGCCTGTGCCAATGCCTCGGCCATATTAAGGCCAGCTGGTGTACTAGATGAAACAGATCCAGAAGTTGCAGTAACAGTTTGCTGTGCCGATATGGAAGGTACGTCTGCAAGTGCAGATGTCCATCCCTCCCCTCCAATCAAAGCTGAACTACCAACAGGTAGACCTTGACTAGCCGTGGCACCTAAACCAGGGGATGAAACCCCCCCCCCCCATCTCAGCTATTATCTGCTTCTCTTCAGCCCCGAGTGATGGAAAATCCTTGTCAAAGACGGCTTTCTGAATGCTACTGCCAACACTACCACCAGTAAGCACATCATTGCCATCGTTATGATTTTCGGCTTGAGCCAAGTCAAGCCAGTAACCACCAAAGTGGTTTCCATCACCTGCCTGGCTTATGATAAAGGGTAGATATGCCGCAATACGTAAAGAAGCTTTTAAGACAGCAGGACCATTACTGAATTGGTGATATTCTTTAGAAAGTATGGCATGGATTGAAGCTTGACCAGTATTAGAAGCATGTATGTAAGTCCAAGAACAGGGAAAACCATCATCTGATGGATGGACCTGACTATTTGGCACTGTTTCCAAGAATGACAACTCCTGAGATGCATTGACGATTACAAAAGTCTCACTTCCAGCTTTCCATTTTATCAAAGAATTGAAGGCATCACATTTGTAGAAAAACGCACCGTTTGCTGTTCTCATTGTCACCGCAGCTTGAAGATGAGAACCAACAACAGTTTCTACAGGAAAATTGTGAAGCATAACCATAGAGGATGGAGCGGAGACTTCAACCAAGACCTCATCATAATTTAGTGAATCATATACAGATAGCACTTTAATAGTAGCTTTTCCAAGCTTTTTGTATGGATAGTACCGGAAACTGAGACAGATACAGTAGATATGTCTGAATATAACCATTTATAATCACTTGCTGCCTTTGCACAGCCTCCTACAGCTTTTAACTCAGCATCCTGATAAACACCAGGGGCCCACGGCAGAAAAATTATTCCACTTTCATTACCCAGGGTGAACCTTACTTTATCACAGACCATGACTTCTTGAACAACTGTGATAGTCTCCTTTTTGTCATTGGCACCAACATTTAACAAATATGTATTGATACACTCAACAAGCTTGCGTGATATCTTTCTTTCTTCCCTGATGAATGAACAGATCCTGACAAACCCCTTAACAATGTCTTCTCTTAGATTAACAGGGTAATCTCCAGGAGGTTGAGTAACATAGATTTCCAAATGAGCTTGTGAGTTTGTATTGGCTAGAGCAAAGCTCTTGGTCAAGGTTTCGTAGCATGAATTCTCAATTTCTATTCAAAACCTTCCTTCATTGTTTTTTTTTTTACACATCTCTGATAAAATGAATACAACTATTTTTGGACCAAGGAATTACTTGTACCTGAAGCAACAATCATCTAAACCAAATTCTGACTTTACCCTGATAGATTCAAAGACGAACCACTGAATAATTTGCAACTGAATCATCGACCATCAATTTTGATTTTTGACATAATTCTCTGAATATCTAGACCAAACTTCTCATAGAACCCACCACGGGTAACTTATAGTTGAAGCAAACTCTTGATAGTTTGACCAAGATGAGATCAAACGTCCCTCTGATTTAAACTTGAATGAATGTCTTTGCCATCAATCTCCTTGCAAAACCCTAAACACACAGAGAAGAAGAAGAAACCAACAAATTGAAAAATATTTTTTTGGTATTTTGGTTAGAGGTTAGTAAACAGAAATAAACATAAAGCAAGTAGAAAACACAAGTGCGCTGAGAGAACCAAAAAGTATGGTCTTGTTTGTGGAATGATATGCCAATGAAATGTGGGATCTTAGGGGTAAAAATTAGGGTATTACACAGCCCTCCTTCCCTTCTCATCTCACTTTTCTGTCACCTTTTTCTGCTGTACCAAAGCAATAGCTCTGGCACAAGCTCCAACTTTCAGAATTTCCATTCTTGGCAACAATTATGGCCACTTTCTTGGTGCAGCCCTGCTTTTTCCACTTCTAGTATGCTGCTTTTGCTGTATTTCTTCTGCAACACTCTATGTTGCTTTCCAACCTTGTACCCATTGGTTGGTTGATTTGTTTTGGACATACCCATGTAGTCCATACAAGACCTTTTGGACATCATTTTCAAATTCTGATTTTTGATGTGTAGATGTATCAACATAAGCTTATAGCCTTGGTTTTGTGACATAAAATGATTTTGTAATATAATACACATTGCCACTTCTTGCATGGGGCTGTTTTGGACCATATTCAAATTGCCCATGAATGTATGCATAACCTTGATCTTGAGATATTCCAACATTGAATTAGCTCTTAAATATTTTCCTTGCATGTTTGTAAGCACAAAGAGGACCATGTGGACTTGATGAGGCATGGGGGATACCATGGCATGAAGTTATTTTTAGAAACTTGAATTAAGACTAGAAATAGCTTAATTTCCTAAGCATTACCAAGAGTTTGGATTTTGTAACAAATGTGACATTCTTGCAAATGTCATGAAATTTATCTTTGTAATATTCTTGAATCTAGCCTTGAATTCATGAACCTTGAATTTGGAATGATGGGCCTCCCTTATGTCATTGAATTTGAAAGAAATGAAGAAATTAGTCAAGTCTTGAAAGAGGGCAAATTTTGGGGTACAACACCTGATGTATCAAAAGTAATACTTTCTGATATTCAAGACAAGATCTCAGCAATGGTTGGATATGTTGTTCGCCTTATGGAGAAGCACAGAATGTTCGCGGCAACACAGATAAATCTTCGGTTTCTGCGGCAGCTCGGTTTGAAGCCATCTGCTGGGAACGTTTAGTAGCAATGTTGAGCCACAACCGAGGATTTAGATCTCCGCTCATAACAAGTTACGACAACTGCAGTCGACAACCACAATAGCAACCACAATGTCGGTAATAATCTCGAGTTTCTTTTAAGGCATATCGGTAGTGTATTTGTTGCAGTGTTTCAATTTTGTTTCTCAAATCATGTATATGTTACGATTGGGGTTGCTATTATAATTATATTTTGATTATCGATGTTTGGTCATTCATTCTGTGTATTGGTTAGATGTGTATGCCTTTAGGAGTAGCTAGTATCGTTCATTGCTTTTGAAGTCTTGCTCTGTTCTTCGTTTGTACGAACATGAAGATTTGGACATGTTCAAAAATCTTGAGCGTTTGTGTTGTTTCAATGCCCCTATGACAGTACAGATATCCCCTATCATGAACGCTAATTACTTCTTGCTTATGTTGTGATAGTATGTGGGCATCACGTATGCGAACTGTTACTTGGATTGTTACTTGGATTGAAGCTTTCAACATTTGATTTTCATAGTGCTATTTGTGATTCACTTGTATCATTTGCTGCCATGTTGAATCAAAACAATATGAGTTATTGATTTGAGGCTATCACTACTATATTTTGGTTGTTTTGTTGAAATTCTTTATGCGGGAAGGATCTCAAATTTAAAGATCTAGTTAAGCAGGTAGTTCACTTGAGGAAAGCGATACAAACAGTAAGCTAACACTGTTTAAGGGATCAAACAGCGACAACAACTTGCATCTTCCGTCGTCCATCAACAACTTCGCTCACTTAATGCTCACTATACGCGGCAGCTCTGTTGACTTTGGAGAAGTTTGCAACATCACCTTTGTAGTTACTATGGCGGTTTAAATGTAGTGGCCCTGTCTGGTTTTGTTGCTATTTTGTGATGTCAATTTTCAGATACCGTCATGAGTGTTGTCATTGATAACAATATACGAGCGGCATCAACAACAAGCTACAGCGGCAAACCATTTGCGTGTCATCCGCAGAAACAATAACAACATGTCGTCAAGCAGCTCACACAAATTGCCGCAGTTTCGACGCCAGCTCCAACCATTCAACAAATACTTCATCTTTGCGGTAAATTTCGGAACCAATTATCCTGTTTTGTAGTGTGTCACTGCTATTTGTATAGTAGAGGCTTGTTTCTATTTTACAGTAGCCCATCTTGGAAAATACTTGAGCTAGTCTTCTTTTTTGAGCTAATAGATTGATGTATCATTATGACTACTGCTCTGATCTTGAAAACTCTAATGATTGCTTGATTGTTCATCGCTATCCATCTGCATATATATGTCATTTATACAATTTGTGAACTTAGGAGTTCTTGTCGATTGGTATTTGGTTACTGCTGTTTTGTATCAGAAATTTGCGAGTAGACGGTTAACATCGCCTTACGGTAAACGGATGAATTTGAGTTATGCTAACCTTTCGTTCTTATTTTGCGTAGTTTTCGGTTTGGTTCTGTTACCGCCAGGTTTAGTTTTAAAGCTTATGTGAGCTTATTGTATGATTTGAGCACTTATATAAGTGGTTGAAAGACATGGTACATATAACTTGCGATACATCCATCAACTGTTTTAATAAGCTTGATTAAATAAAATAGCTATGAAACAACTTCTGTAGAATGAGATACATGTTGGGTTGCTTCTAGTTAGGGGTATTTTGGGGTCTAAATCAATCAAATTTAACTGGTATGAGTTGGTTCGTATTTGTGAATGATACACAACTTGAATCAAACCAACCTGATCTCTTTCTCTTTAGGTAGGGTAGCTTGGATCAATAATGAAACAACAATAGGCCTAACGTTTTAAAGAAACTAAAGTAATTATAATTATCAGTTTTGATTAAATAATAATTATTTTGATTCAAATTGTTTGTTTAATTAAATAACGAAAGCAGTGGGCTCTTGGGGTCTAGCATCCCTTGAGTCCTTGAACAACCGTTCTCGAGGCGCACGCCTTTGAGTTGTGGTTGTTCCGGCTTTCGATTTTCAAATTGCTTTTTCATTTAATTTAATTGAAATTTCCAAAAGATACTTTTAATTACTTTTAGATATTTTTATAAGAAAATTCAAATTATTCTAAAAATATAAATATACTTCAAAATCATTACCAAATTAATATTTTTAAATAATAAACTTTTCAAAAAAATATACTTTATTTAAAACCTATTTCTTCTTAAAGATGTTAACTTTTTTTTTCAAAACAATTAATTATAATAATATTTTAAATATTAAAAAAATATATATACTTTATTAATTAAGTTAAAACTTTTTCTAAGATATTAGACTTCTTTCAAAACAATTAATCATGATTAGCTTTTCTCAAAACTTTTTTTTTTTACAATTGATTAATTTATTTTATATATAAATTAAAACTATTTTTCTTAATCAAATTAAACTATCTTCCTAAAATAATTTTCAAAACAATCAAATTCTTGGATCTCGCCTTCCTTGAATTTTTAAAGCGACCGCTCTCGAGGTGCACACCTTGAGTTGTGATCCTTCCGATCTTATTTTCTAGAATACCTAGCGCGCCTAGTCCGAGTACGCTAATCAATTCAAATTATTTTCTAAATCAAATCACGAAAGAATCAAGTTCTTGGAGTCGCGCATTCCTCGAATTTGAGAGTGACTACTATTGAGGCGTACGCCTTGAATGGTGTGTCGTTCGAACTTTCGCTTCTTAAAACACTTCCCATAATTATTTGGACAAGTATTCATTATCTAACAAACATATTTCATAATTTATGGAATGAAAAAGGTGTCGTTGGAATCTAGCATTCCAACGATATCCCGACTAATTGGTTACGAGGGCGACGTCTCGTTTATCGAGGAGTCGTCGTTCCTCCTAATTTTTCAAACCATCTAATCTCGTTCCTCACCTTCGTGCGATCGAGTCTAAACCCTAGTATGTCTCTAAACCATATGTAAAATTCAAATTATTTTCTTAATTAAATTATGAAAGAACTGAGTTCTCGGAGTCTCGCACTCCACGAATTCTTGAGTGACCACTCTTGAGGCGTACGCTTTAGGTTGTGGTTCGCTCGACCTTTCATTTACAAAACACGTGCCCTAACTATTTGGACAAATATCGTCATTGTCCATCCAAATACAATTTCACAATTAATTGAATGAAAAAAGGTGTTGTTGGGATTTAACATTCCAATAATATCCCGATTAATTGATTGCGAGGCCGGCGTCTCGTTTATCGAGTAGTCGTCATTCTCTCTTCAAATATTCAATCCAACTCTCTTTTCTCGCCCTCGTGCAATTGAAACTTTCCCAATACAATTTCATAATTATTTGAATGAAAAAGGTGTCATTGGAATCCAACATTCCAATAATTCCCTGACTAATCGGTTGCGAGGTTGACGTCTCGTTTACCGAGTAGTCGTCATTCTCCCTCCAAATAACTTAACCAAACTCCTCTTTCTCTCCCCCGTGCGATCGAAACCTTAAACCTATTCAAATCCATTCTCTTTCCCAAACCAAAACATCCAATGCGATAAACACTAAATTCCTCGCCCTCGTGCGATTTCCAACCAAAACACCTTTTGTCAAGAACATTGTTTATTCCCTTCTTCCACGCATAACAAACTCGAGCTTCAGCCTCCCCTAGCGAGCAGATAAGCCAATGTTTAGCAGTTAGAATGCGACCTAAACACTCGTTTGTTTACCAACCCCTTTACCGTAGTCAGCCGAACTACGGCTGCTCTGATTTCTCATTTATCAGTGAGAATACGTAGGCACAAGATTGCGAATATCTTGGCGAGCACAATCCCCCTTTTTATCCGTAGTCCCCCGAACTACGAATGCTCTGATTTTCCACTTCTTACAAGTGAAGATACGTAGGCACAAGGGCCCCAGTCCTTGGCGAGCACCCTATCTTAAAACCACCATTCCCCCTATAGGAGAAACCTTAGAAGAAAACTAACAAGCGTAGTTAACTTTACTCTCGAATCGATCAAGAGGTTCCCGTTGAGTATAACGGACGTAGAGGGTGCTAATACCTTCCCTCTATGTAACCGACTCCCGAACCTAGAATATTGGTTGCGATGACCATGTTCTTATCTATCTTAAAGGTTTTATCGATATTTTCCTATTCCATCCTTGGAATGAATAAAGTTTGGTGGCGACTCTGTTCGAACGTATTTTCCGCGTCCATCGCAAGGATCGTATTTTTCGAGGTACGACAACCACACAATGTCTTCGACAAACAATCTCATCAATCGCTCAGACCATTCCAAAGTGCCATCAGTAGCAGAGGACGGACCGGTCTTGGGAAGATGGCTCCTGAACCATGAATAGAACAAAGGTGCACAACAAGACACGCCCTTCCCTCTCCTGTTCTCATTCTTGTAATGCACAGAATGATAAACATCGCCTAACATAGTGGGTATAGGGTTCTTTGAAGCAAAGATATTGAATGCATCGACATCTACAAAATCAGGGATGTTCGGGAATAACATAATGCCATAGATACACAAAGCCAAGATAGCATTGAATATCACCCAACAACCTTTCTTAACAAACTCTCGAGCCTTGTCCACAAGAAAAGGCAATGGAAACCCAAACATTCCATTCCTACTGGCTAACTTCCCTTCCAACTCAGAGACATCCAAATGTAAAGCCTTAGCAATATTAGTCAAATTTGGCTCTCCCTCAACGTGATGGAACAGTATCTGGTTCAGAATAGGTATACCCAATATATCAGAAAACTCCTCCAATGTAGGTGCTAGAACAAAACTCCGGAAGGTGAAGCCTCGCAACTGAGGATCATAGAATTGTAACAATGTTTGAAGTCCATTCAATTCATCCAAAGAAGGTTTGCAAACAATATTCAAAATCCTCCCATAAGATTCTCTGAAATCCTCCATAACCTTCTTGTCAGCTAGAGAAATCAGGCTTCACAGAACTCTAATGTCAGGCGTAGGAAACTTGTAGGCCAGGGTCCTCCTCAAGAGCTCTATGTCAACAAAGATAGAACATAATCACCAGAATCGAAGAGGAAATGGACACCTACAACATAAACACACGTCAATGAAATGCAAATGAAAATGCACATGCAAATGCAAACAGGGGATCAGGACTGTTGTGCTGTCGGTTGAGAAGAACCAGCGCTTCGCCTTAATACCGAAAAAATCACTGACATAAGAACCCCTTTGTACCATGAACACAGGTTTACATTGTCAAGAATTGGGTAGTCTGGAAGTCAAGGTTTCCCGCATAACCCACCCACTCACAGGTATGGACCTATCCACTGACAAGGTTCGGCATCCTATGCGTTCATCAGCGTCACAGACTTTCAAGAAACGATGATACGATACCCAGAAGGTGTGGCATCATCATCTCTTGAAGAGGTCTCACTTAGCTGAATCACAAATGATCGGTCCCCAGAGTCGACAACCCTCAAATCCGCAATTCTCTCGATGGCCCACTGGGCTGGAAAGAAAGACATCAAAAAGAATCTCGTCTGAGTGCAAATTTCATGGGAACTAGTGCATGCCTAACATACAGGTTCACCACTACTTTTCGCTGCTAATACTAAGTTTGTACTCAAGCCCAGGTCCGACTTCTCACTCAATAGAACTTCCCTCCCCACAACACAACAGTAATGATATATGATGCGGAAAATAAAATACGGAAGTAAATAAACATAAAGCACATATATACAAACACCCAAAAGAAACACACACAAGTGCTAGGATTGACTCGCATAGGGGATATTCATGTCTCCAGCAGAGTCGCCAGTTGTCGCTACTACGAAAAAAGGGAGGTCGGCAATGACTAACAGAGTCGCCACCTATCATTATTTATCCCAAAGAAGGGAAAGGAAACGATCGGAAAAAACCTGATGAAAACGGGAAAAGATGAGGTCATCGCAACCCAGTCCTAGGTTCGGGAGTAGGTTACGCAAAGGGAAGGTATGAGCACCCCTCACGTCCATCGTACTCGATGGGATCCACGCATGTGTTGTCTAGCTAAAAGGGTGTGTAAACTATCTACGCTAAAGGCTTATGGACAAAAGAGAAAGAAAAAGAACTGACTCGGCAGAGCATCTGTTGCGGTGGAAATAGGATCACAAACTATTAATGAGTTTGAATCACAATTCAATTCACAACCGCTCTTTGATTTATCCGAAGGAAAAGTTCAAAAGAGGGAAAACCTATTTTGCATCGTAAACACAATGCGGGGAAAGATCTAGGGTTCGGGGGTTGGTTAAATTTAGGGAAGGTATTAACACCCTAAACTTCCGTAGTACTCTACGGGAACCTTTTGTTCAGATGTTTACTATTTGCTTTATTCATTTGCTTAAGGTATAGGTACCAAGGGATTAAAAACGAGAAAATAAACCTAAGGGGTTAATTCTAAGTTTACTCGGCAAGACATCGCATCTTATGCCTACGTATCCTTACGGGAGTGGAATCAGAGTAATCGTAGTTCCCCTCAAAAGGGAGGTTAGAGACTTCTTGACTGTGGTCAAGGTCTCAAAGGGAATAAACATGTCTTAAGGACACGCTTACGTGGAGTGTAGAAACTCCAAATCTCTACGTTGAATTGTTAAGTTATAATTAGGGTTAAATTAGGGATTCCACGGCGGGAAACCCTAAACTGAGCGCGGCGGCTCTTTGACCTAATGCTAGGGGTAAAATGGTAATTTTGCCTGTGGCGAGGCATTTATGAAGATTAGGGTTTGTAAGAGGTGTAAGGGTTGAAGGTGAGGACTATTGACACGGCGGTCAAACGGCTAGACCTAACCTTCGGATGTGTGTAGTGTGACAAAATAATTGATAAATGTGTGAAATAATTGAATCATGCAAACAGAAAATAATGACCTAATTTAACTATGCAAGTAGAAATTTAAAGGCAGTAATTAAAGCGCGATTGTTAGGGTTCGCGAGGTTACATGAGAGGAGCAGTTACAATAATGATGAAACTTAAATAAAACACAATGTAATAAGCTGCAAAATGAACACACGCGTTAATGGGCAAAATTGTCAGATGGTGACGAAGTGAAACTATGCATCTTTTTTGTGGTTTTACTTTGTGATATAATCTTCAACTTAAATTAAAATGAAATTAATATTAATTTAACTCAAACACTAAAACTATTTTTAACCTAATTATTATATTTTTTTAAAAAAAGATTTTAATACATTTATTTAAAAATGGTTTTTTATTTACTATTATAAAAAAGGTTTTTTAATCTTATAAAAAAGGTTTTTTTTAAATTATTATTTTATAAAAACAATTTTAATATTAGTTTTTTTAAAAAGTTTAATAAAACTTAATTAATTAAAAAAAAAGAAAAAAAGTAAAAAATAAAAGGGTTGGGCCGGTAATCACCTCCGGACCCAACCCGGTTGGTGAATTATAACTAAAGAACATTTAGGGTTCCCAGAACCCTAACATTCTCGCGGCGCCGTTTGCATTCTTCTTCTTCTCTCTCGATTCTCTCTCGCTCGCACTCTCATCACGATATCGCTCATTCTTCTTCTCCGTTTATGGCTTCTGTTTCCCCTTTTTCCTTCGTATCACCTTCTCCACACACTAAAAACAGAAAAAAAACGGTTAATATGCTGATAATGGAACGAAAACTTACGGTGGGTTCTCAATCGGTGATAAACGGAGGCAATGATGGTAAACTGAGCTTCGACGGAAGGGATTTGCTCATCGTGGCTTTAAACGGCGCCGGTGAATCCTCTCCCTCTCGCGACCACTAGGGTTTGCTTGCGACTTGTCCGTTCTCGTCTCCCCTTTCTCTCTCGCGGCTACCAGGGTTTGGCTTGCGATTGTGGTTTCGCCGTTTTTTCTAGGGTTTCTCATCAGGTGGTATCTTCCCAATATATATCTTTTTCGATCTCTTTTTTGGGCCTTTGATACCAGTGGATTTGCGTTACTATTGGATTTTCGATCTGATATGATTTGCTGTGATTTTTTGATATGGTTTGAACACTTTTTCGGATTCACTCTTGCTTGATCAATTTTCTGATACCCTGATTGGATTTTTCTGATACTGATATATCTTGTTTCCTTTTTTAGGATTTGATTGGGGTTTTGTGAGATTATGTTGGGCCATGATGTGCGATAGCTGATGCCCTTGCATTCGGTGCCTTATTCCACGATGCCCCTAGCTTACTGCTTTGTTGGCTTGTCATGGTGACTTGCACCTTTGATTCGGGCTTGCCCTGAACTGAGGTGATTGCGTGAGCTTATCCTTGCTCTTTCTGGTATGATCTGTGCTATGATTTTGTGATGTTGTCTGCTGCAATTCGGTGTGGTTATTCACGTTTTTCGTGACTTGCCATTCGAACTGGTTCAGATTAAAACTTGCCTTTAACTGATGCTTCTGAACTTTTTGATACATTGTTTGATGCAGTTTAATGCAATTTCATTTTTTCTGTTCTGTTTGAACTTGACTTTTGTGGACTCACTTATGATTATCCCAATTGATGTTGTCATGAGCCATTCGGTCCCTTGATGCTGATACGGATTTTTACCAATAGGACTCGGGGTTTTTCAGAACAGATACTAATACTCGATTCTTCTTGAACTGATATCTGGTTTTCTGATGCAACTTGGTTCTTATCATTGTTTCAGGGCTGGGATATTTGGATTTGTGAACTGATTTTCTGATGGATGTTGTCGTCAGCTGCGAATTTCATTTCCTGATGACATTGGGCCGTGATGTTCCTAAACTGAGCCTATCTGATGGCTGACTCTGATTGCTTCTGTTTGTGCATTTTCAGTTTGAATTTCCAATTACCTGTGGCTTATGAACTGTTTTGGCTTTGAGTTCTATCATCAATTTCGTACTGATGCTGTTGTGGAATTTCAGGTGTTGGAAATTTTCGAAAACGAAACGACTCAGACCTGCCGGCATCCGGGTCTGAGTCCAAATTTGCCTTGGTATCAGTTTGGAAATCCAATTGCGGCAAGAGCGAATCAGTCCCGCTTCTCTTATCACTTCTATCTCTCGGATGTCCCGCATGATAAGAACAGATGTTACTTGATCTGATGCCAACGGCGCGGATTGGTAACGGGGGTAGGACGCAGCTTCGGTTGTGCCACTCCCGGCACTCGATGATGACGCTGTTCTGAGAGTGTCGAAAACAAACTTCTAACCCTTTCCTGCTTCTGTTTTGTTTTGTTTTTCTTTGTGCAGGTTAATCGGAGGAGCATGGAGAAATGTCCAAGGGATGAACATCATGAAGACACCAATGGATGTTTAGGACTTAGGATTTTTAGGATAGAAGTAGCATCTGTAATTGTATTTTTACAGCAGTTCAGAATGTGAAACAATTTACTCTTTTTTGTATAATGATATCCTTTATGAAATAAAAATGCCAGAACTTCTTTTATATATCCATGACCGCTCAGTTTTGAATTTATTTGTATTTATCTCTAGTTAAAAAATTATAAACGTTTGTGAATCAATCCACAAATGTTTAAATTCATTAACATAGTCATAAACCATAAATATTCCCGAATGATATTCTTGTTCATGCACTTGTCTCATTTGTAGTCCTAATCTCATCACCTGATTAAATTCACTTGCATTCCAACTTAAATGCTAGCCAACAACTTTATAACCCAACACGGATGTGCGCCGTAATCACAACAGATTCAGTACCAACAATAACATTGCCCGTAACTGAATTCCACTGACCCAACGCTAAGAGCAACAATCCAATAATACCCAATTAAATTGCCTTATTAACAGAAACGGAAGTGTGCCGGAAATAAGCCATGAGCGATAAAATAGGTCTTAAATCCAGTTGTGCCCGACAAATTTCGATACCGAATACATCAGATTGACGTCTTGATATAATCAAAACCGGTGATAGATAAACGCCTCAGAAATAGTGTCTCGAGTGTCTCAAAGCTTAGTAACAGCCCGTTTTCAAGGAATTAGCGGAATCCACGTAAAATGATCAAAATACCCCTGGAACCAATCCTGCAAACAAATGCCTCCATGACTTGATAGTGGTTAGCAGATGCACAGATGAGATGCTGTGTGAAATGATTGACTAAATATAAGGGTAAAATTTGGGGTATTACAGTTGCCCCTATTTAAATAGCTACACCAGATGTTTTGAGTGACAGAGACTCGAGGAATCGTGGTGGAGAGATTTAAATATAGATAACCGAGAATTTTGCCCTTATATGCGGCGATATGCAATGTTATGGACCAAGCGAGAACAAGCTAATGTAGACGGTGCCATGAATATGATGTGATGCGTATGCTGAAATGATGACGACACAAGGACAGACGCCACGAGAAGAACACACTGGGGAAAATGACGCGCTGGGACACAGTACAACACTGGGGAATTCTAGAATGATGGCCAACTGGTGCGAACACGACCAATTGTCATTTTTAGAACTGGAACGAGATTCTCAAATGGAGATGGTACCTATGAGACGGCCTCCACTGGGGAATCTAAAAGTAAAACTGGATCATGTACGACTTCAAGATCAACCACAGAATGCTGGAGCATTGAGCAAAGAATAACATCCAAGCTTCTGTAAACTATCCCTCGTGACAGGATCGAACGGACTTTTCGGGAATCCGTAGCAAATATACAGGGTAAAAACCGGCTGTATGCCAAAATAAATGGACTTTAGGAATAAGATCCTTAAATGGAGATGGCACCTATGAGATGGCCTCCACTTGGGAATGTCTAATAGTAAAATTGGACCTACACGATTGCAAGATCGATTACAGAATGCTGGAGCATTGAGCAAAGAATAACATCCAAGCTTCTATAAACTATCCTTCGTGATGGGATCGAATGGACTTTTCAGAAATCCATATTAGATATACAGGGTAAAAAACGGCTGTATGCCAAAATAAATGGACTTTGATAGAAAATGCCCCGATAAGCTTCTCGAGGGAGAACTGTCACTTATCGTTTGGAAGGGACTTACATGCCAAAACGGATAAGCACTCAAATAAAGAGGTTGCTGCTTATCTGATATATAAATCTTCTCATATTTAAGGTTGGCGCCTGGAATACGATTCTGATTTTTCTTTTACTAAAGGGTAAATGAACTTCCTCATACTTCAAGATCGTGCTCTCCTGAATATGATTTCGCTCCTTCTTTTACTAAAAGGGTAAATGAACTTCTTCATACTTCAAGATCGTGCTCTCCTGAATATGATTCCGCTCCTTCTTTTACTAAAGGGTAAATGAACTTCCTCATACTTCAAGATCGTGCTCTCTTGAATATGATTCCGCTCCTTCTTTTACTAAAGGGTAAATGAACTTCCTCATACTTCAAGATCGTGCTCTCCTGAATATGATTCCGCTCAAACCTCCCCGTATTTCAAGATCGTGCTCTCCTGAATACGATTTGGTTCAAAACCTCCCTATACTTCAAGACGACAAGGAAAATGGAAGCCCAACTTCTCAATGGAGATGGCCATTTGCTGTGAGTCATAACGAAGATAGGATCGGCTTCTTAGGTGAGAAATGTCGCATACCGATGTTGTAAGATGTAAAGTGTTGTACCGATAGATTTTCCAGGCGTGAACTGGCGTGTATCTGTAAAGGATTGTGGTTGATTTTCTTGAAAGATAGTGCAAAATAAATGCACATCCAGGTGTAGTGATAAACTTCTCGGGCGAGAACAGTCGCGCATCTGTCATGGTATGGTGAAAATCTTTAGATGGTGCAAAATAAATGCACGTCCGACTGGGCTCGACAACCGACAATACTGAGGTTCAATCTAGGATCGAGCTAGAAAGAAAACTGGTAATCAAGACCCCATCGAGGGAATGAACTCGAAGGGTAAATATCCTATCCTGGTGAGGAAAGATAGCTGAAATAACCGTCATCCACGAGGGTCGAGCTCCGTGGGGAAACTGGAAATACATATGTATTTTATGCTTAGGGCTAATGATCTATTTGGAGAGAATGGACAAACCCAGTTACTCGGCGGTAACAACCAATGACGGTGAGCCACAATGAACCTGTGAATGCTAACGCATATGTTGATGCATATGTTAATGTGAATATATGCTAATGAATGTATGTTAATGTTTTATGTAGTTAAATATGCAAGATGTTATGAAATGAGTATGCAATGAGTATGTGTATGAAATAGGCATGTGATGCTTATGACACTGGCGTATGCTGACAAAACAGACTAGAAACGAGACGAGAGATGAAATAAACATCTCGACGGAGATACCCTGCATTCTCTGCAACCAATACGTCAATCATGGGTAAGAAAGATCAATGGTAGAACCAAATCTAGCTTCAGAATTCTGACTTCTCTGGGGAGAAGGTAATCTGCTTGGGTGCACAATATCATGTCTTCACATGGGGAGAAGAAAACTTGAGGGACACTTTCGAGTTACCCAAGAAAGAGTTGTCAGCTTATAGTCTCGCTGGGGACTGTGTTAGGGTGATGATTTAAAAGTGTTTCTGCAACAGTGAGATTTTTGAGGAGTGAAGAGATCATTCCGAAATTTCCACTAGTCAAAGTAATTTCTTATATTTCAATTGCGTTTTCGAAGAACAATTTTTAAAAATTTTCAAAGCACCTTTCATTTTCAAAGTTTTTAAGAATAAATGCATTTTGCATAACAATAGAAAACAAGAGTAATGCACCAAGGAATGTAAGTAACAAAATGGTATCTTTTATTAAAGGGTGGCAGCTTGCTGAAGGCATAGCTCCTCAGATGATTATGCTTTGAAATTGGCAACATGGGAAAAGGTTACATTGAATCCAACGACACCTACTGACACTAATAACTAGGACTAATCCAGAATCTTGCTTTGGACGAGAATGAACGAACTGGAAAATGGCTCTCATGCGGAAAGTGTGTTTGCAATGATCGGTGTTTTCTGATGCAATGAAATGCCTTTGTCCCTAACTTTTGCCTGGACCGCCCTTTCGGGTTTTCAATCCACCGGGACACTCCTTTTTGCCTAAGCCTCCCTTTCGGGTTTTCAACTTAGCGAGCTTTTTATTATTATTTCCTTTTTTCAGACCTTACTTTTGCCTAAGTCGCCTTTTGCAGGTTTTCGACTTAGCGGGTTTTTAGGCATAATATTTTCGGACTGCATCAGAATTCACGGGATGTGCAAGCTCTTCACCATCCATTGTTGTAAGTATCAGAGACCCTCCGGAGAAAACGGTCTTTACAACAAATGGGCCTTCATAATTGGGCATCCACTTTCCACGCATATCTTTGTGCACTGGCAAGATCTTTTTGAGTACGAGCTCTCCTTGACGGAACTCACGGATACGAATCTTCTTATCAAATGCTCTTTTCATCCGTTTCTGATATAATTGCCCATGGCACATAGCTGTCATGCGTTTCTCGTCAATGAGATTCAACTGATCCAGTCGGTCTTGAACCCACTCAGCTTCCTCAAGTTCAGCTTCCATCAACACCCTTAAAGAAGGTATCTCTACTTCAACGGGGAGTACGGCGTCCATTCCATACACCAATGAGAAAGGTGTTGCCCCTGTCGAAGTTCGCACTGAGGTTCTGTATCCATGCAAAGCAAACGGTAACATCTCATGCCAATCTTTGTAAGTCACGACCATCTTTTGCAGGATTTTCTTGATATTCTTATTCGCAGCTTCAACGGCCCCATTCATTTTAGGACGGTACGGAGAAGAATTGTGATGCGTGATCTTGAAACTGTCACACAGCTCTTTCATAGTCTTGTTATTCAGATTGGTGCCATTGTCAGTTATTATCCGACTTGGAATTCCATAACGGCAGATAATTTCTTTTCTGATGAAGCGGGCAACCACTTGCTTAGTCATGTTGGTGTAGGAGGCAGCCTCTACCCACTTGGTGAAATAATCAATAGCAACAAGGATAAAACGATGACCATTAGAAGCCTTTGGCTCAATCGCCCCAATCATGTCAATGCCCCACATTGAGAACGACCATGGTGAAGACAAAACATTCAACGGCGAGGGAGGTACATGCATTTTATCAGCGTAAATTTGGCACTTATGGCATTTCCTGGCGTATTGGATGCAGTCAGCTTCCATAGTCAGCCAATAATATCCAGCCCTTAACATCTTTTTAGACATAGCATAACCATTGGCATGAGTTCCGAAGGTCCCCTCGTGAATCTCTTGCAGTAACATGTCCGCTTCCCGTTTATCAACACATCTGAGCAAAACCATGTCGTGATTTCTTTTGTATAACACACCATTATTGATAAAGAATTTTGAAGCCAGTCTTCTCAACGTTTTCTTGTCCAGACCAGTAGCACCATCGGGATACTCTTGCTTGGCTAAATAGTTCTTGATGTCGTGAAACCAAGGCTTTTCATCCACCTCAATTTCTTCAACTACTTGACAATAAGCGGGCTCAACTTTGCGTTCAATATGGATAAGAGGTGCTTCATTAACGAATTTAACTCTCCACATGGATGCTAACATGGCTAAAGCATCAGCAACGTGATTCTCAGATCTAGGAACATGCTCGAACTCTATCTCGTCGAAATACTTAATCAGCTCGACAATGTAGTCCTTATAAGGGATTAACTTCTCGTTCTTCGTTTCCCATTTGCCTTGTACCTGGTAAATAACTAAGGCTGAGTCACCACTTACTTTAAGAAGTTTGATTCGGAGGTGAATTGCTGCCTCGAGGCCAAGAATACATGCTTCATACTCCGCGACATTATTAGTACACTCAAAGTCTAACCTGGCTGTAAACGGAGTGAATCCACCCTTTGGGTTCATCAAAACGGCGCCTATACCATACCCATTGAAATTCGAGGAACCATCAAACATCATCCTCCACCAAAGACCTGGTTCTGGACCTTCGCTCGGATCTGGCTCTTCACAATCTCTCTTGATCAACAAAATATCCTCATCAGGAAAGTCGAACTTAAGAGGTTCATAATCTTCAACTGGCTGATCTGCAAGGTAATCCGATAAAATACTACCCTTAATTGCCTTCTGGGGTACATACTGGATGTCATATTCGGATAACAACATGTGCCAACGGGCTAGCCTCCTGGTTTGAGCAGGTTTTTCAAGGATATACTTGATCGGATCCATTTTAGAAATCAACAATGTGGTATGACAGACCATATATTGCCGAAGGCGCCTAGCGGCCCATGCCAACGCACAACAAGTTTTCTCCAATGGCGAGTATCTGTTTTCACAATCGGTAAACTTCTTGCTCAGATAATAAATCACATGTTCCTTTCTTCCAGTCTCATCATGTTGCCCAAGCACACAACCCATAGACTTCTCAAGAACAGTAAGGTACATAAACAACGGTCTTCCAGGTACGGGAGGAATCAGAATAGGGGGGTCTTGCAAATAACTCTTAATTTTCTCAAACGCTTTTTGACAATCAGGGTTCCACTTGACCGTCTGCCCCTTACAAAGCAACTTGAATATCGGCTCACAAGTAGCGGTCATGTTAGAGATAAACCTGGAAATGTAATTTAAACGCCCCAGAAAACCTCTAACTTGTGTCTCGGTTTGCGGAGCTGGCATATCTTGAATGGCTCGGACTTTGTCAGGATCTACCTCAATCCCTCGTTGGCTAACAATAAAACCAAGCAATTTTCCAGATCTGACACCGAAGGTACATTTAGCAGGATTCAACTTCAACTGATACTTCCTGAGTCGTTCAAACAACTTCACCAAATGGTCTAGATGTTCCTCTTCACTCTGAGATTTGGCTATCATATCGTCCACATACACCTCGATCTCCTTGTGCATCATATCATGAAAAAGAGTGGTCATAGCGCGTTGGTAAGTTGCCCCTGCGTTCTTCAAACTGAAGGGCATGACTTTGTAGCAAAAGGTCCCCCAAGGAGTAATGAAAGTAGTCTTCTCTCGATCATCGGGATCCATTTTGATCTGATTATAGCCAGAGAAACCATCCATAAATAAGAACAACGCAAAACTGGCTGTATTGTCTACAAGTGTATCAATATGTGGCAGAGGGAAGTCGTCTTTCGGACTTGCTTTGTTCAGATCCCTGTAATCCACACACATCCTAACTTTACCGTCCTTCTTGGGCACTGGCACAATATTGGCAATCCAATCTGGATATTTTGCAACTGCCAAGAAACCTGCATCCAACTGTTTTTTAACCTCATCTCGAATTTTCAAAGCCATGTCGGGTCTCGTTCTTCGAAGCTTTTGTTTGATAGGTGGACAATCTGGCTTAAGTGGCAACTTGTGAACAACAATATCTTTGTCCAGACCAGGCATATCTTGATACGACCACGCAAACACATCAATATATTCTTTTAACAACTCAATCAACCTCGGCTTAACCTCTATCCCAAGCATTGCACCAATCTTGACCTCTTTCTTGTTTTCATCTGTACTAAGATTAATTAAGTCCACCTGCTCTTTATGCGGCTGAAGCTCTGTGTACTCGTACTCAATCAATCTTGTCAGTTCAGCGGGTACTTCAAAATCTTCTTCACCCTCGTCTTCAGCTTGATTGATGGGTGCATCCCAGTTGGGAGTGTCAATAGAGTCATGGGATCCAACAAGGTTTGCGATGTCTCTGCATGATGGAAGGCTTACTTAATTAAAATGCTCGAAGATACGTAAGATAAGAAATGAAATGCTATTTTTGTTTTATTTTTGAAAAAGGTTGCCAATTTCATTTTTTTTTTAAAATGGAAACGAAAAACGCAGATGAACCAAAGTGGAATTGAACAAAATGCCTTTATTAATATCCTTTTTTTTTTTAAATGAAAGGTGGCCCAACAAAAACGACCCTATAGCCTTGGGCAAAGCTACGGATTTTTATTTGAAAACATGAATGAAAAATGTTAAAGTTACTTTGACAATGGAAAAATAACAGGGATCTCTACGGCCTCCCAGTTGTTCAAAGCTGCATCACCCTTAAACACCAGGTTGCTCAGATCTTCATCTTCCTCACAGTCACTGACGGCATTGACTTGGAAACCTCCGCTGACAAATACCTCTTGGATAACCTTCGGACGCCCTTCGACAGTTGTGGCGGCTCCATTCTGAGTTGGTTTGTAACCCAACCCAAAGCGATCAGTCTTGGTCTTGACATCAATTACCTCTCCCCAACCTTCCGGAGTGCCCCTGTCAATTGTTGATTTGGTACTCTTCAGAGATGCAAAAGATGGATTACCCTGGCCCACTGTCTCTTCGACTTCTAACAGAACAGCATTGGCGATCTCGAGTGCTTGAAAGGAGATTTCCAAAGCATTCTCATCGGCCTCGATGTAACAGAAAGAAGACAGGTTACTGACCATCAGATCCTCCTCACCGTGTATAATAACCAACTTTTCATCGATCATGAACTTCATCTTTTGATGTAACGTTGAGGTTACTGCCCCAGCGGCATGAATCCACGGCCTTCCAAGTAAGCAGCTGTAATTGGGATTAATGTCCATGACTTGAAATGTGATATTAAAAACTTGCGGACCAATCAGGATAGGAAGTTCAACCTCCCCCATTACCGACCGGCGAGAACCATCGAAAGCCTTAACGATCAAAGGAGTAGGTTTCAACACAGTCTCTTTGAAAACCAACTTATCAAGAACCCTCTTGGGTAGAACATTCAAAGAGAACCGGTGTCCACTAGTACTCTTGCTAAATTGTCCTCCTGGCATTTCACTGATATATGTAAAGCACAATTATGATTCGGACCCTCCTTTGGTAATTCTTCGTTGCTGAAACTAAGGGTGTTGCATGCGGTCAAATTGGCAATCACACTATCAAACCGACTGGTGCTGATATCTTGATCCACATGTGCTTGAGTCAAAACTTTCTGCAAGGCCATCCTATGAGCGGGTGAACTCATCAACAGAGATAAGATCGAAAACTTGGAAGGAGTTTGATGAAGTTGATCGATAACCTTATAGTCACTTTTCTTGATGATCCTCAAAAACTCAGCATCTTCATCATTCGTAATGGCTCCCTTGCCTTTGTCTTTGGCAGGCACTGGGATACTAGTTGTTTCCTTAGGTGGGACCTCATTGGAACGGGGAGTATACACACGGCCACTGCGAGTCATCCTGCTTGCCTCCGCGATATTGGTCACAGTGTCCTTAACCTCTTCATTTGGAATAACCTTCCCAGACTCCTTGTCAATCATCGTCACGTCATATTTCCAAGGCACAGCTTTAGGATCACTGAAAGGAAACGGACTTGGTCTTCGAATAACTATAGGCTTAGGCTGATTCACCTCAGGGATAGACGACTTTGGTATATCGAACACGGGATTGGCAGAACTTGCCCCTGACAGATTAAACACTGGTACCTTACCCTTTGATTCAGGCTGATGGAAGACAGGCTCAATCACAGCGACTTCATCCTTTTTGGCTTGGCTTGTCACTTGTAAAACACCCTCGTTAATCAACCTCTGAACGTCATTCTGAACCAACACACAACCCTTGATACTGGCTTCACAACTTACGCATGCAACGTGGGAAGTATCTACCAGACCAGCTTCAAATAGTTTCGAATGTAACATCTTAAGAGGAGTCTTAATTGAAACAACATCACGGACATAACCTTCCTCAGAATCGGCACTAATGGCATTAACACTCTCATGGTTAGGAAAAGGGTTCTTCTTAACATTCGGTTAAGGATCTTCAAATGACAAAATCTTCTTTTCCAATAAATCCCTGACAAGATTTTTGAGAGCATAACAGTTCTCCAGATCGTGACCAGGCGCACCCTCATGAAATAAACAATGAGCAGCGGCGTTGTAATTGGCGGGTAGAGGATTAGGAGGCAGACCCAAAGCTCGAGTAGTAATTAGACCTTGCTTGACTAATGAGGGATACAACTCGGTGAAAGTCATTGGAATCGGCGGACAAGGTTTATACGGTCTCTTGTTCGGAACATTCTGGCGAGGAGCCGGATTCCTTGGCTGTTGATGGGCAGGAGCATTGGGCGCTTGTTGATAGTTAGGAGGCGGATAAACAGGAGATTGTTGCATAGGTTGATACATAGGAACCTGTTGATTGAAAGAAGGCGCAACAGCTGCCACATAGGGTTGTTGAGCATATTGAATCGGATACCCTAGAGGTTGAGCATAACCTTGCGGATATTAATAAAATTGGTCTCTTCGCCTACCAGAGGATATAGCATTAGTCTCCCCTTCTTTCTTCTTCTGAGAGCTATACGGAGGTTTCTTCGGCTGATCCTTTGAAACACCATGGTTATTTGTCATTTTACCGCTTTTCATACCCAACTCAATCTTGACACCCACAGCAACGATGTCAGAGAAATTTGAAGTCACACTACCCACCATCCTCTCGTAAAATTCTGGACGAACCGTGTCGACAAACCAATCAGCTAACTCTTTCTCGGTCAAAGGAGGTTCTACTTGTGAAGCAATCTCTCTCCACCTTTGAGCGTACTCTTTGAATGACTCAGAACTCTTTTGTGACATACTCAACAACTGTCTTCTGTCAGGAGCCAGATCCATATTGTACTTGTAATGTTTGATGAAAGCGTCAGATAAATCTTGGAAACTCTTAATGCGAGACTGGTCCAAAGTTAAGTACCACTTGGAAGAAGCACCCTTCAAACTATCTTGGAAGCAATGAATCATCAGTTTATCATTCTCAACATGGGCAACCATTTTGCGATAGTACATGATCAGATGGCTCTTAGGACAAGTGGCACCTTCATAGCGATCGAAGTTCGGAGTTTTGAACTTCGGGGGAATAACCAAACCTGAGACCAAACAGACGTCCCTTGCAGCAGTCCCAAAAATTTGATCGCCCTCTACCTTTCTCAATCTCTGGACGATGGTGTCTACTTCCTCACGAAGCTTGTCATGTCTCTCATAACCTTCAACATTCTCATCAAGATTATCAAAGACTGTCTCATTGAAATACGGTTGCGCACGGGTGTGTACGACAGGTGGTGCAAAGATAGGAGCCCCCCTAGGAACTTCGGAAAATAAAGGCACGGCTTGCTGAACAGGATGATTAATCGGAACAGTGGCTTGAGGAGGCACAAAAAAGGGAGCAAGACCATAAGGTGGGTCCCTTGCTACGGTCACATTTGGTGGATGGTCCACAGTAATGCCGGTAATCTCTGAAACAACAGTGGGCTGGGTATCCATCTTAGCATTCATGACATGTAACAATTCCATCATGCGCCCCATACCCCCTCGAAGGTCTTCAAGTTCATTGCTAAGGCGATCAATCTATTTTGTCTGATCCTCCATTCTCTTCCGAGTTTGAGCTCTGGTATTGTACTGGTGCCGAGGACTCAGGGTGACGAAACTGGAAGGCGAGAGAACCGAACATGAGAAAACGGAAGACACATGCAATGCAAGAAAGTATATGATGCTATGATGCGAATGCAAATGAAGATTTCATGGAATTCAAACATTTACGAATGTCGTGGGGTACCAAAAAAAAAATTTCCTTGTTTTTTCATTTTTATTTTATCCCGCGATATAAACGATGCTTGAATTCCATGAAATACAATGCAATGGGATGCTTTATGTATGCCATGCACATGAATACACAAAAGCCTAGGTTAAAAGTCATGAGTGGAGTTAAGGTCTACCCATCCCCAAAGGAGTGTACTATAGGTTAGTTGTACCTGCCGAACAAGGTTCTAAAAAGTGCCCAAAGTCATCAGCCCGTCTTTCGGATATTATCGACCTTCCGATTGACTCGGGGATTAATAATATTCTCAAGAGAACCTCTTTTGAGTGTAGTATCGCGTAGCAACCGTTGTAGGATTACTCCCACATAGCTCCCGCACTACGTCCTAAATAAGGCCAAGGTGGTGTTAAGGTACTACGGTCCTCAATATCACAGACTCCAATCGACCATGGGAAAAGTTTTCACGATTATACTCGATCAACCGAACCATTTTCGAAAAGGTCTCAACTGAGCGGTGATTCTCGAATCAACTTAGTCGGGATTCAACTCCCTATAAGCCTCATCGAATATATCCCCATCCTATAATAATGTCACTAGTCCGGGCGTAGGACTTATCTCACTGCACAAGGAACAATCCCCCAAACCAGAGCACAAATATATACATGCAAAACAAGTAGCAATAAATATAAACAAATTAGGGATGACCCTCAAAAGTTTAGAAATTCCCCAGTGAAGTCGCCATTTTCTGTTGCGGTGGAAATAGGATCACAAACTATTAATGAGTTTGAATCACAATTCAATTCACAACCGCTCTTTGATTTATCCGAAGGAAAAGGTCAAAAGAGGTAAAACCTACTTTGCATCGTAAACACAATGCGGGGAAAGATCTAGGGTTCGGGGGTTGGTTAAATTTAGGGAAGGTATTAACACCCTAAACTTCCGTAGTACTCTACGGGAACCTTTTGTTCAGATGTTTACTATTTGCTTTATTCATTTGCTTAAGGTATATGTACCAAGGGATTAAAAACGAGAAAATAAACCTAAGGGGTTAATTCTAAGTTTACTCGGCAAGACATCGCATCTTGTGCCTACGTATCCTTAAGGGAGTGGAATCAGAGTAATCGTAGTTCCCCTCAAAAGGGAGGTTAGAGACTTCTTGACTGTGGTCAAGGTCTCAAAGGGAATAAACATGTCTTAAGGACACGCTTACGTGGAGTGTAGAAACTCCAAATCTCTACGTTGAATTGTTAAGTTATAATTAGGGTTAAATTAGGGATTCCACGGCGGGAAACCCTAAACTGAGCGCGGCGGCTCTTTGACCTAATGCTAGGGGTAAAATGGTAATTTTGCCTGTGGCGAGGCATTTATGAAGATTAGGGTTTGTAAGAGGTGTAAGGGTTGAAGGTGAGGACTATTGACACGGCGGTCAAACGGCTAGACCTAACCTTCGGATGTGTGTAGTGTGACAAAATAATTGATAAATGTGTGAAATAATTGAATCATGCAAACAGAAAATAATGACCTAATTTAACTATGCAAGCAGAAATTTAAAGGCAGTAATTAAAGCGCGATTGTTAGGGTTCGCGAGGTTACATGAGATGAGCAGTTACAATAATGATGAAACTTAAATAAAACACAATGTAATAAGCTGCAAAATGAACACACGCGTTAATGGGCAAAATTGTCAGATGGTGACGAAGTGAAACTATGCATCTTTTTTGTGGTTTTACTTTGTGATATAATCTTCAACTTAAATTAAAATGAAATTAATATTAATTTAACTCAAACACTAAAACTATTTTTAACCTAATTATTATATTTTTTTTAAAAAAGATTTTAATACATTTATTTAAAAATGGTTTTTTATTTACTATTATAAAAAAAGGTTTTTTAATCTTATAAAAAAGGTTTTTTTAAATTATTATTTTATAAAAACAATTTTAATATTAGTTTTTTTAAAAAGTTTAATAAAACTTAATTAATTAAAAAAAAGAAAAAAAGTAAAAAATAAAAGGGTTGGGCCGGTAATCACCTCCGGACCCAACCCGGTTGGTGAATTATAACTAAAGAACATTTAGGGTTCCCAGAACCCTAACATTCTCGCGGCGCCGTTTGCATTCTTCTTCTTCTCTCTCGATTCTCTCTCGCTCGCACTCTCATCACGATATCGCTCATTCTTCTTCTCTGTTTATGGCTTCTGTTTCCCCTTTTTCCTTCGTATCACCTTCTCCACACACTAAAAACAGAAAAAAAAAACGGTTAATATGCTGATAATGGAACGAAAGCTTACGGTGGGTTCTCAATCGGTGATAAACGGAGGCAATGATGGTAAACTGAGCTTCGACGGAAGGGATTTGCTCGTCGTGGCTTTAAACGGCGCCGGTGAATCCTCTCCCTCTCGCGACCACTAGGGTTTGCTTGCGACTTGTCCGTTCTCGTCTCCCCTTTCTCTCTCGCGGCTACCAGGGTTTGGCTTGCGATTGTGGTTTCGCCGTTTTTCTAGGGTTTCTCATCAGGTGGTATCTTCCCTATATATATCTTTTTCGATCTCTTTTTTGGGCCTTTGATACCAGTGGATTTGCGTTACTATTGGATTTTCGATCTGATATGATTTGCTGTGATTTTTTGATATGGTTTGAACACTTTTTCGGATTCACTCTTACTTGATCAATTTTCTGATACCCTGATTGGATTTTTCTGATACTGATATATCTTGTTTCCTTTTTTAGGATTTGATTGGGGTTTTGTGAGATTATGTTGGGCCATGATGTGCGATAGCTGATGCCCTTGCATTCGGTGCCTTATTCCACGATGCCCCTAACTTACTGCTTTGTTGGCTTGTCATGGTGACTTGCACCTTTGATTCGGGCTTGCCCTGAACTGAGGTGATTGCGTGAGCTTATCCTTGCTCTTTCTGGTATGATCTGTGCTATGATTTTGTGCTGTTGTCTGCTGCAATTCGGTGTGGTTATTCACGTTTTTCGTGACTTGCCATTCGAACTGGTTCAGATTGAAACTTGCCTTTAACTGATGCTTCTGAACTTTTTGATACATTGTTTGATGCAGTTCAATGCAGTTTCATTTTTTCTGTTCTGTTTGAACTTGACTTTCGTGGACTCACTTATGATTATCCCAATTGATGTTGTCATGAGCCATTCGGTCCCTTGATGCTGATACGGATTTTTACCAATAGGACTCGGGGTTTTTCAGAACAGATACTAATACTCGATTCTTCTTGAACTGATATCTGGTTTTCTGATGCAACTTGGTTCTTATCATTGTTTCAGGGTTGGGATATTTGGATTTGTGAACTGATTTTCTGATGGATGTTGTCGTCAGCTGCGAATTTCATTTCCTGATGACATTGGGCCGTGATGTTCCTAAACTGAGCCTATCTGATGGCTGACTCTGATTGCTTCTGTTTGTGCATTTTCAGTTTGAATTTCCAATTACCTGTGGCTTATGAACTGTTTTGGCTTTGAGTTCTATCATCAATTTCGTACTGATGTTGTTGTGGAATTTCAGGTGTTGGAAATTTTCGAAAACGAAACGACTCAGACCTGCCGGCATCCGGGTCTGAGTCCAAATTTGCCTTGGTATCAGTTTGGAAATCCAATTGCGGCAAGAGCGAATCAGTCCCGCTTCTCTTATCACTTCTATCTCTCGGATGTCCCGCATGATAAGAACAGATGTTACTTGATCTGACGCCAACGGCGCGGATTGGTAACGGGGGTAGGACACAGCTTCGGTTGTGCCACTCCCGGCACTCGATGATGACGCTGTTCTGAGAGTGTCGAAAACAAACTTCTAACCCTTTCCTGCTTCTGTTTTGTTTTGTTTTTCTTTGTGCAGGTTAATCGGAGGAGCATGGAGAAATGTCCAAGGGATGAACATCATGAAGACACCAATGGATGTTTAGGACTTAGGATTTTTAGGATAGAAGTAACATCTGTAATTGTATTTTTACAGCAGTTCAGAATGTGAAACAATTTACTCTTTTTTGTATAATGATATCCTTTATGAAATAAAAATGCCAGAACTTCTTTTATATATCCATGACCGCTCAGTTTTGAATTTATTTGTATTTATCTCTAGTTAAAAAATTATAAACGTTTGTGAATCAATCCACAAATGTTTAAATTCATTAACATAGTCATAAACCATAAATATTCCCGAATGATATTCTTGTTCATGCACTTGTCTCATTTGTAGTCCTAATCTCATCACCTGATTAAATTCACTTGCATTCCAACTTAAATGCTAGCCAACAACTTTATAACCCAACACGGATGTGCGCCGTAATCACAACAGATTCAGTACCAACAATAACATTGCCCGTAACTGAATTCCACTGACCCAACGCTAAGAGCAACAATCCAATAATACCCAATTAAATTGCCTTATTAACAGAAACGGAAGTGTGCCGGAAATAAGCCATGAGCGATAAAATAGGTCTTAAATCCAGTTGTGCCCGACAAATTTCGATACCGAATACATCAGATTGACGTCTTGATATAATCAAACCCGGTGATAGATAAATGCCTCAGAAATAGTGTCTCGAGTGTCTCAAAGCTTAGTAACAGCCCGTTTTCAAGGAATTAGCAGAATCCACGTAAAATGACCAAAATACCCTGGAACCAATCCTGCAAACAAATGCCTCCATGACTTGATAGTGGTTAGCAGATGCACAGATGAGATGCTGTGTGAAATGATTGACTAAATATAAGGGTAAAATTTGGGGTATTACAGCATCGTCGCTCTGTGTCTACGTACTCCCTCGTGCAATGGGAAAGTCAGAGTCAACGTAGTTCGCCTAACTACGGCTAAAGAAGAGGGGAAGGTTGCTCTCCAAGACATCGCGTCTTGTGCCTACGTACTTTCGTCTGGTACGAAAGATCAGAGAAAACGTAGTTCGGGCGCAAAGGACCACAGGTTGGTTCAAAGTTTTTAAAGGCCCGAGTATGGTTAACAAATAGTTCTAACAGTTGGTGTATGCAGCTCGACCTTTGGAGACTTAGGCGTTACCGTTTGCGATAGGACTGAAAGTTAACAACACTCTTGTTTATGAAAAGAGTTTCCTTGATTAAGAACCCCAAAGGGTGAAAAAGAGTTTGAATTGTTTTTGTATTTTTTAAGGAAGAAGTGTTTTGAATTTGGTTTGCGACTCATGCTACATTAGAGACTATGATCTAGGAGCGAATGCTTCGTATATCGTCCGAAGGACATACACTAACATTCTAGATAATTGAGAGGCAACCACCCAATCATCATTTCCAAAATGGATTAAGGCTCGTAGCGTGCAACAATGGTCAAGCTTTATTAAGTGGATTGAAGTTCTTTGAAGATGAGAAGAGAAAAAGGACGAACTAAGGGGGACTAGTCCAAACCCTAAAAGTTGTCATGCAATGTGCACCTAAAGTTGAGTTTGAAAGGGGACTACCTAATGTTATCATACATGTTTAGAACCCTAATGTCTATCATAACCTCTCTTGTTCAAGAGAGGTTAGAAATGCTAAGGGAAGGAAGACAAAAGAAAAAGAAACAATAAAAAGAAACAATGCAAATGAAGAATGCAAACATAAATGCAACAAGGAAGACAAAGATGCAATGCAAGTGAGGGAGGAAATATGTGTGGGGCTGGAACCTCCACAAGCTCATCTCAACCTCAAGCCATGGTATGAATAAACACAAGAGAATAGGAGAAGAAGATGCATAGAAAACAAGTAACAAAAACAATGAGAAAAAGTCCTCATGGATTCATTACTTTAGGCAAGCTTCAGGTTCCTCCTCAAGAGGAACCAAGCAACCTTAAGTAGTATTCCAAGGTCATTGGACAGAATGGGGATGATAATAAGAGATCTCAAATGCCAAAGCACAACATCATAAGCAAATGCCAACAATAACATCAAAGAATGCAAGCAAACATCACTTATGGAAACACAATATGCAAATATGAAAGTAAGAGACCAAATGAACAACTTATGCATATGATAAAGACCCATGAATTAGCATACAAGACCTATAGCAAGCCCCTAACATGAAATAATCAGAATTAAGTTCATCAATAATGCACAACCAAAATTTTGGAAGCAAAACAAAACAAGTACAACAACAAAGATGCACAAACATGAAGCAACTTGCAAAATATACGAAAAATAAGAAAATGCATCTAAAAATGCCAAATAAAATCTCAGAGGACTCCCAAGGTATTAGGAACCAGGGTTCAAAAGGGGAGATTGAAAATCAAAAGGGAAGTACCTCAACAGAAGGCAAACACCAAGAGTGTCCCAAAACAAGGCAGAAATGGAGAGGGAACAAAAACAAATTCAAACCACATGGAACCAGCACTTAAAAATCATGGAAAAAATATCCAAGGATCAATTAATATGTCAAGACAATGCTAAAAAAATTAGAAGTTTAATCCATACCATGAGCAAGAAATAAAATCAACAAGTCAGCACATATTTTTCACATTATTAAATGATCGTTTAAAAGGAAAATATGAAAATAAATGGAAAATGCATCAAAAAAACGAAATTAAAAATACAAAAAATTAAAAGACATGTTAAAGTATGTTCATGATTTTTTTCAGAATTTTTAAACATTTTTTGCTATTTTTTACTAACTTTTAAAGTGCAAACAAATAAAAGAAATAAATATAGAAAACAAAAATGCAGAAAAAAGCACAGCCACCAGATTTGCATACTAGTCAACAGATCCAAGGCACCAGAATGTGCCACCTCAATTAATGAATTGGGGTATTAATTGTGTACAAACAAGTGAAAGGAGGAACACGTATGTCTTATTGTGGAACACACGATCAGAAAAACAACAAACGGACGCACCATGGCTTGACACGTCATCACCTTCTTCTCCAAAGAGACTCCGGCCGAACCAGCTCGTCGGAATTCACTTCGGTCGTCCCTGTCGTGGCTCCGGCCGCCACGAGCGCCGCCCCCCACCGTGGCTTCATCGATTCTTCACCGTTTCTTGCAAATTTTATATGAAAATTCATCTACTCTCTGAGAGGAACATGAATCCAACCTCCATTTTCGTTAATTCTCAACAACCACTCCACAAATCAAACAATAAGCAAACATGCCAAAAAATAAAGTTCACCAAAACTTAAAATAAAAGGTCCAAACATCATCTACATGTTACAAGGAGTAAGAATCCATGAAAATTAGAGTAAAACACCATGAAAAATCATCAAAAAGAAATAACACAACTTTGAGCTCAAAAAAACAAATGTCATAAACACAAATAACAATGATTCAGAAATTATCTATGTATTTCAAAGGTTCAAATGCAACGAAAATGGTGGAAAATCATGGAGTATTAAGAGTGTAAAGTTGAAATAAAGTTTACCTAGTGGAGAGCCTCCACTGGGCCTTGAAATGGTGATGAAGCTTAACGAAAAACGCCCAGAATCACTCCATGAACTTCAATTGAGGTGTTTGCAAGCTTGATTTGGTCTGAAAATGTTTGAATCTAAGATTTGGATTTTGAGTTTTTCACCACTTTTTGAAAACGTGAAATGGTTGTTCATGCAGCAAAATGACCTAGCTCTGCCTCAAAATTCATCTAGAATACTTATATGATGGATTTGTGATCAAATGGGGCCTTAATTCATGCAAAACAGTCAACTTCCAATTTTCACATTTCAACACTTTTTGAAAATACCATGCACGTTTTTACCACTACACCACTTGATTTTTTGATCCAAATCCACTACAAATCAGTTGTGTAGATTAAAGGAATGAGATTGGAGGTTTAATTTTGATCATATGGTTGATTTTCATTTTGTTACTTCAAGGGGAAGAAACCATGAAAATGGCCCATTTTGAGACTTCAAAATTTCAATGTGAATATGGCAATGTCTTTGAATTGTTATTTGCAATCAAAAATTGCACAAACTTGCCTTGAAAAAGTTTAAAATCCATTAATTCTCAAATTCTCAATTTAAGCCTCCTTTATGAAAAATTCAAACCCCAAATTCTCAATCCAAGCTCCCACCATGACAAGAGATGGTTTGGTAGTGCAAATGGCCCCATTTGAAGCAAGTTTCATGTTGAAAAGATTTCCATTTGAAGTGTGCAAAATTGTGAAATGGACCTATAATTTTATGACCCATAATCTTACTTTCCCAAAATACCCCTGACTTGTAAACCTCATAACTTGAGTTCTACAAATCAGATTAAAGACTTCAAATACAATTTGTAAAGCTAAGATCAAGACCTACAACTTTCATGTTGACCTAAAGTTGAGGAGAAACACCCTTCTAGGTCAAAACTGGCTTGGAAGTTGGTTGACTTTTGTTGACCAAAATCACATACCTCAAATAACATGTAACTTGTCCGGATCATAACTTGAGTTCTATAAATCCAATCGAGGACTTCTAGTACTCAAATTAAAGATAATAACATTCTGTACAAGTTCCATGTTGGCAAAAAATTAAGATGAGACTTTTATATTAAGGTAGATGGTCTTGAAGTCAGGTACTAAATAGGGGATTTTACCTTGAGAACCCTAATTTAGTAACTTCTCACACACTTAACCCTTGATGAATTGAACTTGAAATGATGTATCATATGTCTTAACACAACATCCCATGACCATAGAGACTTTGAATTGAGTTTCTATCTCCTTCAATTGTACAGTTGACTGAGGATTTACCAGATGAAAACCCTAACTGTGATACTTTCAACTGTGGCTTGTTCCACTTCACACAACCACTTGCATAAGCTCCACAATGTAGAAGCAAGCTTCATCTCAAAGTTTTGATGATGTCAACAATCAAGATCAAGAATATTTCATCTGTGCAAAAAGGCAAGCGCTTTCAAAAGATCAAGATCAAGTGGAATGAAAGTGATCAACATTCAAAGCTTCATGAACATTTGACTGATCAACTTTCAAGTTTTGCACACAAGCTATGGTATATCAAAATCCATTAATTTAATTGATATACAAGTGTTCAACATCTTTATCATTTGATCACATTGCATAAGCATACTTTTTAAACTATTAGAATTGGTATAACACTATTTTTATAAGCATTTTTCTAAAAAATAGCAATGTTAACCGATTAACCATATAGGTTAACCGGTTAACCATTTCAAAATTTGAATATTCTGGTATAACGTTCAAGTGTTAACCGATTAACCATATAGGTTAACCGATTAATGTAACACCCATTTTATTTATTTAGTCATTTTGGTGTTAATTTAATTATTTTATGTTGGTGTGCCCTTAGGTGGGGTGTGTTGGTCTGTGATTGGTGAGTATCCTTGATATATAAGGATCATTGGTGGTGTGGAGATAATAATTTAATAGTTAATAGTAATATTGGTGGTATTATTATTATTATTATTATTATTATTATTATTATCATTATTATTATTATTATTATTATTATCATCGGTATGAATATTATTATTGGTGGGTATCCCTGATATGGGAGGATTATTTGTGGTGTTTTGGTGAATATAATAATATAGTGTATAATATTGATATTGGTGGGAATATTATTATTATTATATTTATTATAGTTACTATTGTTATTAACATTATTATTATTTTGGTGAGATAATAATAGGATTATTATTACTATTATTATTATTATTACTTTATTAAAGTTATTAACATTATTATTATTTTGGTGAGATAATAATAGGATTATTATTACTATTATTATTATTATTATTTTATTAAGTTATTAACATTATTATTATTTTGGTGAGATAATAATAGGATTATTATTACTATTATTATTATTATTATTATTTTATTAAGTTATTAACATTATTATTATTTTGGTGAGATAATAATAGGATTATTATTACTATTATTATTATTATTATTATTATTATTAAGTTATTATTATTATTGGGATTAGAGAATTAAAATAGAAACGTGAGGGATTAGTAGTTTTACGATACATTGTGAGAAGTTAGAGAAAGTGGAAAAAGAACGATAGAAAGGAGAGAACGGAAAAGGGAACGGAAAAGGGAGCAAAGAACGAAGGATACAGGGGAAAATCAGAATTGGCCAAACCTTGGAGGGTTCTTTCATCGATCAACCAATTAACAAGGTACTGATGATAAATTGATGCTTGACATTGATGAATTGTTTATTGGTATTGGTGAATTTGGTGTATATATATTATGGTGATGTTAGTGAAAATTATATGTTGTTACTGCAGTGTTGATAGTAAATATAAATAGAGTTTTGGTGAGATTCTGTGTTGTTACTGTGGTGTGGGTAATGACCCTGATTATAACTTTGGGGAAAATTATGTGTTGTTTCCCTATAGTGTCGTTAATGACTATGGTTAGGACCTTGGTGAGATTCAGAGTGACTCTGAAGTGTCGGTAATGTACCGTAATGTTGGTTCTAGAGTAGGAAGTATAGGATAATTGGTAAGTATAATGTTTATTGGTGTGTTTGTGTTTGATGATAACTAGTAATTGATAGTGATGGAGTATAAGTCAGTGTTAATGAATTGGTGTTTTGGGATGATTTGGCATATAGGGCATATAGGGTGTTTTACCGTTTTTAGGGAAAATTTTGTATGGCTTTTGAGGTATCGATAGAGTGTGTAGGTGATGATTTTGGGAATAGGAATTAGAAGCCTATTGGTTACGGTAATGTGCAAGATTGGTACTAGAATAGACTGAGGATCTGAGTTGAGATGATAGGTACAGTTTGGCCTTGATGCATTGTAAGAATGATGAGTGTGGGAACTAACTTATGTACTCGGTGATAGTACATGTTTCCCGTAATAACGACTGGTGGGCAATTAGTTGATGTATATGTGTGTAGTGATCAGTAGGATCGTGTATTCCCCGAGTGTCGGGATGTGATTATATATGGTGTTAGAGTGTGAACTCGTTTAATATCTAATTTAATTAAAATGAATGATGGGTGTATCATGTATACGATTATGGTGCAGTGATCAGTAGGATCGTGTATCCCCGAGTGGTGGGATGTGTTTATGTCTGGTGTTGTGGTATGAATTCGTGTACTATCTGGTTGATTTATATGGTGTTGGTGTAATATATCTATACATTTATGCATTGATGTATGATGATATGATCAGGAGGATCGTGTGCACTTTGAGTGCCTAATTATGATAGTATGCATTGGTGTGTGCATATCATGGTGTTTTGGTGGGATGAATCATGTCTCAGGAGGAGCGTAAGTGATTCATCCGTACTCCTTTGTGGAGAATGGTGGGGGATAGATCATGTCTCAGGAGGAGCGTAAGTGATCTATCCAGGTTCGATTGAATGAACCAATGAGTCGGTACCGCATGCATGGTGTTGAGTTGCATATTTGCATTATAATATGTTATATTGTAATTTGAACAGTAGGTTCGTTATATGGAGTTGTTGGGGTGAATATTGGTGTGTTGGTGTGTTTTACTACCTTGTTTACATGTATTACATTACCATTATATTCTGATCATTATTTCTCACCCCTTTGTTGTTGTTGTGGTCTGTGCTTCTTCGGAAGTACAGATAATCCAGGTGTTTAGCTAGCTTGGATATTGGTGTGACCGTCGAGTCTAGGATGCTCTGATACGTAACACGGGATATGGGTGTTGTAATTGTTTTATGTCAAACGTGTTGAAATCCTGTGACGTATCATGTTTTGATGTATTTTACTTTATGAAACAAATTCCGCTGTATTATTTTGAAAAGAATGAATAAAGTATTTTTATAAAATTTGGAGATGTGATATCCCACTTTTGGTGAAAACTCTGATGTTTATTTATAATGTTTATTAATTTAATTGATTTTGGGAAGTGGGGTGTTACAATTGGTATCAGAGCAGGTTGGTCCGTCCGGCCAGTGTTGTTGAGTGAGTTGAGTCTGTCCTTTGGGATGGAGACTGTGTGTTGTTTAACCTGGTGTTGTGGTTTAAATCCCTAGTATACGGCATGTGTGTGAAAACACTGTCGGTACGTGTTTATTTCCTAACCTTGTCTGCAGAAGCAGGAATGATTCCAGTGGGGGAGAAGTTTGTAATTCTCCGGAATGCTACGGTGTGGTGGCTTAGTGTGTTGAGGAATGCTATCATAGTTTGGTAAAGATGGTTTGTACCCCATCATGATTTCGGCTGTCTATTAACAAATTGAGGAACTGATCACCCTTAATCTCTTGTTAATAGTAGACGGGATTGTGTTGGATGGGATAGACGTGTCTTGCAAGCTTGTGTGGCGTGAGCAATGAATTGTCCTGAGTTAAGCTAAGTGCTTAAGGGATAATTTTGAGGAGTTGGCGTAATACGGTGTTGAGACGTTTATTTTGACGGAAACTTTGAATGAGAAGGAAAGTGAGAAAATTGGGATTTGTCAATTTGTTGAAATTGCCGGAGGTTCCCTGAGGAAGTGAGTGATTTACTATCGGAGTGTGAAGTAAAGCTTACACGTTTATTTTGTTTTTGGGACGAGTCTGATATTGATGACTCCATATTGTATGTTTACGTTGGGATTGGAGAAGTTGAAGAGTCAACTTGAAGACCCGCTGGGGGAGAGGTCCTTTTGTTTGAGTGTGTTACCGTAAGGTGCACCAATTTTGTTGGTTAGACAGACAGAAGGTTTTGTGAAGCTTTGGGTGAACTATAGATAAGTGAACAAGGTGACTGTCAAGGATAAGTGTTCGCTTCCAAGAGTTAATGATTTGATGGATCAATTGACTGAAGGACGTGAGTTTCCGTGTTCGTGAGATCGCGAGTAGAATTATTGTGTTGTGGTGTCGAAGGTCGAAGTGGTATCGTAATAGGGGGCTCCACGATCTGCTGTTGAGATTGGAAGTAATCGGGTTTTAAAATATTTAAAGATTGAAAGTGTGTTGGACGGCCTCCTAAGTATGAAATTGTGGTTATACGTTGAATTCCGAGATCGCAACTTTTTACGGAATCGAAATCGGACACTCGGAAGTCAGGTAACGGTCGAAAATAGAATTTCGGGACTGTCATGTTCGCCGAGATTCGCCTGGCGAAGTGCCCTGAGCAGAAAAATGTTGTTGTGGTATTTTTGTCGTAACGGGAGAACCGTAACTCGGAATGACGCCCGGTTCGAAGCGTTGGAAAGCTATTGAAATTATCTATGAGATGGTGAAGTATTGACATGGAATTAAGCTATTTATTGATTAAGTGTGTTTGAATGTTGCAGTAAGGGCTGGCAGTACGGTACGTGTTCCCGCCATAACACACAACTTGTTTGTCCATTTGGCATGGGATCTTCTTTAATTATTTATATAAGACAATGGTTGTGTTAATAAATTATATTTTAAGGTATTCGAAGAGTATAGAGGATTATGTTGAGCATAAGGAACTGGAGTTATCAGTGTTAGAAAAAGAGCGGTGATATACTTCCGTAAGGAAAGTTCTGCCGAATCCGATAGAACTAATTGTGGTGTTTGTGATGCTTGTTGACATAATTAGGGGAATTGCTAAAGACAACTTCAGAGAGTTTCAATTATGCAAAAGGCAACTTGAATTGTATAAGAGAAATCATCCGACCAGTGATTTAGAGTTGGTTACTATTGTGATTGTACCGGAGTCGGAGTCTTCAAAAGTTCAGACTGAGATCGGAGATGTTTGCTGATCTTAAGAGTTTAAGGTGTTTGTTTAATTTGAATAAGACGAATATGAGGCATAGGAAATAATTGGGACTTCGAAAAGAGTACGACTTCGAGTTGAATTACCATTCGGGTAAAGCGGACATGGTAGATGATGCAGTGAGTTAGAAATATTTGCATATACCGAAGATGATGGTGAAAAGAGTTAGAACTAATTGAGCAATTTCATAATATGAGTTTTGTGAGTAAGGAGACTTCTTATGGAGTTAAGCTTTTATTATTAAGATCTGACTAGTGATATCCTTGAGCAGAATTGAGAAAGTCAGAAACCTGGGTTGAGTAGTGAATTAGTTGAAATTGATAAATTATAGTCGAAGAGTGGATTGTCGGGTTTGTGGAAATAGTACCATGATGTGTTATGATAGGGTATGTATACCATATGTTGTTGAGGGGAGTAGGAGTACTCGTGAAGAAATACATTGAGGTAGATGGAGTATCCACCCCAGTGCTATGAAGAAGTAACCGAATTTGAGTAGATTATTTTGGAGACCATGGATAAGGGGAGGAGTAGTTGAGGTGGAATATGCTGGTTAGAATTGTAGGAATTCGAAGAATGAACATCAGAGACTGTTGAGTCTAGTGCAGTCGTTAAATATTCCAGAGCGGAAATCAGGTAGTATTTTCACGAAATTGGTGTTGAGATTTCCAAAGAATTTGTAAAGACATAATTTTAATTTGAACTGTTAAGAGTGGATTAACTATTCCGTGTTGAGGATATACGAGATGCACATTGAGAAAGTGGCGAAGTTAGATGAGATACTGACGAATATTGTGTCAGATGGGAATTTGAGGTTTATATTGAGATTTTGGAGGGGCTTACAGGAAGCATCGGGTACTAAGTTGAAGTTGAGTTCGACTTACCATCCGCAAACTGATGGCCAGTCAGAGAGGACTATTAAGTCTGTAGAGAATTGGTGAGAGCTTGGGTGTTGGATCGAGGTGGATTGTGGGATGATTAATTATCGTTGATTGAGTTACCTATAATAACGGTTACCATCCTAGTGTCGGAATGGCACTATATATGGCTCGGTGAAATAGGGAGTGTAGGACTCTACTGTGTTGGAATGGGTCGAGTGAGAGTGTTGTGCTCAGACCTGAAAATTATGTTGAGAGGGCTGAAAAGATCAAGAGGATCCAAGGAAAGATGTGTTTGGAGAGTCACGCCGGTGACTGATGTTGGTCGAGCTTCGAAGTCTCAGAAGTTCGCACCGTGTTCTGTGGTTTGTATCAGAGTGGCGCAGCAGAGGTATGAGAGGAGTAACATGTTAGACCGTTTTTCCCGCTGTCGCTATGAATTGGCATGATATGTTTCAGGTGTCTTAGTTGAGAAAGTACATTGAACCAGGTGGATGATGTACAAGTGAAAATAATTTGATTGTTGAGGCATTGCTATTTCGTTTGGACGAGCGAGAAACAACTCCGAAGGGAGGGGATATCTTTGGTGAAAGTAACTTGGGGAGGTGCTGCAGAAGGCAGTGTGACCTGTTAGTTGGAATGAAGGATGTGGGAAGCGTATCCGGAAGTGTTCCATCAGGTAATTTTCGAGGACGAAAATACTTAAAGTGGGGGAGAGTTGTAACACCCATTTTATTTATTTAGTCATTTTGGTGTTAATTTAATTATTTTATGTTGGTGTGCCCTTAGGTGGGGTGTGTTGGTCTGTGATTGGTGAGTATCCTTGATATATAAGGATCATTGGTGGTGTGGAGATAATAATATAATAGTTAATAGTAATATTGGTGGTATTATTATTATTATTATTATTATTATTATTATTATTATTATTATTATTATTATTATTATCATTATTATTATTATTATTATCATCGGTATGAATATTATTATTGGTGGGTATCCCTCATATGGGAGGATTATTGGTGGTGTTTTGGTGAATATAATAATATAGTGTATAATATTGATATTGGTGGGAATATTATTATTATTATTATATTTATTATAGTTATTATTGTTATTAACATTATTATTATTTTGGTGAGATAATAATAGGATTATTATTACTATTATTATTATTATTACTTTATTAAAGTTATTAACATTATTATTATTTTGGTGAGATAATAATAGGATTATTATTACTATTATTATTATTATTATTATTTTATTAAGTTATTAACATTATTATTATTTTGGTGAGATAATAATAGGATTATTATTACTATTATTATTATTATTTTATTAAGTTATTAACATTATTATTATTTTGGTGAGATAATAATAGGATTATTATTACTATTATTATTATTAAGTTATTATTATTATTGGGATTAGAGAATTAAAATAGAAACGTGAGGGATAAGTAGTTTTACGATACATTGTGAGAAGTTAGAGAAAGTGGAAAAAGAACGATAGAAATGAGAGAACGGAAAAGGGAACGGAAAAGGGAGCAAAGAACGAAGGATACAGGGGAAAATCAGAATTGGCCAAACCTTGGAGGGTTCTTTCATCGATCAACCGATTAACAAGGTAAGGGGGGAGAAACTTGATTTGGGATGGTATATACATGTATAGGGTAGAGGGGATTCCTTAACCCCGTAGGAAAATTCCGATCTATGAAGTTTTATATTGGCATGCTTGTTATTATTGTTGCTGATGATAAATTGATGCTTGACATTGATGAATTGTTGATTGGTATTGGTGAATTTGGTGTATATATATTATGGTGATGTTAGTGAAAATTATATGTTGTTACTGCAGTGTTGATAGTAAATATAAATAGAGTTTTGGTGAGATTCTGTGTTGTTACTGTGGTGTGGGTAATGACCCTGATTATAACTTTGGGGGAAATTATGTGTTGTTTCCCTATAGTGTCGTTAATGACTATGGTTAGGACCTTGGTGAGATTCAGAGTGACTCTGAAGTGTCGGTAATGTACCGCAATGTTGGTTCTAGAGTAGGAAGTATAGGATAATTGGTAAGTATAATGTTTATTGGTGTGTTTGTGTTTGATGATAACTAGTAATTGATAGTGATGGAGTATAAGTCAATGTTAATGAATTGGTGTTTTGGGATGATTTGGCATATAGGGCATATAGGGTGTTTTACCGTTTTTAGGGAAAATTCTGTATGGCTTTTGAGGTATCGATAGAGTGTGTAGGTGATGATTTTGGGAATAGGAATTAGAAGCCTATTGGTTACGGTAATGTGCAAGATTGGTACTAGAATAGACTGAGGATCTGAGTTGAGATGATAGGTACAGTTTGGCCTTGATGCACTGTAAGAATGATGAGTGTGGGAACTAACTTATGTACTCGGTGATAGTACATGTTTCCCGTAATAACGACTGGTGGGCAATTAGTTGATGTATATGTGTGTAGTGATCAGTAGGATCGTGTATTCCCCGAGTGTCGGGATGTGATTATATATGGTGTTAGAGTGTGAACTCGTTTAATATCTAATTTAATTAAAATGAATGATGGGTGTATCATGTATACGATTATGGTGCAGTGATCAGTAGGATCGTGTATCCCCGAGTGGTGGGATGTGTTTATGTCTGGTGTTGTGGTATGAATTCGTGTACTATCTGGTTGATTTATATGGTGTTGGTGTAATATATCTATACATTTATGCATTGATGTATGATGATATGATCAGGAGGATCGTGTGCACTTTGAGTGCCTAATTATGATAGTATGCATTGGTGTGTGCATATCATGGTGTTTTGGTGGGATGAATCATGTCTCAGGAGGAGCGTAAGTGATTCATCCGTACTCCTTTGTGGAGAATGGTGGGGGATAGATCATGTCTCAGGAGGAGCGTAAGTGATCTATCCAGGTTCGATTGAATGAACCAATGAGTCAGTACCGCATGCATGGTGTTGAGTTGCATATTTGCATTATAATATGTTATATTGTAATTTGAACAGTAGGTTCGTTATATGGAGTTGTTGGGGTGAATATTGGTGTGTTGGTGTGTTTTACTACCTTGTTTACATGTATTACATTACCATTATATTCTGATCATTATTTCTCACCCATTTGTTGTTGTCGTGGTCTGTGCTTCTTCGGAAGTACAGATAATCCAGGTGTTTAGCTAGCTTGGATATTGGTGTGACCGTCGAGTCTAGGATGCTCTGATACGTAACACGGGATATGGGTGTTGTAATTGTTTTATGTCAAACGTGTTGAAATCCTGTGACGTATCATGTTTTGATGTATTTTACTTTATGAAACAAATTCCGCTGTATTATTTTGAAAAGAATGAATAAAGTATTTTTATAAAATTTGGAGATGTGATATCCCACTTTTGGTGAAAACTCTAATGTTTATTTATAATGTTTATTAATTTAATTTATTTTGGGAAGTGGGGTGTTACAATTAACACTGAACGTATTTTGAAAAATGGCTTTGTTTCAAGTTCAAAAATGGTTTGAAAATTATACCAGTTCATATTTTGAATTATACTCAAATATACCTGATGGAAAAGGTGTGTTTTACACATATAAATTCTGAGTTTTTCAAATTGAAAAACAACCTCCAATAATCAATTTCAAAACAATTCTTTGAATCAAATTCACCACTTTCAAATACTTTTCAAATTTTTCAAAAGTGTTCATATTGATCATATCTTTCATATGCATAGCATTGAACACTTGTGTTGAAATTAAATGAGTGAATTTTGATCAGAAGAAGAAGATCAATCTCAGCATTGATATTACCATTATTACTCTCAAATCAAAGTATTCATATTACTTGTATTTTGACTTGTGACCCAGGATTGTTGGACACAATGGTGAGTGTTTACAAGAGGATTGTTCTTGTACACTTGTTGATTTTTATTGTTTGATAGTAGGCCTCACCGGTTGATGGTGTGATAGGTTGTACTTTATTGAACAATAGTGAAAACTCTCTTTCATGTTGAAAGGGGAGTGGAGTACTCTCGGATTGTGAGGGGAACCACTATAAATCTTGGTGTCCACTTGTTTTTTACTTTCTACTGCATTAATCACCAAGAACCTAACCAGTAAAATTTCAAAGAATACCGAAAAACCGGAAAAAAATCCCTAAAAGCCTAATTCACCCCCCCCCCCCCCCCCTCTTAGGCATACTCTGTACTTACACACAATGACCCTCAAGGCCCTCAATAAGCTTTCTTTATATCTCATACCCAAAATCATGCATTCACAAACCTTTGATGCTCTTCAGTTGGCCTCCTAGTTAGGAGTTATCCCACGCACATCCATCTATCCTTTCACCATACTTTGACCATTTCAAGATGTCCTGATGACCACACAAGCTTGAGTAACAACCCCTGCTTAGGCTCCAGGCCCTGAGAAAACTCCTTTCTTGTTATGCACATCCTTTTGATCCCCTGTTCAATGCGATATGTTATGCAATGCAAATGCTAGAACAAAATGAAATAAAATGAAACATAAACCAAGTTAAGAAAAGGTTGAGCAAATTTTGGGGTGCAACACACTGATATCGTAGCATAACACACTTTAAATCGAAACGGAATCACTTTAAAACGAACAATTAAAACATAAGGCAGCAACCAACATAAATGAAACAACCCCAATGTTCACGACCGACAATCAAAGATACGCACTCAACACCATAAAATCGAAATGAATTCAAAAGCGAATCTTGCAAACATAGAACAAATTGCAGTAAATTTACTCAAACCAAATGCCATGAATGAACACAAAAATATGTAGCTGACTGGTTTGCATCATAGTATTAACACACGTATAACCGAAATACGCAATAAGGAAAGGAAACATACATGATTTGATTTACACAAAATTTTCAAACCGAAACCATTGTTAGATTTGAATAATTATGCCTGTAATGTTACCAATAAGGTCAGATTTGAGCCGTGAGCATATAATGTAACCAAGTTCCAAACTGAAACCAGATTTGAGCAGCAAACATACATGATTTGGTTTACACAAAATTTCAAGTTTCTAAACAGCATGAACAAATCGAAAAATATCCAGCATAAAAATAAATCACAATGTTAACTGAATCTCAAAAGGGAAAGGAAATGGTACCCACTGAAATGAAAAAAAAACTCAAATGGTTATTATCTTCCTAATTGTGGTGTTGTTGAAGTTTTACGTTGCGTTTGTCCGTCGCTTGAAATCCTTGTTGTCGTTCTGAGTTGACTAGCACTGCTACAAAATGAGTCAAAGCTTATAAAGGGAATGAAATGAGTAGCTTCGACATGGTGATGTCGTTGCACATGATGATTGTGCACCTTTTCGTTCCATTTTATGTTTCAAAATCAGCTGCTATGAATCGTAAATGCTCAACAGATTCACCGAAATCTCTGCACCCTCTTAGCTACTTTGAATGGATCCGGAAATGAGATGAAGAGGATATTGTTGTTTCACGGTTATGTTTGAGCTACAAGAAGGAGCTCATGATGTTGTTGTTCGTCGATTCGAGTCGTAAATGTTTGTTCTAATTTGTGTGTGAGTCTTATATGAATTCGTATTGTTATCGTCAGAGATTGGCTTTTGCCGGTGATGATGGAGGGAGTGAGATTTGTTATGTTTGGTGATGGTGAGTGAAAAGAGTGTTTACATGGTGGTTGGTGTTGTGAATCCGACGGAGATGATGATGAAAAGGAAATGGGGAAAACGAAAGAGAGATGTCTGAAATTGAAGGAGATTCTGATGGCAATGGAGGCAGGGGCTTGCGAATCAAGAAGGAGACTCCTCCTTCTACCCTCTTTCACGTGTCCCCCCCTTTTTCCTTTTTTGTTCCGAAGAAACAAAAAACTGAGAGAGAAGACCCTCCCATCCACAAGCCGCCCCCTTCCTTCTTATCCTTTTTTTTCTTTTTTTCTTTTTTAATTTAATTAATTTATATTATTATTATTGTTATTATTATTAATATTATTATTATTATTATTATTATTATTATTATTATTATTATTATTATTATTATTATTATGTACTTATTATTATTATTATTAACAAAATTAAAAATAAAATGATGACCCACAAAAAGCCATGTGTCATCTTAAGATTGAATAACGTGACACAATTTCTTGAATTCAACCACTTGGGGATGGACATCGGTCTTAATGACATGAATAAAAATGTTTATATTTTTTCTAATTTTTTTATCAATAAAATAAAATAAAATGCTAAATTATAATTGGCTAATGAGGAAAAGTGAGGATAATGCATGTGCACCCTTGATTAAATTTAAATCTAACGATCCATATTTAACCAAAGAAACACACTTCATTTAAAATGTCAAAGTTGCCCTTTCTATAGGCTTTTAATTAATTTAATAGAATTAAATCAATTAAAAAACCACTAAAATTCATAACTTATTAAATAGACATGATAAAAATAAAATACAAGCATGGAAAATTCTAATTAATTATTTCAGACATTTTGATAGAAATATAAATAAGATAGGGTAAAAAATGCATAAAATCAAGCAATTAAAATGCCTGGAAGATTAGATCGACCTCATCAAAATGATTAGCATGGAATAAATGGCTCGAAGAAATATAGCGTCTGGTCCAATTTGAAAATTGATTGGAACCGATAAAAAGGCTCAGACTGATCAAAAAGTGATTGAAAATTTATTGAGAGATAAGATGAGTGTGCTAGGTCAAGCTTTATGGAAAGTAGGTCAAAATCACTGACGTCTGCAAGCTTAAATTTGAAACATTTTAATCACTAATTTTTCTCGTATATTTGAGACATAATTCGACTGGTCCGTGTGCATATCCAAGAAATTTATTTTGGCTAATCATTTTAGGAATTATTCATGTTAAAATGCATGTTATATTGTACAAGCGATGCAAATTGAAAATAAAGTCAGACAAATGAAATTTTAAAATAAGGTAGGACAAATTTGAGGTATGGAATTATGGCCTTAACTATAATATTGTTTTAGCTTTTCGGAGTTCCATGGTCGAGTGAGTTCATCCCTGTTAAGATGCTTTAGGTAGTAGGCCTCATTCTTTGTTTTTGCTCGAATACGATAGGGTCCTTCCCAGTTCGCGGGGAGTTTACCTTCACGAGAATCTTTATGATTTCTCCTTAGGACAAGACTACCCACTTGGAAGTCTCGTTATATGACTTTGACGTTGTGCCTAATTGTGATTTTTTATTTTGGTGAGGCCTCGTGGAGGGCAGCTCCTGATCGAACCTCTTCGACAAGATCGAGCTCCTCTCTTAGTGCCTCGTTGTTGTTCTCCTCGTCCAGGGGAGCTTCAGTCCTCCTGGAGGGTACATGTATTTCGATAGCGATTACTGCCTCAATCCCGTATGCTAGATGGAAAGGGGTCTCCCCGATCGAAGAATGAGGCGTATTACGGTAGGCCTAGAGCATGTTGCGCAACTCCTCGACTCATTGTTTCTTGATCTCATCTAGCCTCCGTTTGAGACCTCGTAGGATTACCCTGTTGGCTGCCTCGACTTGCCCGTTCGTCTATGGGTGTTCGACAGACGCGAAATGTTGTTTGGTGTCCAGGTGGGTGACGAACTCTCTGAACTTTTTGTCCATGAGCAGTGTCTCATTGTGTGTGACGATTGCTTGGAGGATGTCGAAGCGAGCAAGGATGTTTCATTTATAGAAGCAAAGTATATTGTGGATCATTATTTTGGCTAGAGCCTCTTCTTCTATCCATTTTATAAGGTAGTTCATGCCTACTATTAGGTATTTGTTCTGATTTGACCCTACGATGAATGGTTCGAGGATGTCCAGGCATGTGACGTTGGAATTTGTCAATTTTTTTACGTGCTCCTTTGGGTCGTGTTGCATGGTCGGCCAATATTAACCTACTTGTAAGGCCTTCCTTGTGAGGGATCTCCCTCTGAGGTGTTGGGACTTGATCCTTTCGTAGATCTTGCGTAGGACGTGGGCGATCATTTCTTCCTTAACGCACTTGGGGAGAGGAATGGAGAACCCTCGCCTGTAGAGCTTATTTTCGACTAGGACGTAGGATCAGGCTCTGCATATGACCATGCTGGCTTCCTTTGGGTATGACGATAGTTCGTCTTTGACTAGGTAATTATAAACTAGGGTCATCTAGCAGTTGTTGTTGCCAATGACGTGCACGTCAAGGATTGTGGGAGCTTTCTTGATGCTAGGTCGAGGAAGTACTTCCTGGATGACATATTTGTTTCCTTTCTTCTTCTTTGTGCTCGCCAACTTTGACAAGACGTCTGCCCAAACATTGTGTTCACGGGGAACATGTTTCACCTCTGTCGCATCGCTGCGAAGAGGGGCCGGCGGAGACAGGAGAGTCGCCACTGTTTGTTATTTATCCCAAAGAGAGGGAAAGGGAACGATCAGAGAAAACCTACGAAAAGGGAATAAGACAGGTAATCAAAACCATATCTCGGGTTCAGAAGTCGGTTACGCAAGGGGAAGGTATTAGCACCCCTCACGTCCGTCGTACTCGACGGGATCCACGCTTGTTGTATATCTAAAAGGGTGTAAATCTATCTATGTTAAAGGCTCACGGGAGCAAAAGAAAAGAAAAGTGACTCGATAGAGCATCACCTCTCTATGCCTATGTATTCCCTCGTGCAATGGAAAAGTCAGAGTCAACGTAGTTCGGAAAACTACGAGTGAAAGGTGGGGGAGGTTGCTCGCCAAGACATCGCCATCTTGTGCCTACGTATCCTCGTCTGGTACGAGAAATCAGAGCAAACGTAGTTCGGGCTGACACGACCACAGGTTGGTTCAAGTGTTTTAAATTGAGTAGGATTAAACAGTTGTTCCAGTAGTTAGGAACGATGCCTGTTTGCGGTAGAACCAAAGCTTAACACACTCTTTCTGAAAATGATTTTCATTAATCCCGAAGGATAAAAAGATTTGATGTTTTTGTTTTGTGTTTTTTAAGACAAGAAGTGGATTGAATTATGGTTTGAAACTCATGTTGCACTAAAGACTATGACTCGAGAGCGAATGCGTCGCATATCGTCTAAAGGGCATATGCTAAACACTCTAGACAGTTGAAATGAGGCCCTACAACCATCATTCCTCAAGTACTTAAGGCTCGTAGCGTACGACACAAACTATCCTTTATTAAGTGTTTTGAATGGTTTAGGAGATGAGAAGAGAAATACTCAATCTAAGGGGAAACTGGACCCTAAAGTTATCATGCACAATGCTCCTAAAGTTGGGATGAAAGGGAAGATACTATCCTAATGTTATCATGCATAGGATTGAACACCTAATGTCTCTCCTACTCCCATCCTAAACGGAGGGACTAGGAATCCTAAGGGGATCATGGCATAAAGCCAAGTAAACACTAAATAATTCACTCACAAGTGAAATGAAAAAAGAAAAGAAAATGATAAAATAAAATGGAAAATTAAAATAAAAATGATGAAAAATAAATTAACACAATAAAATATTGAAAGGTGATTTTTTTGGATTTTAGGATATTTAAGACTATTTAAAAAATAAATAAAACAAAACAAGAAGAAAAGAATAAAATAAAATAAACAAGGTACTAAAAATAAGAAAGGGGCTCCCCCAAGGCTTGAACCCAAGACCTTGGGGTTGCAGGCTCAAAACTAAGCCACACCAGCCACTAAATGCATGTGAAAAGAAAAGGAAAAAGAAAGCAAAAATATTAAAAAACAATGAAAATAATAAAAGAAGCAAAAACGCCCCCGGTGGGGATCGAATTCAGGTTCAAGGCATGGCAAGGCAAGGTTACAACCACTGGGGTGGCGATACATCTGTTGTATCAAGCCACCCCGTTAAAACATAAACCAAAACCTGTGCAAATTCTGGGCAAGCCCTTGGGCCAAACAAGTGAATGTGTCAAAAACGATTTCAACACAACTCTCTCAAATCTCAACCAAATCCAGTGAAACAAAAGTCCATCTTGCTTGAAATTTCATAAGGAACAAGATGGTGCGGTTAGATTTCTCAGAAAGTGAATACAACTCAAAATTCGAAACCAAATGCATATTAAGTATTGGAAATGCATTTCCAAAGCCAAAATTTCATTCAATCATTTTTGAAACAACTTGAAAGCATACACACACTCTAAACACATGGTATATGAAGTTCAAACATATATGGAACTTAAATTCAAACCAAAACAGAAACTAGCACATGGGTTGCAGTTGTTGTACAAGAGTTGAAAATAACCAAGCACAATAGTCAACACAAACTCAAACAAAAGCAACCTTAAAATATCAAGAGATAAGGATATCAATCATCTAGAAACTCTAAGCCAAGCTGTTAGCAAAAATAAAACTTAAGGTCTAGGGGCTGCCAAGTTATGGCAATTGGCTTGCAGCAGTGTAATATGAGATATTAGCAGCCACCTCAACAAATTCAAACATGAAAAATAAGTTCTGGCAGCAACAAGGTATTGTAAGCAGGGCAAGTTTGAGTGAACTTAAGCCAAAACAGTTCCAATAACAAAACTGTGTTGATCATCATTGAACAAGATATGCTTCAATAGCATCATTGTGAATCATCTCAACATTATGGCCAACAGTAGCCTTAAGATAACAACAGTTAATCAATAAAGAAATGAAAGAGGCATTCTTGTCTCCAATCATCATACCTCGAGCCAATGGCTTCCATAACAATTACTAATTCCACATGACAGTTGCCAAACACTGTCAAGGAGAACAAATTTAACAATAATGAAAGCAATGTTGATCTTCATGTGCCTAAGCACATTAATGTGAATCATTTCAACAGAGGTAAGTGACAACCACACTTGCAAAAAAAGTTGAACAACCAAACAAACATAGATGAATTGCTCAGGACAGAAGCAGGCATCAAACTTGCTGCTATAATTCATCACAATCAAAAGCAGTCCAAAGTTTTTGGTATAGACAATTTTGATGAAGTCCAACAACATAGCTTCTCAGGAAAATATCAACATAACTATGTTGATCACTAAATGCTCCAACAGCCAAATGGATCATTTCAAAATAATTATCACAACAACTAAGACAGCAACAAAACAAAAACTCAAACAATGAGGAAATAAGCATTCTTATTTTAATTATTATGTCTCAAGCTGAATGTTTCCTCTAAAACCTCAACAAGCACACACAAACATTAAGTATGGTATTGTTGATCATCACCAACCAAACAAACTCTAGCACAAGATCCTAGCAGCAACTAACATGACAATGTTAATCCATAATACACTATACAATGCAACATCATGTATCAACATTTTCACAAAAGCAATAAAACCTACACACATACCCTAATGACAGTAACAGTTTGAGTCCTCATAATGCCAACCAATCTAAACTAAACAGCCTAGAAACACTAAACTAGAAGTGAAGCACAGTAAGCCTAAACTTTCATGACAGCCTTCCTACTCTTTCCAACCAACTCAAACTTAATAAGACAAACAGGCTCTAGAACAGGAATGGAACAAGAGCTGAAAAAATTCATTCTAAAATGAACAAGATAGCAAAATGCATGAGTTCAACAAAATGTCCTCACAAGAGTAGTTACACAGTTACATACTCAATTGAACTCATGACATCCAAAAAAACATACATGGTATTTGACAGCAAAACGTAAACATGAAACAATATTCACATGGACAGAGGAAAATTTGTCATGACAATGTCAAACCAACAACAAACTCAGTATACACTTCTCATGGAAACAACTTGCAAAAAATTAAACACAACAAGATTTGCACAGTCAAAGCCACAAACTTGTCACCATAATACACACCAACATTTCAAATGAAAGTTAACTAACTCCAAGAACACAAACAAACTTAAACATGTTTTAATGATACTAATGCATATGAAATAGAGAGTTTAGAAATGCTTACCTCTTATAGACTTCCAAGAAAAAACAACAAGCTAGCAGCAAAGGGGGTGTTGTGATGATGATGTTTTGATAAGAGGTTTGTAGAATGGTTCACAAATGCAAGAGTTTCAAAGGAAAAAATTCAGAGGTTTCCAAAAACTCAAAATCTTATTTCTTGCAAAGAGGGTGGCTAGGGTTTGCTCAGCTGCTCTTTAGCTTAAATATCAAGTGAGAAAGTGGTTTTGGAGGGTTTTACCATGGTGAAAAATGAAGGGGAAGATTTGCATTTCCATGGGGATTTTTGAATCAATGGTGGATGGAGAGATTGTACAACAGCTGCTGCTAGGGTTATGCACCAGTTGTTTTCTTGGTCTGCTTGCAACAACATGGAGAGAGGCATTGGGTTGTGGCAGATTTTGACTTATAACTTGTTTAGGCAATGTTATTTGAAAATGAGCAAAATGGCAAATTGGATGTTTGGCTGGTTTTGGAAAAGTTCGGGAACACCGAATACAACATCCCATGCGCATGGAAATGTCCTATGGCTGATAAACAAAAGCAAATCAACAAATCACATATTTCATTCTTTGAAAAAAAAATGTTCAACACACCAACTTTGAGCAATGATAACTTTGTGCACACAACTCCATTTGCTTAGATCTTATGCTCAAATGAAAGAGGGCATGGAGTAGAACAAATTTCATGTTGGTGGAAGTTTCATTTGATCATTAGAAGATCACAAAATCTGGGGTTGAAAAGCATGGCATGCAAGTTGTCCACAAATAACTTAGAAAAAAATTCTAAGTTATGGATTTTGCTTTTATTTTTTTCTCAACTTTGCACATCCATAACTTGAGCTTCAGAAATCATATTGAGGACTTCTTGGACTTTTTGGAAAGCTTGGAACAAACTCTAAAACTTTAATTTGGGACAAAGTTTCACTTGACAACAAGAGCTTGATAGAATTTGGTTTGCAAAGTGGTGCAAAAATCTGTCCAAACTTAACAGTTTTGAAATCATTGAAATCTCCAACTTTGATGGATCATAACTTGAGCTCCAAGTGTCATATGATTATGAATTGGTACTCAAAAGAAAGCTTGAAATACAAGGAACAACTTTTATGTTTGATCCAAGCCCATTTGAAACCTTGATCATGAATAAAAATAGCCTTGAAGATGGCTGCTTCAACCATAAAACTTTCCAAAAATAGAAACTTTCTAAAACCCTAAATCCCAAAATAGCAATTTTCAACAACTCTTGATTTTTCATGATTCCCTTAAATTTTCTTGATCAAATTCCATCCATTGGTCATATTGAAATTAAGGATCATGATCTTGACCTCAAAAAGTCAGGAGTTGACTTTTTCACTGCACAATTGACTTTTTCTCAAAATCTCATAATTTTTAATCAACTGATTAATTGAAGCTCTTGTGATTAAAATTGATGGTCAATCTTCCATCCCCAAACACTTTAGGACATAAGGAAGACTAATGAAACAAGTATTTCTCTCAAAAAAAAATTTATCCTGATTAAAAATGAAACCCTAATTTCACCATTTTTGCCTAAGCATGCAGATGAACTGAGTGACCATTCCAACTTCATAATGACCTATGAGGCACTCAACAAGCTTCTACCTCATGTTTACATCAATGACAAGTCTTCATGGATCCCTTAACAACCTTCTGATGATTCCTTGATAATGTTGTAGCACACCTCTCCTCTCTAGGAGCTCAGATATCTTCATGATGATGACAACCGCACAATAACCCCTACCAATGCCTCTGCTTGAGCTTGTGGTCAATAAAGATCTCCTCTTGGATAGGAAACACAAACAAACACTTGATCCCCTGTAAGAACCATGCTATGCAAATGCAAGATGCTAAAATGCAATGAAACATAAGCCAAAGATTAAGAAAAAGGTTGGTCAAATATTGGGGTGCAACAACCTCCACCGATGCGAACTTCGTCATCTTTTCCTTGACCAAGGTCAAGTACTCTGATAGGTTGTCGTTCTTGGACTGATACTCTCCTCGTACCTGGAGGGCCATGAGCTAAGAATATATGCAGATTACAAATTTCTTGGCCCCCAAATCTTCGGCGAGGCATAGACCTACGAGGAAAGCCTCGTACTCTGCCTGATTATCGGAGGTGGGGAAATATAAGGTAAGTGAGACTTCGACGAGGATCCCTTCCTTGTTTTCCAAGATGATGCCTGGTCAGCTCTCTGCTGAGTTGGACGCTCTGTTGACGAAGATATTCCACCTACGAACTCCACAATCCAGGAGTCGGGCAAGGTCATCTCTGCCGCAAAGTTGGTCAGTGCCTGAGCCTTGAGGGCATTCTTGCTTTCATACTGGATGTAAAACTCGGACAGCTCCAATGACTATTTGAGCATTCTGTCGGCCATGTCTAGGCGGCCTAAAGTTGCCTAGTAGGTTGATCCGTGTATACCACGATTATATGGGCTAAAAAGTAGTGCCTTAGTCTCCTCGTAACGTTAATGAGGGTCAGGGCTACTTTTTCGATCTGCTAGTGTCTAAGCTCTGGTCCTTGTAGCGTTTTTCTCCTGAAGTATATGGGCTTCTGCCCCTCAGGAGTTTCACAAATAAGGGCAGTGCTGACAACCTCGGCCGCGACGGCGAGATAGAGATAGAGGATCTCCCTGCTATCTGGCCGTAAGAGGACCGGTGGTTCCAATAGTGATCATTTTAGGTAGAGGAGGGCCTTGTTGCATTCCTCCGTCCACTCAAAAGCTGCCTCTTTGTGGAGGAGTTGGAAAAAGAGAAGAGCGTGTTAAGCAAACTTGGCCACAAATCGGAACAGCGACGTGAGCATCCCATTCAAGGATTGGATTGATTTCTTCGAATTTATCGTGGATAATTCAGAGAAGGCTCTGCATTTGTTGGGGTTGGCTTTGATTTCTCGTTCCATCAGGTAGAAATCGAAGAACTTTCCAGCCTGTACCCCGAGTGCGCACTTTTCAGGGTTGAAGCGCATCTTGTACTTCTTGGCCTGCTCGAAGAATTTCTTCAACTAGAGCGTTCGATCGGATTCCTCGTGGGATTTCACGATCATGTCGTCTATATAGACTTTGAGTATTTCTCTGATTTCTCTTTGGAAAACTTTGTTCATCATTCTTTGGTAAGTATCGCCAGTGTTTTTCAAGTTGAAGGGGATTACGTTGTAGTAATAGTTGGCCAATTCGGTCATGAAATTTGTGTACCTTTTATCGCTTTTGGCCATGGGTATTTGGTTATAACCTGAATAGGCGTCCATGAACGATAACAATTTAAAACCAACAGAATTATCAACTAATTTATCTATGTTGGGGAGGAGATATGCGTCTTTAGGGCATACCCTATTAAAATCGGTATAGTCAATGCATATTCGCCATTTTCCATTAGCTTTCTTTACAAGTACAACATTGGACAACCAAGTAGTGTACTTGGCCTCCGAGATAAAATTCGCCTCTATGAGGTCTTTTACAACTTGTTTAGCACCCTCCGTTTTCTCTAGAGTCTGCTTTCATCTATGTTGAGCTACTGCCCTAACGGCGGGGTCGATGGTCAAATGGTGGCAGGCCACCTTAGGATCTTGCCCGAGCATCTCTGAGGCGCTCCATGCTAACAGAGCTGCATTTTATCGGAGACAGGCTTTAAGCTGCTTCCTTGCCAGGTCAGGGAGGGTGGTCTCAATCTTCACTCCTTTTTGGGGGTTGTCGCCAAGCAGGACTAGTTCAAAGTCGCCATTCGGGATTGGCCGCATCGAATGGGAAGTCTGGCCACTGTTAGATGATATGGACGGGCTGCACAAGCTAGGCAGGATCTCTTTCCCCTTTCGCTTCTGGTCCCTCAAGTCTTCCTCGGAGAAACAATTTTCGAGGTCGATAGAATCGATGCAGGGTAGCGGCTTCACCTCTTCAGAGCTGCAGGGCAGAGTAGGCTTGCTGAGAGTCTTTGGTCGGACGATGATTTTGTTCAACCCTTTTGAGGCCGCCTCAGAATAAATCTTCGTTGCTTCAATGTTTCCGTGCAGGGTGGCCACGAGACCCTTGGAAGTGTAGTACTTTATTTTTAGATGCACAGTTGATGGCACAACTACCAGTTTGGCCAGAGTTGGCAATCTGAAGATGCATTGGTAGAGGGATGGGCAGTCAATGACCAAGAACTGGACTTTGGTTGACCTGGTCGTCTCTGTTATCCCGAAAGTCATGATCAGTTCCATGTACCCCACGACTTTGTGATTGACCCGTTGAAGTACTATAGATCAGAGCCTACATAGGGAGTTAGGTGAGTTTCTTCCAACTGAAGCGTGAAGAATATTTGGGAATACATGATGTCAACCGAACTTCCTTGGTTGACCAAGATGCACCGAACATTAAAGTTGGTCATTTGAGCTCTCACGAGTAGAGGGATGCTGGAGTTGGGAGCCCTACTATGGAGTTCTTCGTGGTAGAAGGTGATGGGGACCGACTCTCCCCAGACCTTATCAAGTGTAGAACTCCGGCTCGAGCTTGTGCTGATGAGATGCCCAAACTTCCTCTTGATGGATCCCACGATCACCTTGTTGAATCCCCCTCTTGAGATGACCAAGGCGGAGAGGAATGTTTCCCATGGGTTGTGTGTAGCGAAATAAGGGGGAACACTGAGCTCCTCCAGGATGTAGAATTCTTCGGGCTGTGAGATGCTCATGGTGACCTGAAAAGTGGTTTCTTCCGAGGAAGGCACCTCTTCCTCGACTTTTTTTTATTCCTGGGCATCCTACCTAGGATCATCTTTCTTTTTGGTGAATTGTTTCAGGTGCCTGTCCCTGATTAAGATCTCAATCACATCCTTCATATGGATGAAATCATTGTTCATATGGGCGTGATTCTTGGGGAACCGGTAATACTTTGTCTTATCTGTGTTTGGCTTGGCTGATATCTGTTTCAGGAAGCAAACATTTGCTTGGCGAAACTCCGAGTTTATGCTTTCAGAGAAAATCTTCTCATGAGATACTATCAGTGGAGTGTAGTCTTGGAACTGGCAGACGACCCTTTATGATCCTAGGATTCCCGGGGCGGTCATCTCGTCTTCTCTCGGCTCCCCGACGAGATGTTGAGGCTTCATCGTGATTCAAGGACATGGCGTTCTCCTGGTGCCTAAAGTCCTGGGCGGTGTTGGATGCTTCCCTATCTTTATACTGGATGTATGCATACGCCTTGATAAGGAGGGCATCCAGGGTTGCGGGGATTTCGATGCTAACAGTCTTGGAAAATTTGGAGCGGGGACGGAGCCCGCGTTCGAGCAAGTACTTCTTCATATCGTCGGTCGTGGCGACCTGGACGACTTATATTGTTGAACCTTCTGATATAAGCTCGAAGATGTTCATCTTTCCTTGAATGATGGCTTCAAGGGAGACTTCTGTCTTTGGGTGGCGACGGGAGGCGGTGAAATGCCTAGAGAACATCCTCCCCAACTATCTCCAAGAAGTGATGGACTTGAAGGGAATGCTTTTGTACCACGACATAACTCTCTTTCTCAGCGTGGTTGGAATAATCTGCATTTGACAACGCCTCTGACGCCGCGATAATCGAGCAGAGCATCAATATTTTTGATATGCTCATCTGGATCTGTAGTGCCATCGTTCGTGCCCAAGGGTGGGCGTTTCTCCAGCCCTATGGGTAGGTGCATGGCTATAATCTCTTGGGACAACAGGCTGTGAGGGTCGTCATTGCTGCTGCTAGACCTCGAAAGAAAGCGAGTACTTTATTCGGGGTGGAGGCGAATGATGACGCTTTGTCCGGAGATATCTTCTGGTTCTCTTAGCCCCCGGGGAGTGCTGGCTCCAGGGAGAGGCATGGTTGTGCTTTCTTACTGCTAGAGAGTCTGGCTCTGCTTGTACTCGACGATCTCTTCCTCGTCTGGGAGAAAGACTCTGAGATCTTCGACATTCTTTCCTCGGTCGAGGTGATCTTGGTCGGTGGGACTCTTCTAAGGCTCTAATTATTGCATTCTGTTGGAGGATCATAAGATTTGTTTTATTGAGGACCTCAAGTAGAGCCGCCATTTCTGGGTTAGTGATGGGCGGAACCGGAATGGTCTGATGATCTTTGGAGGACTGGCCCTCAAAGTTGTTAGCGCAATCAGGGGAAGGAGACGCAGTGGCTCTATATCTCTGCTGATGGACTTTGCTCCCAAGAAAGGGGATTGCTTCGTCAACGTCTATCTTGCTAATAGAGAGGATGGTATTACAAGCATCATGGACGTTGTCATGGCTGGCCATGATCGGAATCTTGAAAAAACTGCTTTGGTATTGAATTTATGGGAAAAGAAAGACTGGGAGAACAAAGTTTCCCATGGACGATGCCACTTATCTTGACGGCTGATCAGAACCTAAAGTGGGCTAGAGACTTTGTCGATGATGCTGGGTTGCGAGGATGAGAAAGGAGTGTACCTGGAAGGCACTCTAATACTAAAGTAAGAATCGGGCAAAAAAAAGGCAAGTACAAGAAGTGTATGTCTTAGGGTGATTCAAAATGATTTAGAATACCTGACCCTCTCAAGTGAGAGGGTTTTTATAATGCCTCAAACGTTTGGCCATTGGTCCCTATTTTCAGAGCAAGATATTCACTCCCAAAGAATAGGTAACTGCCATAAACTAGCCGTTGGAACGGGCAGAGGTGCTCGAAACTAGCCGTTACCACGGGCAAAGGCGTGGTCGCGGGCATAGGCGTCATGACTGTTTCTGGATGGTGAAACTATGCGTGACGGGTAAGAATATGAAGAGGGGCAACTGATCCTGGGGGGCAGCTGGCCAGCCTTCCTTGGCAGAGGGGCAGAGGAGAGAGAGCTTCACTTTGCCCTTAGCTGGCAGGGCTAAGGCTATTGGGTCGTTATGGGTGCAGAAGTGGATTGGGTCATGCCTAGCCATTTGGCCAGTCTGAAATAAAATGCTTCTCTTACTTTCTCTTTCTTATTTTCATTAACTTCACCTGCTTCTAGGCTATTTCATTCATGCCCGTGCTCTGTAAGATTTTCAAACAATGTTTCTATGTCCAAAGTCTTCAAATCACGTGACTTTTTTATGGTTGTTACTTTTGACTGTCAATCTTTGTACATAGATCTTAGAACTTTGTTAGCATGACTCTGGTTAGATAAAGTCTTACATTGATTCTCTAATTATTGATTAAATGAATAAAGTGCATATGCATAGATTCTATAGTTTCATCGGATTCCATACTGATAGCTCATACTCTTCTCTCAACATATTAATCTTAGTCTGTTTCACATCCTCAGTAACCTCATGGAGTATTTGAAGTTATTAAGTCAACTTGATTATTTGGAAGTGATTAAAGATGTAATATTAGATTGATTTAAACAATCAATAAAATTTAGTTTATACACCTCATTTAAATTAATTTTAAGTTGATTAATACATTGATTGCCTATGTTGTTTATAATTCCATATTTCACTCTATTGTCTAAACATAGAGTAATTCATGATATCAATCCAACGCATACACAATAAAATTTCTACTGTCCAATTTTGTGAAAACTCTAATTATTGAGAAAACTGTTTTGAAATAATTTTTTAAGGGTAAGTTCTATACAAACCCTCTTCAAGACCTTTCTCACCCATATTTTCCCCAACAATATAGAATTTGTCAAAAGTGTGATCTAACAACATTGTTCATGTTTCTTATTTTGAAACATCTTTACCTTTATGTGTCGGGCTTTCGTTTATGTCATCCCCTTGATCTTTTTCTCGGATATGATTCTTCACCCTCCCCCATAAACTTTCTTCTTTAGTAATTTGATCTTACATCCTTTTCTTTAAGATTGAAAATAATGGCCATTCCTTTTGTTTCAGTCTTTGAAGTCGTCCTTAATTTATTTCTAGATATATGGGCTAATATTTGAGTAAAGTAGCTTGAAGTACGCATGGAAGTACATATTCCCAGAGGTAGCATATTTGTTGGTATTATATATTAAATCAATTATCAATATAGTGATGAATGTGTTAAATAACTTAATGGATCCAAGATGCATCCAAAAAATGTCTAAAATACATTTCTCATCTTCACACACTTTATACCTAAAAATATAATGATGTTCATCGAACAATTTCAATAATTGTTGTATTTCAAACATTGGATCCATATTTGCCTTGTTGTTTCTATGCAGAACATTATAAGCTTGCTTAGTATTTATGTCACTATAAATTCCTTTTCATTTCAAAGTTGTGAGTATATTTTTAGGCTGAATGTTCAGTATCATCTCAATAACAATTTCCTTCTCATTAGAATCTAAATGACTTAAAATAGGACGAACAACTAACTTGTGATCTAATATGTGGTTATGTACACCACACAGTATATGAATTTTTCAAACATTTTTCGTCGTGTGGCACTCGTGCAACTTAAAATGATAAATACATTTCTTTGTTCCAGTGTCACCGCGTTTCAACTTCCTGATAAATTTTTTATACTTACCAATTATTTCACATTTCATTGTAGTAAATATCGATTTTCTATCAGAACTAAAATAAGACCTCCCAATAGTTATCCCAAAAACTATTTTAGTAGTTTTCGCATGGAATAATTTAAGCATATGATCACGTAATGTAAACTCCTGTTCAATGTTAGTTTTTTTTCCAACATCAACACATATAACACATGGTTGGGGAATTTTCGACACACCACCCTCTGATGCATTAACTGTGTTGACAACATCAAGATCCACCATACCTAGACCATTAGAAATGAATAAAACCATTTCAAATGTCAAAAAGTTATCATCCAGAAGAAGTTAAAAAGGTTTTGGATGATATCTTCTTGACAACTTTCTCAATGAAAAAAAGATTATGAAAAAATGAGAAGAGAAATAAATATACATTACATGTAATTTAGAATGGTAATAATATTGATGATATTAAAATATAGATGAATCATGTTACCAAACACAACAATTGAATAAGAAAAGAAAAATCTATTAGAGAGTTTAAGGAAATATTAAGTAAAATCTTGTGTGAGAGTTTAAGAAGCTAATAATGTATAAATACGTTATGAAATATAAAATTTAAATTATGTTACTTAATGTTCGAAAATTTTCTTCTACATAAAATTTTTATACATGTCACATTTAAAAAACAAACCAATGTTGATTTTTTATTTTTAATTTTTCTCAATTCCTTACACTTTTAACTCTTATGCTTGCTCAAACTGCAATCAACTCAGTAAAAAAAAAATTGCAATCAACTCCAATGTTTAGGGTATATTTGAATTGGTGATATGAGATGGAATTGAATATAATAAAGTGGTAACTAGTGAGCTTTTATTGTTTAGATTTGTAAATAATGGATGGAATGAAATGGAACATGATGAAATCCATTCCATTCAAATATCTATTTTTGTGTTCCATCCAATTTGGGGTGTATCGGATGGAATGAGACATTTTAAATAAAATAACCAAACAGTGAAGTGAGATCTACATTGCATTCCGCTCCATCACGTTCCATTCCACCTTGCTCCGTTATGTTCCATTAATCCAAACATAGTCTTAAGATTTTTTTTTTAAATAACCATTTTTTCAAATTAAATATCAAATAAACCAATGTTTCAAATTTATTACGAAAGTAACCATGCTTCAGAAAGAAGGAAAGAGAAGTCACCATTATGATTGGCGAATGCATTCTCTTTAATACATAAGCACCATTTCAAATGGCTCATGCTTGTATGTGTCGCCATTGGAGATGTCGCATACATTCATGCATTAAGTGCATGTGGCATTTCAAATGGCGCATCCTTTATATTTTATTTTGTTTTTAATTTTAATTATTTATAATACATTCGTCAATCCAAATGATGCATATGTATTGTTTTTCAATGCATGCGCGACTTCATATGGTGTATATGTATCATTTTTGAATGCATGTGCCAATTCAAATGATACATATGTAACATTTTCAATGCATGAGCCAATTCAAATTGCCCATGGTCTTTGGGATGAACATAAGTCAATGCAAATGGCGCCTCCTTGTAAGTGTAGTATGTATGCGCCATTTTGTTTGGCGCATTCTCTTATTCTTCAAGCTAAACATAGTTAATTTGATAATTAATTTGAAATGACGAATTTTTCGTATATTATTTAAAAATAGCAGTTTTTTTAAATAAAAATTATAGCCTTAATCTAACCAAATTAGTATGAATTTTAAATATTGTTCTAAATACGAAACGTCAAAATTAAAAAATTAAAATTAAAATTTTGAGTTATAACACACAGAGTCTAGCATTAAAAATCAAATTATATATATATATATATATATATATATATATATATATATATATATATATATATATATATATATATATATATATATATATATATATATATATATATATATATATATATATATATATATATATATATATATATATATATATATATATATATATATATATATATATATATATATATATATATATATATATATATATATATATATATATATATATATATATATATATATATATATATATATATATTTGTTTAATAAAATGAATTTTATAGTGAAAGATTTTATTTCTCGTTATATCTCAATTCACTTATGAGAATTTGATGTGACTTTAAAAAAAAATATTTTTAATTTATTATAGTTAAAAGTGCTTTTTTTAAGTCTATATATCATCTGTTTGTTATAGATTTTAAAAAAAAAAATTAAATAAATAAATTATTCATTATTTTAATAGTGTTTGTTTGAGATTAAAAAAAATTCCTTTATTAAAAAAATTTAATTTTAAGATAAAAAGTTAATCATAGAGTTTTTCTAAAATCTATTTGCTTTAAAAGGAGCAACCTAAGATTTTGTTTGAATTTATGAAATCGAATGGAGCAGACCAGAATGAAATGAAGTGAATCTATTATTTGAATAATTAAAAATTAAATTGGCTGGAGCTGAGCAAAATTGAGTAGTATGAATTTCATTCCATTTCATCATTTTTTATTATATTTGTTCTCTTTTAATTTGAGTGAAATAAACAGTTTGGTTTATTCCATCATGAAATTTTCGAACCATGAAATAATATTTTCATTCTATTATACTCCGTTACTCTCTATTTCTCTCTATTCCACTCAATTTCGTTCTCTTCATTTCATAATATTCAAAGATAACATAAATGTGAACCCTCAGTTTTTAAAACCATTATATTTTTATTTTTTTTCAATTATTGATATTTACAGAACTTTTTATCCAAATAACTAACTTTTTAAAAAAAATTCCAAAATAATCCACCTTTTAAAATTATTCCCAAAGTACCCCAGTTAGGGTTTAGGATTACACAAGGGTGCCAGATAAATTGGCGATACCTTGGCTATAAGGGAGTCGCCAATTGGATTGGAGACTCCTCATGCAGTCTTTAATCCAATTGGCGACTGAGTGTTGAACTTACAAGGCTGTCGCCAATTCATTTAGAGACCTCTTGTATTTTGAATTTTTTTTCTTCTATAAAATAGATACTTCTAAAACTAATTAATAAAATAAGTCAGACGGGAAAACAAATCTTATTATTAATTAAAAAATATTACATAAACTAATGTTGGCGACCGGGTTGGTCATACTGACCACCAGTTCCACATCCCCTAGGCACCATAACTCGTTGCGCTCGTCCCCACGTTGTTGATTCACGTCTGATGTTTGAGGAGTTGAAGTCTCAGGAACATTCCTAGTTGGTTCTCGAAGGATCTCTTGCATTTCTATTAGGTCTTGTGTGTTGAAATTGAGCATGCAACCCATTCCAGAGTAGTTCGGATGTGATGAATGAGTCATTGGTGTGTGGCCTAGATTGTTGAAGGGGGACATTTGTGTAAATAATTCGTTGGTGAAAGGTTAAAATGATAGTGGTGTTTGAAAGTCATAAGGTTGTTTAGATGGTTGAGTGGGTAGGCCAGGGTATGATGTTAGAGTGTTTTGGCTATGGAAAGATGTTTGGGTGTTATGGCTATGGTATGATGTACCCTCATTATAACTATATCTTGATGTTGTGTTGGGGCCATATCCATATTGGAATTCTGGGTAGTAGTCAGTGTGTGGGAGATGGTATGAGGGACGTTCTTGGTATTGTGGTTGGGTGTTTGACATGTTTGGATGGTGAATGGGTTAGTAACTCTGTTGGGTGGGGGCTGTAACAGCACAATTTTTCAATAAGTGATTAATTGTGCTAATTAATTGGTTTATGTGATTTATCTGATTTAAATAAATTATTGGATTTATTTAAATGAGTTAATGTATTTAATTAATTTATTCTACTTGGTAGAATAATGTGGATTTATTAGATATTCTCTAATTAATGATAAGATGAGATATTTTGTGAGAAATGAATTGATAGGTATTTTTTAGAGAAGAATTATGATGGAAAGAAAATAGAAGGATATATAAGGGAAATTGGAGAGAAAAGAAAAGAGATAGAAACATAAGAGAAAGAAAGAAAGAAAAGGAGAGAAAGAATAGAGAAAGAGGAGAAAAGAGAAGAGAAGAGGGAAACTTGGAGAAATCATCAAGAATCAACTTCAAGCTTCAATCCAATCAAGGTAAGGGTGAGAAACATTATTATTTGATCAATGTGTATGATTATGTATGAGTTGTGTTGGACTTGTTGGGTGTTTTTCTCTATTTTCCATTTCTAGGGCAAATGAGTTAAATCGATAGAATTGAGTTTTGAACGGTTAGAATTCAAAATAAATTGCATAGTTTAGTCGGGTAATGTTTAGCCGTGATTATTGGATTTCGTTTGATTGAATTTGGTTGAGTTTGTGAGTTTTGACATTTTTGGATAATTGAGGGTTTGAGATTTGAGTGAAAATCGGACGTCGTAGAAATCGTGTTTAATGGTTCTAATTCATTGCTATATGTTAGGTGAGTATGAGTATGTGTTTGTTTCGAAAAAAAGAATTGAATCGGTCGGATTTTCGGGCGAAAATGCAAAATCCCGTAGCCGTGTTTAGGCAAAATTCTAGTTTTTCGGAAAACTTCAAAAATTCATAACTCTTGAACCGTAAGTCGGTTTTGACCCCCGTTCGAAGCGTTGGTAAGTTAACGAGATTATCTTTCTAGAAAAAATGGCTTTGAGGCCTGTACCTGGTTCAATTATAGCAGAAAATTGAAAACATATTGTTTTGTTGATTTTTACCGTCGCGAATGTGTGTGATTGATGTGTTATTGTGCAGAATACTTTTGTTATATAACGTATAGCTTGTACATGTTGTGATATGATATGCTGTGGGTAGTCGTATGGCGTGAATCCTAGATGGTGGAATCGATTATGAAATATAGTCTTTTGACAAATATATGCATATTGTTTGTATGTGAAGAATGCATGAGAACATATTGTGAATATGTGTGCATTGCTTGATAAATGTGGTAATGATATTGAAGTGTAAATGCATATTGATTGTATGCGATATTGTGAATGCATGAGAACATATTGTGAATATGTGTGCATTGTTTGAAAAGGTAATGAGGTTGAATTATGAATGCATATTTGTTGTATCCGATTATTGTGAATTAATGCATGGGAGCATATTCTAAGATATGCGTGCATTGTTTGACAAATATGTTGATGAAAAGTATGAATACTTGATTATATGATATGTTGTGTGTGCAATCTTGTTTAATTCTTGAAGGGAGGAATTATGTGAATGCATGGGATTAAGATGTGTGATCGGTCTTAAGTGCATTTTGTTGTTGATTGCATATGCATCATTTAGTCAAGAGGCAATGTTTGCTAGTTTCGTGGAGGCTAGTGACTTGTCCCAAACCTAGAGCGGGGTTTGAAAGCTTAGGGAACGGGCTTTTGTTGTTATCGGTCTAGGGAATGGACCCGGTTTAAGTGTAAAAACCGAAAAATGATAACAAGTGTTGGTACCATGATCGCGACTTTCTATGTCTAATACAACTAACTGCAAGTGCACAGTCTATCGCGTAGTAATAATAGATATCGATCCCACAGGGACTCGTAATCAAACTAGTGTTCTCGGGAGTTACTGTGTTTAGCTAGGTAGAATATGTTTAAGGGAATAAGATTGTCACTAAAAAGGGAACTAAGATTACTATTTAGATTTTAATTAATTGAATCGATACGTAGTAATTGTGTTCTTCAGGGATTTGATAAGTTATGGTGTATGAAATAATTTTCAAAGTTTATTCAAGCAGAAAATGGAGATTTGAAAACTCTCGCCTCACGATGGTTATTGACACTAATCATAATCCTAAGGGCCAAACGTATACTTTCGTATTCCGTTAGGGGTTAAAATTATTTTTTGGAAATCTCTAAATTCTAATTCGTTTTAAAATGCTTTTGTTGTTATTAAAACAAATGCCTAGTGTTTACTATCTGACCTTACCGCAGCTTTCGCTTGTTGGTTCGTATCTTAATTAATTTCCCACTTTCGTGGCAAAACTACTTTTAAATAAGTTCTCGCTTTCGCGACGAAGTTTATTCAGTGAATCAATTTTAAACACTCAGACCATAGATTACTTTTGTGAAAAGAAAGTTTTCAACCAAGTGTTATCAAATCCCATTCGAATTATTACTACATATCGATTACCTAAGTTTAGCTAGACATGGAATTAGGAAAAACAAAATATAAATAGGAATAATAAATAATAACTTGCATTATAATAAAACAGAAGTCGATCAAAATGAAAACCTGTGAATATGCCAATTGGCCTTTGGGCAGATCCTCCACAGATGTTGGCAGGATTCTGGTCTTTAGTGCCAATTTGATCGTACAGTACAATAGAAATTACAGAAGAGCGGAAATGGGAATGAGGAAAGGTAAAGGGAAATGAATACAAATAAAAACTGGAAAGTAATTGCTCTGAAAAGTAAATTCGACAGCACTTCGTGGTATGAATGCAGCACCCCTTTCTGAAGTCCTCTGCTTCCCTTTTTATAGAAGTGGAATCCCAACGGTTATCTCTGAGGATGATGGACCTTGAGGCAGATAATTTAGGGAGTAGTGGTCCACTCTGTGGGAATTGGAACTGCTCTTTTGACGTGTAATCTGAGTGGGGCGTTTTTGCCTGCATGACGGTCGTCACAAGGTGTGACGGTCGTCATGAAGCTGTGACGGTCGTCACATCAGCAAAAACTGGTTGCTGCGCTTTTCATTGTATTTTCACTCCTTTTTCGTCCATATTTCATCTGAGATTGCTTCTTTTCTTCATGTTGCCTTGTTTACTACGTGATCGTTGAATACCTGCAAAACATCAGACAAATACACGGAAATAACCCGAAATCGGATCGAAAATGGTTAGCCTTTAGTCGAATTATGCATGAAAATATCTATATGATTTCGTGTTATCAAACTCCCCTAAGCTTGAATCTTTGCTTGTCCTCAAGCAAAACATGGAAAAGTCGACAAGCACGAGGCAACTTCTTCGTTCGCAGAGTTTGGAAAAACCGGGATTCTTGGTAGGAACAAGACGAGTATCATGACGACACTGGACTACAAGTCTTCGGAGGTCTCCTTTTTATGCAAATCGGTCTCAGTCATGCTACTGTATCTTGGTGTCAAGGTTCTCGTGGCAAGTTCACCCTGTTTGTTCTAGCGCAATCACATTAAGCCCGTTGTCCGCACACTTTCATGGCAAGTCGACCTGTTAGTGAATATGATCTCATTTCTGTTTTTGATCTTCTTCATTTGATCATAAGTTTATGTCATTGATTTCCAATGAGTTTTTCGTGCCGTTGGGCTAAATGCTCGGGTGAGGAGCACCTAACTTAGAAGGAAACGTATCTTATATTCTTGGGCTTTTTAGCTCTCTTTTCATGATTTTTCATCTTTTTGGAGATCATACACTTATTTGCATCGGTCGCTCGCTTAGAAGAGTTTTAGGATGGTGCTGACTGCTAGTATAAACTACTTGGGTTGAGTTTGCATAGACACTTGAGACTTTGGTACACGCAGGTGGTGAAACCGACTCGCATAAACTAGAGATCTAAGGTGTCTGGACGATACTGGTTTTGTTAGAACTGTTGTTTCCTCGGAGTTTCAAAACTTGGTTTGAACTCAGGTGCATTCTCGTGGTGCTTTTGCTTTTGAGGAACGAACTAAAATTTTTGTTTACGTTGAATGATGTGGGGATTGTTTGCGTAACGTGAAAGATATATAGACGAGCTTTATTTGCTAGAAATAGAAAGTGTAAAAATAGAAATTACGAGAATTCAAAGTGCAGTGAAATGGAAATAAAGAAAATAAAGGAAATTCAGAGTACAGTGGAATGGAAATAAGGCTCCGCTCCCACACTATCTCGATCAGTATCCTCACTGATTCTTGAAGCATGCGAGAGGGAGATACAACTGAAAATGAAAATACAAATAATTGAAATATAGTAAACAATGAAGGAAAATAAAGGGAACTCTAGTCTCGGTCTCTGTCACGTCCGCGCTGGCGTCCTCTAGCTCTAGCAAGGGCTACTCTGTCCTCATAGCTCATAGCTCCGGTGTGGTAGACCGTGTCTCGGAGTCCTTCGACCTGCAGGGTCAGATTCGCTAGGCTCTCAGTGATCGTAGCTTGCCCGGTGTGAAGTTGTTGCATTTGAGTCCGGTGCCAAGCCTCGAACTGGTCAGCTTGCTGATTCTGCTGCTGCAGCATCGTGAGTATCTGTGCCTACTGGTCTAGGGAGCGACAGAGGTCCTCTTCCGTGTAGTCTGGCACGGGATGATGACGGCGGCGGCGTGAGGATGTACCTACGGGAGGAGGAGGCTGCGATGCCTCTGGCTGCTCGGACCTGTCCAACTCAGCTTGGATTTCATCGTCGGAACCGTGAGTGGGATCCTGAGTAGGAACAGCGGCAGCAGGAGGGGCAGTGAGGTCGAACAACCAGTTGGTACGGTCCTCTGGATGGATGCGGGTGCGGGACGGAAGGATGATGCTTCGGACGGTCTTGCCACGCACAACCGGATGGTATTTGCCGTTAGCTCGGGAGCGGATGAGATGGGAGGCTCTGCAGTGGTCGGTGTCAAGGAACACCGAGGGGATGGAATGGAGGTGCTGGAGGCGGTCGCCAAGGTTCAGCCCAAGTGCAATAGCGGTGACAATCCCGCCAAAGTAGAATGGCTTCGAGCCACGGTTGCAATTGGCCTGAATGTGAGCCAGCAGAAACGGGGCAGCGTTGACAGGTTCATTGTTGAAGACGCAATGAAGAAAGAAGAGCTCCTTGGAGTTCACTTTGTGGTTGCTGTCTCTGGCGAAGATAGTGTTACTCAACGCTCTGTGAAAGTACCTGATGGTTGGGTTATGGATGTGAGTGGCGTGCAGGGAGTCCCAACCATCGGCATTGAGGCCGGTCAACTGATACCACAGTGCGAAGGCTTCGTGCTGGAACTGATCGGTGATGCGGCGATGAGCGTTGTCGCCGCGAGGTAGCTGTAGGATGCTGGCAATCTGATTTTGATTCACCTGATAGTTGACGCCAAACATCCGGAAGCATGCGGCACCTGTGTGCTGGTTAAGTTCGCCGCTGCTGGTGACGTAAGTGAACGAACTCAAGAACTCAAGAGTGAGTTGTTCGTAGGTTGGCTGTGGGTTGGTGCAGAGGTTCCAGATGCCTGCTCGTTGAAGCATTCAGGTTACATCTTCAAGGAGTCCGAGCTCCGTAAGCGATGGAAGGTGCGGGTAGTGAGTCGGCTGGAGTGACCTCTGATGAAATGCAATGTAGTGTGCTCGTTGTCTTTCGCCTAACTCGCCCTCAGGGAAGGTAATGTTGCTGACATCTGGGGTTTCTGCATTCCTTTCCATTGTTGGAAGATGGAGAGGTTTCTGAGGTTTTGGGATTTTTCTGCAGAGAGGGAAAAATGACAGAACGGTGGTTTGGAGGTTGAATTTGGAGTTGAAGTTTATAGTTCAATGTGGGGAGGACGAAAATTCGTAGTGGGGTAGGAGTTAGGATGTTTGAAAGTGATAATGGGGGGAGTGGAAGGGAACACGAACCCTGTTTTATCAGATAGCAGTTCTGGACTGCGTGACGGTCGTCACCCGCGTGACGCTCGTCATGGGGCTGTGACGGTCGTCACAGCAGCAAAATCTGCAGAATGCAGAATTTTGCTCTGAGGGCGTACTCGTAGTGATTTTAAGGCTCAGTATTGATACGGTGATGTAATATAACAGCCAACAAACAACAAATAATGCGAAAACAGAGTAATTGAATAAAAACTAGAATTGAAATAACATAAAATTGAAACAATTGTATGTAGTACATAATGAAAACGAACAATGCGAAAAATCCAAATGATTAAATGAAACTAAGCTAGACTAGATTAAACTGAAACTACTGCTATGAGCTAATAACTAATCTTTTCGTGCCTTCAACTCATCGAATTTTTGTGAATAGTAGTCGAGTTGGTCGCAGACTAGATCCATGAAGCCTACCAGTTCGCTGTGCATGCTTGCGATATCAGCTTTTACATTAGTCAGAGCTTTATCAACGTCGTCCAATCTGAGTAACACGACATCCATTTTGTCGGTGGTCTCCTCAGGGATAGGCTCAGGATAAGTATTGTAGTGTGGAGGAGTCGTAGGGTCTACTTCAGTTTCAGAGGCAGCGTCCTCATAGTACATATAGTCGTGTGCCTCAGAGATGTGGTCACTGTCATACATATAGTTCTGTGGTGTTGACTGTGGTGAAGGAGGTCCCATAGGCTCATCCAATTCGTAGAGCCAGTTATCCTTGTTGTGGATGCTTGTCATCAGATGATCAGGCAGTGTGAGTAGCTGTACTGGTTTTTCGTTAATAAGGTACTCATACGGTCCAGGTCCCATAGTCCCTAAGATGCGCCTGTTAAAGCAGAATTGTATGTTCATGGGTCTGATGGTACCAAAACGAGTGCTGACATTTAAATGGAATCTAAGGCCAAGCTCGTGGGCAATCATTGTTACTAGTCCTCCTATAAGAATAGGTGTCTGAGGTTCCAGCGTGAGGCGTTTGAAGGATCTCATCATGAAAGGCACTGCATTTACTGTCCGTCCCTGAGAAGCACAGAACATGATGAATAACTCTTCCTTAGACACTGCAGTAATATTTTCTTCTTTTCCAAACAAGGTGTGAGCTAGTATCTTATGGAAGTATCTGAAGGCTGGGTTATGAATGTCATCATTGTACATTTTGTCTGGTTCAGGGTGATAGTCGCCTGTGATTCTACCCTAGAAGTGATCGAGTTACAAATCAATATCGTCATCTTCTGCACTGATGAACACATGCGGTCCGCTAGGGAATCCTAGGAGGTTAGCTAGTGACATCAGGCTATGAGTTTGGTCCATTCCAAACAATCTGAAGGTAATCAACTCTGAGCGGGTTCCAAAACCATAGTTGGGTGTGTATCTGAAAGAACTAAGGAATTCATAGGTAAGATCCTTGTAGGTAGCGAAACGTGTTTTCAGAGCAGTGTTCTCCCAACCTAGTTGATTGAACAGGTATTGAATGCTATCTGTGATCCCTAGTTTATCCATAGTAGCCTTATCATAATACAGCGTTAAGGCGAATTCTCTTTCGATCAGTGCTGCAAATCTTGCCTTTTGAGCGAGTCCTCGGAAGTGAACCTTTGTGAAGTCGTACTCGACCATATTCGCAGGTAATTCGAAGAAAACAGAAGGAATGTTTTGAAGACTTTAAAAATCCTGAAAAGTTTGAAACAGGAAATTGAAGTCAGGATTTTTAGAAACAAAAAGTGGTAGAAACAAAAGACAAAAAAGAAAAAATAAAATAAGAATGAAAGTGCGAAAATGAACGAAAGTAGAAAGTAGTAGTAATTTTAGAATTTTTGTTGGATTTTTCAAAGTAGAATTTTAAGGAAAAATGAAATGCAATAACGAGGGAAAATTTGGGTTGCCTCCCAATAAGCGTTGTTTTTAACGTCTAAAGCCTGACGATAGCTTGGTGAGAAGCTATTCGGGTGTCTGAGCTGGAAGCTCAAGCAATGTTATATTGCTGACTTGAGGACTGTTGTCGTTCTTATTGTAATGTTTTAGACGTTGCTCGTTTACGATGAATGGTGTATTCGTCTTATCGATAATCTCAACAGCTCCACTCTGAAGTACTTTAGTCACTTCATAGGGTCCAGACCACCTAGATTTTAGTTTACCTGGGAAGAGTTTTAATCGTGAATTAAAGAGCAATACGATGTCTCCCACGCTGAATTGTTTCCTGATTGAACGTTTATCATGCCACTTTTTAGTTCGTTCTTTGTAGATACGGGCATTTTCGTAAGCGTCTAATCGAAGTTCTTCCAACTCGTGTAAGTTCAAGATTCGCTTTTCTCCTGCCTCAGTGTAGTTGAAGTTGAGTGTCTTAATGGCCCAAAAGGCCTTATGCTCTAACTCTACAGGGAGATGGCAGGATTTACCGTAAACTAATTTATAGGGGGTAGTACCTATTGGTGTCTTAAATGCGGTCCTATAAGCCCATAAAGCTTCTTGTAGCTTCGACGACCAATCTTTCCTTGAGGTGGCGACAGTCTTTTCCAAGATCTGTTTTATTTCTCTGTTCGAGACCTCTACTTGTCCGCTAGTTTGTGGATGATAGGGTGTAGCTACTCGGTGCCGGACTCCATATCTAGAGAGAAGTTTATCGAATATTCGTGATATGAAGTGAGATCCTCTGTCACTAATGACGAGTCTGGGTACACCGAATCTAGGAAAGATTGTGTTCTTGAAGAGTTTGATTACTACTCGTGCGTCGTTTGTTGGAGCAGCTATGGCTTCTATCCATTTAGACACGTAATCGATAGCGACGAGTATGTAGTTATTTCCGAAAGAAGGTGGGAAAGGTCCCATGAAATCTATTCCCCAGACGTCGAAGATTTCTACCTCTAAGATTCCTTTCTGAGGCATTTCATCGCGTCGTGAGATGTTGCCAGTTCGTTGGCATCTATCGCACTTTTGCACAGCGATGTGAACGTCTTTCCAGAGATTAGGCCAGAATAGGCCGGCTTGGAGAATCTTAGCGCACGTCTTGGACGTACTAGCATGACCACCATATGGTGCTGAGTGTCATTGGGAAATAATATTTTCTATTTCTTCCTCTGGGACACATCGACGATATATGTCGTCGGCCCCTCTCTTGAAGAGTAGGGGTTCGTCCCAATAATAGTGTTTCAGATCGTGGAAGAATTTCTTCTTTTGCTGATAAGTAAGATCCGGTGGAAGCACGCCCGCAGCGAGGTAATTAACGATGTCAGCATACCAAGGTAATGTGACTTGGGCATAAACGGCTTCTACGGCTTTTTCGAATTCTGGATCTTCCGAGATTGAGTTGGGTATGTCACTTTCTAATTTGGCTATCAGACGTTCGTACGGGAAATCGTCATTTATCGGTACTGGTTCGTGTCTGATGCCTTCTATTCGGGATAAGTGATCTGCAACAACGTTCTCGGTTCCTTTCTTATCTTTGATTTCTAAGTCAAACTCTTGTAATAACAGGATCCATCTCAATAGTCTTGGTTTGGCATCCTTTTTCCTTATTAGGTACCTTATGGCAGCGTGGTCTGTGTATATTATAATTTTTGCTCCTACTAAGTAGGAACGGAATTTGTCAAGCGCAAATATAACTGCTAGAAGTTCCTTTTCTGTGGTAGCGTAGTTCATTTGGGCAGGATCTAAGGTTCTACTGGCATAGTAGATAGCATGGAGTTTCTTGTCCTTCCTTTGTCCTAGAACTGCGCCTACAGCGTAATCACTCGCATCGCACATGATTTCGAACGGTAGTCGCCAATCGGGTGGTTGCATGATTGGTGTGGTGATAAGGGCTGATTTCAATGTTTCGAATGCTTTTAAACAGTCGTCGTCGAAGACAAACTCAGCATCTTTCATCAAGAGGCCGGTCAGAGGTTTTGTGATTTTCGAGAAATCTTTTATAAATCTTCTGTAGAAACCGGCATGTCCTAGAAAACTCCGTATTTCTCGTACGGATTTTGGGGGTTGGAGATCTTTTATAATCTCTATTTTAGCTTTGTCTACCTCAATCCCTCTATCTGATATGACGTGACCTAGAACTATTCCTTGTCGGACCATAAAATAGCATTTCTCCCAATTTAGGACGAGGTTTACTTTTACGCAACGTTCTAGTACCATTTCTAAGTTTTGTAAGCATCCTTCGAAACTTTGTCCACATACCGAGAAATCGTCCATAAACACTTCCATAATGTCGTCTATGAAATGTGCGAAGATTGCCATCATGCATCTTTGGAAGGTTGCTGGAGCGTTACAGAGTCCGAACGACATTCGGCGGTAAGCAAAAGTACCATAAGGACAGGTGAATGTAGTCTTTTCTTGGTCATCAGGATGGATGGGAATTTGGAAGAATCCTGAGTAACCATCTAGATAGCAGAAATATGAATGTTTGGCTAGTCTTTCTAACATTTGGTCTATGAAGGGTAACGGGAAGTGATCTTTGCGCGTAGCCTTGTTAAGCTTCCTATAATCAATACACATCCTGCTTCCAGTCACGACTCTTTTTGTTATTGATTCGCCTTTTTCGTTTTTAACTACTGTGACTCCTCCTTTCTTTGGTACGACATGAACTGGGCTAACCCATTCACTATCGGAGATCGGATAGATGATTCCTGCATCTAGTAATTTCTTTACTTCATCTCTGACTACAGTGCTCAGGATGGGGTTCAGTCTCCTCTGATGCTCTCGAGAGGTTTTAGAGTCTTCCTCTATTGTAATTCGATGCATACAGATCGAAGGGCTTATACCTTTTAAATCGCTTATGTTATAGCCTAACACGGTGGGATACTTCTTTAGGACTTCTAATAACTTTTCGGTTTCTGGTTGTCCTAAGTCGGCGTTGACTATCACTGGTCTTTTTAGTTCATCGTCTAGAAATTCATATCTGAGGTTTTTGGGTAGTGTTTTAAGTTCTAAAGATGGGTTCTTCGGACCTGGCATATGGTTTGGGGTCAGTGCTAAGCTTTCACTTAAGCTGTCGTCTTTATACGGTTTACGCCAATTGTCGTCTTCAGAAATGTCGGGTATTTGAATCTTTATTATTTCTGAATACGTGGTCTCTTCATTTTCAAGTTCTCTTATGCATTCGTCAATTTCGTCTACTAAATAGCAGGTATCGTCTATTGCTGGTGCTTGTAGGAACTTGGTGAGAATGAACTCTATCTTTTCTTCTCCTACTTCGAATGTTAGCCTTCCTTTCTTCACGTCTATAATCGCTCCGGCTGTAGCTAGGAATGGTCTTCCTAAGATAATTGGGGTTACAGTGTCCTCCTTGATGTCCATGATTATGAAGTCGGTTGGAATGTAGAATTGTCCTATGCGTACTGGAACGTTTTCCAGTATTCCGACGGGGTATTTTACTTATCTGTCAGCTAATTGTACGAACATTTTGGTTGGCCTGAGGTCTCCCATATTCAGCTTTTTGCATATAGATAAGGGCATAACACTGATACTGGCTCCTAAATCGCATAGAGCTTTGTCTATTACGAACTTTCCTATGACGCAGGGTATGGAGAAACTACCTGGGTCTTTTAATTTAGGAGGCATGCGGTTTTGAATAATTGGTGGAAAATATCTCGCTAAGAAGACGTTCTTCAATTGCTCCCACGTCGTAACGGAGTTGGATGGTAACGATTGCAACCAAGTCCATGCTCTGTCTCTAAGAGAGAATGGTAAAAGACGAAGTCTTATCGCGTCTGGAGTTACTCCATTTGCTTTCACTGTGTCTGTGTATTGCACAAACTTCGTTAGATGTTCGTTGGGATCCTCAGTTGCGTTTCCTGAGAATTGGTTTTGTTGTACAGCCGACAACAATGATGGTTTCAGCTCAAAATCATTTTGGGTAATAGTTGGGGCAACAATGCTACTTCTAGGCTCCATCTGAGATGGTGTAGCGTATGCCTTCAGCGGTTTGTTCGGAGGTCCTTCAGCCATCGTTGGTTCTTCTTCGGATTTGGGAATGGGAGTGAGAGGATCGGGAATGTTATGTTTGAGTTGGTACTCAATGATTCGGCTTCTTAGATGTAAGAAGCGTTCTAGTTCTGCGACTGAAGGTTTCAAGATATCGCTTTGCGGGCGATTTCTTGGCATACAATCGACAGCACTAGTAAAGGAAAAATGAAAATTGTTTACCTAGTCTATACGGCGTAACAGAAGGTTACACTATTGACTAAACGGGTCCCCGGCAACGGCGCCAAAAACTTGATCGCGACTTTCTATGTCTAATACAACTAACTGCAAGTGCACAGTCTATCGCGTAGTAATAATAGATATCGATCCCACAGGGACTCGTAATCAAACTAGTGTTCTTGGGAGTTACTGTGTTTAGCTAGGTAGAATATGTTTAAGGGAATAAGATTGTCACTAAAAAGGGAACTAAGATTACTATTTAGATTTTAATTAATTAAATCGATACGTAGTAATTGTGTTCTTTAGGGATTTGATAAGTTATGGTGTATGAAATAATTTTCAAAGTTTATTCAAGCAGAAAATGGAGATTTGAAAACTCTCGCCTCACGATGGTTATTGACGCTAATCATAATCCTAAGGGCCAAACGTATACTTTCGTATTCCGTTAGGGGTTAAAATTATTTTTTGGAAATCTCTAAATTCTAATTCGTTTTAAAGTGCTTTCGCTGTTATTAAAACAAATGCCTAGTGTTTACTATCTGACCTTACCGCAGCTTTCGCTTGTTGGTTCGTATCTTAATTAATTTCTCACTTTCGTGGCAAAACTACTTTTAAATAAGTTCTCGCTTTCGCGACAAAGTTTATTCAGTGAATCAATTTTAAACACTCAGACCATAGATTACTTTTGTGAAAAGAAAGTTTTCAACCAAGTGTTATCAAATCCCATTCGAATTATTACTACATATCGATTACCTAAGTTTAGCTAGACATGGAATTAGGAAAAACAAAATATAAATAGGAATAATAAATAATAACTTGCATTATAATAAAACAGAAGTCGATCAAAATGAAAACCTGTAAATATGCCAATTGGCCTTTGGGCAGATCCTCCACAGATGTTGGCAGGATTCTGGTCTTTAGTGCCAATTTGATCGTACAGTATAATAGAAATTACAGAAGAGCGGAAATGGGAATGAGGAAAGGTAAAGGGAAATGAATACAAATAAAAACTGGAAAGTAATTGCTCTGGAAAGTAAATTCGGCAGCACTTCGTGGTATGAATGCAGCACCCCTTTCTGAAGTCCTCTGCTTCCCTTTTTATAGAAGTGGAATCCCAACGGTTATCTCTGAGGATGATGGACCTTGAGGCAGATAATTTAGGGAGTAGTGGTCCACTCTATGGGAATTGGAACTGCTCTTTTGACGTGTAATCTGAGTGGGGCGTTTTTGCCTGCATGATGGTCGTCACAAGGTGTGACGGTCGTCATGAAGCTGTGACGGTCGTCACATCAGCAAAAACTGGTTGCTGCGCTTTTCATTGTATTTTCACTCCTTTTTCGTCCATATTTCATCTGAGATTGCTTCTTTTCTTCATGTTGCCTTGTTTAGACGTGATCGTTGAATACCTGCAAAACATCAGACAAATACACGGAAATAACCCGAAATCGGATCGAAAACGGTTAGCCTTTAGTCGAATTATGCATGAAAATATCTATATGATTTCGTGTTATCATACCACATGGCATGAGTTGCATTGAGTTGCATTGAGTCTCATGGAATGAATATATGATTGTTGTATGAAGTTATGCATAGGTGTATATACATGACTTGTGTAATTGTGAACTATGGATATGTTTGATGATTGTCCATATTTGCCTATATATATATATATATATATATATATATATATATATATATATATATATATATATATATATATATATATATATATATATATATATATATATATATATATATATATATATATATATATATATATGATGAGTTATGATGAAGTATGGTGAGAATGGTGGAATATGCGTATGTGCATTACTTGTGTAATTGAGAGTTGTGAATATGTGATCATTGTATGAAAGTATGCTTATGAACACGAATTGTTGATTTCAGAATTGTGAATGTGTAATTGGGAATTAGTGAGTAAACATAATATGTGTATGTTCATGTGGAATGTTGAGATTTATGGATACGTGCATGATGAATATGCTTGGTGATTATCCATATTTGATTATATATATATGTTGTATTGTACATGATGAGTTATAATGAATTGTGGTGAGAAAATGTGGAATATATGTATTTTGTGCTTGTGTATTTGTGTATATATAATTATATGCATTGTTATTATGATAATATTTCTCACCCTTCTGCTGGAATGATATCCTACATGACATCGTGCAGGTATCAAGGAGTAGTATTGCTCGTAGTTACGAGGTCGCTTTTGGTGTAGCCGTTTAGTTATTTAATTATGTTGGGTCGAGTCATGCTCTGGTCATGTAACACTGGGATCACTTCGGTTGTGTTTAAGATATACATTGTGTACTCTATAAACGTGTTTATATCCATTGGAATATTATGATGTTGGCCTTAGTGCCTAAGTGATGTTGTTTTATGTGATAAAAACAAATGTTTCTTTTATGAAAATTATGGTATAATTGAATCCGCTGCTACATGCAAAGTGAAGTTTTGTAAAGCATAATTTTATATTGAAATAGTAATGAGCATGACAGGTGGTTTTGATATTTTAAAAGTTATGTGTAATGCCCTTTTGTAAATGCATGGAAATTTACTCTGATTATTCATATATTATCCGTGAGGTTTAGAAGGGTGTTACATTAGTGGTATCAGAGCAGGTCGGTCCGTCCGGCCAAGTTGTTTAATGTTGTTTGTTCCCTGGTATACGACATGTGTGTGAAAACACTGTCGATACATGTTTGTTGTCTAACCTTTGTCTTCAAGAGTGAGAATGATTCAAGTGGGGGAGAAACTGGTGCTTCTCCAAGATGCTGCAAGTGTGGAGTTGTAGCTTAGTGTATGGTTGAACGATTTTATAGTTTGGTAAAGACGGTTTATGCCCCATTATGATTGTCGACTGCCTATTGACAAATTGAGGAACTGATCACCCTTAATCTCTTGTTGATAGTAGTTGGGATTGTGTTGGATGGGATAGACGTGTCTTGCAAGCTTAAATGGCGTGAGCAGTGAATTGTTTGGAATTAAGCCAAATGCTTAAGAATTGTTTTGATGAGTCGGCGCAGGACAGTGTTGAGATGTTTAATTTTGATGGGAATTTTGAGTGTTAATGAAGGTAGTGATAGCCAAGACGTGAAGTGGGGTTGTGATCGACTTAGTTGCGGAAACTAGTCTGATATTGAGAGCTCCATGTTATATGTCTATTTGGATAGTCAAAGAATTAAATTGATTGAGTAGTTTTGAGACTTGTGTCTGGTGTGTGTGCTACGGTAATAGATTATGAGGTCGAGTATATAAAGGGTGGATAGTGACTTCTGGTGATTATTAAAGGAAGTAAGATGTGGGATACTGTATCGGTAATTGGACTTTAAACATTTTAAGAGTTGGAGATGTGTTGAATGACCTTCTAATAGTGACGATGTTGTTTTCGTATTTTGTCCTAATGGGAGAACCGTAACTCAGAATGACGTCAGATGAGAAGAGTTGGAAGTTATTACAATACTCTATATGATGGTGAAGTAGTGACATGGAATTAAGTTATTTACTGATGGAATATGTTTGGATGTTGTAGTAAGTGCGGAAAGTGCGGTTCGTGTTTTCGCCATAACTCATAGATTGAGTGTTTGTTTGGCATGGGATTCTCCATACTTAATTGAGTGATTCAATGGTTGGGTAACCGATGATATTTAGATATACTCGAAGAGTATAGAGGATCATGTTGAGCATCAGGAACTTAAGTTATCAGTGTTGGAGAAGAAGTAGTAATATTCTACTGTGAAGAAAGTTTAAGGAATTGTTAGGAAAGCTGTCAACAGCTCGTGTATTGGTTTTGCCGAATTCGACAGAACAAATTGTTGTGTTTTGTGATGTTTAGTTGATATGATTGGGGGATATGTTAAGTACAACATCAGCGAGTTTTGGTTATGCTTTAAGGCAACTTAAAGTACATAAGGGAATTATCTGACAAGTAATTGGAGTTGGTTGTTGTTGCGTGTTTGTGTCGGAGTTTGGAAGCCTCAATTGTTTAGTTGAGATTTGAGATGGTTGGTGATCTTAAGAACTTAAGGTATTTGTTGATTTGAAAAAGAGTTGAATATGGTGCAGAGGAAATAAATAGGGACTTCTGAAGGAGTATGGTTTTGGGTTGAATTACCATTCGAGTGAGACCAAGTGGTAGCAGAGGTATCGAATTGGAAATTTCTGTATATACCAATGATGGTGGTAATGAGTTAGAACTGATGAAGCAAATTCGGGATATGAGTTTGGTCTGTGAAGAAAATATCTTAGGGAGTTGAGCTTTGTATCTTGAGACTGACTATAGGTATTCTTGATAAGATTCGAAGAAGTCGAAGTTCTAATTTGAGTTAATAGATTGATTGAATTTAATGAATTGGAGTCGAAGAGCTGATTTTCGGATTAATGAGAATGGTACCATGAGATGTCGTGATGGAGTGTGTGTTCCAAATAGTGTGAGTTGGATAAGAGTACTCTGGAAGAAGAACATTGAGATAGATGGAGAGAGAAGTGGTTGAAGTGGTATGTGCTGGTTTGACTTATCGGAAGTCGAAGTGTGAACATCAGAGGTTGTTGGACCTGATACAACTGTTGAATATTTCTAAATGGTATGGGATAGTATTCCCATGGATTTTGTGTCGGGTTTTCCGAAGAAATGTGGAGGGATATGATTCGACTTGGGTGGTTATGAATGGATTGGCAAGATTAACTCATTTCTTACTAATGAGGATGAATCATTCTATGTTGAAGCTAGCTAAGAGGTATAGTGAGGAAGTTGCAGGGTAGTATGGGTTACCGTCGAATATTGTGTCAGATGAGAATCTGAATTTTTGTTGAGATTTTGAGAAAGTTGTAGACGCTTTGGGTGTCATGTTGAAGTTGAACTCTGTCTAGCATCCGTGGACGGACTGGACAGACAAAGAGAACTATCTAGTATGTAGGGGATTTGTGGAGAGCTTGTGTGTTGGATCAAGGTGGATCGTGGGATAGTTAATTATCGTTGCTTGAATTACCTACAATGACAATGATCATTCTAGAATCGGAATGATATTGTATGAGGCTTTGTACAGTAAGAGGTGTAGGAATCCTTTGTGTTGATGTGTGCCAGGCGAGAGTGTTGTACTAGGACCTGATATTGTGCAAGAGACGACTAGAAAGATTAAAAGGACTCAAGAAAAGACGTGTTTCGAGAGTTACAATAGTAACTGGTGTCGGTCAAGCTAGAGGTCTCGGAAGCACCCACTGTGTTTTGTTGATCTGTATCAGAGTGGCGCAGCGGAAGCATGGAGAAAATGACATGTTAGATTGTTTTACCGCTGTCGCTTGTGGGAATTGCATGATGTGTTCATGTGTCTAAGTTGAGGAAGTGCAATGATTCAGATGGATAGTGTATGAGTAAGAGAGGATTTGATTGTTGAGACATTGCCAGTTCAGGTTGATGAACGAGAAGCAACTTCGAGGTATAGAGATTCCTTTGGTGGAGGTAGTTGGGAGATTAGGATGCGAGAGTCGTATCCAGAGTTATTTGAATCAGGTAACATTTTCGAGGACGAAAATTTCTAAAGTGGGGGAGGGTTGTAACAGCACAATTTTTCAATAAGTGATTAATTGTGCTAATTAATTGGTTTATGTGATTTATCTGATTTAAATAAATTATTGGGTTTATTTAAATGAGTTAATGGATTTAATTAATTTATTCTACTTGGTAGAATAATGTGGATTTATTAGATATTCTCTAATTAATGATAAGATGAGATATTTTGTGAGAAATGAATTGATAGGTATTTTTTAGAGAAGAATTATGATGGAAAGAAAATAGAAGGATATATAAGGGAAATTGGAGAGAAAAGAAAAGAGATAGAAGCATAAGAGAAAGAAAGAAAGAAAAGGAGAGAAAGAATAGAGAAAGAGGAGAAAAGAGAAGAGAAGAGGGAAACTTGAAGAAATCATCAAGAATCAACTTCAAACTTCAATCCAATCAAGGTAAGGGTGAGAAACATTATTATTTGATCAATGTGTATGATTATGTATGAGTTGTGTTGGATTTGTTGGGTGTTTTTCTCTATTTTCCATTTCTAGGGCAAATGAGTTAAATCGATAGAATTGAGTTTTGAACGGTTAGAATTCAAAATAAATTGCATAGTTTAGTCGGGTAATGTTTAGCCGTGATTATTGGATTTCGTTTGATTGAATTTGGTTGAGTTTGTGAGTTTTGACATTTTTGGATAATTGAGGGTTTGAGATTTGAGTGAAAATCGGACGTCGTAGAAATCGTGTTTAATGGTTCTAATTCATTGCTATATGTTAGGTGAGTATGAGTATGTGTTTGTTTCGAAAAAAAGAATTGAATCGGTCGGATTTTCGGGCGAAAATGCAAAATCCCGTAGCCGTGTTTAGGCAAAATTCTAGTTTTTCGGAAAACTTCAAAAATTCATAACTCTTGAACCGTAAGTCGGTTTTGACCCCCGTTCGAAGCGTTGGTAAGTTAACGAGATTATCTTTCTAGAAAAAATGGCTTTGAGGCCTGTACTTGGTTCAATTATAGCAGAAAATTGAAAACATATTGTTGTGTTGATTTTTACCGTCGCGAATGTGTGTGATTGATGTGTTATTGTGCAGAATACTTTTGTTATATAACGTATAGCTTGTGCATGTTGTGATATGATATGTTGTGGGTAGCCGTATGGCGTGAATCCTAGATGGTGGAATCGATTATGAAATATAGTCTTTTGACAAATATATGCATATTGTTTGTATGTGAAGAATGCATGAGAACATATTGTGAATATGTGTGCATTGCTTGATAAATGTGGTAATGATATTAAAGTGTAAATGCATATTGATTGTATGCGATATTGTGAATGCATGAGAACATATTGTGAATATGTGTGCATTGTTTGAAAAGGTAATGAGGTTGAATTATGAATGCATATTTGTTGTATCCGATTATTGTGAATTAATGCATGGGAGCATATTGTAAGATATGCGTGCATTGTTTGACAAATATGTTGATGAAAAGTATGAATACTTGATTATATGATATGTTGTGTGTGCAATCTTGCTTAATTCTTAAAGGGAGGAATTATGTGAATGCATGGGATTAAGATGTGTGATCGGTCTTAAGTGCATTTTGTTGTTGATTGCATATGCATCATTTAGTCAAGAGGCAATGTTTGCTAGTTTCGTGGAGGCTAGTGACTTGTCCCAAACCTAGAGCGGGGTTTGAAAGCTTAGGGAACGGGCTTTTGTTGTTATCGGTCTAGGGAACGGACCCGGTTTAAGTGTAAAAACCGAAAAATGATAACAAGTGTTGGTACCACATGACATGAGTTGCATTGAGTTGCATTGAGTCTCATGGAATGAATATATGATTGTTGTATGAAGTTATGCATAGGTGTATGTACATGACTTGTGTAATTGTGAACTATGGATATGTTTGATGATTGTCCATATTTGCCTATATATATATATATATATATATATATATATATATATATATATATATATATATATATATATATATATATATATATATATATATATATATATATATATATATATATATATATATATATATATATATATATATATATATATATATATATATATATATATATATATATATATATATATATATATATATATATATATGCTTTGTGAAGTATATGATGAGTTGTGATGAAGTATGGTGAGAATGGTGGAATATGCGTATGTGCATTACTTGTGTAATTGAGAGTTGTGAATATGTGTTCATTGTATGAAAGTATGCTTATGAACATGAATTGTTGATTTGAGAATTGTGAATGTGTAATTGGGAATTAGTGAGTAAACATAATATGTGTATGTTCATGTGGAATGTTGAGATTTATGGATACGTGCATGATGAATATGCTTGGTGATTATCCATATTTGATTATATATATATATATATATATATATATATATATATATATATATATATATATATATATATATATATATATATATATATATATATATATATATATATATATATATATATATATATATATATATATATATATATATATATATATGGATTGTACATGATGAGTTATAATGAATTGTGGTGAGAAAATGTGGAATATATGTATTTTGTGCTTGTGTATTTGTGTATATATAATTATATGCATTGTTATTATGATAATATTTCTCACCCTTCTGCTGGAATGATATCCTACATGACATCGTGCAGGTATCAAGGAGTAGTATTGCTCGTAGTTACGAGGTCGCTTTTGGTGTAGCCGTTTAGTTATTTAATTATGTTGGGTCGAGTCATGCTCTGGTCATGTAACACTGGGATCGCTTCGGTTGTGTTTAAGATATACATTGTGTACTCTATAAACGTGTTTATATCCATTGGAATATTATGATGTTGGCCTTAGTGCCTAAGTGATGTTGTTTTATGTGATAAAAACAAATGTTTCTTTTATGAAAATTATGGTATAATTGAATCCGCTGCTACATGCAAAGTGAAGTTTTGTAAAACATAATTTTATATTGAAATAGTAATGAGCATGACAGGTGGTTTTGATATTTTGAAAGTTATGTGTAATGCCCTTTTGTAAATGCATGGAAATTTACTCTGATTATTCATATATTATCCGTGGGGTTTAGAAGGGTGTTACAGGGGCTGTGAGTAACATGGCTTTTGATGGTGGATGTCGTTGGGGCTGCATGAAGTCAAACCTTGTGGAATCCATGAACGGGGTATTCAAAGGAATTCAAAACCTTCCAATGACTGCTTTGGTGAGATCAACATATTATAGGTTGACATCACTTTTCACAACAAGAGGCAAGAAATAGAGTGCAGTGTTAATGGCCAGTCAGGTATTTAGTGAAAGCATTATGAAATTGATGAAAGAGGATACTATCAAAGCCAACACATATACAATTACAGTCTTCAATCATCATAGGCAAACATTTAGTGTACAAGAAACAATGGACCATAATGAGGGGAGACCTAATTTATCCTATGTCGTCAAACTAAACAGATGTTGGTGTGACTGTGGCAAGTACCAGGCCTTCCGTGTACCTTGCTCACATGTCATTGTGGCATGCACACATACTCGTCAGGATGCTTATGGCTATCTATCTGATGTTTACAAGGCGATTAATGTTATGAACGGTTACAACGAAGGCTTTGCAGTGCTACCAATGGAGGATTATTGGCCTCCATACTAAGGTGACATAGTTTGGCACAACGATGACATGAGAAGAAAGAAAAAGGGACGCCCAAACAGTTAGCGTACAAGAACTGAAATGGATACGACTGATAAAATGATAAAATTGTGCAGTATATGTCGTCAGCGCGGACACAACAAAAAAAAAGTCCCAATGTCGGAGGCACATCTGCATCATGATTTAGCTTATCGTTTCATTTGTTGTAACCAAATATTTTCATATATTGACGAGTCTTTGTTACAACGGTCTTAACAACAAACAAGACTAACAACACACAACACATACTAATTTCATAAAACATAAAACATTAACTAGGTGATTACGACATTCCTAACTGATTACAACAATCAAACTAATTTTATTCGGTCCAAACACGACTTCCCTCGCATCTTTGTCTGTCTTAACCTGGACCCATTCACGCAGCCGATCAAGTCTCTCGATACTACAGATCTTTTCCCCTTCACCTATGTCTCCTTTCAACCACCGTTTCAGCTCCCTCTTAAGTTGATTGAAACTTTGTATGTTCCAAAACAACATGTCCATCGAAGACTTCTCTCTCTCTCTCTCTCACATAAACAACTTTTCTCCACCGGCGACGATACATGTTATTAGCAGAATAAAGATATCAGATGAAATGTGGAAGTAAATGATCAGAACACCTTTATTTATAGAAAAAAATTTCAAAATACAAGGGGTCTCCAGATGCATTGGCGACACCCTTGTAAGTTCAAACCCAGTCGCCAATTGGATTGAAGACTGTATGAGGAGTCTCCAATCCAATTGGCAACTCCCTTATAGCCTTAACAAGGTGTCGCCAATTCATCTGACATCCCTGTGTAATCCCAAACCCTAACTGAGACAATTTGAGAATAATTTTAAAAGGTGAATTATTTTAAGATTCTTTTTGAAAAATTAGATTATTTGGGTAAAAAATTCATATTTACAAATCTATAAATTTTAATTTTTTTCCTTTTAGATTCTAAAAAAAATCTTTTTAAAATATCTATAAAATTTAAATGTATAGATTTAAAAGATATAAATTACGTTTGTTTAGTTGTTTTAGTGGATAACCCACCCATATTATTAGGGTTGGACTATTTAGGCCCATAAATAGCCAACCAACAAAGAATTGAATCGAGACCATCATTACTCTCCGATTTCCAATCGGAGATTCTACATTTTTTTATACTTTTTTTCCCGATAAAATTTAAATTCGAGTCTGTGTCACAGAAAAGAGAAAATCCATATCTCTATTATCGATTTTCTTTCACTCTTGCGTAGAGAGAAGAGGTTTTGCGTTGAACCCTAACCGTAAAGAACCTCAAATCCATGGCACACCGTTTGCTCAGAGATCACGAAGCCGACGGCTGGGAACGTTCCGACTTCCCCATCATCTGCGAATCATGTCTTGGTGATAGCCCTTATGTTCGAATGGTTCATCCTCTCTCTTATTCCTTTTCCATTCACCTTCGTTTTTAGGGTTATTATTAGCTTACAAGGGATTATTTTGAATTGAGTTGTTGTGGACCTTTGTTTTTAGGGTTATTATTAACTTACAAGGGATTATTTTGAATTGAGTTGTTGTGGAATATGAAGTTGAAATCAGATCTGTGAATTTTATTATGTTTCACGCTTTGTTAAACCTTATCTATGACCTACTAACAAGAATTGATAAGTACAGTTTTCAACAATTTGTTGCACGTGAAGTGTTATTACATTGAGGATTGAATAATTATCATAGATACAAAGGTTTTGTTTATGTGCCTTAACCTAACTAATCTGTTGTTGAAGCTAGACTAGTGTTATATCATTATTATTACTTCCGGGTGTATGAAAGACTAGTGTCAAGGGTGGTTATTAATATGTATAGTTATTATTCAGTAATTTTCATGTATCAGCATGTTTCATCATGTATGAATAGTGGGTTTTCAATTGCTTTGTTGTTGTAAATATTTATCTTTTGTTATTTGTGGATGCAGACAAGGGCTGAGTATGACAAAGAGTGCAAGATTTGTACAAGGCCTTTTACTGTTTTTAGATGGAGACCTGGTCGAGATGCAAGGTACAAGAAAAGCGAGATTTGTCAGACATGTAGTAAGTTGAAAAATGTTTGTCAAGTATGCCTTTTGGATCTTGAATATGGACTTCCGGTTCAAGTCCGCGACACAGCTCTCAGTATCAGTTCCAATGATGCCATTCCAAAGAGCGATGTTAATAGGGAGTATTTTGCTGAGGAGCATGATCGCAAGGTATGTATTTGTATAATCTGTTATCGTACTTATAGTTGATAATATTTTGTTTTGAAGTTTTATTTTAATTCTTTCAAATTGCTAATTGTTTGCTTGTATGGTTGTGGTTATTCTTTCAACTTTATTAAAAAAACCCAAATAAACAATTATCTCATATATATATTTTTTAATATATTGAAATTTTGGATACGCACGCATCTGCAATCCAATAAGCTCACCCATGTCTGATGGATCAAATTTTGCAAATATATTGATGAACTTTGACAGAATTTCAGATACACATGCATCTGCAATGCAGTAACTTCACTCAGGACTGGAATTTGTCATCACGTCCTTTACTTTTGAATTATGGCTTTATTTTTGAACTGTGATGCATTTTGGCTGGTATTTTGTGAATGAAAGAATTCTGTTTTTTCATTTTAACAGAACCAGATTTCCAAACTTAGAGCCATACTAACAAAATACATTTCAAAAGAAAGCTAAAATATGATAATTTGTTCACTAAAAATAAAATAAAAGATTTGTTTGAAATTTTAAATTATCTTATCGACCCATGATGCAGTTTTGGTTAAATTTTTTCCAACTTGTGAACATCCTGACAATCACTGTTGCACAGATTTTTGACATTTTTTCATTAAAAATTCTTTAAAGAAAAACAGAGAAAAGAAATGAAGTGTGAACTGTAACTAGGTGAGAAAAGAATTAACATAAAAAACAATGAAGAACTTACAAGGGTATCCATGCCCACTCTCTTTTCTCTCTGCCTGTTGGAAATGGTAGGTTTGGTAATGCCTATGAAACAGGCAGTAGCAGAGCATCACGTATAAGCCATAAACATGTTCTTGTCTCAAAATTCTAAAAGGTGAAGAAATGAACTCCTTATATATGTGGCCCTTTCACTGCAACCAAATGCATTTAGATCTGCTGAGAATTTCACATATCTGCAGTGTAGTGTTTTATCAATTTACTAGATCTCTGAGAAATTTCTGCACTTCTGTTTACTCTGTTTCTTTAGTCATTACGCCATGATGATCTTTTTACTAACAATGTAAGCATGGTGCAGGCTAGAGCGGGTATAGACTATGAATCCTCTTTTGGTAAAGCACGTCCAAATGATACTATCCTGAAGCTTCAAAGAACAACACCTTATTACAAAAGAAACCGGGCACATATTTGCAGTTTCTACATAAGGGGTGAGTGTACCAGGGGAGCTGAGTGTCCTTACAGACATGAGATGCCAGTAACTGGGGAACTGTCTCAACAAAATATCAAAGATCGTTATTATGGGTATGCCACATTTGTCAATGATTTCCTTATTTGATTACTATGGATCTCCATACCTGGTCTTGCTTTTGAATGCTCTTTTATTTTTCCCAAAATAGTTTTGCTTTGTATTGTCGTTGACTTCATTACTTTATTAAGCATTCATTTGGTTCCTTAGTGGCTGTTCCCCATAATGACCTGCTGTGTGTCAATGTAACAACAGTTCTTTTTTTGTTAACTATAAAGTCAGCATGGTGGTATCTTTTATACAGCTAAGTTATACTATGGCGGTGCTTGTATGTAGGAACCTTTATTCAAACACTAGTCAAGCTTTATCATACTAGATGGTGTCAGATGTATGGGATACATGAGTTATATAATTCTTTAATCATTTGAATGTTATTTGTCAATATTTATGGATATATGTGGGACACTTCATGATAGCTAAGTTTCTAACTTTTATTCATGTATGTCTCCTTCTGCATAGGTCTAAATTCATACATCTTTTTGTGTTTAGTTTTGTGAAATGGAAAAGCACAATTTTGCCATTTTGTATCAATTTGTTTCTAATTTGTTACTTACATTAACTGCTTATATGTAGTATGAGATTTTTTTTTTGACATGGATGAAAGATGCTTTTATTATGCTCTACTTTAATCCTCTAATGTAGTCAACTTAATTGTGATGATAAACTTGTTTCCCATGTTTTTAATCCATCATGGGCTAACTAGTGAGAGAAGTCTCAGTTATTGAAAGTTAAAAACTTTCCTTGTAACTGCTGCTGATATCGACGTTTTCATTTGTTTAGTTTGTGGCTTTTTTTAATATTGCTTCATGCTTTGAACATTGTTTTTATTGAGAAACATTTGTTGATCATGCCTTTGAATTGCAGGGTGAATGATCCGGTGGCTATGAAGTTACTTGGCAAGGCAGGAGAGATGAGTTCGCTGGAGGTTCCTGAGGATGAGAGTATTAAAACACTTTACGTTGGGGGACTTGATGCTAGGGTTACAGAGCAGGATTTGCGGGATAACTTTTATGCCCATGGAGAAATTGAGTCCGTCAAAATGGTTCTTCAACGGGCATGTGCTTTTGTAACCTATACAACAAGAGAAGGTGCAGAAAAGGCAGCGGAAGAACTTTCTAACAAACTTGTTATCAAGGGCCTTAGGCTAAAACTGATGTGGGGCAGGCCTCAGACAGCAAAACTTGAGTCTGATGGTTCTGATCAAGCAAGGCAGGCCTCTGTGGCTCATAGTGGGTTGTTGCCTCGAGCAGTTATATCGCAGCAGCAGAACCAAGACCAGACCCAAGGAATGCTTTACTATAACAATCCACCTCCTCAGCAGGAAAGGAGCTATTACCCTTCAATGGATCCTCAAAGAATGGGTGCTCTTATTCCATCTCAAGACGGGCCTCCTGGTGGGCCTTCTGGATCAGGGGAGAACAAACCCCCCAGTTCTGAGAAGCAGCAAATGCAACATTATGCCCATCCTATGATGCCACCTCCACATGGCCAATATCATCATCAGTACTATCCTCCATACGGTGGTTACATGCAGCCTGTTCCCCCTTATCAACAATACCCACCGCCACCATACAATGCTGCAATGCCTCCATCCCAACCACCTGCAGCTAATCATCCCTATCAACCTCCATCCCAACCACCTGCGGCTAATCATCCCCATCAACCTCCATCCCAACCACCTGCGGCTAATCATCCCCATCAACCTCCATCCCAACCACCTGCGGCTAATCATCCCCATCAACCTCCATCCCAACCGGGGTCTTCACAGTCAGGGTCTGGACAAGCTATATCTGCTCCAGAAACTGGAGGAACATCATCATCGGGTTCACAGCAACAATAAAAATGTTTATTTTGTAATACAAATATTTTCCTTGAAGTACTGTGTTGACATGAAATATATTTAGGCTCAAGCATTCAGTTTGCCATCTCAACTAGCTTGATATGATTTTGCCTTGTAGTTTGAACAAATTATTTTATGATTGGATTGTGTTTTTGTAACTTTGGGTTCATACAAGTTATTTTATTGTTTTTCAACTATTTTTTCATTGAGTTTCATACAAGGTAAATGCCGATAACTTTGAGCAACATAGTTTTCTTATTCTTCAGGATTTTTAATTTAGGTGAGAAATGATGAACAGTAGTTAGCCTAGTTTGTAATTTAAATTTCAAAGAATGAGAGAGGGTGTAATCATATCTACATTACCATGAGGTTGAAATAAAGGTAACATAAATGTAATTTATATATTAATCACAGAAACATTGATTTATATATTAATCACAGAAACATTGTCAAGTAGGAGTGTGACATCCTCATCCTATTGCTGTTCAACTTTTCCAATAGATTCATAAGCCACACACCTTGGCACACACATAACAAAGCGATAATATACTCGGCCTCATAAGATGAGAGTGCAACTATCGGTTTCTTTTTTGAACACCATGAGATTAGTGTTTTACTGAACATAAAGATGTATTTAGCTGGCCTCATAAGATGAGAGTGCAACTATCGGTTTCTTTTTTGAACACCATGAGATTGGTGTTTTACTGAACATAAAGATGTATTCAGCTGTAGACTTTTGATCATCTTTATCTCCGCATCAATTGAAATAGGTAAAACAAGCAAATTGCATTTTCTGCCCGTATCTTATGCGGGAAAGAGAATTCTATAGTCAACAGAACGTTTAACATATTGTAGGATCCTCTTGGCTGTCTCCCCACAAATCTACTCATAATACCGACACTAAATATCAAATTCGGCCGCATATTGCACAAGTAACGCAAGGATCAAATCAAACTTCTATATTGAGTTGGACCATCATCTTACACATCCTCATTCTTATACAACTGCAACCTTAGTTTAACTAGAGAAATGACATACATTATAATGCTCCATTTGAAACTTCTTCAATATCTCAAGAGCATATGTTTTTTGGTGCATGAACAGTCCCTTTTTTAAATTTGTGAATATATATATATATATATATATATATATATATATATATATATATATATATATATATATATATATATATATATATATATATATATATATATATATATATATATATATATATATATATATATATATATATATATATATATATATATATATATATACACACACACGTACGCACACTTATATCCATTTATTCTAATAGATAATTGCTCACGCTTATACCTGTGCTCATTTAATGGATTTTTACTCTAACATAATATCTAAAGCAAATGGTTTATAGAGTTGCAGTTAATTTTTTTTCTTACAATTTAATTTGTTCAAAACATGATTATTATTATACTATAATACCATTAATTTTTTCATATATTATATGTTATTTTACCGTATTTTAAATATTTTAATATTAATAAAAACATTCACAATTTATAATTTAAATATCTAAAGAATGATCTAAATTAATCAGCAAGAATTTAAATCAAATTGTATTAGATTTTTTAATTAGTCCTCTAAAATTATATTGAACCATGAATAGTTTTATTTTTGGATTAGACGAGTTTTCAATTCAAAGTCAATTCAAATCGCGCAACGAACACCATAATAACTTGAGATATATTTTCTATGTGGGCTTCTTGTATTCGCAAGTTCGGGCATTGCCGCATTGACACTCGGTACTTTGGAGAATATTTGGTCAGGGATGGTTCACCGCACCCCATCCCACCCCATGTAGTACTCTTAAACTCTATGAAAATTGAAAAACATTATTTGTCATCGTCCGAATAATTGAAATATGGATGCACTCAAATATACCAAATCGACAAATCTCTTCATAAAAAATGCACCCTCATCCATGTAATAAAGAAGTATGGATTTTGAAATATTGACACACCTTTTGGATTTTGGAATCAAAAATATTAGACAGGAAAATGAATTTCACATTACTTTTCATATTTGCATGGATAACACTCTTCTTGAACATAACACAAAAAATCTTAAACCATTCCAAAATCTCCTTGTATTCTTAATCAAGATTTTCACTTGAAAACAAAATTCTACTGTATTTTGACATAAAAGGTGCAAAATTATCTGAAATTACAAGTAATGTACATTTATCATTGATCACCATATTAATAATTAAGTTTATTTTCTGCAATATTAACATATAGTTCAGAAATTGAAATTCAGATTTTACAGATTGGTCTGGATATTGAAATTCAGATTCATTGGACGATGATTGAAATTGTCTTATATTTGTTATTGGTTGTAGCCTGTAGGTATGCTATACACTAATGCTGTCAACAAAGTTACTGCATCTAACGATGGTAAACCAGGTGTTGCGCAGGTTGATGTTGAAAAATTATTTACAATAAACATGAGTTTATTATACATAAACCTAAGCTTCATTGGACCCACACGGAGAAACCTCATGTGTATTCTTCGAGCATTTAACTTGACACCTCCCACTTAGACCTGACATCCCCCCTTGTGTATCAATATTGAAATTTTTGAAATTTATTGAAACATACAAGAAAATTTTGAAATTTCCAGTATACATGAAATTTAAAATACACTACCGAAAATTTTGATATGTACTAGAAATTTTGAACGGAAATTCTGACTAATTTTCAGCTAGGGGCATTCTTGGGAATATAAAAGTATTGGGGGAGGGGGTTTCCACGTATAATTTAGGGGGTGACAAGTTAAAATCTCGTATCTTCGTACATGATAAAGAATGGGTGAATCCGAATTTCAAACTCTGGACAAAACCTTGCAACAAGATTTGGTTTTATATGGTCTAAAATGATCTAAAATTTATCTAAATAAGTCTCATACGTTGTTAAAAAATACTCCAAAATGAATCAATATTGATATATTGTATTTGTTTACTTCAACGACATTAGACCTCCTTTTGATTTTAGGATCAGAGAGAGCACTTGTATTGCAAATCTAAAATCCAAAATGGAGAATCTTCTACACTACACTGACAATCGAAGAATAGCTAAGATCGTTTATTGTTTACCAACGAGTGATAGTGAAAGGAAGATTGAGTTTATTAAATTTGAGCGGAAGACGGATATAAATGTAAGAGTTACATGGAGTAAATTTCACCATTATGCAACTAAGGGTCCAATCAATGTGGATGCAATACTTTCAAGGTCAACCACAAATACTATAAAGATGATGAAACATCCGGAACCATCTGTTGGTGATGAAATATTATGATAGATTTAGATTAACAAATATCTATGTTATGTTATGCATTATGCGTATGTGATAATAAAGATCTATGCTAAGTTACATTATTTTAGATTCTTTGTATGATATTGCTGGTGTATTCTGTGTATGTGATAACAAGGGTGAATTCAAATTTCAATATCAGGACAAACTCCTAGAACAAATTACTCGTGTCTTTTGTGTATGTGATTAGGGGTGTACATGAGTTGGGTCAACCCACAAAACTCGGTCAAACTCATCCAAAAAAATTCATAAAAGTGAGTTAGGTAGGGTAATTGGGTGGATATGGGTTTCTAAAGTTAAAAGATCCATTAAAAAAATCCGGGTTTCGGGTAAAACTGAACTCAAACCCAAAAGATCCACTGACCCTCTAATCAAACAATTATTATTACAATTTTAATAATTTTGATGAATATTAACTTAGTTGTTGCAATTTTAATCCCTTGAACATATAATATTTTAGTGAACCATGACTTTAACTAATTCTAGATATTTAACTCTTTGGTTATTTTGATTCTAATATGATTTTGTGTCATGCAACTTTAGCTTGTTGATAGTATTTTATGATAATTTTTATTAGTTGATGTATTATATATTATTTTATGACCCTTAAAAATAGTAAAAATATGTTATCTAATTTACTTTAAGAAGATAAAAACGTTGAATAATTTTTATGAAAAAATAGAAAAATTTATTTGGGCAACCCACTATCCAACCCGAAAATTAGTGGATTTGTCCAAACCGGTCATTTGGTGTAGCCGGTTAACTCACCCAAACCAGACTGTCCTATATGGATTGGATATTGGATTTGGCCAAACCCAATCTAAATTGGCCCATGTACACCCCTACATGTGATAACAAGGGTGAATCAGAATTTCAATATCTGACAAAACCTATAGAACAAATTGCTTACATGTTATGCTTATGTGATAACAATCGTGAATTGAATTTTCAATCCAGACAAATCCTTAGAACAAATTGCTTGTGCATTTTGTGTATGCGAAAACATGAGTGAATCCTGATTTTAGTATCCAGACAAACCCCAAGAATATATTGCTTGTGTGTTTTGTCTATGTGATAACAAAGAGTGAATCCAAATTTCAATATCCAGACACACCCTAGAACAAATTACTTGTGTGTGCGGTCCATGTGACAACAAAGGGTGAATCTGGATTTCAATATTCTGACATACTTTTTAGTGTTGTTTCATGTATCTGTCATGCTCCACGCAGATTGGGCGTTATTACGACTATCTTGTCAGAGTCATTTTGATATTTTATCTTCAAGTGGACGACGAAAGCTATTGCATATAACATTGCTGGGAACGACCTTTCGAGATTTCTGTTGCAAACGCTCATGCAAAGGATTACAAAGCAGAAAACATACACGATTCTCTTATTTCTCCCTTCTCCCAAGGAAACCAATAGATCTATACGTCCATATGAACGAGTAGAGGAATTTTTAAATTCTAGGAGACCATGGCCTTCGCATGGCCTTAGATATTTCTTGCTTCAGCCTAACTATGTAAAGATTTTATGGTATATGAAATTGCATGAACTTCCGTCATCAACAAGTATCCCTGGAACAAAGTGATTAGCTATGGAAACAATAACGATTAGTGGAAACACAGTGTTATGAACTTTGTCCATCTTCTCGTAGTCTTGGAACCCTAAGAATGATTTGTCGCTCTTTCGCCTCTCAATTTGCGACATTGATTTGAGAGAATTCTATGGCAGAGATTATTTTTTTCCGAGAAGATCTCCACTGATTGCATACACGATGAAGATCAAAGTGGTCTCCAATTGGAGGATTCTAGGTACTTTAAAAAAATGACAATGAATTTCAAGAAAAACAAATTGATTTCTCTTTATATATAGTTAATCCTTTCTGACAAATGGTACCCTTGTTTTTGAAATTGTTGAGTTTGATCTTCATAAATTAATTTATTAACAATTTTGAGAGAAAAGTCAGGGGGATTAAATTTTGAACTTAATAAATCAATTGATTAACTTGCTTAAGTGGAAGAGCCATAATTTTTTCCGTGAGTATCAAAGTTTACTATATTAATAATAACTATATAAATTGGTTTAAAACCAATTATTCTTCATATAACTCTCCCCCAAGCTAAATATCCTCAAATAATATTGAAGATTCTTCCTTTAAATACTCTTTAATTTATGGGATTAGAATTTATATTTTTCAAACATTTCAATAATTATATATTGGCATAAGTTATAATTGAAAATGTCAAATTAATATTTGAATTTAAAAGATAAATTGAATCATAAAATTAATATAATAAAAATTATATTGTTAAAAAATAAAAAATAGACATTGTTCCGGTCGGTCATATCGAGCTCGGCCAACCACTATGACGAAACAATAACCTTTCAAAAGTCTTTTTAGTACACGAGAATTCTCCTCATGAAGTTAACAAAAATCTCAAGTGTAAGTACACCCAACAACTCTTTTTTAGCTTAGTCTAAATTATAACCTTTAAATTAAATTTAATAGTATTATTAGTTAGGTAAAAATGCTAATTTCACCATTAAAGTAGATTCAATTTAAAAGCTATGATTTGAAGTAAGTTAAAACACATAAGTTAATATATATATATATATATATATATATATATATATATATATATATATATATATATATATATATATATATATATATATATATATATATATATATATATATATATATATATATATATATATATATATATATATATATATATATATATATATATATATATATATATATATATATATATATATATATATATATATATATATATATATGACATATCTATTCTGAATGCATTTTATATGTGTGAATGATAAGAATACATATCAACCTTTTGATCAAGAATAAATGATTGTGATTAAAAAGGTTCATTATAAAATGGATATTTTTAATCACATTTATATTAAAAGGTAAAAGGGTTAATATATGTGTGCGCGCGCGTGCGTGCGTGTGTGTGAGAGAGAAAGAGAGAGGAAGATTTAAATAAGTAGTATTTATTTTAAAATTTTGGAACAAGAAACCACAAGTTTGGTGAATAATGGTGGATAAACTTTGAATGTGGAGAGTGAAAAAGGAGAATTGATAGAAAGATAATTGAGGGTGCAAAGTTATGATTGCATTAGCCTAGGATTAGAATGCATCCTATACCTTTATACAAGTGTTACAATATGATTGAGAAACAATATAACCAAGTAAAATAACAGAAAAGCACAACATTCGGGCTCGTAACTGGTTACACCATTTGGTTAACCGGTTACACCTGACATGGAAAAAATAAAATCCTTTCACTGGTTGTTGGTTAACACAACAGGTTAACCGAATACAAAAATGAAAACACAACTTTTCTGCTACTTAGATGAGCTTTTGATCTTGCTGTAACCGGTTACCATCCCGTGTTAACTAGTTACAACACTTGAATTACTTGAATCACTTTCAACACACCACCTTAATTCAAGTGCTGCAAGTCTTTCATGCCCATATTCATCTATAACCTCCCGAATACTTCATTTGTGACTCCCTTAAGTCAACAAATCAACAACTTGGTCCTCACTTTATAATATCCTAATCATAACCTTCATTCACTAATAAGTTTCCTCAAGCAATAAAACCCCATCTCAATATGCTTGCTCTTCCCATGTGCGTTTGGGTTCTTAGCAAGATTAATCGCATAAACATTGTCAACTAGGAGTGTGACAACCTCACCCTCATTGCTGTCCAGGTTCTCCAATAGATTCCTAAGCCACACACCTTGGCACACCCATAACAAAGCGACAATGTACTCGATCTCATAAGATGAGAGTACAATTATCGACTTCTTCTTTGAACACCATGAGATTGGTATTTCACTAAATATAAAGATGTATCCAGTTGTAGACTTTCGATCATCTTTATCTTTGCATCAATTGGAATCGGTAAAATAAGCAAATTGCATTTTCTTCCCGTATCCTCTGCGGGAAAGAGAATTCCATAGCCAACAAAACCTTTGACGTATTGTAGGATCCTCTTGGCTGCAGAAAATTGAGACACCTTCGGTCTCCCCACGAATCTACTAATAATACTGACACTAAATGGCAAGTTCAATCGCGTATTACACAAGTAACGCAAGGATCCAATCAAACTTATATATTGAGTTGGATCATCATCTTGCTCATCCTCATTCTTTGACAACTGCAACCTTGGTTCAACTAGAGAAATGACTGCATTACAATGCTCCATTTAAAACTTCTTCAATATCTCAAGAGCATATCTTCTTTGGTGCATGAGCAATTCTTTTTTTGGACCTATGGAATTTAGTATCAAGGAAGTATGTTGTTGCGGTGGAAATAGGATATCAAACTATTAATTAGTTTGAATCACAATTCTTGATTCACAACCTCTCTTTGATTTATCCGAAGAAAAAGGTCAAAAGAGGGAAAACCTATTTTTGCATCGTAAACGCAATGCAGGGAGAGACCTAGGTAAGGGGTTGGTTAAACTTAGGGAAGGTACTAGCACCCTAAACTTTCGTAGTACTCTACAAGAACCTTTTGTTTATTGTATGTCTTTTATTTTATTATCTGCTTTAATATATATTGAGCTAAGGGATAGAGTGACCTAAAGAGACCTAAGGGTTAGTCCTAAGTTTACTCGGCAAGATTCGCATCTTGTGCTTACGTATCCTGGATAGGGAATGGAATCAGAGTAATCGTAGTTCCCCTCAAAATAGAGGTTAGAAACGTCTTGACTATGGTCAAGGTTTCAAGGGGAGTAAACATATCTTAAGGACACGCTTACGTGGAGTCTTAAAACTCCTATTTCTACGTTGAAATGTTGAATTGAAATTAGGGTTAAAATTAGGGTTGAAATTATATTCCACGGTGGGAAACCCTAAAATAGAGTACAACGACTCTTTGACCTAAAAGCTAGGGTAAAGGGCGTTTTCGTCCACGGCGGGATGCCTAGGCTAATTAGGGTTTTGAAATGGTCAAAAATTAGGGTTATTGACTCGACGGTCAAACGACTAGACCTAATTCCTTCGGAGGGGAAAATAACGGTAAGACATGCAAACATGACAAAATATCGTACGACAGAATTAAAATACAGAAAGTAAAGAAAGCGTCGCGACGATCACTCACGTAAATTACAAGTCCCAAAAAAATGAGAAAAAATAAAATAACTGCGATCATGGCCTCGCATAAATTACATCCATGAAAAACAATATGCAAAAATAATAAATTGCGATGATGCCTCGCATAATTACAACTGAAAAAAAAAATGAAAATACGATAAAATGCGAAATTAGTAACCAAGGACAAAAAAGGAGAAACAATGAAAGTTAGATGAAAATTAAACGGAAAAGGTTAGGAATTTTAGAAATTTTTTTAGGTGATAAATTTAGTTTCAAGAAAGAAAAATTTAGGATTAAAGGAAAATTAATTTTAATTTTTATGTTTTAAAAGGTTAACAATTTATTAAAAACTTTAATTTATTTTAAAAAAGATTTTTAATTTTGGGAGAAAAAGTTCATTTGGTTAATATTTTTAAAGAAATATTCTAATCAACTTAAAAAAAAAAATTCCTAATTACCTTTAAGGAAAGGTTTTTTTAAAAAAAAGGTTTTAATTTTAAAAAAGAGTTTTGATTTTTGAAACACAAAGGTTTTGACTTTCATCCTCAAAAAAAGTTTTAATTTTAAAAAAGGTTTTAATAAAAAAAAGGTTTTAATAAAAAAAAAGGTTTTAATAAAAAAAGGTTTTAATAAAAAAAAGGTTTTGATTTTTGAAACGCAAAGGCTTTCGATTTCATCCTCAAAAAATGAAGTTTTTAGTTTAAGAAAGGTTTTAATTTAATCTAATTAAACTAAATTGCATCATTAGAGGAAAAAAAGGAAAAGGCTTGACTAATTCTTTTCCTTCCACACACGGCGCCGCTAGCCTCCGTTGTTGCCTTCTTTGAAGCTTTTGCTTCTTCTCCTTCTGCTTCGCTTTCATTGTTCATACCTGAAACCAAATAAAACAAAACCAAACCCATTAATATCATAATCTTACGTTTTGGATTTTTGATGACGGTGTTTCGACGGCGAGGTGATGAAGCTTCTTCTGAGACTTTTTGCTTGGTTGTTGTCCGCCGGTGGTAGTGAGGCTCCAAAGGGTCCACGACCCCCATTGGATGATCCTTGTTGGTGGATCTTCTAAGTTTTTCTCAAAAGTCTCTTCTTCTTCTTCTTCTTCTGATGACCTGTTTTTGATTTTCTGATGTTCATGAAATTTTCTCCCCTCACTTATGTTTATATAGGTAACAAATTAGAGTTAACTCTAACCTAATGCCCATTTTAAAGCCGAACTTAAATTAATATTAGTTATAATTGCAAAATTTTAAATAATTAAAATAAAATTAAAATAAAATAGAAATTAATAACTCTATTTATTTATTATTATTTTTGTAAAGAATTCTTATTATTTCTAATAAAAATCCTTTATTTTTCTTAAAACATTATTATTATTTTTTTTATTTTTTTGATATGCAAATAATAATAAAAATTAAAACTTAGCATAAAAATGTATATTGTAACACCTCGATTCCCCAAATAGAAAATAAACGCTTAAAATAAGCACACATCAGAGTTTCTTCCCAAACGGGATGTCACAATTTCAACAAAGGCCACAAAATCATTTTTCAAAAATAGACATTCAATAATATCGCAGCGGAAAAGATTAGTCTGACATACACCACATATCACATATATACATCATCCCTATCATCAATATCATCACCTACAACAATCAGCCATCTGCCCAAAATATACATAATGTCATATATCAACACATATCCCACACAAAAAAAAAAAGCAGATACGCCACAGGAGCACACACAATCAACAATAGACAATAAACTCCCAAAAAGCCCCGGTGTTGGGTATCAGAGCAATCCTACGACGACGCCACAATCCAAGCTAGCTAAACACCTGGATTGTCTGTACTTCCGAAGAAGCATATACCACAACAACAACAACAAAGGGGTGAGAATCACGATCAAATATTAACGGTATCAACGTACATGAAATAAAAGGCAGAAACAATAACTTAATTATTTCATATATCTCACACCCGGACCTACTGTCCCATCATCAACAATCACACACACACAACCACAATGCAACACATGCACTCGACTCGACAATATGCGGTACCGACTCAACTCAGGATAGATCATATACACTCCCTCTGAGCAACGATCTATCCCTACCACGCTCCTCATAAGCTCATATAATCACATATCAACGTCCCCCACTTGGGACACGGGTGATCGCATACACTCCTTCCGAGCAACGATCCAAATTCCCGTCCACGCTCCCCACTGGAGCACGTGAGCCACACAGGCCTCAGGTCCACACGCTCCCCATTTGGAGCACGTGAGCCACACATGCCTCACGTCCACACGCTATGCAAGACACTATGCATAAACACACAGCACACACAGTGCACACGACCCCACTGGTCCATCACATCATAATATGCATACACACACAAGCACACAAAGTGCATCGATCCTACTGATCCAATCCATCACAACAACACGTCAATACAATGCACACAGGCATATCGATCCTACTGATCACAATCTCCACACAACAGCGTACAAACGCAACACATATAAAGCGTATCGGTCCTACGGATCCACTCACCACAACACATCACTACAACATATCACACACTATGCATATAAGGCATATCAATCCCACTGATCCACTCATCACACAACAACATATAATCACAACGCATATAAAGCGTATCGATCCTACTGATCACAATTTATCATATATCAAAGATATCTCACTCATCAACACAGCACTCACGGTGCACACGATCCTACTGATCCATCAACGTACAACACACAGTCACAATGCACACAAGGCGTACCTGATCCTACTGATCTACGGTCACTCAACATATGAGCACTATGCACACAAGGCGTATCAATCCTACTGATCCACGGTCACACAACTTATAGCACACACATATAGTTATACCACATAATCCACCGATCACGTCGAATGCGTTAAACGCCGGCCATATAACCCTCTAACACCCATCATACACCCAACACCCATAAATCATCACGGTACTTCAGACTGTCCACGCTCAACAATCACAGCTGCACACAGTTCCAGGGAAAACAAAGTTCTGCTATGCTCGCCACCTATCACCTGAATCTCATACAACCACATCTCAAGAGTTTCTTACAATATCACATACACTCATAACGTATATCAGGTCACTTATTCGGTTATACAATTACCACGAGAATCACACTCCCGTATCACACGTATTCATTCCTAATCGAAGGATACATAGCCACTTTAGGCATCACAGCGTACTTCGATTCAATCGTTCATATCAACGAATATTCAAGCACACGCTCCCTACATCACCTTCATGCTCTCAACCGATCCACGATAACCACGTACTCGCTCACGACCGACAAGGGTCTAACCACACGAGAAACAGAACAGCACAACATAAAAACCATGAAATGCTGTCATGCTCGCTGCCATTCGCCTGGCAAAGCCCCGCAGCGAACACTCGCTGGGACTCGCCCGGCGAAACCCCTAGCGAAGCCAAACAGAAGCAACAGGAAGCATTCGCTGCCCAGTTCGCCTTGCGAAACCTGGCGAAGTCTCGCCCCCATTCGCCCAGCGAATGCACGCGAATTCTGCAGAAAAACTGCTGTTCAAAAACAGTCCCACACTCCGATTTCGTCCAATTAAATCCCACGAAATCCTACACTATACCAGTACAGTACTATCCCACATGACTACACCAATTATTCTAGTTCATACTCGATAAATCCTCAGTTCTACTCAATTCTCCAACTTCCGGCATTAACTCCGAATTTACCGGAAACCCAAAATCATCAAACAACCATTCCATAGCACATGCAATGAACTTAAACACAATAATCACAATTACAACAGAAATCAACAACATGCAACAACATAATTTCATCATTCATCTATGGGGTTTAGGGAATTCCCCGTTCTACCAATTTTTTATGCAATACCGAATTTAACCGATCAATCCCCCCTTACCTCGAAGTAATTCTGATGATGATGAACCTTTACAAATCCACACGAATTGATAGTCTTGATGATCCCCTTGCTCAAGTTTCAACTCCTGATCCCCCTCTTCCTGGCTGAACCGTGTTCCTGCTCTTCACGTGTTCTTTCCTTCTCTATTTTCTTTCAATTGCCAACTATGCCCTTAATACCCCCAAATTCTCTTTTATTTCTCCTCCAAATAAACAACTCTCATTTCTTTTAATTCCAAATAATAATATTACTCCTCATCTCTTAATTTCAAAATTAACCCCAATAATATTTTTAAATATAATAAAAACAACAATAATATTAATAATAGTAGTATCAACACTATTAATCATCATATTATTATTATTATTAATCATATTTTTCTAATATTATGGGATTTAATTCCTCAAACAATTTCCCCACATAATGCACCGAAAATCAAATAACACGGGAAAACCAAATAATTAAAAATGGGCGTTACATATATAATGAAAATAATATTAAAGAAAAATGAAATTAATTTAAAATGAAAAATAGAAATGAAATGAAATTATTTAGAAATGAAATGAGACTAAAATTAAAAATGAAATAGAAATGAAATAGATTTTTCTTTAAACAATGAAAGAATGATTGATTTAAAAATGAGATTAATTTAAAAAATGATATATGATTAATTTTAAAAATGCAATGAAATTAATTTAAAAAATGAAATATGATGAATGAAAAAAATGACACATGATTGATGAAATTAATTTAAAATAGAAAATGAAAAACCTTTTTTTTTCTATTAATTCCTAGTTATTCCAATTTACCCTTCATGAACCAAAGAGCGCGCCACATGATATTTTCCTGCAAAAATCAACCAACTACACGAACTTGTTAGTGACTAGTTAAATGCAAAAATGCAACAGAATGCGAGATGATTCGACTAATCTTAGAGCAAAATTCGGGGTATTACAGTTCCCCCTGTTTAAATGGCTTCATCGGATGATTTGAATGACAAAGGCTTGAGAAATCATGGTGAAAGGGATTTAAATATAGATAACCGAAAATTTTGCCCTTAGATGCAGTGACATGCAATGCTATGGACAAAACGAAACAAATTATAATGCTGACAATGCCTGGTATCGAGTATGATGCGTATGATGGGATGATAAATGCAATGATACAGACGACATGACGACACAGGAGACAGGCACGACGGACGAACCACACTGGGAGATATGACGCACTGGGGAAACAGCGCGACACGGGGAATTCTAAAGATGATGGTCAACTGATGTTAACACGACCAATTGTCACTTTTAGACAAGGAAAGGTAAGAACGAGATCCACAATGGAGATGGCACTGGTGAGACGGCCTCCACTGGGGAATACCGAGAGTAATTGTTCAACAGGTTCAGGCGTGACCGGATGACACTCTAGAGTAAAAAGTAAAACTAGGATCTGCACGACTGTAGGATCGATTAACAAGATGCTGGAGCATTGAGCAAAGAATAACATCCAAGCTTCTGGAACCTCTCCCTCATGACAGGATCAAACAGAATTTTCGGAAATTCGTAGAAAATATACAGGGTAAAGCCGGCTGTATGCCAAAATAAATGGACTTTAAGGGGAAACGTCCTGATAAGCTTTCTCGAGGGAGAACTGCCACTTATCGTTGGAGGGGACTTATATGCCACATTAGATAATCTCTCAAATAAAGAGACTGCTGCTTATCGGTGAGTAATAGATGAAAAATTGATTGATTGATGAGCTCCGCTGGAGGGATTGTCACCCATCTGATAAATAAACCTCTTCATATTTAAAGTCGGCGCCTAGAATACGATTCGGATTCTTCTTTTACTAAAGGATAAAATGAACTTCTTCATACCTCAAGGTCGGCGCCCTGAACATGATTCAGCTCCTTCTTTTACTAAAGGATAAAATGAACTTCTTCATACTTCAAGGTCGACACCCTGATCCTGATTCAGCTCCTTCTTTTACTAAAGGATAAAATGAACTTCTTCATAATTCAAGGTCGGTGCCCTGAACATGATTCAGCTCCTTCTTTTACTAAAGGATAAAATGAACTTCCTCATACTTCAAGATTTACACTCTCCTGAATACGATTCAACTCCTTCTTTTACTTAAGGATAAAATGAACTTCCTCATACTTCAAGATTCACACTCTCCTGAATACGATTCAGCTCCTTCTTTTACTAAAGGATAAAATTGAACTTCTTCATACCTTAAGGTCGGTGCCCTGAACATGATTCAGTTCCTTCTTTTACTAAAGGATAAAATTTCCCACGGCGGGACGCTTAAGTATGAGTACGGCGACTCAACGTCTTAAAGTTTAGGAAAAGATATGTCCACGGCGGGACGCCCAAGAATGAGTGCGGCGACTCCACGTCTTAAGGTTTAATGATATATCCACGGCGGGACGCCCAAGAATGAGTGTTGCGACTCAACGTCTTAAGGTTTAAATAATATATCCACGGCGGGACGTTTAAGAATGAGTGCAGCGACTCAACATCTTAAGGTGTAGGAAAGGATATGTCCACGGCGGGACGCTCAAGAATGAGTGCGGCGACCCAATGTCTTAAGGTTTGATGTAGGTGATACACTCCTCGGCTGGGAACTGTTGCTTGTCTGCGAAGGATTGTAAATGCTTTCCTTGAAAGATAGTGCAAAATAAATGCATGTCCAGGTAGGTTTAGTGACCGACAGGACCGAAGTTCGATCTAGAACTGGGCTAGAAGGAACTGCCCAACAAGACTCCATTGAGGAAAGGATCTCACATGGGAACTATCTTATCCTATCGAGGAAAGATAACTGGAATAACCATCGTCCACGAGGGTTGAACTCTGTAGGGATTAGTTGGAAATAAATAGTATTTTATGCTTAGGGCTGGCGATCTACTTGGAGAGAGCGGACAACCCAGTTACTCGGCGGTAATGACAAAGGATGACACGGATAACGAAACAATGCAGATGCTAATGCGTATGCCAACGTGCATACTAATGTGTATGTTAATGTGTATGAAAATGTCATGAAATGAGTATGCAATGCTTAGGCTCATGCATATGTTGACAAAACAGATGAGAGAGGAGACATGAGATGAAATAAACATCTCGACGGGAATACTCGAGGACCTTTGCGACAATATGTCTATCGGAGGATAGGAAAAGTCGGTGGTAGCACCGAATCTGGCTTCAAAGTTATAACTCCCCTGGGGAGAAAATCTCATGACTTCCACATGGGGATACGATACGACTTCACCGGAGAGTATGATGCCCTGACTTCAACTGGGGATCCATGACCTCTGCATGGAGATACGTTGTCATGACTTCACGTGAGAGATTGCTATCATGAACCATAATCCGCCAAAGAACTCTTAGGATCAGAGACTTCTGGGGATAAAAATAAGTATCCGCTTCGTGGGGAAGATGTGGAATTAGGCAACTTCATGGAGATAGCGTAGCAACTTCCTGGGAATAGTACCTCGGCTTCCTGGGGAAAAGTACGCCCGACTGGGGATAAAGTATATCAAACTTCCCTGGAGAGTTCATCAGACTTACTGGGGAGAATTCAACAAACATTCCTGGGGAAAGCATCTTGACTTCTTGGGGAGAATATGGAAATCTCCTGGGGAATATTCCCGAGGGAGGTAATGCAATTTCAATGAGGAACAAATAATTCCGCTGAGAATGGGTCTTCAAGACATATATAACTTGAAGGATACCAGGGATATCTCTGCAGTCTTGAGAGTCACTGGGGATTTATCAGATGGATCCCAAAAGTGTGGACAACTTAAAGTCTCGTTGGGGACTATCACGGGAAAGATGCTGGTATGATCTCTGTAGTTTTAGAAATTATGGGCTCGGTCCAAAGTGTTGTCAACTTATAGTCTCGTTGGGGACTGTCTGAGGCAATAGTTTAGACGTACTTTCGCAACGATGAGATTTACTGGGGAATGAAGACCGCCAGGAATCCAATTCGTCGGGTGCATGAAGAATGTCGCGAAACAAGCTAGTTTTGATCTAAATGGACTTTGTAGTAGTCACTATTTTGAAAATATAATGCCCCAGAGTACTTTCTTTGTAAGGAAGAGTCATCTTAAGAGGATTTTACAGAGAACATAGGGTTCAATTGCCCCACTGTTTTCAAACTCTTTGAAAAATTTGTCAAACCTCGACGTAACTGGCACGGATCAACCGTGTTACGACTGAGTCTACAAGAATAGCTCTCAAGTATGTCTGGCTCGCATCGGTACACGATTTGGAAACTACCTGCCCCTGTTTAGCAGGATCTTCGAGTTCCATTGTGGATGTATGTATGTAAGTTTCTAAGATGTTAGGCAAAATCGACACGCGTGAAATGCTATCCTGAAACTATCAATGCAACAATATTTGTCTTGAAAATCTTTGTTTTTATTTTGAAAAAGGATATCGCTATAACTCGTGACCGAAATCACATAGTCAGGACATGAATTTAATTTGTAATGCCAACGGTAAATTGAGCATAGCTCGTAGGAGTCAGGAAATGTTATCTCGTCGAGTGTGCTTTCGAAAGAAATCCTACTTCAATTAGGTCTTTTAATGGTTGTATCGTGGCTTGGTTCACGGTTTAAGAAACAAAGGATAAAGGCTCAAGGTTATTTGTACCCACCCCTCTTCGTGATGTTCTCCAATCCTATTCAGTTAACGGGATACGAGCACTCATATCTCAATTGGAGTTGATATAGTCGAGAACTCATTAAGGCTTTAGACATGGCAATCACTCACCTATCTTTTTGTTTGATCACACAAATTTGTTCTTTATCGGGGATTCTTTATTGTAATCCCTTATTATTATTACTTTTTTTATTTGTTTTGCTTTTATTCCCTAACTTTTGCCTGGACGACGTCTTTTGGATTTGCATTTGGAGTCCAGCGGGATGCCTCAGTTTTGCCTAAGTCTCCTTCATAGGTTTTGACTTAGCGGGCTATATATATTTTTTATTTTTTATTTTTGTCGACTAAGTCGTATGATTCTTTTGAAAGGTTTGTGACTGCCCCACTCTTTAGGTTATAAAGGGATAATCATTGACTTCTAACTTTCTAAGATGTTAAGGATAGGTTCTCGAAGGTTTGCTCCTCCTTTGAGAGTTTGGGCGCTCAATCAATTTAACTGAAAAACTACCCTGCCCCAGGTTAAATTTAAGGTTTTTTTTTAATGTTTTACAAAGAAAACTCCTACTTCAAGGCTCGAAGGGGTTAAAGAGGGATTATCATCCTTATATATACAGTGTTTGAGATTTGAAACAATGCCTTACATCATAAGTAGGTTTCAATCGAAAGCATATGACAAGAGATCTGACGTTTTTGGTTCATCATCCTCCTCCCAATTCTCTATCGAAGCAAGAGATTGGATAAAGTTGGCATTATAAGTTTATGAAAAAAAATATTTTAATGAGTGAAACGAATGGATTTATTCAAGACAAATATATGCATTAATTAATCAAAATAAACGAGTTCATACATGATAATTATGCTTAATCAAAGAAAACAAAATACATATAAATAAGCAAAAATGAACTGTCTCAAAGTCTTTCGACATGTGTTCATGAAGTCTTCGCATTCAAAGTCGGCATGGTAACGGTGGTTTCCTCGGGCGGAGCCTCACTGGAATGAGTCGTCTTGCTTGCCCCAACTAGATCTGTCATTGCTTCATTATCAGTCTTCGAATCTTCCTTCAGACTAACTTTCCCAGATTCTTGGTCGATCGGGGTCACATCATCTTGAGGACTCTTGAAATGAAATGGACTAGGCTTCTGAATAACCACCGACTTTGGAAGATTCACAGGAGAAGTAACTGGAGGAGATATGTTGAAAACCTTGAGAGGAGTCTTGATCTTTGGCTGAGGATCATCAAAAGACAAAACCTTCTTTTCTAGCAAATCTCTGACAATATTCTTAAGCGCGTAACATCCTTCCAAATCGTGACCAGGCGCACCCTCATGAAATAAACAATGAGCGGTGGCATTGTAATTGACAGGTATCGTATTGGGAGGTGGACCTAGAGTTCGGGTAACAACCAGACCTCGTTTCACTAAGAAAGGATACAACTCGGTGAACGTCATTGGGATCAGAGGACAAGGCTTGTATGGTCTCTTATTTTGACGAGGTATCGCCTCCTCTGATGGTTGGCACACGGGAGAGTTGGGCACTTGTTGATAGTTGACAGGAGCTTGTGCAGGCTGATAAATAGGAGGCTATTGATAAACCGGATGCTGATAGACTGGAGTCGGTTGCACAGGCTGATAGGTAGGAAGTTGGTGATTGAAGGGAAGTGCAACAGCAGCGACATAGGGTTGTTGAGCATACTGGACCGGATAACCTTGAACATAATTCTGCTGAGGTTGCCAAGATTGATGAGTAGCTCTCAAGTGATTCCTCGGACGTGCGGGTCCTTTGTAATGGTCAAAGCTCAGAGTTTTGCACTTTGGAGGAGTAACTTGTCGAACTGGTTGAGCAATAGTGGGAGGCATTGGACTGGGTTGACGACCTTGAGGCGATGTATCCTTGACAATAACAGCTGGGTGAGGACCCACAACAGTGTTGGTAATCTCAGAAACAACAGTAAGTTGATTATCCATCTTCACCTTAAGGGCTTGCAGCATCTCCATAATTTGCCCCACACTTCCTCAAAGATCTTCGAGTTAATGGCTGACACGATCGATCTCTTGAGCTTGTTCTTCCATCCTTTTTCGAGCTTGGCCTCTAGTGTTATACTGATGCGGAGGACCCAGGGTGACGAAACTGGCAGGCGAGAGAACCGAGAAGAAGAAACCGGGAGACAAATGTGATGCAAAAATATGATGAAAAAAATGTGAAATGCGAATGAAATGATTTCATGGAATTCAAATATTTACGAATATCGCAGAATACCAAAACTTTATTTATTAATTTGAAAATGGATTACAAATAACATTCTTAGAAAAGTCTTGGCATAATAGCTAAATAAAAGCCAATAATGACCCTAAGGAAGTGTAGTCCACAACTTCAACGAGTAGGCAGAGAGTCGGAGGAAAATAAATCCTCGTAGATTCTTCTCTTCTTGTAGGAAAGCACTTCCTCATTCTTCGATTGAAACTGCTTTTGTAACTCTTCATTCTCACTGACTATAACCTGATATTTATTCTTCCACGCTTCTGCCTCATGTTGTGCTCTCTTCAAAGCGATTTCCAACTTTTCAGCTTCAGACATGAAATATTGAACAGGTTCCTCTCGTGGGGGTAAAGGATCTTGGCGAGGGTAAGGCATCTTCAGCTTGATGGCTCTTTCCCGGACCCAACGAAGATAAGGTTCCATGGACACATAATTCGGCTTTCCCAGACTTTCTTTGCCCTTCTTGTGCAAATGATGCCAAGCGGACACAATCTGATCTTGAAGTTCTTTGTCATCCTTAAAGAAGATTTTCTCCACATGAACACTTTTACGCGGTTCCTTCAAGGGATATCCTAACTGTCGGCGAGCTAGGACTGGATTGTAGCTGATTCCTCCATTAAAACCAAGTAAAGGTACGTTGGAAAAGTCTCCACAGCTGTGAATGATTAGTATTCCATCATACACACGATTATACCAAACAATGTCCGAGTGTGTCAGCGCCATGACCCTTGGTGACCAAAATCCCTTGTCTAGACTCAAAAAGGACTTGGGCAAGTGCGAAATAAACCACTTGTATAATAAAGGCACACAACAGGTGATCATTCCTCCCCCATGAAAATTCTGGAGATGTATTGAGTGATAAGTGTTACCCAATAACGTTGGTACCAGATTGTTCTTCATGAATATTTTGATGGCGTTAATGTCAACGAATCCTTCAAAACTTGGGAAGAGTAGCATTCCATAAATAAGCAAAGCAAGGATCGTCTCAAAGGTAGGCATGCTTAAATGATCGACATAATATTGGGCTTTCTTGATTAAGAAATTCGTAGGTAACCCCACAGTTCTGCCTTTGGCGATCATATTGCCTTTGATGTCGGACACCTTTAAGCACATGGCTTTAGCAATGTCTTCCTCTTTAGGGTCCTCCTCTAAGAAAGGGAACAAAGACTTATCCAAAATAGGTAACCCCACCAACTGAGAGTACTCTTCTAAGGTAGGTAATAGCTAATAATCTGGGAACGTGAAACAATGGTAATCCGGATCATAGAACTGTAGTAACGTAGAAAGAAGCCCATCCTTAACTTGGATTCTCAATAAGGATAACAACTTTTCGTACTTGTCCTTGAACCTCTCTTGATCTTCAACCAAAGCTCCTAGCTTCCTTAGGTCATCCAACTTAAAATTCCTAAAAGAATATTTCAAAGTTTTTCTCTTATTGTAATCCATGGTATCCTGCAATGTTCATAAGTAAAGTTTGAATTCCATGAAATGTGATGCACTGTAATGTTTTATGTATGTAATGCACATAAACGCACAAAGTCCTAGGTTAAAGGTATATGAGCGGAAGTCAAGGTCTACCCATCCCACAAAGGTATGTACTATAGGGTTAATTGTACCTGCAGAACAAGGTTCTAAAGAAGTGCCCAGAGTCATCAATCCATCTTTCGGATGTTATCAATTTCCCAATTAACTCGGTGGTTGATAATATTCTCAAGAGAACCTCTTTTGAGTGTAGTATCGCGTAGCAATCATTTTGGAATTACTCCCTTATAGTTCCCGCACTACGTTCTAGATAAGGCCAAGGTGGTGTTAAGGTAATTACGGTTCCCAGTATCATAGGCTCCTATCGAAGATAGTAAGTGTTTTCACGATTACTCGTTCAACAGAACTACCTTTCAAAAGGACCTCAACTTAGCGGTGATTCTAAAGTTAACTTGGTCGGGATTCAACTCCCTATAAGCCTCGTTGAATCTATCACCTCCTATAATAAGTTCACTCAAGTCTGGGTGTAGGACTTATCTCACAATAACAGGGTACCCCCCAAGCAAGGCACAATAATAATATATAAAAGAGAATAAATAATGAAAAATATCATACAATAAACAAAATAGGGATAACCCTTAAAAGTTATGGTGGTCCCCAGTGAAGTCGCCATTTTCTGTTGCGGTGGAAATAGGATATCAAACTATTAATTAGTTTGAATCACAATTCTGATTCACAACCGCTCTTTCATTTATCCGAAGGAAAAGGTCAAAAGAGGGAAAACCTATTTTTGCATCGTAATCACAATGCAGGGAGAGACCTAGGTAAGGGGTTGGTTAAGCTTAGGGAAGGTACTAGCACCCTAAACTTCCGTAGTACTCTACAACAACCTTTTGTTTATTGTATGCCTTTTATTTTATTATCTGCTTTAATATATATTGAGCTAAGGGATAGAGTGACCTAAAGAGACCTAAGAGTTAGTCCTAAGTTTACTCGGCAAGATTTACATCTTGTGCCTACGTATCCTGGATAGGGAATGGAATCAGAGTAATCGTAGTTCTCCTCAAAAGGGAGGTTAGAAACGTCTTGACTATGGTCAAGGTTTCAAGGGGAGTAAACATATCTTAAGGACACGCTTACGTGGAGTCTTAAAACTCCTATTTCTACGTTGAAATGTTGAATTGAAATTAGGGTTAAAATTAGGGTTGAAATTATGTTCCACGGCGGGAAACCCTAAAATAAAGTACAACGACTCTTTGACCTAAAAGCTAGGGTAAAGGACGTTTTCGTCCACGGCGGGACACCTAGGCTAATTAGGGTTTTGAAATGGTCAAAAATTAGGGTTATTGACTCGGCGATCAATGTAACGCCCCGATTTCGATTATCCCTTTTTCGTTAAGTCCTTTTTGATTTTAATTGGGCGAATATTATTTTGATGTGGAATTTTCGTGGAAATATGTTATGTTTACATATTGTTCTATTTTACCCGATTTTGGGAGTTTTCGGAGAAAATAGTTGGAGGGTATTTTGGACATTTTCTATTTAAATGATAAGTTGGATATTTTATGAGATATTGAGTTAGTAGATGTTTTGGGAAAAATAATAGGAAGATATTAAAGAGGAAATAGAAGAGAAAGAAAGATAGTAAGAAAGGAAGGAAAGAAAAGAGAAAGAAAGAAAGAGAAGAGAAAGAGGAGAGAAAGAAGAGGAAACTTTGGAAAACAGCAAGATCAAACCCTAGCTTGCGGTTAATCAGGTAAGGGTGAGAAGTTTTATCATATTCATAATGTGTATGATCATGTATTTGCTAGATTGGATTTGTTGGATTGTTTTCTATGTTTCCATTTTTAGGTCGGAAGTTGATTTAATCGGTAGAAACTGAGTTTTATCGGTTAGAATTTTGAATAGACGGTGTAGTATAGTCGGGATGAGTGGATTGTGCTACTGGAACTGATTTGGATTAAATCGGTCGGGTTGTGAGGTTTGGGCTTTTGGACAGCCATGGGAGTTCTGAGTTCGCAGGCTCGCCAGGCGAATGGCAGCGAAGCTTCGCCAGGCGAAGCCCAACGAGCAGCAGCGAACCAAGTCAGTAGCAAACACCCTATCTTCGCTGGCAAGTTCGCCAGATGAATGAGCGTGGCGAAGGTTTGCCAGGCGAGTGTGCTAGCGAGTGCTAGCGAGTAATTCCAGAATAACTCCCAGTGGTCTTCGCTGGCAAGTTCTCTAGGCGAATGGTAGCGAGCATTCGCTGGGGGCTTCGCCAGGCGAAGGTTAGCGAACACTGCAGCATATTTTCTTTTCTTGTGTTTTCCATTCGCGGATTGGTTGTGTGGTTTGGTTGCGATCATTCCTTGTCTAAGATGACTAATTATATGCTGTTATGTGTGTTGTGGGTAGCCGTATGGCATGAATCCTAGTTTGTGATTTGTAAAGTGTGGAATGTGGCCGTTTGGCAATTTGGTGCATTTACTTGAATTGAATAGAAATGCATGTTGAGATCGAATGATGAATATGTATATATGTATTGTAATATGTATATATATTGTGAATGCATAATGAATATATGCGATGAATGTGAATAATGCATGAGTATGTTTGTAAACATGTATGCATTTCAAGAAGTGTATGGAGTCATTTTGCATGTGAAGCATCATGAAGTACATTCTTGTGCTGTTGATTCCTAGGAGAGTCTGATGAGTGATAGGATTCCTAGGAGAGTCCGATGAGTGATGTGATTCCTCGGAGAATCTGATGAACAATGTGATTCCTCAGAGAATCTGATGAACAATGTGATTCCTCGGAGAATCTGATGAACAATGTGGTTCCTCGGAGAATCTGATGAACAATGTGATTCCTCGGAGAATATGATGAACGATGTGATTCCTCGGAGAATCTGATGAGCGATGTGATTCCTCAGAAAATCTGATGAGTTATATTGTACCCGTGAGGGGCGTGAGTGAATTGATTCTTAGGAGAATCTGATGGACGATTAAGTCGGTATCGTATTACATTTGCGTAGAGTAGCGAGTTGGCCTCTATGATTTGCATTTATCATCTTTGCATGATGTATGGTGAATAAACATGATGTAGATGTTTATGTAAATTGTTGATAATTGGCATGAATGGAATGCTTGAAGATACGTGTATGTGTGAGTATATATGTATATGTGTGTATGTTTATGAATTAATATAAACATTGATGATGCATATTGTATATGCTTAGTGTTCTATTTGTAAATAGATATTTGTGAATACATTGCGATGTACGATGTAGTGAGATGAGTTGTGGTGAGAACGCGAACGATGTTATTGGACGTTATGTGTATATATGTTTATATGTTTATATGCATTATGTATTATGATATTGTTTCTCACCCTTCTGCTATTTTATAATGCTCTATGAGGCATTGCATATAGATTGCTGGAGATCTTTTCTGAAGCGTGGCTTCAGTCTTTTTGGTCGGTTGGCTCTGATATGTGGCACCGGGTAGTTAGGGATTATTTTGATTATTTTGTGATACACCTGTGTATGTATCTGTTGATGATATGTTTTGTAAACATGGTGAATGATAATTGTATATGTGAATACATGTTTTGGAAGTTATGAAATATTTGGATGTTTCCGCCTTTGTTCTAAATATTTTCTTTTCTTGTGGGTGTTGCCCTAATGTTACATATCTATTGAGCAAGTGTTGTATGTGTTGAATTTTTGGTATAATGTGATATGCCCCTTTTATGCCATGATATAAATATACTCTGATGAAATTTTGAATTATGCCTGAATGATTATTTGTATTATTTTGGGGTATAGAAAGGGGGTGTTACATTAAGTGGTATCAGAGCCAGCGTTGAGTCAGTTGTGTCTGTCTCATTGTTGTGTTGGTTGAACAGTTGTTTAACCTTGTTGTTTTTGCGGTTAATCAGAATATGGCTGATCGTAATGACAATGATATGGCTGCTGCATTGGAGGCAATGGCTAGAGCAGTGCAGGGTGCGCCGAATGTGAACGCCAATGATGAGTTTAGAAAGAATCATCCGCCGATATTCAAAGGAAGGTTTAATCCTGACAGTGCTCAGATTTTGTTGAAGGAGATCGAGAGGATCTTTAGATTTATGAATTATGCTGAAGGGAACAAGGTGAGACTTGGATCTCACATGTTGCGAGAAGAAGCCGATGACTGGTGGATCGGTATGCGACAAGTCCTTGAAGTGGATGACGAGGAAATAACTTGGGATTTATTTCGTGCTGAAATTTTAAGGAAGTATTACCCTGAGAGTGTGAAGGGAAGGAAGGAAATGGAATTGAAGCAAGGCAATATGTCCGTGGTGGACTACACGGCTAAGTTCATAGAGTTAGTGAAATTTCATCCTCACTATGACGCGGTGACGATGGAATTTTCTAAGTGTGTTAAGTATGAGAACAACTTACGCCCTGAGATCAAGCAAGCGGTGGGCTATCAGAGGATAAGGAGATTTTCGGACTTGACCGAATGTTGTCGAATTTTTGAAGAGGATAGTAAAACTTGTTCTACTCACTACAAGAGTTTGAAGGAGGAGAAAGAAAGGCAACAGGTAAGGAGTGGACCTTATGTGACGCCTGCTGATAAGGGCAAGCATAGGGAGGACTTTGTTAAGAGGCCTGGAGGAGGGAGTTCTGGATCCATTAAATGCTACAAGTGTGGTGAGATGGCTCATAAGTCTTTTATGTGTGGAAAGCCCAAAGTTAAGTGCTCTAATTGCGAAGTTATTGGGCATGATGCTACGGATTGTAGAAAGGGTGTAGTGAAGTGCTACAATTGTGGAGAAGAAGGTCACATCAGTGCTAAGTGTCCTAAACCTAAGCAAGCTCCAACAAGTGGAAAAGTATTTGCATTGGCAGGATCAGACACTACTAATGCGGATCGTTTGATTTGAGGTATGTGCTTTATTAATAATACGCCATTAGTTGCTATTATTGATACCGGAACGACTCATTCGTTCTTTTATTTTGAGGACGCTAAGCGTTTGGAATTGTGTTGTAGTCTTGTGAGGGTGGTATGGTTATTGAGACGCTCGCTTCGGGGTCGGTAACTACGTCTTTAGTGTGTTTAAGTGTCCTTTGACCATGTGTGGTAAGGGTTCTATCATGGACTTAGTATGTTTACCATTAGAAAGATTATATGTAATCTTGGGTATGAGTTGATTGCAGTATGATAGAGTTAGTGTAGATTGTTATTTCCCGTTGGTGAGGATTTCTCATATGAAGGATGGAAAGGATGAGAGTTTCTTATTCCCGAAAGAGTTGAAAACTTTTGAGGGACGGAACTCAAGTGTTCAGTTGTCTGCATCATTGTCGGCAGAGAGTAAGGCTGAACTGGATGTGTTTCCGGTGGTGCGTGACTTTTCAGAGATGTTTCTGGAAGGATATTAAGGATGTACCGTCGGGAAGGGAAATTGGATTTGAAGTCCATGGATTTGATGGTGATAAGAAGGGAGACTTCAAGATGATGTTATTGGAATATGTATATGTCCAAGGTTCGATCTCATTGGGGTAGAATGACTAGTATGTCGTTCCTAATGAGATATAAGCGGTATAGTTGTAATCACCGGGGTAGAATGACTATGTGTCGTTCCTAGTGAGATGATCACCGGGGTAGAATGACCGAGATGTTATTCCTAGTGGGGTACAAGCGGTGTACCCATAATCTCCAATGAAGGTTGTGGCGGATCGACGGTTTTATAGGAGCCACATGGCATAACTATGATTTAGGTATGAAGTGTGCATGCGTGCGATCGTGTACGACTTTGGAATTGGAGAGTAAGATGTGTGTATCGCATCCAGAGTTGTTTTGGATCAAGTGATATTTTCGAGGACGAAAATTCCTAAGTGGGGGAGAATTGTAACGCCCCGATTTCGATTATCCCTTTTTCGTTAAGTCCTTTTTGATTTTAATTGGGCGAATATTATTTTGATGTGGAATTTTCGTGGAAATATGTTATGTTTACATATTGTTCTATTTTACCCAATTTTGGGAGTTTTCGGAGAAAATAGTTGGAGGGTATTTTGGACATTTTCTATTTAAATGATAAGTTGGATATTTTATGAGATATTGAGTTAGTAGATGTTTTGGGAAAAATAATAGGAAGATATTAAAGAGGAAATAGAAGAGAAAGAAAGATAGTAAGAAAGGAAGGAAAGAAAAGAGAAAGAAAGAAGGAGAAGAGAAAGAGGAGAGAAAGAAGAGGAAACTTTGGAAAACATCAAGATCAAACCCTAGCTTGCGGTTAATCAGGTAAGGGTGAGAAGTTTTATCATCTTCATAATGTGTATGATCATGTATTTGCTAGATTGAATTTGTTGGATTGTTTTCTATGTTTCCATTTCTAGGTCGGAAGTTGATTTAATCGGTAGAAACTGAGTTTTATCGGTTAGAATTTGGAATAGACGGTGTAGTATAGTCGGGTGATGAGTGGGTTGTGCTACTGGAACTGATTTGAATTAAATCGGTCGGGTTGTGAGGTTTGGGCTTTTGGACAGCCATGGGAGTTTTGAGTTCGCAGGCTCGCCAGGCGAAGCCCAACGAGCAGCAGCGAACCAAGTCAGTAGCAAACACCCTGTCTTTGCTGGCAAGTTCGCCAGGCGAATGAGCGTGGCGAAGGTTCGCCAGGCGAGTGCGCTAGCGAGTAATTCCAGAATAACTCCCAATGGTCTTCGCTAGCAAGTTCGCCAGGCGAATGGCAGCGAGCATTCGCTGGGGGATTCGCCAGGTGAAGGTTAGCGAACACAGCAACATATTTTCTTTTCTTGTGTTTTCCATTCGTGGATTGGTTGTGTGGTTTGGTTGCGATCATTCCTTGTCTGAGATGACTAATTATATGTTGTTATGCATGTTGTGGGTATCCGTATGGCGTGAATCCTAGTTTGTGATTTGTAAAGTGTGGAATGTGGCCGTTTGGCAATTTGGTGCGTTTACTTGAATTGAATAGAAATTCATGTTGAGATCGAATGATGAATATGTATATATGTATTGTGATATGTATATATATTGTGAATGTATAATGAATATATGCGATGAATGTGAAGAATGCATGAGTATGTTTGTAAACATGTATGCATTTCAAGAAGTGTATGGAGTCATTTTGCATGTGAAGCATCATGAAGTACATTCTTGTGCTGTTGATTCCTAGGAAAGTCTGATGAGTGATAGGATTCCTAGGAGAATCTGATGAGTGATGTGATTCCTCGGAGAATCTGATGAACAATGTGATTCCTCGGAGAATCTGATGAACAATGTGATTCCTCGGAGAATCTGATGAACAATGTGATTCCTCGGAGAATCTGATGAACGATGTGATTCCTCGGAGAATCTGATGAGCGATGTGATTCCTCAGAGAATCTAATGAGTTATAGTGTACCCGTGAGGGGCGTGAGTGAATTGATTCTTAGGAGAATCTGATGGACGATTAAGTCGGTATCGTATTACATTTGATTAGAGTAGCGAGTTGGCCTCTATGATTTGCATTTATCATCTTTGCATGATGTATGGTGAATAAACATGATGTAGATGTTTATGTAAATTGTTGATAATTGGCATGAATGGAATGGTTGAAGATACGTGTATGTGTGAGTATATTTGTATATGTGTGTATGTTTATGAATTAATATAAACATTGATGATGCATATTGTATATGCTTAGTGTTCTATTTGTAAATAGATATTTGTGAATACATTGCGATGTATGGTGTAGTGAGATGAGTTGTGGTGAGAACGCGAACGATGTTATTGGACGGTATGTGTATATATGTATATATGTTTATATGCATTATGTATTATGATATTGTTTCTCACCCTTCTGCTGTTTTGTAATGCTCTATGAGGCATTGCAGATTAGATTGCTGGAGATCTTTTTTGAAGCGTGGCTTCAGTCTTTTTGGTCGGTTGGCTCTGATATGTGGCACCGGGTAGTTAAGGATTATTTTGATTCTTTTGTGATACACCTGTGTATGTATCTGCTGATGATATGTTTTGTAAACATGGTGAATAATAATTGTATATGTGAATAAATGTTTTGGAAGTTATGAAATATTTGGATGTTTCCGCCTTTGTTCTAAATATTTTCTTTTCTTGTGGGTGTTGCCCCGATGTTGCATATATGTTGAGCAGGTGTTGTATGTGTTGAATTTTTGGTATAATGTGATATGCCCCTTTTATGCCATGATATAAATGTACTTTGATGAAATTTTGAATTATGCCTGAATGATTATTTGTATTATTTTGGAGTATATAAAGGGGGTGTTACAGACGGCTAGACCTAATTCCTTCGGAGGGGAAAATAACGGTAAGACATGCAAACATGGCAAAATATCGTACGGCAGAATTAAAATGCAGAAAGTAAAGAAAGCGGTAAAGAAAGCGTCGCGACGATCACTCTCGTAAATTACAAGTCCCAAAAAAATGCGAAAAAATAAAATAACTGCAATCATGGCCTCGCATAAATTACATCCATGAAAAACAATACGCAAGAATAATAAATTGCGATGATGCCTCGCATAATTACAACCGAAAAAAATCAAAATACGATAAAATGTGAAATTAGTAACTAAGGACAAAATAGGAGAAACAATGAAAGTTAGATGAAAATTAAACGGGAAAGGTTAGGAATTTTAGAAATTTTTTTTGGTCAGAAATTTAGTTTTAAGAAAGAAAAATTTAGAATTAAAGGAAAATTAATTTTAATTTTTATGTTTTAAAAGGTTAGCAATTTATTAAAAACTTTAATTTATTTTTAAAAAGATTTTTAATTTTGGGAGAAAAAGTTCATTTGGTTAATATTTTTAAAGAAATATTCTAATCAACTTTAAAAAAAAAGTTTCTAATTACCTTTAAGAAAATGTTTTTTTAAAAAAAGATTTTAATTTTAACAAAGGATTTTGATTTTTGAAACACAAAGACTTTGGTTTTCATCCTCCAAAAAAGTTTTAATTTTAAAAAAGGTTTTAATAAAAAAATGTTTTGATAAAAAAAAGTTTTAATAAAAAAAAGGTTTTAATAAAAAAAAGTTTTGATTTTTGAAACACAAAGGCTTTGGCTTTCATCCTCAAAAAAAAGTTTTAATTTTAAAAAAGGTTTTAATAAAAAAAGGTTTTAATAAAAAAAAGGTTTTAATAAAAAAAGAGTTTTGATTTTTGAAACACAAAGGCTTTCGCCTTCATCCTCAAAAAAGGAAGATTTTAGTTTAAGAAAGATTTTAATTTAATCTAATTAAACTAAATTGCATCATTACAAAAAAAAAAAGCTTGACCAATTCTTTTCCTTCCACACGCGGCGCCGCTGGCCTCCGTTGTTGCCTTCTTTGAAGTTTTTGCTTCTTCTCCTCCTGCTTCGATTTCGTTGTTCATACCTAAAACCAAATAAAACAAAACCAAACCCATTAATATCATAATCTTACGTTTTGGATTTTTGATGACGGTGTTTCGACGACGAGGTGATGAAGCTTCTTCTGAGACTTTTTGCTTGATTGTTGTCCACCGGTGGTAGTGAGGCTCCAAAGGATCCACGGCCGCCGTTGGATGATCTTTGTTGGTGGATCTTCTGAGTTTTTCTCAAAACTCTCTTCTTTTTCTTCTGATGACCTATTTTTTATTTTCTGATGTTCATGAAGTTTTCTCCCCTCACTTATGTTTATATAGGTAACAAATTAGGGTTAACTCTAACCTAATGCCTATTTTAAAGCCCAACTTAAATTAATATTAGTTATAATTACAAAATTTTAAATAATTAAAATAAAATTGAAATTAATAATTCTATTTATTTATTATTATTTTTGTAAAGAATTCTTATTATTTCTAATAAAAATCCTTTATTTTTCTTAAAACATTATTATTATTTTTTTTATTTTTTTGATATGCAAATAATAATAAAAACTAAAACTTAGCATAAAAATGTATATAATGAAAATAATATTAAAGAAAAATGAAATTAATTTAAAATGAAATGAAATTATTTAAAAATGAAATGAGACTAAAATTAAAAATGAAATAGAAATGAAATTGTTTTTTCTTTAAACAATGAAACAATGATTGATTTAAAAAATGAGATATGATTGATTTTAAAAATGCAATGAAATTAATTTAAAAAATGAAATATGATGAATGAAAAAAATGACACATGATTGATGAAATTAATTTAAAATAGGAAATGAAAATTGAAATGAAAAACCTTTTTTTTCTATTAATTCCTAGTTATTCCAATTTACCCTTCATGAACCAACGAGCGCGCCACATGATATTTTCCTGCAAAAATCAACCAACTACACGAACTTGTTAGTGACTGGTTAAATGCAAAAATGCAATAGAATGCGAGATGATTCGACTAATCTTAGAGCAAAATTTGGGGTATTACATATGTCATGAGACCAAGGCTGGTCATCTCAAACTCTTTTATAAGTTCACTTTTGAACTTTGAAATACACTTTCGGTTGCTGCTCACGAATAATAAGTCGTCTACATATAGACAAAGGATAATCACTCCTTCACTCATATCCGTCTTCACATACACTCCATGCTCGGATACACATTTTTTGAAGTCAACATCTTTTATAAAACCATACATTCTTTTATTCCAAACTCTTGAAGCATACTTCAAACCATATAGCGTTTTCTTCAATTTGTAGAACTTCAGCTACAGGTCTTTCACAACAAAACCTGGGGGTTGTCCTACATATACCCCCTCTTCAAGTTGTCTGTTGAAAAACATGGATTTGACGTTCATTTGGTAGATAGATCAATTGTGGTTATTTGCAATACCAACAACAAGCCTAATGGTTTCAATCCTAGCAACTGGTGCGAATACCTCTTCAAAGTCTATACCTCCTCTTTGTAAAAATCCCTTAGCTACCAATCGGGCCTTATGCTTGATTATCTCACTCTTGGAATTTGATTCACTTTGAACACCCACTTCACACCAATTGACTTTTTTCCTTTTGGTAGATCAACCAACTCCCAAGTACTATTCTTAATGGATTCCAGCTCCTCCTTCATAGCACAAATCCACTTTGGATCACTTAAGGCCTCTTCCTTATTAACAGGTTCAGATTCGGCCATAAGTGCAAAATGGAAGAAATCACCATCATCATTGACTTCGTTGTCTCGGAACAACTCATAATCTTAGAGTCTCTGAGGAAAATTCCTTTGCCTTGTTGACCTTCTAACATTCTCCTCATTTCGAGTTTCAACGAAAAGCTGTTTTGTATTCCCATTCTTTAGAATTGAAAATTTCAAACCTGTAACTGATTACATCTTTCTGGTAATTGGTTAACGTCTGCTGGTAACTAGTTACACCCTGCCGCACTTGCTTCAATTCATCGATTACGACATCCCTATTGATCACTATCCTCTTGTTTACAACATCAAAATCCTTTCAGTGGTAACCGGTTAACACAATAGGTTAATCAATTATAGCAACGAAAACATCACTTTTCTATTACTTGGATGAACTTCGGATCTTGTTGTATTTGGTTACCACCCCGTGTTAACCGATTACAACATTTAAATTACTTGAATCACTTTCAAGATATGTTAAATTTTAAAATTCAATTTTAAAAATGGAATTTTTATGCTTAAAATTATCAAATCAAAACCGATAATAAAATTTAAAATTAGTTATAGATATAATCGATTTTGAAAAATTAAATTTGATTATAACAATTGATTTTAATATTCGATTATAACAAATAGATTATTGATAGTATTTTACTAAATTGAACATTTTACAATGCAATGCCCAGGCTAAGAAAACAGAACTAAAACCATTTTTCCATTGAAGTGAAGTTTACATTTGGCGACTAAGTTCACTTAAATCCCACAATAAGAGACAGAAGAATACCTTGGATATGACTTCCAAATTCTTCTTTAACTAAGCAATAATATTAGTTAATTAATGTCAACACAAAAGCTTAGGTTTCAACAAACTAAGCTAGCTCAAGTTGTATGCAAATCCAAGAAATTCTCAGCTACTACTACTTATTATCCAAAGATATATAAAAAGATCAATTAACTAAAATCTAAGGTAATCAATCACCAACAAAATGGCACAAATTCCAATTATTACTATTTTAAGTTTTCTATGTCTTTGGATTTGGATGCAAACCACAAAGAGTGAGTACTTAATTGGAGTTGGAAGTTATGACATGACTGGTCCTGCTGCTGATGTGAACATGATGGGCTATGCCAGCATTGATCAGAACACAGCTGGTGTTCATTTCAGGCTAAGAGCTAGAACTTTCATTGTGGCTGACAATCTTCAAGGTCCTAGGTTTGTTTTTGTTAATCTAGATGCTGGAATGTCTTCTCAGCTTCTGACTATTAAGCTTCTTGAGAGACTTAAATTAAGGTAAAGTAAATTGAGCTAACAAAGTTTCTCTCAATAACATATATCCAATTTTTTGTCATGGTTGTTTTTTGAAGGTTTGGAAATTTGTATACTGAAGAAAATGTAGCAATCAGTGGGACTCATACACATGCTGGCCCTGGTGGTTATCTTCAATATGTGGTTTATTCTGTAACTTCTCTTGGTTTTGTGAAACAATCCTTTGATGCCATTGCTAATGCAGTAGAACAAAGCATTGTTCAAGCTCACAATAACCTCAAGCCCGGTTCCGTTTTTATAAACACAGGTTTAAGAAGTACTTTACTTGTTTTAGAATTCACCATTTAATCAATTCTTTCTTGCTTTCATGTGTTTGTTTGTTTGTTTGTTCACGTAGGGGATGTGAAGGAAGCGAGTATAAACCGGAGTCCGAGTGCGTATCTGCTAAACCCGGCAGAGGAGAGGTCGAGGTATCCCTCCAATGTTGACACAGAGATGACCCTTTTGAAGTTTGTGGATGGTGGAAGTGGCAAAAGTACAGGAGCATTCAGCTGGTTTGCGACACACGGGACCTCGATGAGCAAAAACAACAAGCTTATCAGTGGAGATAACAAGGGTGTTGCTGCTAGACTATTTGAAGATTGGTTTACTTCTCAAAATAGATCTTTATCCCCAAACACCAATTCCACAGAACCAGGCATGATCAAAATCTAATCAATATTTTGTTTCAACTAGTGTTATGGAGAGATTGATATAGAACTGTATATTATAGGAGCAGATATAGGAGAGCTAGTGAAGAAAGCGCGGTCTATTAAAGCCACGGGAGGAAAGGATTGCAACCGAAAAACAAGCCAAGCATCTAAGGTGAGGAAAAATGATGGATCCTTATTTGTTGGAGCATTTTGCCAATCAAATGTTGGAGATGTTTCACCAAATGTATTAGGAGCATTTTGCGCCGACAGTGGAAAACCATGTGATTTCAACCATTCTTCATGCAATGGAAATGACCTGCTTTGTGTAGGAAGGGGACCAGGGTAATGTAACGCGTCTCTCGACTCTAACAAATTAAGACGGTTATTTTTTATTGCTTGTAGAACAAGTTATATGCTTATAAGTTATAATTTTACATGGAGCAGGTACCCAGATGAAATATTAAGTACAAAGATCATCGGAGAAAGGCAATTCAAAAGTGCTGTGGAACTATTCGAGTCTGCTTCAGAGGAACTTACGGGGAAGATTGACTATCGCCATGTCTATCTGAATTTTACAGACATTGAAGTTGAATTGGACAGCAACAAGGTTGTTAAAACATGTCCTGCGGCTCTTGGTCCTGCTTTCGCAGCAGGCACGACCGATGGACCGGGTGTTTTTGGATTTCAACAAGGTGATACAGAAGTAAGTGTCCCTATAGCCATTCTGTGTCACAAATTTCTCAAGGATAACAAAGTTCACCAACTTATTTTGTCATGTGAACTATTAATTAACTACGAAGCATTTGTGCAGATTAGTCCATTTTGGAAGAATGTGAGAGATTTTCTAAAAAAACCAAGTCAATATCAAGTAGATTGTCAAAACCCAAAGCCGGTTTTGTTGAGCAGTGGAGAAATGTTCGATCCTTATCCTTGGGCGGTAAGTCTATAGTTAAGTAATTATCAGTTCTTTCTATAAACAAAACTTGCATAGCATTGTACTGACGAAAATAGTTTTTTTTTCCTCATGGATTTATATAGCCAGCAATTCTTCCAATTCAAATTCTGAGATTGGGAAAACTGATAATTCTTTCTGTACCAGGAGGTTTGTATTCTTACCGCTGTCACACTATTTCTATATTCGAAATGGATTCAGCGTGATTTTTACAATTGTTAAATACATAATATAAGAAAAGTCACATGCTCCAAGTCTCTAACCCTTTGAGTATTTACAGAATTCACAACAATGGCGGGTAGGAGGCTAAGGGAGGCGGTGAAGGAGACGTTAATATCCAACAGCGATGGAGAATTCAATAATGAAACACATGTCGTGATTGCAGGATTGACAAATACTTACTCCCAATACATTGCAACTTTTGAAGAATATTATCAGCAACGATATGAGGTAAGGCCAAACAGAAGAGGATACGAAATTACTATAGTGTAAACTTATTGGAAATCCATATTTTACGGAAACAATTGGCTTTGAAGAAGATTTATCCTTTTTATTGCGAATAACTAATATAAATGTGCAGGCTGCGTCTACACTGTACGGTCCTCACACATTATCAGCATACATCCAAGAATTCAAGAAACTAGCACAAGCAATGGCTAAAGGCGAAAAAATCAATGGAAATGGTCCTTCCCCACCAGATCTTTTATCAGTTCAAAAAAGCTTTTTACTTGATCCCTTTGGAGACTCAACTCCAGTCGGAATCAAACTCGGTGACATGAAAGAAGATATAGCCTTTCCACAAAGCGGCTATTTTACTAAGGGAGATAAACCAAGTGCTACATTCTGGAGCGCCAATCCAAGATACGATCTTCTAACAGAAGGCACATTTGCTTCAGTGGAAAGGCTTCAAGAGGAAAGATGGATTTCTGTTCACGATGACGATGATTTAAGTTTGTTATTCAAGTGGAAAGTGGACAATAGTTCCTTTCATGGTTTAGCTACCATAGAATGGGAAATACCAAAAGATGCTATTTCTGGAGTATACAGACTAAAACACTTTGGAGCATCAAAGACCACTATAGCCTCCCCGACTAATTACTTTACTGGTGCTTCAAATGCATTTGCAGTGCAATAGAATAGCATCTTTTTTTTTGTTGAATGTTCTAATAAAATACAAACGAAAACAGAAATATCCAATATTGTTATTATTGCATACAATGATTCAAGGACTCGGATACATAAGAGTTTACTCATTTGTCCATCCAAATCACGCATCGAAGACATTCTCCATTTCTCAATAAATCAAAAGCTTCATTGATGTCCTTAAACTGCACTTCATGAGTGACAAATTCATCCAACTGAAGTTCCTGTTTATAAACGACGCAAAACTCAACAGGCTTGAAATGTCCTTATCGTTACTATTTTCATACAATTATTACTATTATGTATCATAAGAATGCTAGAAACAGTGCCAAGAACATAAAAATAGTCAAAGAGTGTGATGCTAGCATTTGTTATGAAATATATCATAGTAAATGGTACAAAGGACATAGTCCAAAAATGAATTGAAAGAGATTGGACACAGTACCTTGTCCATGTATCGCTTGAGTAGAATGGAAACATGAGACTTAGGTTTGAGTCCTCCAAATAAGTTTCCCTGAAGGGTCTTCCCATTATGAAGAACCTCGCTAGAACTAAGGCTCAACTTGGATCCAGGTTTATCCAATCCTAAGACAATTGTTTTTCCCCAACCCTGAAAATAAAACATTAGTTTTCAACTATTACATGCTTTTGAGAATGTTAAGTGTCAAAAACTGAGAAGGTGACATGTACCTTTCTGCAAGAAGCATATGCTTCATGCACTAATGACGCCATACCGACACATTCAAAGCAATAATCTGCTCCCCCATCAGTCATCTCTATGATGATCTGCTCAGCAGCCACTTTCAGATTTAGTTTGGCAGACAATTAGTGAAGTCATTGAGTTCATGAATACGTTTAAAATTTTTTGAAGTTTCTTATAATCTTTAACTTCATTCTAAAGAAAATATCATATCTACATGCTTTGGAACACGAGAGAGGAATTTAAAGACTCATAGTAAGAAAAAAACTAGAAACTAAGCTTTTAAGAGACTAGACCTGGCTCACAGGTTTGTTCATACATTCTCCAGTATGGACAAAGTCCGTGACCCCAAATTTTTTACCTGATTGAATAAGAACAAACACATGAAATCAGATTCTGAGTTCTTGCATAGTAATAACAATAAAGGAAATCAAACAGAAAATATATGATTGAACTGGAACAGATGTGTTATTCTAGTATCCGGAGTTAAAAATATATATATTTGATATGATTTGATTTGATTTAATGGTTGATAATGATATGAAGTTATAAAAAAAAACATTGCATACCAACTTCAAATTTTTCTGGGTTGACATCTACACCTATAATCTTAGTTGCTCCACAAAGTCTAGCTCCCTCAGCAACCTAGGAAACAAATCAATTGTGCTATGAGTATTTCGATAGACACATCCATCTCGAAGAAGATTTGAATACGTCCGTTGAGGTTACAATGTGAAACTATTACTGCTAAGTTAGCAACTCAACACGCAAATAACCATAAAGTCAAACAAAAAAGAACCGTGTTTGAGAACTTCATACCGCTAGTCCAATAGATCCCATCCCAAAAATAGCTACTGTAGACCCTGGCTCCACAGCTGCAGTTCTCCAAGAAGCACCTATTCCTACAAATGGAATTTCAAACAAGATTTCTAAAAACATTGAATTAGATGAATATTATTAACTTGTAACGCAAGCAACCTTACGTTTATTCTTGACCATAATTTACAATGAAAACTTTTCATTTCTATTTTGTTGTTAGTGTTTGCTGTGTCGAGGAAATTACCTGCTCCTATACCACAACTAAGAAGGCACGCCCTTTCGGGAGGAACTTCTCGGTCAATTTTTGTTACATTGGCAATGTCAACCACGGTGTACTCGCTAAAACTTGAAACATTCATGAAATGATATATGATCTCTCCATTTGAGTCGGTGAATCTAGAAGTACCGTGTCTAGGCATCCATGGAGACACCTTGAAAGGGAAATTAGTACAGAGGTTGCTCTTGGTTGATTTGCAATCTATACACTCTCCACAATCTGGTAGGAAAATTGGAACAACAACATCTCCTTTTGTAACTTCAGTTACATCCTTCCCTACACTTTCCACAACCCTATGTCACATAAAAATTAGTTGAAATACATCAGCTCCGTTTGATTGCGTAGAAGAGATTAATTGAAGAAACATAAATAGTCACAAACTTAAATCATAAATGCAGAAAGTAGAAACTCACCCAGCAGCCTCATGACCAAGAATTCTCGGGAAAATGCCCGGAGCTTCCTTCATGTTGGAAAAAGCGAGATCAATATGGCAAAGAGAGGAACATAGAACACGAATCCGAACCTCACGAGACATTGGTGGCGCCACGATGATCTCTTCAATCACCAATGGCTCACCAGGTCTTCTTACAACCGCCGCTACACAGCATTGCAGTGATCAAAACAGAAGAACAGAAAAAAGAAATGGAACAAGAAATTAACAAATGCAGCATGAAGTAAGTATACCTTTACATCTTATAGGTTGGCCTTCTCCTTCAATTGGTGGTTTATGTTCTTTCATGGTGAAGTGGTTTGTCTCACTGGCTCTGAAATGCGAGAGTGGTAGTTGTATATGAATTCACACACTCTTCGTGTAGCATGTGATAAAATGGGGCCTTTCTCATTCATTCAATAATTAGAGTGGCTGAAGAAGCTAAAATATCTATACCGACAAATTAGAGAATAAGAATCACGTGTTACTAGTTTACAATTCAGTTTCTTTTCAAGTGGTAAATTTTAAATGGAATTTCTTAATACCTGAATTTCTATAGCACTGAAAATATAAAAATATTTTAAAATTTTAGAGATTCAGTTCCTTTTCAAGTGGTCATTAATGACCGGTAAATTAGCAAGTGTACTAATTGTACCGATGTAGTAATAAGGGGAAATTCCTCGAATATCGATCTCGCGGACTGCGTATGAACACAAGTTCTAAAATAATACAATTGAACAAAAAGTCATAAGAGTTTTGGTTTGTTTCTTACCATTTTAAAGGCCAAAAGGCAAAAGCAAGAAAATAAAGGTTTTAGACAGTTATGAGAAGTAGAGTAGGTGTATGAAAAAATCTTGTAATAAACTTAATCCTTATTTTTCAGAAATCACTGCTCAATTCAATCGTTACCGGTTTTAAAGATTAGTTGACTCTAATTCCTTAATAGAAAACCCCTTCCTATGCCCAAATTCTTTGGCGGTATAGGAACAATCTCAAGCAATATATTTTATCTAAACCCCATTCCTAGGCAATTTCTACTGTAGTATTATCGTATAAACGCGTTAACCATCGTTTTTCCAAACCTAAGGTCAACCGTAAAACACATCCTTATTTGTCAAATAAGAAAAGCCATAAGAAAATTATACAATAACAACGATGATTAGAAAGTAGTGAAATCCATTATTCAAAGGAAACAAGGTTATTACAGAGTCAATTCAGGAACACCCCCTAGCATTGGGGGGTTTAGCTACTCATAATAATAAAGATAAAATTAACAATAAGACTAAACATTACAAGATAATTCGTGTTCTATGTTCCCAAATCCTTGATCGCTCCAATCTTTCTCGTCCAATTTATTTTCCGTTTAAAAGTTCAATCCTTATTCTTTCTCCAAACACGTATCAAATAGTCTCAATTCAAACTCATCACTAGAGAAATACCCATAATACCCTGCAACACGGGCCGTGTCAGGCAACACGAGCGCCCGTGTTGCCTTCCTGAAAGATTTTTCGCGTGAAATTTGCAAGTCCCAGGTGTCACAACACGGGCCGTGTCACACAACACGGACACCCGTGTTGTGCCACTGTTTTTTCTCCAAAAATCACCTTTTCTGAGGACATCCAGCAACACGGGCCGTGTCACACAACACGGGCACCCGTGTTGCACCCCTGTTTCGAATCTGACTTTGACTCTAACACGAAAGTCGTAACTCTCTCTCTTAACTTTCCGGCGGTTTTTAGAACGCCTCAAAAGGATTCCCGGAACTCCAGTTATGATCGTTTTCGTGCAGACCGCTAAAGATTTCACAACAAAACTCTTCCGAAATCCTGCCATTTTTTCCCAGTTTTCGCTCTGCTTCTCCTTTATTGTATAGCTGAACCTAGAAACAGTGAAAATACCAAATCGACGCGTAAAATGTAATAAAAACAACTAAAATACGACAAGACAAAACAAATGATTAACTGAAATAAACGGTAAAATAACGTGTAAAAACCACCGATCAATTAACTTGAAGAAACCGAAAGTCTCATCAATAGAAATTTTGCAAGCTAAATTTAATAACCTAAGAGAGATTTTGAGAAGTTGATCTTAAGAACACAAATTCAATTTTTTATGAGTATCACACCCTTGAAAATAATATAGTGCCAACACTAATGTGAAATGAAGTTAGCTGAAGCCCCCTTTTATATAAAATTTTTTTGGCTCAAAATAGAAACAATCCATAAGTCAAAGATTGTCATAATTGATTATAGACTCGATTAGACGTCATCTAATTGTATGTGCATGCGTGCGCACGTACATGTGTTCTTACTATCTTAGGAGTAACGAATCATTGATATGTCAAAAACTCTACCAAATTGTATCCGATACGTACCGATACATATCAAAGGACTATTCAAATTTATTTTATTTAAAAATAAATTAAAATTTTTTAATACGGTGGCGATATGAATCCAATACTCCACATATACGTGATTTTATTTTTTCTAACCGATTTTTTTTAATGACCCTTTATTCACCTTTTTAAATGACCCTTCGTTTCTAGTAATTGTCTTTAATATCCTAATTAATTATTTACTTATAATTACCATTTTTGAAAATTGGTTTGATTTCTCAAACTTCTTATCATTATTAATATTTAAAATTTCATTTATATTAATTATTACTTATTAATATTGTTTATAATAAAATATTTTTATTTAAAATAATACTTTGCTTGCCACATTTCTTTCATTTTCTCTCTATCTTATGAACTAAATTTAAAAGTCGATCTATTTACTTCCGATTTAATTAAATATTTAATTATAATTTTAATACATGTATCTTAAACATAGCGTATATAGTATGTTTTATTAGTGACGTATCACCGTATCAAACATGTATTGTATCCGATACTCTTATCGTATCCGTGCTTCATTGTTTAGGAGTTACTCTCATACTTTCACAATATTCTGATCACTCAAATAAACACGATCAGACGAGCTTTCACATTTCCTCTCTTTCATAACTCTAAAGCTTTCAAGATCCTTTTTCATATATACCGATGACATAAACCCTTCACTAGAACCTTGAATCTTCTACTTGATGAGACTTTCGGTTTCTTCAAGTTAATCACCATCATCAAAGAGTTGGAAAGATATCACAATTGATTTCAACTTCATCAGCATTGTCGTTATCAAAATATCAAGAAGGTTGTCAGTATCAGGATCATCAGCTTCATACCTGCAAGCACATAGATCCACACTTATCAAATGCCTCAAGAGCAATACAGACTTATTAAATATTTCCCCCAATGAGAAGTTAGAAATTGATCCCAATGTGGCGTCCCGTCAGCTGAATATCTACCTTTCTGTCAGATATGTCACCTAGAGAAGACGACGACAATCACTAGAGAAAGCTCAAAACACCATTAACAATGTTGATGCACCATTTTAGGAAAACTTCATTTTTGTGTTTAAGTTTACAAAATGTTGTCCAACGTGGTATTAATCATGAAGGCATTTGGAAAATGGTGCATGTGTGTTGATTACACTTACCTCAACAAAGCTTTTCCACTGGATTCTTACCATCTCCCCAACATTGACAAATTGGTGGGAAACTCGGCAGAGTGCAAGCTCTTGTCATTCATTGAGACCTATTTTTGGTATGATCAAATTTCAATGCACGTGAAGGATCGAGACAAGATAGATTTCATGACGGAGAACATCAATTACAAATATAATGTAATTCCCTTTTGTTTGAAAAAAAAAGGTACAACATACCAGATAATGATGAATAAAATCTTTGAGAAAGAGATTGACGACATGTTTAACGTGTACATTGACGATATGATAATTAAGTCTGGAGAGGACATGCTTCATGAAATTCATCTCACCATTGTATTAAACAACATCCGCCAATACAACATGACTCTATTTCCAAAAAAACACACCTTTGGGGTCAAGACCAAAACATTGATGAGATTCTACCTTTAAAAGAGGGGAAATTAAAGTCAATCTAGATAAATATGATACAATTATTAAGATGTAGAATTCATCCACGAATAAGAGAACAATGAAGCTAGATGAGATTCACATCATCCTTAACATGTTTAGTTCAAGATCTTACCAACACACATTTTTGTTCTATAGTCTCCTACGAGAAAACCTTTACCACAACTAAAACTGGCCTGGTCCAAACCCTTGATCTTGTCCAAACCCATGGCCAGGGAGATGTTGTTCATTTATCTAGCAAAGTCAGCGAAAGTAGTAAGTGTCATCCAATATATTTTGTCTCCAAGGCACTAACAAGTCCTGAAAGCCACCACCTAAAGATTAAAAAAATTGTTCTTACTCTAGTTGTAACTTCAAGAAAACTGTGATGCTATATTTTAGCACTGTTGTTCCTTTTGGATTGGTTACATTTTGAAAAACAACAATATTGAGGAGTGTTTAAAGTGTTCAAGATTAATTTATCTTGCTTAAGATGTATGGAGGTGCAGAGGGGACACATACTAGACGCGATGTCACATCATGTTGGTACGACATCTGGGTCTTGCGCAACAGGTCATTGCTACTGTGTTTTGCAAGATTTCTGGTCAAAGATTAGATAAAAGTTTATTTCTAATTGGTTTAAAAATATGATTTGGTGGTTTATTTAATAGTTGGATGAAAGTTGATTCAAATTTAAATGAAGATTTAAATTTGAATTTAAATTAAAACAAATCATATCTTGTTAGAGAGATTTACGGAACATATAATATCAAACAGGCTCTGCATTAATTCTGGACGAAATTAAAGCTAATATCCAAGAAGAAAATCTCAGGGTTATTATGCTATATAAGGATCTCAAACCTACATTAGAAAGAAAAAGTTCATATTGAAGATTTTAGTTTGCTAAGAGGGGACGACAAGGACAGAAGAGTCGCCACCGTTCGTTATTTATCCCAAAGAAAGGGAAAGGAAACGATCAGAGAAAACCTACGAAAAAGGAAAAAGACAGGTCATCGCAACCAAATCTCTGGTTCGGGAGTCGATTACGCAAGGGGAAGGTATGAGCACCCCTCACGTCTGTTGTACTCAACGGGATCCACGCTTGTTATCTAAATCTATGGGGTGTTACACTATCAAAGAATTGGTTTATAGGGACAAAAGAAAAGAAAAGAGACTCGATAGAGCATCACCGCTCTATGCTTACGTATTCCCTCGTGCAATGGGAAAGTCAGAGTCAACGTAGTTCGGGAAACTACGGGGGGAGGTTGCTCGCCAAGACATTGCGTCTTGTGCCTACGTATTCTCGTCTAGTATGAGAAATCAGAGCAAACGTAGTTCGGGACGACACGACCATAGATTGGTTCAAGTGTTTTAACTGAGTAGGGTTAAACCTTCGTTCTAGCAGTTAGGTGTATTGTTGCTCAACCATTGGAGACTTAGGCGTTACCTATTTGCGGTAGAACCAAGAGTTTACACACTCTTTCTGAAAATGGTTTTCAATTAATCCCGAAGGATAAAAAGGTTTGATATTTTTGTTTTTGTGTTTTTTAAACAAGAAGTGAATTGGGTTAAGTTTGTAACTCATGTTGCACTAAAGACTATGACTTGAGAGCGAATGCGTCGCATATCGCCCAAAGGCATACGCTAAACACTCTAGACAGTTGAGAGGAGGCCCCCAACCATCATTCCTCAAGTACTTAAGGCTCGTAGCGTACAACATATGTTATCCTTTATTAGATGCTTTGAAGTGTTTAGGAGATGAGGAGAGAAAGACACAGACTAAGGGGAAACTGGACCTTAATGTTATCATGCACAATGCTCCTAAAGTTGGGATTAAGAAGGGAAGAAACTATCCTAATGTTATCATACAAAGGATTGAACACCTAATGTCTCTCCTACTCCCATCTTAAACAGAGGGACTAGGAACCCTAAGGGGATCATGGCAAGAGGCCAAGTAAACAACAAATAATTCACTCACAGATGAAATGAAAAATGAAAGGAAGTTGACTTAAACAAGTCAAAGGCAATGCAAACATGATATGTAAGATGCAAAGAAGAAATGCAAGACTCAAAAGATGCAACAAAGATGAAGCAAAAGGTTTACACAAAAGGACTTAAACAAGTCAAAAATAGTGAGATGAGATGGGAGAAGTTAAAACTCCTACAACCATATACCATCAATCATCAAGAGAGAATGATGCTATCCTAATATGCACACACAAAGAAAAGAGGAAGGAAAAAGTGTGGGGAAGCCACCACCACAAGCACATCTCAACCATACAATTCTTAAGACTCAAACAAAGTAAGGCAAACAAACAATGCAAGACCAACACTAATGTTCATGACAAACTCAAAATGCAAACATAAACACAAAATTATCATGAACAAGTGTCTAAACCACATGGGGCAGAAGTAAAACAATAATAAGAAATCCTCAAACTCAAGGTTATAACTAGAAGGGAACACAAGCATGATCATGTACAAGTGGTGAACCAAAGTTCAAGCACAAACTCAACACTTAGAACAAGTGGAGACACATGATTCAAAGGTGACTTGTGATGCAAGTTACAAACTCAAATGACCTATGACAAGATGAAATAGAACCTCAAGTATGATAAAATGGATCAACAAAGCTCAAAAGGTGCATATGGGATCACTCATGATCATATCCCAAAGTTTAGGTCAAACTAGTTTGTAAAAGCATGTTAAAAGAGGACTTGAACTTGAAGCAACTATGGAAAATAGAAGACATGACCAATAAATCTCAAATAAAATGTCAAGGCAAGCTTGATCAAGCATAAAACAGCAAGAAAAAAATCATGGTCAAGTTCCACTCAAGGCACCACCAAATAAATCCAAGAAGGTATGGTGTTCCACCTTATCGAGGGTTTGTCGAGGGTCAATAAAAGTCAAAGAAAAACCTCATGAAAAATGATCATTGACTAATCAAATTCACCCTAAAAAATTCCTCAATCCCTCACCTAAATTAGGGAAAAGCAATGGTCATAGGGGATTTAAAATTGAAGGCAAATGGTCAAAATCAAAATAGGGTATACACCATAAAACTCTTCACTTTGTAAATTCAAAATAAAATAATAAAAATAAATCAAAAATAATATAAAAATATGGAAAAAATAAATAACATATCAAACTGTAAGAAAAATATTTTTGGGAATTTTTAGGAGTTAAAGAACCATTTTTAAATAAAAAAATAGAAACACCCATTAAAAATAAAATAAAAGATAAACAAGGCGAGAAGGGGGGTGTATTAGTAACATGGACCTGAACTGAAGCTCAGTTGAATAAATCAATGGGCCCTAGGAGTGGGGTGCGAAAAATAAAAACACAAGGGCTAACATAATTTGAGATCATTGAAAACCCTAACTTTGAATCATCATAACTTGAGCTTCAAGCATCATATGATGATGAATTGATACTCAAAAGAAAACTCAGAACACGAGGAACAAGTTTGATGTTGGGCAAAAGTTCATTTGAAACCTTGATCATGAGGAAAAATTGGCTTAGAAAGTGGCTGGTTTACACATGAGACTTTCCATAAATGGAAAGTTTCTAAAACCCTAATTTTCCAAAAGTGGCAAGTTTCACACTTCTTGATTTTTCATGATTCCCTTGACATTTCTTGGTCAAATTTCACCCATTGGTCATATTGAACTTGAGTAACATGATCTTGACCTTAAAAAGTTAGGAGTTGACTTTTTCCTTGCACAATTGACTTTTTACCCAAATCTCCTGATTTGCAATTGACCGACCAATTGGAGCTCTTCTGGTTGAAATTGATGGTCAATCTTTCACTTATAAACACCTTGGGACATATTAAGGATCATGGAAACAAGTTTTTCTCCAAGAAACAAGTCTAGACTGATTATATGTGAAACCCTAATTTCATGTCCTCGTCTAGGCTTTTTGCAGATGAACTGAATGATCATTCCAACTCCACAATAGCTTCTAAGGTACTCAAGAAATCTCTATCCCATGCTCAAACCAATGATAGAGCCTCATGAATTATTGACAAAATCCTCTGGTGATTCTCAGACAAAGAGCTATAGCACACCTCTCCTCTCAAGGAGCTTTGACAACTTCATAATGATTCCACACACTTAATGACCTCTACCAATGTGGTTGCTTGAACTTGAAGCCAATGAGACTCTCTTCTTGGATGGCACACAAACAATCTTGACCCCCTGTAAGAACAATGCTATGCAAATGCAATATGCTAAAATGGAAATGAAACATAAGTCAAGCAAGAAAAAGGTTGGTCAAATTTTGGGGTACAACATGTGCCCCTATTCAAACGACTTGGACCCGAAGGGATGAAAAGCTAACGAATTTTAAACATTCAAGGTAAAAGACGGTTGAATACCAAAGAACCCGGAAATTTGCCAACCGAAAAGAGAAACAGTAACTGAATAAACTTTGTTAGGGAGAGACAAAGATAAGATGGACACATCCATCGAAGATCACAATCTTCCAGGGTCTGGATACCGCACAAGCGAGAGAAAACTTTATAATTTGCCAGGGTATGGATACCACATAGGCAAGATAAACCATCAACCAAGGTCTGGATACCGCACAGGCTCAAGAAACAAACAGTGTAAGCTAGGGTCTGGATACCGCTCGAGCTTAAAGGAACAAAATGATGTTAACCGGGGTCTGGATACCGCACAGGCTAATGAAAACATCATGGTCTGCCGGGGTCTGGATATTACACAGGCAAAAGGAAACATCATGGTCTGGATACCGCACAAGCAAAATAAATCAATGGTCGGGGTCTGGATACCGCACAGGCTTGAGTCAATAAAAACCGGTGAAAGCCGGGTCTAGATACCACACAGGCTTGAGCAAATATAACCGGTGAACGCCGGGGTCAGGATAATGCATGGGCTAAAGAACTGAACCGGTGGAAGTCGGGGTCTGGATGCCTCACGAGCTTACTAAAATAAACCGGAGGAAGCCGGGGTCTGGATACCACACGAGCTTGCTGAAATAAACCGGAGGAAGCCGGAGTCTGGATACTACATAGGCTTGAAATAAACTGGAGGAAGCCGAGGTCTGGATACCACACAGGCTAACTGAAACAAACATCAACTAGGGTCTGGATACCGCACAAGTTGGTTGAACAAACGGTATGGTCCGGGGTCTAGATACCACACGGGCTAACTGAAACAAACATCAACTGGGGTCTGGATACCGAGCAAGTTGGTTGAACAAACGATATGAGCTGGGGTATGGATACCACACGGGCTAATTGAAATAAACCGGAGGAAGCCGGGGTCTGGATACCTGGTGCGTGTTTTTCGCAAGTGTACGAATCACGTCAAAGTAATATAAAAGATTATCGAATCCACAGAGACCAAGTGTCAATCTATCGTACCTGTTGTTATGGTGTTTATCTAAGGCAACTATTTTTAAGGGTTTTAGTAAGGGTGCAATGGTAAATAAAGTTATAATTTTAAATAATAAATAAAAGACAGGCTCGAATGTAATTCACGTAATCAATGATAATCCAGTACTTGTTAATGGAACTACTTATGGGCAATGTTTTCTCCTTTGAAAAGAACTAATTTAACAGGAACTGTCGCTTTCGCGTATTCAGAACCGAGTTGTACTCTCTAATCAACCCCTCCTATTGTCACGGATAAAAAGGTGCGTACTGCGTTAGAGTAGTAAACCTATTTTTAAGAAATATAGTTTCTTAACAAAGTTGAAAAGTATTTTAACCTGGACTTCTTAGCAAAAAGAGGTTCTTATGAACCAGACTCTAAATCTCATAACGCGTCCGAAAATCGTTTTAAAATCTCTTTTCTTTTTAATCTAAAAACTCCTAATGAACTATACAAAGCGCTTTTGGCTGTTTTTGAAATAGTTAAAAACAATTACTTGAATTGAAAGATAAAATAGCCCTTAGGTGTTTCCACGAACAATTATACTGATTACTGGTTTAATTACGATCCTTACATTCTAACCTTTATGGGATTAGTTAGACATGATAAAGTAAATATTCTTTTTATAGTTTTTCATATGAGTAATTTAAAGCGAGTGCGGGAAGTAAACAACGTAAATGTGCGAGTGCGGGAAATAAACAACGTAAATGTGCGAGTGCGGGAAATAAACAACGTAAATGTGCGAGTGCGGGAAATAAACAACGTAAATGTGCGAGTGCGGGAAATAAACAACGTAAATGTGCGAGAAAATAAATAAAAGTAAAGCAATGCGGAAAAATAAAATACTAACTGGAATTAAAATGGCGGCAGGATTAACTTCCTCCAGAGTGCTCCAAAACTCGAACCACAGACAGATTACAGACTCGATCACTCGATTGCAGAGGCACCCCGATGTGGAATGGCAACTGCTTTATAACTGATATATGCCTAGAGGATTCTAATTCTGGATGAAGAAAAACGAAAATCTAAGGTCCTATTTATAGGAGAAACTGGAAGCGCGAAATGACCGGGACGCCCCTCCACTAAAAAGTGGAGGTTGAGGATTTTTGCCTTGTGGCGCCCGCCACAGGCCTATGGCGCCCGCCACGGTCCCTACAGGGGATGATGTAGTGGGGATCGTGGGTCTTGGAGGTTGAGGAGTGGTCTTGAGACGTGGCCACGTCATGGCTAACCCCATGGCGCCCGCCACAGTGGGTGCCGTAAGTGCAAAATGCTGAATTTCTAGGTTTTCGTCCGTTTTCACTCCTTTTTCGCTCCTTTTCCCGATTCCAGCTCCGATTATTATAAAAACCTGAAAACATAAGAAAACAAAGCAATAACAAAGCAAAACAACAATAAAAGCTAAGAATGCATGCGAAATCGGAGTCAGAAATACGGTGAATTTTAGTGTGATCAAATTCTCCCACACTTAAACCTTTGCTTGTCCTCAAGCAAACATTAAAGCTTAAGAAAATATGGTGTCAACACTTGTCTTTGGGCTAAAGGGATTCTAAGTTCAAGTCAGGATGCAGTGACAGATACTAACTAAGTGAACCAAGGGTACCATAGTAACACATACACAAACTTCAATCCTATATTAACCACTCCATGTCATCCCACGATACCTAGGCCTATCTTCTCATCTTTTTGTGTCCTTTTCATTCAGGCGCAATCACATTAAGCCCGTTATCCGTACATGCTTCATAGTAGAGTGACCGGTTAGTGATTCTGATCCATAACATAAGGTTTCTGGCACATAAGCATGTGTAAACCTGTTTTTATTTTCGCCTAAATGTAGCTGCGGGGGATCGGATCGTAATCCGCCCTACCAAGTTCAGTGCCAGATACCTCTGAACCAACTAACAATAGGTGACTTGCAATTTTTTTTCTTTTTGTGGCAAAAAAAATTTTTTCTTCTCTTTTTTCGGTTTAAATGACTTTGTGAGGGTCACCTATACCAGAGTTTGCCTTTTTTTTCTTTTTTATTAGCACTGGATCATTCACTTATATTCATCGGCCCCCTACGTAGAGTATGCTTAGGCCGGAGCTGACTGCTAAAATAAACTACTTAGGACAATTTTTTGAATGATAGTAAAGGCCATGGTGGTGGGGTTTAGGAGTGATTCCTATATTCAAGAGGTCTATGGTGCTAAAATGGTTCTGATGTTTCAAAAAGTTGACCTAAGTCACCACATCCTAATCTAAACCTGTCTCAGAGCCCAAAAAACATGTGAAACAACATTGTTTTCTTTTTAAAAATTTTCTGGTAAGGCTAAGGAAATGGGAAAAAATGAAGATGAACTAAAAAGACACTAAACTGGTGACTCGTCAGACTCATGCATTATCTAAGAAAAATAAATTACTGAAAAGGGAAATAACTGAAAGGAAATTAACTAAAAAAGGGAAATAATAGAAAGCAATAAAATCCCCTCCCACACTTAAATCGAACATTGTCCCCAATGTTTCGAAATAAGATAAGGGGGGTAACCTGGAAAAAGACTACTGAGGAGGGGCACTGGTGCCTTCGCCGTCCTGATGTGATGGTCTGGAACGACGGGATCTACTACGATGCTGGTCCCTCCGGTCGAGTCGTGCTGATAAAGCAGCCTGAGCACTCCGGACCTCTCGAAGGTTACCCAAGATGGAACCCTGAGTAGCCTCTACAAGCTGGTAGTGTCGGCTGTTGAACTCTCTCTGACGGTTCTGCTCTAATGAAATATCGTTCAAGGTACGACAAACGTTGCTATAAGAACGATCCGAAACCAATCGCGATTGTTGCATGAAGCTCATATTGTCCGTCAGCTGTTGTGAAATAGTAGAGAGAAGGCCATCACGCCTTTCCTCTCTAGCTGTCATATCACGCCACATCTCCTCGGTGACAAAGAATCCAGGAGCAGTACCTGCAACAGGGTTAGAGGAAGATGGTGCAGTGTGTGACTGTGAAGGACGATGGGGGGAAATGTGAGGGATGGGAGACTGCTCTCTCCGATCATACTCATCATTAGTGTCATGTGCCTCCCCATCGGGAATATTAGGAGGAAGTGGACCCAAAACACGTGGAGCATTAAGATCATAGGTCCAGTTCCTTTCATCACGTACATCAGTACGTCTACTGCATGGTAAAGCAACAGATGGGATAGCTACCCCATGAATCATCAACTCATAACCACCTTCTCTCCTTGTTCGGCACAATTTCATGTCTTTCAGAAATTTTAAATTAATTGTGCGAGGAGGTAGTGGTTCAAGTGTAGCTATCTCATCATTCAGGCCAAGAGCCCGAGCAATAGACGTAACAAGCCCTCCAAAAACAATCGGTCCTGTTTTATTAGTAAATAAAGTCATGTGGGCAAGCATAAACGGGACCGGATTGATGTGGGTTCTAGTGAGGCATCCTTGCAAAAATAGGAGTTCACGAGCATTAACCTTGTTTGGACTTTCCCGGCCGAAAATAGTACATGCCAAAAGAAGTCTAAAAACTCTTATGGCCGGGTTGTGAATGGTCGACGCAAGTATCCCTTCAAAAGAATTAATTGAAGTACTTGAAAGCCTTAGCCAGAAGGTAAATACCTCGGCCGACCATTCAGCATCCAAAGGTGCCTCACAAATCGAACCTTCCCTATGAGGGATTCCTAACAAATCTGCTAGCTCATTGGTACTGAATTCATATTCAATTCCAAACAGTCTAAAAATAACAGTACCGACAGTGCCAGCAGTGTCAGGACTGACAGTGTATATCAAAGAACTCAAAAACTCAATTGTCAGCCTCTCATAGGTAGGTTCCTGATTAATGAAAATATTATGCAAGCCTAGAAATTCTAATAAATTAAAAACACTATGATAAATACCCAAAGCATACAGACAGTTATCGTCGACGTACCTAGTCGAGAGGATTTCTCGACTTTGAAGCCTCTGAATAATTTTCCGTTGCCTTTCGCCCGGTCTTCCATCACGAAGAATAAATCCGTTGAACTCCATTGTTGAAAAGCTCCTTAGGTAGTGAAAATAGTAGAAAAGTGGTTTATGAGGGGAATGATAAAGTTTTGATTTTTTTTGGTTTTTAATGGATGAAAATGGAAATGGATGTTGGATATGTTTTATGGATGGAGGGTATTTTGGAAATGGGGGAGCTTTAATGGGGTTCAAGGAGGATTTGGAAGGTTGGAAAAATGGGTTTTTGGTGAAGAAAGGGATGAAAATGGTGGAAATGGGGATTGAATCCCGTATTTGGTGATGACAACGGTGTGGCGCCCGCCACAGGGCCTATGGCGCCCGCCACAAGGCCAATTCCTGGGCCTTGTGGTTTTGGATCCTCCTTTTGGGCCTTCCTTGCACCTTTGTCTTCCGGGGGGTCTGAATAGCGTTTTCTTCTTCTTTTCAAGGCATTGGCTTGCATATTTTTGTCTTATATATTTTTTTCTTTGCACGACAAAAAATAAAATAATTAAAAATCAAAAAAGAAAAAGAAAAATAAAAATTAGTGCATAATATGTATATATATAAGGAATTCAAAGTGCATGAAAATATAAAAGCTGCAATAAAGTAAAATATGTCTGGAAATGCGATAAATAAAACGAAGTTAAATACTAGGGTAGTGCTGTCAGGGTGGAATGAGTCATGTGGTAGGTTTCTTATCCTGGCTTGATCCACGAATCTCAGCTATCTCCCTCCGAAGCTCGTCGATCGCCCGATGTAGAGCATCGGTCTCCGAGGCATGAGTGAGATCAGAAACCTGCATCTGTAACTCTAAGTCTGCCACTTCCTGCTTGAGCAGGGCAGTCTCCTTGCGGAGCTCATAAATCTGTGTTTGTAGGTCAGGTGGCTGCAGAGACATATTGTTAGACATAACAGTGATTCGGGGAGTAAGAGGTGTAGGAGTGTACTCAGCGGTGGGAGGCGATTTCGGCTCTTCGACAGTCTCTCCATAACCCTCTAGAGCATAACTCCAATTGGCAGGATCATGGACACTGGTCATCAGCGGATCTGGTAATGTAAAGTAGTGTATCGCTTCACCGTCGATCAGCAATCTAAACATGTTGGGCTCAAAAGAAGCCCTCCTCATCAGTCCTCTATCAAGACAAAAATCAATATCCAGGGTGGTGTAGCAGCAGAAGGTCCTGAGGTGCAATAGCTTGCGAGACAAACCCAATGCAGTAGCAATCTGTGTAACAATCCCACCGACATGGATGATTCCTACTGATGATCTGGCAACACTAGCAAGGCCCTTCAGTAGAAAGTTGCCACAAGCAACAGGGCGAGACTGAGTCGCACAAAACAGTAGGAAAATCTCCTCTTCACTTAGCAGTGTCTCTGTATCTGGAAAACCTAGGAAAGAATGTGCTAGAATCATCTGGAAGTACCTCAATGCAGGGTTGTGGATTACCTGGGAAAACTGGGTAGAAGGATCTTGGCTCCCTCCGCCTGATATTTTAGTCCAAAACTTTTCCACTTCTCTGCTCATAAAATACCCCATCGGAGTCTCTGGAATAGCATCAGGAGTAGTCTGGAAACCTAGTAAATCACCAAACTCTTTGTGAGAGAATGAGTAGTCAATCCCGAACAACCTGAAAACAGCGAGTCCATCGGGTCCAGCCCAAGGGTCATGATGAAACGAGCTGAGGAGCTCAAGAGTCAGGTTCCTATAAGTGTCGTTCCTGTCGTCAAACTGGTCCCACTGGAGTTGATGGCATAAAAATCTGACGCTTGGCTCTATCCCCAAGGCATCCATGCAGACATGGTCAGGGTACCTGGTAGGAGCCATAGGGCGTCTCATGTGAACATAGTAACGCTCTCTCTGTGCATCATCTCTAAAGGCCACGTGCATGTCATCAGGGTTCTGCATTCTGTACAAGGTTAGCAAACAAGTCCTGAAAGCACATAAAACATTTAATCGTGAGTCCTGACATAATAACAAATTAAAATAAAGTAAAAATAAAGAAATAAAAAGTACAAAAGTAAGAAAAACCATGGGTTGCCTCCCATGCAGCGCTTGTTTAACGTCATTAGCTCGACGACCGATATTTAAACATCATTGGAAGGATATGGTGGATCACTCAGAGTATGGCAGGTGTATGTTGTTGGAATGTCACGTCCTTCGTAGGGCTTCAACCTCTGTCCATTGACTATGAACGGTTTACATGTTTGGTTCTTGATTTCAATAGCACCGGATCTCAGGATCTTAGATACTTCGAAAGGGCCAGTCCATCTCGAACGGAGTTTACCTGGAAATAGTCGTAACCTAGAATCGAACAGGAGAACAGGATCGCCTATTTTGAAGTCTCTTCTTATGATTCTTTTGTCATGCCAAGCTTTTGTTCTTTCTTTGTATATGATGGCATTTTCGTAGGCAGATTGTCTGAGCTCTTCTAATTTGTGGATATCAAGGATACGTTTCTCACCAGCTGTCAAGTAATCCAAATTCAAAGTTTTGATGGCCCAATAGGCCTTATGCTCCAACTCAAATGGTAAGTGACATGATTTTCCATAGACCAGTTGATAAGGGGTTGTTCCTATAGGAGTTTTGAAAGCGGTTCTATAGGCCCATAATGCTTCTTGAAGTTTCTGCGACCAATCTTTTCTAGATATAGAGACAGTCTTCTCGAGGATTTGTTTTATCTCCCTATTAGATACTTCCACTTGTCCATTGGTCTGTGGGTGGTATGGTGTTGCTACTCTATGCTTAACTCCATACTTGCTTAAAAGTTTATCAAATATTCTCGATATGAAGTGTGATCCTCCATCACTTATGACTAAACGGGGTGTTCCAAACCTGGGAAATATATAATTCTTGAATAATTTGATGACTACTCTGGTGTCGTTTGTGGGTGCGGCGATAGCTTCAATCCATTTAGACACGTAGTCAACAGCTACTAATATGTACTGATTTCCAAAAGATGGTGGGAACGGTCCCATAAAGTCTATACCCCATACGTCGAAGAGTTCTACTTCTTGGATATTTCTTAACGGCATTTCATTACGTCTTGAAATATTTCCTGTGCGTTGGCATCTGTCACACTTGACAATGAAAGCATGGACATCACGCCACATAGTAGGCCAGAATAGGCCAGCTTGAAGAATCTTGGCGTAGGTCTTAGATGTGCTTGCATGTCCACCATAGGGTGCAGAGTGACAATGCTCAATTATATTATTTACCTCTTCTTCTGGAACACAACGGCGGAAAATGCCATCTTTACCTCTCTTGAAAAGAAATGGATCGTCCCAATAGAAGTTTCTCACATCACTATAGAACTTCTTCTTCTGGTGGTAGTTTAGATCAGGGGGTATGATGTCAGCGGCTAGGTAATTAACAAAATCTGCATACCAAGGTACATTGCTTATAGCTAAGGATTTATGAAATTGCTCATGAGGGTCTGGGTTATCATCTTCAATGGTTTCTAGTTGGGCTATCAGTCTATCGTAGGCAAAATCGTCATTTATGGGTACTGGATCAGGTTTCAGGTGTTCTAGCCTAGATAGGTGATCAGCTACCACATTATCAGTGCCTTTCTTGTCACGGATATCCAAATCAAACTCTTGTAATAATAGAATCCATCGAAGTAACCTAGGCTTGGCATCCTTTTTGCTTAGTAAGTAACGAATGGCAGCATGGTCGGTGTAAACTATAATCTTGGCTCCTACTAGATAAGATCTAAATTTGTCTATTGCAAAAACTACAGCTAGGAGCTCTTTTTCGGTTGTTGCGTAGTTGAGCTGTGCAGCGTCTAGGGTTCTACTGGCATAATAAATCACATGTAACTTCTTATCTTTTCTCTGACCTAGAACGGCTCCAACAGCATAATCACTGGCGTCACACATTATCTCAAACGGTTCCGACCAATCAGGGGGTTTCATTATAGGTGCTGAAATCAGAGCTTGCTTCAGAAGATTAAATGCTTCAGTACATTTTTCATCGAAGACGAACTCAGCATCCTTCATTAAAAGACCAGTTAAGGGCTTTGTTATTTTGGAGAAATCCTTGATAAAACGTCGGTAAAATCCGGCATGTCCAAGAAAACTTCTTATCTCCCTGATAGTCTTCGGCGGTTTTAGATTCTCTATGACTTCTATTTTTGCTTTATCTACCTCTATACCTTTTTCGGAAACTATATGTCCTAAAACAATCCCTTCGGTGACCATGAAATGACATTTTTCCCAATTTAGCACAAGGTTTACCTCCACACATCTCTCCAGGATTTTCTCAAGGTTGACAAGACAATTTTTGAAATCTGACCCACAAACTGAGAAATCGTCCATAAATACTTCCATGATTCCATCCAAATAATCAGCAAAGATAGACATCATGCAGCGTTGGAAAGTTGCAGGAGCATTACAAAGTCCAAAAGGCATTCTTCTATAGGCAAAGGTTCCAACTGGGCATGTAAAGGTAGTTTTTTCTTGATCTTCGGGGTGAATAGGTATTTGGAAGAATCCTGAATATCCATCTAAATAACAAAAGTAAGAGTGTCTGGCTAGGCGCTCCAACATTTGGTCTATGAATGGTAATGGGAAATGGTCCTTCCTAGTTGCTTTATTTAATTTTCTATAATCTATGCACATACGCCAACCTCCATCAGTTCTTTTTGCTACAGGTTCGCCCTTCTCGTTTTGCACGACTGTGATGCCTCCCTTTTTAGGTACTACATGCACAGGACTCACCCATTTACTGTCCGAGATCTGATATATTATACCTGCCTCTAGTAACTTAAGAACTTCAGTCTTAACTACAGTACTCATTATAGGATTTATTCTACGTTGGTGTTCTCTAGAAGGTTTTGAATCTTCTTCAAGCAAAATCCGATGCATGCATACGGATGGGCTTATTCCTTTTAGATCAGAGATCTTATATCCTAAGGCTGAGGGGTACCTACGTAAAACTTCTAATAATTGATCGGTTTCTTCTTGGTTTAAGGTAGCACTGACTATAACTGGACGGTTCATATCTTCATCAAGAAATTCATATCTCAGGTTTTTAGGCAGTTCCTTAAGTTTTACGGTCGGTTTTATAGGGCAAGGCATAGGATCTGGGGTTAGAGATAAACATTCGTGAAGGTTATCATCAATGTAGGGTGTTTTATAATTGTCATCTTCCAAAATAAGGGTTGATGGCAATTTTATAGATTCAGTTTCTTCTTCTTGTTCTAATTCCCTAATACATTCTTCGATGATATCTAAGGCATAACAAGAATCTCCTATCACAGGTGCCATAAGAAATTTTGACAATATAAATTCTATCTTCTGGCCACCTACCTCAAAAGTTAGTTTTCCCTTTTTAACATCTATTACGGCTCCAGCAGTCGATAAGAACGGTCTACCTAGGAGGATTGGTATGTCGTCATCTTCTTTAATGTCCATGACAACAAAATCAGTAGGTATAAACAGCTGACCTATCCTAACAGGGACGTCTTCAAGTATGCCTATAGGGTATTTAACGGATCTATCGGCTAATTGAAGTGACATCTTAGTAGGTTGTAATTCTCCCAAGTTTAATCTCTCACAAACTGCTAAAGGCATTAAGCTCACACTAGCTCCTAAGTCTAGAAAAGCTTTTTCGATGACATGATTCCCCAAAACACAAGGAATGGAAAAATTTCCGGGATCTTTATCTTTCTTTGCTAACCTATTTTCGGAAATAGAATTACATTCCACGGGTCTCGGATCTTCGAGTCTACGTTTATTTGTAAGTATGTCTTTGAGAAACTTAGCATAAGAAGGTATTTGGGTGATGGCTTCTGTAAAGGGGATTTCTACGTGAAGTTTTTCTATAACCTTAACGAATTTTTGATATTGATTATCGATTTGGGTTTTCTTTAATCTTTGAGGGTAAGGTATTGGTGGTTTGTATGGCGGTGGCGGTACATAGGTTTTATTTTTAGGTTCTTCTCCTTTTTCTTGACTTTCCGGGGTTTCAGGCTTCTCTGGTTCCTTTTCCTCATTCCTATCAGAAGTTTCGGGCTCACTTAATCTAGGGTTTAAAGGTTCCTTATAAGCGGTTCCACTTCGTAGAGTAATGGCATTAGCTTGCCCTTTCGGGTTTTGTTGAGGTTGTCCAGGGAACTGTCCTCCAGGTGTAGTCTGTGGGGCTTGGTTTAACGCTACCTGAGAGATCTGGGTTTCAAGCATCTTATTATGAGTAATAATTTGATCAACCTTGGTTCCTAACTTGGTAATTAGTTCGTTAACATGGACGTTATGGTTCATGAACTCTTTGTTTTGTTGTTTTTGAGCAACGATAAAATCTTTTACAACTTCCTCAAAGCTCGGGCTAGGTGGTACAGGTTGCATAGGTTGATTTGTTCTAGGGGCTTGGTAACCTTGTTGTCTCGGAGGTGCGGTATTTTGGATAGGGTTATTATTTTTGTAGGAGAAGTTTGGATGATTCCTCCATCCAGGGTTATATGTGTTTGAAAATGGGTTCCCTTGGGTATAGTTCACTTGCTCAGTGTTGGTTTCATTCAACAGATTGCATTCGGCGGATTGGTGTCCTTGGGTTCCACATATCTCACAATTCGGCGAAACTGCGGCAACAGTATTCGGAGTTGTACACATATGTTCGACTCTAAGGGCCAACGCGTCCATTTTAGCCTGCATCATGTCTATAGAGCTTAGCTCATGTATTCCTCCTTGGGCTTCCTTCTTTTCCACTGTCGCTCGTTCTACTCCCCATGATTGATGGTTTTGGGCCATATCCTCGATAAGGGCACTAGCTTCAGGGTAAGGTTTGTTCATCAGTGCGCCACCAGCGGCAGCGTCGATGGTCATTTTAGTGTTATAAAGAAGTCCATTATAGAAGGTTTGGATGATTAGCCAATTCTGTAGGCCATGGTGTGGGCATGCTCTTAATAGTTCTTTATATCTCTCCCAGGCTTCGAACAACGACTCTCCTTGGTGTTGGGTAAATCTAGTTATTAGGTTTCGAAGAAGAGCGGTCTTACTTGGGGGAAAATATCTAGCAAGAAAAACTTTTCTAAGGTCATCCCAAGTTGTTATTGAATTGGGTGGAAGGGAATCTAACCATGATAGAGCTTTATCTCTGAGGGAAAAGGGAAATAATCTTAAGCGTATTGCCTCAGGAGAAGCTCCATTGGTCTTAAAGGTGTCTGCTAACTGAAGAAAGTTTTTTAAATGTTGGTTTGGGTTATCAGTAGCGAGACCTGCGAATTGTCTCTGTTGCACTAATTGCAGCAGGGATGGTTTAAGTTCAAAATTATTGGCTGGGATAGTGGGGTTTACTATACTGGAACTAGGTTCCTCGTTTGATGGTTGGGCGAAGTCCTTGAGAGGTCTTCGATTTTGATCTTCGGCCATAGCTCTCCTATTCCTATGGAAAAATAAACGTGCGCGAGCGTAACGTTCAGGTTCAGCTAGAGGGTCTACTAAACTTCCGGCACTGCGAGTCTTTCGCATTGACCGGTGGGTAACAACCTTAGTCTAAACGGTATAACTACAGGGTAATGAAATTTGACGATATTGGTCCCCGGCAACGGCGCCAAAAACTTGGTGCGTGTTTTTCGCAAGTGTACGAATCACGTCAAAGTAATATAAAAGATTATCGAATCCACAGAGACCAAGTGTCAATCTATCGTACCTGTTGTTATGGTGTTTATCTAAGGCAACTATTTTTAAGGGTTTTAGTAAGGGTGCAATGGTAAATAAAGTTATAATTTTAAATAATAAATAAAAGACAGGCTCGAATGTAATTCACGTAATCAATGATAATCCAGTACTTGTTAATGGAACTACTTATGGGCAATGTTTTCTCCTTTGAAAAGAACTAATTTAACAGGAACTGTCGCTTTCGCGTATTCAGAACCGAGTTGTACTCTCTAATCAACCCCTCCTATTGTCACGGATAAAAAGGTGCGTACTGCGTTAGAGTAGTAAACCTATTTTTAAGAAATATAGTTTCTTAACAAAGTTGAAAAGTATTTTAACCTGGACTTCTTAGCAAAAAGAGGTTCTTATGAACCAGACTCTAAATCTCATAACGCGTCCGAAAATCGTTTTAAAATCTCTTTTCTTTTTAATCTAAAAACTCCTAATGAACTATACAAAGCGCTTTTGGCTGTTTTTGAAATAGTTAAAAACAATTACTTGAATTGAAAGATAAAATAGCCCTTAGGTGTTTCCACGAACAATTATACTGATTACTGGTTTAATTACGATCCTTACATTCTAACCTTTATGGGATTAGTTAGACATGATAAAGTAAATATTCTTTTTATAGTTTTTCATATGAGTAATTTAAAGCGAGTGCGGGAAGTAAACAACGTAAATGTGCGAGTGCGGGAAATAAACAACGTAAATGTGCGAGTGCGGGAAATAAACAACGTAAATGTGCGAGTGCGGGAAATAAACAACGTAAATGTGCGAGTGCGGGAAATAAACAACGTAAATGTGCGAGAAAATAAATAAAAGTAAAGCAATGCGGAAAAATAAAATACTAACTGGAATTAAAATGGCGGCAGGATTAACTTCCTCCAGAGTGCTCCAAAACTCGAACCACAGACAGATTACAGACTCGATCACTCGATTGCAGAGGCACCCCGATGTGGAATGGCAACTGCTTTATAACTGATATATGCCTAGAGGATTCTAATTCTGGATGAAGAAAAACGAAAATCTAAGGTCCTATTTATAGGAGAAACTGGAAGCGCGAAATGACCGGGACGCCCCTCCACTAAAAAGTGGAGGTTGAGGATTTTTGCCTTGTGGCGCCCGCCACAGGCCTATGGCGCCCGCCACGGTCCCTACAGGGGATGATGTAGTGGGGATCGTGGGTCTTGGAGGTTGAGGAGTGGTCTTGAGACGTGGCCACGTCATGGCTAACCCCATGGCGCCCGCCACAGTGGGTGCCGTAAGTGCAAAATGCTGAATTTCTAGGTTTTCGTCCGTTTTCACTCCTTTTTCGCTCCTTTTCCCGATTCCAGCTCCGATTATTATAAAAACCTGAAAACATAAGAAAACAAAGCAATAACAAAGCAAAACAACAATAAAAGCTAAGAATGCATGCGAAATCGGAGTCAGAAATACGGTGAATTTTAGTGTGATCAATACCACACGGGCTTGAAATAACCGGAGGAAGCCGGGGTCTGGATACCACACAGGCTTGAAATAACCGGAGGAAACTGGGGCCTGGATACCACACAGGCTTGAAATAACCGGAGGAAGCCGAGGTCTGGATACCACACAGGCTAAAGGAATATATCAGTAACATGAACACATTTGTGAATAACTCTTGCTGGGGTCTGGACACCACACAGGCTTGAGAAAACACCATAATCTGCCGAAGATACAACTGGAAATAAGAGGTAACAACCTGACTTATGTTTCGAATGCACATGTTTGAAAATGGCGTAATGCTCCATACGAAATGGAAATGCTACGCGTTTGGGAGGATGCTATGCATGATGCAAATGCAAAGGAACCACTCCAGCAAAATAAATGTTGAAGAGAGGAAACCAACTCCGCTGGAGACGACCGGGTGCCAAGTACAATTGGACTTATGCTGGGAGAAACAAGCCCTGGACGACTTCCTGGAAAAGAACTCTCCTGAGTAAACGGCTCTGCTGAGAATAAAAAATCCACTCCACTGGGGATCACAAAATCAACTCCGTTGAGGAAAGTGGCCCTGGATGGCCTACCAGAACACAACTCTTCTGGGGAACAAACGATTTGGCTGGGGAAACGAATCCACTCTATTGGGGGAAATCATCCCTGGATGGCCTTTCGGAATACGACTGTACTGGGGAAGTAAAGCAAACTATGGGGACTTACTCCACTTTGCCGGAGATTCCGCTCTGCTGGAAATGTGAATCCACTATGCTAGGGACAATGAAGAAGATTTACTGAGGAGACATCCCAAACTTTCTGCCGAGGATGGAGAATAATAATTCTCCGAGTCAATCCCATTCTGTGGGAAAGAAAACATTTCGTTGACTTCTCTAGGGACCTGCAGGGGATGGAAATTAACTGGGGAGATATCCCGAAAGAAACTCACTCTGGTGAATACCAATGACCAACCAAATTCTGCTACGGACAACAACTCTGCTGAGGAATACTCATTAAGGGAATCAAGCATCGACCTCTGCTTGGGGAAATGAGAGATAAACTCAGCAATATCAACCTCTGCTTAGGGAATCGAGTCAGTATCATAGACTCTATGGGGAAACACCAATGAACTCATCCCACCGCTGGGAGAACAATCCCAAATATCAGCTGGGGATGATCATGAACTCAACCTACTAGGGAGAAACTAGTCATAATCTACTGGGGATATCTTTCTGGAATGTCCTCAAGAATGAGAGTCCTGCAACAAATACAAATAATGTATCCTGTATACAACAAGAGCTATCTCGGTTGTTGTCCATGACATCTTTCAAGCAAATCAAAGTTTTAATCATGGTTGGCAGAGCCCACAAGTTTATGTATGCATAGTTTTAATCATGGTTGGCAGAGCCCACAAGTTCATGGTTGGAAAACAGACCTCACCTCTTTGGAGTTCCAATTTGATGCACTCGACCATAATGTGCTCGTGAGGAGCGGTGAGTAGCATGTACTCAGTGAAGCGGCCTGCTGACCATCTGTGTTCTCGGGAGTCGTAGGGCCTATCTTCTCTTATTTTCTCCGTGCCTCGTCAGGAAGCTACAAAGTCTTTGTGCCTGGAAACTTTGGCACTCTCCTAGTTCCGTGAGTCGCGAGCGTTGTACGTGGCCTCCTTCTTCTCATATTGGATGTTGGCATGGGCCTTGACGAGAAGTTCGTCCAGCGCGTGGGGTGTTTCGATACCAACCACCTTGGCGAAATCGCTGCGTGGTTGCAACTCTCGCTCGATCAGGTATCTCTTCATACCGTTCGTAGTGGATACTTGGAAAACCTCTCAATTGAATCTCTATATATAACCTTGGAGAGACTTGTCCTTCCCTTGAATGATGGCCTTCAGAGATGCCTCCGTCTTCGGATGTCGCTGAGAGGCGGTGAAGTGCCTAGAGAACTGTGTCTTCAGCTCTTTCCAGGATGTGATGGATTCAGGGTCGATGCTCTTGTACCACGCCATCACGCCCTTCCTCAGGGTCGTGCGGAAGAGCCTACACTTTATGGATCCGAGGATGTTGCGTTAGTCGAGCATCGCATCAATGCTCACAATATGGTCGTCTGGACAATGTGGTTTGTCGTGCCGTCGTAGGTCACTAAACTCGGGGGTTTCTCCATCCTGATGGGGAGGGGTGTCTCCATTATGCCTCTGAATAGTGGACCGCGGGGGTCGTCCTCGTCGCTTCAGATTGGTGATTGCGACGGGGAAGGGTCATATCAAGAATTTCTGTCGCGGCGTGGTGAGCTCCTTGGTCGACTCTTCGGTTTCTCCGTCTGCCCGCCAACTTTGTTTCTTTTTGAAGTCGAGGAGCGTCGCTCTTTTCAAGGAGGACTGCGGTCACAATTTTGGGTTACCGCGGGCTGAGGCCTTTCCAGTCGCGGACAACGTCCAGGTTACCGCGGGGAGAGGTTCTGAGACTCGTCGCTTTGAAATCTCCGCGAGGGAGAGGGAGGACGAGCCTCTCGTCATCGCGGAGACAGGGTACGAGAAACCGGGCATCAATGTCTCCGCGGGGGAGAACGCGATTGTCTTTCCTTCTCCAATATCCGATCTGTTCGTTCTGTTGGAAACTCATCAGGTTTGTATGGTTGATCGTCGTAAACAAGACCACCATGGTCGGGTCGGCGTTGGGCCGTACATGAATTGGTTGGAAAACAACTGGACTGTCGAATCGTTGGGCGGAGATGTAGGCCGCATCATCGGGGGAGGGAGAGGCGGTGCGCCCGTACCTCAGGTCACGCTCTTCGATGGGGACAACCGCATTGGGATCACGGTCGTTGCCGTTAGTGAAGGTGGTGAAAGCAGATTCATTGACGTTGTCATCAACGTGTGGGCTGACCATGATAGATGGAAGTTGAAGGTTTGCTTTGGTTCTTTGATTTCAGAGGAAGAAAAGACAGGGAAGCAAAAGGTTCCCACATACGGCGTCACTGATCTTACCAGATCAGAAAAGAGATCAGCAGCCAACAATATGTCGTGAGCTCCAAATCGCCGGTGGTGGAGAAGAGGAGGGGGTGTATCTGCAAGACACTCTGATACCAAAGTGAGAAAAGAGAAAGATAGAGAGTGAGTGAGCAAGTACAGAAAGCTAGTGTGTTCAGAATACCTAACCCTCTCATGAAAGAGGGGGTTTATAATGTGCCCCTAGCGTTGGGCCAACCGTTATCTGCATTGAGTTGGATCATTAGGCCCAATATGGATAACTACCAGGATTTACGTGGCGTAGGGATGACTAGCACGTGGTCTTCGCTCTGGGTCACCTACCCCATAAACTTTAGAAGGTGGATGATTTGTTCTCTCGGACGAAGGTAGTTGGCTGATGACGTATTCTCATGTGGGGAGCACGTGGAGACCGTGGGGAAGACGCGTGAGGAGCGTTCCCCATGCGAGTTGATGGGTTGGGAATTTGTTGGACCCTCCCCGACAAGGAGCTGGGTTGGGTTGTGCCTGACGAAGGTCCAGCTTCTGACCCAGTTCAGAACATGATTAGATAAGATCCAAAAGTAATAAAAAAACTGCATAACACCTCAAGGGTTATTCCTACTTATTTACACATTACTAATAAAAAACAAATAAAACAATAAAGCGCGGTGTCATGCGAACTTTTACAACTTTAGTTCCCTTCGATGTAGATCTTTGTATTTAATTTATTTTTCTGTCAACACTGGAACTTGATCCGTTTCTCTTTTTGATAACTTCTATCTTTTATACTGACGATGCTTATGACTATCTTTTATCTTTTGTCATCATCAAAATCACATGTTGCTTTATAAACTGCATAACACATAAAACTACAATGACCACCTTTAAGCTATGTACAAAATGGACCGTCTTCACAGATGGATCGTCGAATTACAAAGGAAGTAAATTTGACCTCATCCTTGATAAAGACAAAAGAATCATTGTAGAAGTATTCATGCACTTTGATTTCTTTACCACCAATAACTAGGATGAGTATGAATCATCATCGTCGGGCTCATGGTGGCGTCAGAGATGGGAAAATAAGAAGTCATGTTACGTAGGAACTCTCGACTAGTGGTCTCCCGGGTTTGGGGGATGCGCATTCTAAAGATCCATTACAACAAAAGTATGTAGCTATAGTCAAAAGGCAAATTGAGCACATTTAATACGTATGAGGTTGCCCATGTGCTAAGGGAACAAAACATGAGGACATATGTCCTTTTGAAGCTATGAAGCACGGGTATGATATGTATCAACCATTCTTTCAATAAAAAAACACTTGAGGTAGTTGTGGCCACTGTGACACTAGGAGCGGGGAAACTGACATAGATCACCTTGATTGACATACATTGAGAACGATACTCTACATATGAGATTGTATTTCACTCATTTTTGGATATGAATTTGACACGTTCTAATCATATTTTGTATTTATGAGAGAACTAAAATATAAGTATAAGTATGGTTATTCTATTCAAATGTAAATGTTGTATAAGGTGTCCTATAAAATTTAATTGGAATGAGTGACCTATCGTTTGACTGTAGCATTTTTCATGTCATAATCATCTATGTTAGATGAATTCTCTAGTTTTTTTTAAACTCTTGTTATTAATATTTAAAATTGCTTGAACATGTGTGGGGATGTAGCTCAGATGGTAGAGCAAGCGAGAGGTACGGGACAGATACCCCGCATCTCCAATTTATTTTGATTTTGTTGTTTTCTTGAAAAACATTACAATAAGAATATAATAAAAAATTGGTTTTGTTGTTTTCTTGAATAAAACATTACAATAAGAATATAATAAAAAATTGATTTTGTTGTTTTCTTGAAAAACATTACAATAAGAATATAATAAAAGAAAACGTAAATGGTTAAGATTTGGATTCTGCACAGAAATTTCCATGATTTTGTTGTTTTCTTGAAAAACATTACAATAAGAATATAATAAAAGAAAACGTAAATTGTTAAGATTTGGATTCTGCACAGAAATTTCCATGATTTTGTTGTTTTCTTGAAAAACATTAAGGAAAAGATTGTAAAATAAGAATATAATAAAAGAAAACGTAAATTGTTAAGATTCCAGTAAGTACTGTTTGTGACATAAGAATGCATTTACTTTTCCATCCAAATGACACATCGAAGACACTGTCCTTTACTCAATAAATCAAAAGCTTTGTTTATGTCCTTAAACTCCACTTCATGAGTCACAAATTCATCCAACTGCAGTTCCTGCACTTAACAAACACTGGAAATCTCCCAAATCACTATCTTTCTTTCTTTTTTCTCCTAACTTTTTCACTTTATTATTACTCTACTATTAACTATAACACTATATTACTGAACCAAAGATGCCATACCACCACATTTAAAGCAATAATCTGCTCCTCCGTCGGTCATTTCTATGATAACCTGCTTGGCAACCACATTTTGATAGATGATTACTAAAGACAATTTTCTTATGAAAAAGTTTACAAATTTGGCTACAAGAAGGAACTTCAATACTAAGCACGTAAACTAAAGTTAAGATTGAAACTTTCAAGAGGCTAGACCTGGCTCACAGATTTGTTCCCATTTTCTCCAGCGTGGACAAAATCTGTAAGTCCAAACTTCTTTCTTGATTAAATAAAAGCAACAAAACGTCGGATCAAACTCTGAATTCTTGCATAATAGGCTCAAAGTGGTACGATTCCTTTCGTTGATAACAAGCAATTCATTACCGATTTCAAAATTTTAGGATGACTCCGATACAATTACCCTCTTTTTTGGTAGATATTTTTATTGATCGGTAATAGTAATGACACTTATTTTTAATTTTTTATATGAAATTTTCTCTTCATTTATTTAACAATTCTGATTTTTTTCTTCTTCTTTCAAATTCATTATTAAGAAATGTAATTCAAATAGATAATAAATATTATATTTATGAATTCATAAAATGAATAAAATTATTGTCTTGTATTTTAAAGACAAAAATAAGACAATAGATTTTATTCATTTTTCGATGGATTTCTGAGACATCATTGAATTCGTATGACTCCCACAATGCGTGTGGACATTTATTTTATTTATCTATAAATATTGTTCACATATCATATAGATATGTTACGAGAAATATTAAGATAATAAAAAATAGAACAAAAATCTAGATTTTCAATCGACACGAGGATACATACATATTCTGAATATACTGAAACGACTTCCATTATGTGTATCAAACCAATAACCGTTCATACAAGCTAAAACTTCGAATCAATAATTTGGCCAAAGAAAGAATTTTAAATTCTTTAGTTTTTTTTTTATCGCTATCAAGATCTTTCTTTTTAGTCAAAATTTAGAAGAATTCGTTTTTTCTTTCTCATTTATTGTGTTTCTATCCATTGTCTTCCGATTCTTCTTATGGTTCAAACAAATTAGAATTCACAATTCTCTATGACGTCTAAGGGACAAAAGATTTTCAAGAACAAGTATATCATAATGATTTTTATCTTTATTTATAATTTGGCGTTTGTGCTTCAATGATACGCTTATAGTTTGATATAGAAATGATTGTTCGTAGTTTTTTTTGTTGAAAAAAACGATTGGGTTCGAAACAAAAAATTAGGTTTTTCTTCACTTCCTCTATGTCCCATAAAAAAAAAACAAGTGTCATTACCCACCAGACGCATAAAAGTTTCCCGATCTAGTTCTCCCTTCCTTATAGCAGACAAAATAATTTATTTTTTTTCTTTTGTTTTCGTCAGGAGAGTCATTACGCTTATAGTCTGCATTAAGTTTTCTTTGTAGTAACTCAAATCCGGAGAGGAGATATAATAACCCAAATATCTATCTATTAAGAAATTCCGTTCTGCAAACATATGCTTCCTGTATTTAGGAATATTTACATTATAACGATGAGGAGACTTATAATACTTGTCGAGATATAATTTTAGATTGTTGTGAATCGCGTATTCTTTCTTTTCTAACAGTAATTCCATTTCATCAGTAATGTTCTTCTTACTATAAAACGACATAAACAAGAAATTTAGTGGTAAGATCCACGGATTCTTATATGCATCTATTTTTTATTTTGAAAAAAAACCAAAACTCGGAGTCAATAATTTGTCATTCGTTATGGAGTTCTTTTTTCTTTTTCCATTCATTGCTATCCTTCTTCCTTTTGTCCTTCTCCTTCTTTTTTCATTCATTCCCATCTTCTTTCTCTCCAACGAAAATACTTTCTATCCGACTTATTTTCATCTAGAATACCATCTTCTGATATATAATTTTGGATAAAACTATCGCCCATTATATCAAATAATTCTTTTATATTTTTAGGTGTGTTATAACCCGGTGATGTATATCCATAAATATAATTATTTATTCTTATCTACATAATTTATATATTGATAGGCAAAAACATCATATCCATATTGTTTTATTTTTTATTTTTTAATAAGTCTACTTTTTGTTTTTGGGAAAAAATGAATTGAATTTTTTCTGATGAATCATAGTCAAGTAAATCTTTATTTTGAGCCACACAATGTTCATGGATTGTATTCCTCCACTTTTGTGGTGCTAATCTCGACCATGTGCTCTCAGGTAAAGCATATTGATAATGAATCTTTAACCAATTTGTCCATTGATTCATTATAGAATCGGGACAGTTCTTATGTCTTAATTTGGAATTGAATCTTCCTCCTTGTAATTTTAATAAATAATCCTTTATTTCATTCTTAAGAAAAAAAGACCTTTCAGGTGATTCATAAATAGAACTTATTATGTGAATACATATCCGTAATAGTCCAACGTTTTTGTTTGTCCATAACCGACATAAATGGAATTATACTTTGATTTATTTTATCAATACATTCTTCAGTTTTTTTAGTGTAAATGCATTTTTTTTTACAAATTTCTTTGTTAATTCAAATAAATCACGAGTTAATTTAATATAATTATTAATAAAATTAAGAGAACGTTGTACAATGCTCGAAGTAAGGAAATGTTCTACATAGTGAATAGTAAGTCCTACATAATTAATATTAAAGATATCCATGTTACCGATATCCGTGTATAGCCTTTCCATAAAAATTTGGGAAAAACAATAAGATTTACGGATTAATCGAACGTTTCTTCTTTTGAATATTTTCCAACTATTTTTGAGTAATTCTAATCTTGTAGGATCAGTTATAACCCCTTCTTTTTTTCATTTTTTTTCCATTTCTTTTAAGATTTTATTTCTTTTTTCATTTAGCTGTTTTATCCTTCTTTCTGTGGTTGTGGATGGGGTAATAGTTGCATTACTCTTACTGATTAGTGAATTTTTTTCAATTTCTATTTCGTTGAATTCTTTTAACAGGATTCAAGACTCTTCTTTTGCTCCATTATCCCATTTTTTCAAACATTTTTTCAAATCTTTTTTCAATTTTTTTGTTATTTGTTTTAAAATGGGACCCAAAAATGCAAGTGGGTTTGATACATGCTTCTGAGGGTACGATTCAAGTACTGTTTCAAAAGCTGTTAAAAACCATAAGTGGGTTGGAGAGATTCTTTTTTCATTTTCAGCGGATATTTTTTCAATGTATCTTTTTTCCCCCAATAGATAGTACCTTAGGTTTCTCGTGCCAAGCTTTTAGAACAAAAGGGAATAAGATCCTTATCTGAAGACCGTACAGGAACCAGTTGTGTGGAAATGCGTTGTTATATACTGGAGTGCCCCAATAGGTGCAGTTAACATGGGTTTCTTTTTGCCAATCCCCAAAATCTTCTGACCAATCTGGATTTTGAAATAATAATATACAAATTATATTTTTCGTTATTATCAACAACAGTAATAGAATATATTTTCTAAACCCGGGCATAAATAACAATACGAAATTTTTTATTACTAGACCATATAGAATGGTCTCCCAGGCTTCTTCGACTTTTCAACGTGTCTCAACAGTCTCGTTTTTGGCGTACTATTCCATTCTTAATTTTTGCTATTTTTCTTTTTTCACTTTTTTAAACTCCAAAAAATGATAAATTATCAGTACTGGGTTTCCTGAAATATTGTTTCAAATATTCCCCACATGTCCTCCAAAACATCAAACAAAAAGGATGGGTTGTTGTTGATCATCTCCAAAAAAGGGGGGAATGGATATTTCCATTTCTTTGAAAGAGTCTCAAAGTTACTGTTTTATGCCTTTGAGAGCTTGATTCCATATTAAAAATAACTACACGCTCAGCGTATGGGGAATGAATCTGACATTCTTTTAGGCCCGGGTCCATAATGAGCTATGTCTCGTCGATTAATTCGTAGTTCCATCGAGGAACTTCTTTACTTATTTCCTTTATTTTACTACATAGTTTTCTATTAAAAGTTGTATTATGATTGAAAGGATTAGTCCGAATTGCATCAAATAATAAGTTTCTTTTCTTTTTTTTCTTCGGAATAGATTTTTACTTGTTCATGTTCTGGAAATGAGTAAAGTCCTTCAAAATGAAAATTGGATACTAATTTTTCCCAAACTTAGCCATTAACTTAAAATAAAAACCCATTTTAGTGAATACTAATTTTCTATCCAATTTATCTATTTTCTGTTCCAATTCTGGAGATTTGGTATTCATACAAAGAAGGAGACCATTAATCCTATTTATCAAAATGGAGTTTGTTCCGTAAGTTTGCTTTTTAGAAACGATTTTTTGGATTCTCCCCGAGCGGGTCCACTCAAGAAAGGATCATATATTTTAAGTAAGTATTTTCTTCGACTCCTATCATCCGATAATCGAACTTGATTTTCTAATACATCCACAAGATTAAATTTCTTACCTTTCTTATCTAGAAATTTGGCCCTTTGAAATAATTCCTTGCTTAGTTGATTTTTTTCTTTATTACGGGAGATTCAAGAATTATACAGTTCATTATCATTATTGGAGGTTTTCTTTATTCTGAAGAGATCCATTTTTTTCCATGATGTTCAGAAAAGTAGATAAATGAGGTGGATACGTGAAAGATGTTCGTTTTTTTCCATCACTTTCACATGTTTGAAAAAAAAATTGTGAATTTTCATCTCTTACAACCCTTTCAAAGTGATCATTTTTTATATATCGCAAAGGCCTAGTCCATTTTTGATAATTGAAAAGAATACTTACAAGACCTCTTTCCGCCACTGGAGGGACGATTTTTGTCTTTTTTTTAATATTCGTGTTGTTGGAAGTCTTCTCATTCTCGGAAAAGTAAACCATAATATCTTCTTCGTTATTTTCTTCCCTTTCCGCATCTATTGCAGCTTTGATTTCCCCCAAGTCCCTCTCGTCGTAGGCTTCCATTTCATCAACAAAAATATAAGGGAGCAGTGCTCTTCCTGAATAGCGTGCAAATATAGCAAAGGCGAAAATGACAAATATTTGCCCCGCATAATTTCGTAGTTGTAGGAGAACGTATTTATCAAATCTCATAGTTATCTTAGATTTGATCGTATTTTTTCTTGAACCAGACTAATACCAATCCAACACATTTCATTAAAAAGATGTGACCAATTAGCCACCCAACAAAACTACTTGTTAAGAATAACAATTTATTGTTGGATCGAAATAGAAAAATGTTCATTAATATTATTGAGATTGAACTTGGGAAAAGAACGGGGTTTAATAATTGAAAAAAAAGATTGTTAAAGAATACTTTGCAAGTTCGATAATCCTAGTTGCTCCACAAAATCTAGCTCCCTTTGCAACCTGGGAAATGAATCAATTGGAATGAGCATTTTAGCAACCACAAAGATACAAAGAAAGAAAAACCTTGTTTAAGGGAATCCATACAGCTAACCCAACAGATTCCAACCAAAAAATAGCAACTGTAGACCCTGGCTTCACACCTGCTGTTCTCCAAGTAGCACCTACCCCTACAAATGTAAATTTTAAACAACATTGAATCACAAGAATGTTGTTAACTCGTAATACAAGAAAACTACGAGAAATGATTTAACTGGTCTGTCTATAAAATCGAAATTTTATTCTGCTTGACATTTTAAGCATTACATGGAAAGAAATGCATGTTATGATATGCAGATGATGCAAATGTCTAGTGAATGCATTGATTTGATCGAGGGGCAAAATTGTGGTATGACAGTACCTCAAGAGTTGTTTTAGCTTATTTACACACTACAAATAGAAAATAGATAAAACAATAAAGCACGGGACTGGACAATCTCTTAAAGTTGTAGTTTCTTTTGACCAACTTCGCTATTTGAGAACTTCTATCTTTTATATTGATGAAGGTTATGACTATCTTTGCTCTTTTGTCATCATCAAAACCATATGTTGCCTTATAAACTGCAAAACACATGGAACTATACATGCCACCTTTGAGCTATGCATAAAGTGTACCATCCTCGTAGATGGATCTTCAAATTACAAAGGAAGTGGGTTTGGCCTCTTCCTTAAGAAAAATGAATAGATCATTGTAATAGTATTTGTTCGCTTTGATTTCTCCACCACCACCAACTAGGATGAGTATGAATCATTCATAGTTGGGCTCACACTGGCATCAGAGATGAGGAAAGAAGAAGTCATGTTATGCACAAACTCCTGGCTAGTGGTCTCCTATGTTTGGGGGATGCACATGTCAAAAACCCACTACAACAGAAGTATGTAGTTGTTGTCAAAGATAAATTTGAGCTCATTCAAGATGTATGTGATTGTTCATGTTTCAAAGGAGCATGAGGACATGTCCTATCAAACCTAGGAGGCACAAGTATGACATGTATCAACCATTATTTCATTCAAGAAACACTTGAGAGTCTTAGTCTCTTCACAACAGTCGTTGTGGATGTCGTGACATAAGGAGCGATTAAACTGACATAGATCACATTGATCATGACATACATTGAAAATGATACTCTACATATGAGATTGTATTTCACACATTTTGGGTACGAGTCATGCATGTTTTTGTTGGTTATCAGAGTAGCAAGATAAATATCACAAAAATAAGAGATTAAGGAGTAGGAAAAGTGACACAGAATATTTACATGAAAAACCCTCAACAAATGAGGAAAAAACCACGGGCACCGGTAGAAAATATTTTCACTAAGTGGAAGAAATTACAACACTTCTTTCTATATATAAGGAGATAACAAATTACTCTCTCTCTTGTAATAGGAGAACACTCACTAAAAGAACCTTATAAGAGAAAATACAATATATTTTATCTCTCTATATTTTTCTTTTATGTTATGTTGCAATGCTTTATGTTGTTATGAGAAATGCACCTCTATTTATAGGTGTTCATCTTCACAAAACCATGAGTGTTTCTTTCTTGGTCCACAAATTATGACTTTATTCAATCACAACCCTTGACCATAATCTTTTACCATGACTAAAATATTTGACTACGACCATAATCTTTGACAGTTCTAACCATGTTTTGTATTTATGAGAGAACTTAAAATATCAGTAGAAGTATGGTTGCTCTCTTCAAATGTGGGTGTTGTACAAAATTTCCTATAAAGTATAATAGGAAAGAGTGCCAGAGCATTGTAGCATTTTTCATATCATAATCATATGTGTTAGTTAATTTCTCAAGTTTTTTGAAGCTCCTATTATAAATATTTAAAATCTTTTGAATATATTTGGGGGATGTAGCTCAGATGGTAGAGTGCTCGCTTAGCATGCAAGAGGTACGGGGATCGATAGCCCACATTTTCAATTTATGTGTTTTAAGTTTTTTGGCATTATTTTAAGCCAACAATTTTTTTCTTCTATTACTTACATCTCTTGATTTCTACCAGTAACAACATATTACATTAACAAATAAATAGTAAAGTCATTAAAGAAATATGTAATAGTTTGATTTAGGACACTCTCCAAGCTAGTTCTAATGCCAAACATATTTGCCTACCCTACAAAATAATGAGCCTTAATAATGTGGTGTCTACTAATGTGGATAACAAGCACATTCTCAAACATGTGCATAAGAGACTTAGAAAATTAAACTATTGTGACATTTGGATGTAGCATTTCTCAAGTCATAATCATATGTCTTAGTTAACTTCCCAAGTTTTGTTAAACTAATATTATTCTTACTTAGAACCATTCAAGCATATGTGGGGATGTAGCTCATATGGTAGAGCGTTTACTTCACATGCGAGAGGTATGGGGATCGATACCCTTCATCTCCAATTTATATATATTTTTTTCATTATTTTAAGCCAACAATTTTTTTCTTCTATTACTTACCTCTCTTAATTTCTGCCAGTTTTAAGTAAAACAACAGATTGCATTAATCAATAGTAAACGTCATTACAGAAAGATTTAATAGTTTGATTTAGGACACTCTCCAAGCTAGTTCTGATGCCAAACATATTTGCCTACCATACAAATTTATGAACCTTAGCAATGTGGTGTCTACTAATATGGATAAGAAACAGATTCTCAAGACTTAGAATCTTAAACTATTATGACATTTGGCTCTAACATTTCTCATGTCATAATCATATGTGTTAGTTAACTTCTCAAGTTTTGTTAAACTAATATTATTCTTACTTAGAACCGTTCAAGCATATGTGGGGATGTAGCTCAAATGGTAGAGCGCTCGCTTAGCATGCGAGATATACGGGGATGGATACCCCGTATCTCCAATTTATATGTTTTTTTTTCATTATTTTAAGCCAACAAAATTTTTTCTTCTATTACTTACCTCTCTTGATTTCTGCCAGTTTAAAGTAAAACAACAGATTGCATTAACCAATAGCAAAAGACATTACAAAAAGATCTAATACTTTGATTTAGGACACTCTCCAAGCTAGTTCTGATGCCAAACATATTTGCCTACCCTAAAAAATAATGAGAGTTAACAATGTGGTGTCTACTAATATGGATAACAAGCACATTCTCAAACATGTGCAAAAGAGACTTTGAATCTTAAACTATTGTGACATTTGGCTGTAGCATTTCTCATGTCATAATCATATGTGTTAGTTAACTTCTCAAGTTTTGTTAAACTAATATTTATCTTACTTACAACCGTTCAAGCATATGTGTGGATGTAGCTCAAATTGTAGAGCGCTCGCTTAGCATGCGAGAGGTACGAGGAACGATACCCCGCATCTCCAATTTATATGTTTTTTTTCATTATTATAAAGACAAATTTTTTTTCTTCTATAACTTACCTCTCTTGATTTCTGCCAGTTTTAAGTAAAACAACAGATTGCATTAACCAACAGCAAAAGTTATTACAGAAAGATTTAATTGTTTGATTTAGGACACTCTGCAAGCTAGTTCTGATGCCAAACATATTTGCCTAACCTACAAAATAATGAGCCTTAACAATGTGGTGTTTACTAATGTGGATAACAAGCACATTCACAAACATGTGCATAAGAGACTTAGAATCTTAAACTATTGTGACATTTGGCTGTAGCATTTCTCATTTCCTAATCATATGTGTTAGTTAACTTCTCAAGTTTTGTTAAACTAATATTATTCTTACTTAGAACCGTTCAGGCATATGTGGGGATGTAGCTCATATGGTAGAGTGCTTGCTTTGCGTGCCAGAGGAACGAGAATCGATACCTTGCATCTCCAACTTATATGGTTTTTTTCATTATTTTAAGCCAACAATTTTTTCTCTTCTATTACTTACCTCTCTTGATTTATGCCAGTTTTAAGTAAAACAACAGATTGCATTAACCAATAGTAAAAGTCATTACAGAAAGATTTAATAGTTTGATATAGGACACTTTCCAAGCTAGTTCTGATGCCAGACATATTTGCCTACCCTACAAAATAATGAGCCTTAACAATGTGGTGTCTACTAATGTGGATGACAAGCACATTCTCAAACATGTGCATAAGAGACTTAGAATCTTAAACGATTGTGACATTTCGCTGTAGAATTTCTAATGTCATATTCATATGTGTTAGTTAACATCTCAAGTTTTGTTAAACTAATATTATTCTTATTTACAACCATTCATGCATATGGGGGGATGTTGCTCAGATGGTAGAGCGCTCGCTTAGCATGCAAGAGGTATAGGGATCGATACCCCGCATATCCAACTTATATGTTTTTTTACATCATTTTAAGCCAACAATTTTTTTTCTTCTATTACTTACCTCTCTTGATTTCTGCCAGTTTAAAGTAAAACAACATATTGCATTAACGAATAGCAAAAATTATTACAGAAATATTTAATAGTTTGATTTAGGACACTCTCCAGGCTAGTTCTGATGCCAAATATATTTGCCTACCCTACAAAGTAATGAGCCGCACATTCTCAAACATGCGCATAAGAGACTTAGAATCTTAAACTATTGTGACATTTGGCTGTAGTATTTTCCATGTCATAATCATATGTGTTGGTTAACTTCTCAAGTTTTGTTAAACTAATATTATTCTTACTTAGAACCGTTCAAGCATATGTGGGTATGTAGTTTAGATGGTAGAGCGCTCGCTTCGCATGCGAGAGGTTTGGGGATCGATACCCAGCATCTCGAATTTATATGTTTTTTTTCATTATTTAAAACCAACAATGTTTTCTCTTCTATTACTTACCTCTCTTGATTAATGCCAGTTTTAAGTAAAACAACATATTGCATTAACCAATAGCAAAAGTCATTAAAAAAAATTTAATAGTTTGATTTAGGATACTCTCCAAGATAGCTTTGTTTCCAAACATATTTGCCTATCCTACGAAATAATGAGCCTTAACAATGTGTTGTATACTAATGTGGATAACAAGAACATTCTCAAACATGTGCATAAGAGACTTAGAATCATAAATTATTGTGACATTTGGCTGTAGCATTTCTCATGTTATAATCATATGTGTTAGTTAACATTTCGAGTTTTGTTAAACTAATATTATTCTTACTTACAACCATTCAAGCATATGTGGGGATGTAGCTCAGATCGTAGAGCGCTCACTTAGCATGCTAGAGGTACGGGGAGCGATACCCCTCCAATTTATATGTTTTTTTTCATTATTTTGAAGCCAACAATTTTTCTTCTTCTATTACTTACCTCCCTTGATTTCTGCCAGTTTTAAATAATCAACAGATTGCATTAACCAATAGCAAAAGTTATTACAGAAAAATAGTTTGATTTAGGACACTCTGCAAGCTAGTTCTGATGCCAAACATATTTGCCTACCCTACAAAATAACGAGCCTTAACAATGTGGTGTCTACTAATGTGGATAACAAGCACATTCTCAAACATGTGCATAAGAAACTTAGAATCTTAAACTATTGTGACATTTGGCTGTAGCATTTCTCATGTCATAATCATATGTGTTAGTTAACATCTCAAGTTTTGTTAAACTAATATTATTCTTACTTAGAACTGTTCAAGGATATGTGGGGATATAGCTCAGATGGTAGAGTGCTTGCTTCGCATGCGAGAGGAACGGGGATCCATACCCCGCGTCTACAATTTATATGTTTTTTTTCATTATTTTAAAGCCAACAATTTTTTTCTTCTATTACTAACCTCTCTTGATTTCTGCCAGTTTTAAGTAAAACAACAGATTGCATTAACCAATAACAAAAGTTATTACAGAAAGATTTAATAGTTTGATTTAGGACACTCTCCAAGCTAGTTTTGATGCCAAACATATTTGCCTACCCTAAAAAATAACGAGCCTTAACAATGTGGTGTATACTAATGTGGATAACAAGGACATTCTCAAACATGTGCATAAGAGACATAGAATCTTAAACTATTGTGACATTTGGCTGTAGCGTTTCTCATGTCATAATCATATATGTTAGTTAACTTCTCAAGTTTTGTTTAACTAATATTATTCTTACTTACAACCATTCAAGCATATGTGGGGATGTAGCTCAGATGGTAGAGCGCTCGTTTAGCATGCGAGAGGTACGGGGATCAATAACCCGCATCTCCAATTTATATGTTTTTTTTCATTATTTTAAATTAACAATTTTTTTCTTCTATTACTAACCTCTCTTGATTTCTGTCAGTTTTAAGTAAAACAACAGATTGCATTAACCAATAGCAAAAGTTATTACAGATAGATTTAATAGTTTGATTTAGGACACTCTCCAAGCTAGTTTTGATGCCAAACATATTTGCCTACCCTACTAAATAATGAGCCTTAACAATGTGGTGTATACTAATGTGGATAACAAGGACATTCTCAAACATATGCATAAGAGACATAAAATCTTAAACTATTGTGACATTTGGCTGTAGCATTTCTCATGTCATAATCATATATGTTAGTTCACTTCTCAAGTTTTGTTAAACTAATATTATTCTTACTTACAACCATTCAAGCATATGTGGGGATGTAGCTCAGATGGTAGAGCGCTCGCTTAGCATGCGAGAGGTACGGGGATCGATACCCCGCATCTCCAATTTATATGTTTTTTTTCATTATTTTAAGCCAACAATTTTTTTCTTCTATTACTAACCAATAGCAAAAGTTATTACAGAAAGATTTCGTAGTTTGATTTAGGACACTCTCCAAGCTAGTTTTGATGCCAAACATATTTGCCTACCCTAAAAAATAACGAGCCTATACAATGTGGTGTCTACTAATGTGGATGACAAGCACATTCTCAAACATCTGCGTAAGAGACTTAGAATCTTAAACTATTGTGACATTTGGCTGTAGCATTTCTCATGTCATAATCATATGTGTTAGTTAACTTCTCAGTTTTTTTTAAACTAATATTATTTTTACTTGCATGACAACCCACTTATGCAATATAATAATTCAAGCATAATTCACGATCATCAATGATCCACACGAGCCATCCGCTCACCGTAATCCTCTTGGGAATTACCACCATCGCACAAGATTATTCACATTCAATAATCGTGGCTCATACTCATCAAACACACCCCATAAGGGCACACCCATATAATTTCACGTTTTCCCCGATTTAATTCATTACTCATATTTCTTAAGTTCATTTTAGTTCTATTAGTTCTACTGATTGAACGGAATTGCGTTCCAAGCGAACACTGGACATAAATCACAAAAACTGGGGAAAAGTCATCCCAGACTATTCAATCGCATACCAACAAGGTCCATACGCGTATTGCCTGCTGTCATATGCGTATGGCTCTCCCTTACGCATAAGACCAAAGGTTGTGCTTCACAAAAACCCCTCTGAGACACTCCTTACGCGTATGGCTACCCCCATACGCGTATTGCCTAGGCACATACGTGTATCACCAGATGGCCGTGCTGGCACTGGGGACAGGGCACGTCTGCTACGTGTACAACCCTTAGGAAGCCCCCCATACGCGTATTGCCACCCCCAATACGCGTATGACCAACGAATTTTTCAAAAAACTCGGATCTCATCATTCTCACGAGTTTCCTTTCCAGATCCATCATTCTACCTTCTCTTTCATCCTAATTCTCAGATTTTAGATCGATTTCAATGAATCCTATATTCTATTCTTTCAAGATTTTCGAATTATTAGATCTAGTTTCGATTACTGTTAAACCCTTAGTTTCAGATCTGTTAAACCACAACATTTCGTCACAGATTCAGGGAATTTCCACACGAATTTTCATATTCATACCAAAATCATACATACAATATCATGCAATGATCATTCAACAAAACAGCGATCACAGAGAAATCACAATATCACAAAAATCAGACGAAAGGTGAGAACAGACAAAGTTCCTACGAGAGAAAGGACCTCTCACTACCCTCTCATGTTAAGTCACCCATATTAAAATCCATTCTCTCCCGTTATCTTGGATTGAAGCTTTTCCTTGACAACAATGAGGATTTGGCCCTCCTTTGCCCTAGATCTCCTTTCTCTGTCTTTTTCCTCTTTCACGTGTTAACTGACTAGTTTTCCACTAACCCTCTCTTAACCCCCTTTTTCCTCATTTATTTTAATTAATAATAATAATAATAATGACTACTATATTGTTAATGTCATTATTAATAATATTTAAATAATAATATCAATAACTATAGTATTTCATTGTTGTTATTAATTGGTTAGCATTATTACTATAGGTACCCCAACTAAGGTCACCCCTCACCCTCGCTCCTAACCTCCTACCCCTTAATTAAGGACATCACAAAAATACACATCATAGAAAAATACAAACGCGACTAAATAATTTAAATGGAGCGTTACAACTCTCCCCCACTTAAAATATTTTTGTCCTCGAAAATGTACCTGATGAGAACAATTCCGGATACGAATCTCGTATCTTGCTCTCCAACTCCCAAGTCACACTTCCTCCAGCATCTCCTCCCCAAGCTACTCTCACCAACGGGATATCTTTCCCTCTTAGTTGTTTCATCTTGCGGTCCTCGATCCTCAACAGCATCGCCTCCACCGTAAGGTTATCTCAAACTTGCACTTCATCTCTCTGAAGTACATGAAATGGATCAGCAACTGTTGTACCCCAAAATTTGACCAACCTTTTCTTGGCTTATGTTTTCTTTGCATTTTCATATTTATGCATATTATAGCATTTGTTCTTGGGGCAGGGGATCAAGGTTTTTTTGTGGCTCAGAATTCTCTTTTAGTGCAAGAGTCTAGAACAACAAGCATCGACTCCGGTATTTATTTTGCCCGGCGATCGAGCGGTCAATTTTATTTTTATTTTTGTAGGATAATTTTCAGCTCAGGAAGCAGCACTAGGTTATCTCAGGCATTTCCACGGTTATAGTGTCAAAGGGCAAGTTTCAAAGGCTTAACAGGGCTCATAACGGTTGAAAACAGACAATTGTGCATGTTTCCCTCCAAAAGGTGCCAAAATTCAAAATTTTAAGGCGTTAACCGATTAAAGAATATGGTTAACCGATTAACCAAAGCAAAATCAGGACAAATTCAAATTTTCAAAGGCGTTAACTGATTAACCAAAATGGTTAACCGGTTATCCAAGGCAAAAATTTGCTCTGCACGTGAGTTTTTAAGAGCAACCATTTTTGGGGTCCATTTTGATCCTTTGTGAATTTGATTTTACACCAGAAGAAGGATCTAGAATCACTCTAAATTTTGATTAACTTTCAAAATAAATTCAAATTCCCTCCAACTTTCCATTCCTAATCCCACTCCAATTTTCATAACCACACTCCAAACCACCATTCTACTCCTAACCTAGAGCATATTTAAATGAATTTGCTCCAAACCTCACACAATAATCCTCACAATTACAATTCATATTCATGTTTCAGCCTCACTCTTGGAATTTTCTCTCCACTTTTTCTCTCCAAAACCTCCATTAGAGCTCTCACTTGTGTTCTTTGATTCTTCATTGGAATCATAGAATTCTAGAGCTAAACCTTCATCCTTCATCTCCATTATCTTTATTTCACCATTTAATTTTCGTTTGAATTTGGATCTGAATTTGGAAGCTAATTTGGTAGTGCTTATTTGGATCGTTTTTGCTTGATTTTGCTTGATCTTCATTTCTACAACAAGGAAGCTCTTGGACCTTGAAGAATATTTGGGTTTCTTGCTTGGATCTACTCATTTCAAGTGAATCAACATTCACCAAAGCAAATCTCTGCTTTGTAGGTTGACAATTCTATATCTAATTCTGTTTTGAGCTGATTTAGATAATCACAATGTAGATCTATGGCTTTTGATGTTTTTTGATCCATTTTGTTGATTTTGATCTTTAATCTTTGTGATCTCGATGCTTGGATTGTGTTTGCTTGATGTTGGATCACTGTTTTTTGGTGTTAAATTTGTGCATAATTGATTACATGATCATTTGGATTATTGCATAATTGATTAATTGCTGAAAGTGCTTTTGAATTGCTGTTTTTTCTGCTTCAGGTACAACGTTAACAGATTAACCAATAGGGTTAACAGATTAACCAGTGAAATTTCTAACGTTTTCAAGGCGTTAACAGATTAACCAATAGCGTTAATAGATTAACCAGTGAAAATTTCAAAAAAATTCAAGTGGTTAATCGGTTAACCAATAGTGTTAACCGATTAACACTGTACCAGAATGCAATTTTTGGTTGTTTCAAGCATGTTTTGATACCTTCTCACATGTAAATCTTCATGGATCGATATGATGCATTTGTGTGGGCTGTTTTGGGCATGTTTCACTGTTCTTGATTGTTTAATCTTGGTTCTTCGACACATGATGTTCGGTTTCCACTTGAATGCATACTTTGTGGATGTTATTCAAGTGATGAGTGTTTGTTTTCTTTGCTTGAGTTTAAAGAATTGCTTGGTTGAGATGTGCTTGTGGTGGCTACTGTCCCACATCCTTTTTCCTCCCTCTTTTCTTTGCGTGTGCATCTTTGGATGGCACCTTTACTTTGATGATTGATGGTTGATGGTTGTAGGAGCTTGCTTCTCCAATTTCATCTCATCCCTCTTGCATTTGTGTTTGCATCTCTTTTTTGCATTTGGATTGTTTAAGTCCCTTTCATCTCATTTCTTTTCATTTTGTGATTGATTTATCTTGTGTTTTCTTGGTCTTTTGCCATGGCCCCTTAGGATTCCTAGTCCCTCCGTTTAGGATGGGAGTAGGAGAGACATTAAGTGTTCAATCCAAGCATGCTAACAATAGGATAGTTTCTTCCCTCTTAATCTCAATCTTAGGAGCACATTGAATGATAACATTAGGGTTGATTAGTTTCCCTTTAGAGTTTGTGTCTTCTCTTCTCATCTCAAAACTTCTTCAAGACATCTAATAAAGGATAATAAGTGTTGTACGCTATGGGCCTTAAGTACTTGAGGAATGATAGTTGAGGGGCTTCCTCTCAACTGTCTAGAGTGTTTGGCGTATGCCCTTTGGGTGATATGCGATGCATTCGCTCTCAAGTCATAGTCTTTAGTGCAACATGAATTACAAATCTAATTCAATTCACTTCTTCATAAAAAACACAAAACAAAACATCAAACCTTTTTATCCTTCGGGATTTTTTGAAAATCATTTTCAGAAAGAGTGTGTTAAGTCTTGGTTCTACCGCAAACAGGTAATGCCTAAGTCTCCAATGGTCGAGAAGCAATACACCTAACTGCTAAAACGAAGGTTTAACCCTACTTAGTTAAAACACTTGAACCAATCTGTGGTCGTGTTAGCCCGAACTAAGTTTGCTCTGATTTCTCATACTAGACGAGGATATGTAGGCACAAGATGGCGATGTCTTGGCGAGCAACCTTCCCCACTTTCACCTGTAGTTTTCCGAACTACGTTGACTATGACTTTCCCATTGCACGAGAGAGTACGTAGGCATAGAGCGATGATGCTCTATCGAGTCTCTTTTCTTTTCTTTTGTCCCTGTGAGCCAGCCTTATAGATTAACACCTTTTTAGACTAAACAACAAGCATGGATCCCATTGAGTACAACGGACGTGAGGGGTGCTCATACCTTCCCCTTGCGTAACCGACTCCTGAACCCAAGATTTGGTTACGATGACCTTGTCTTTTCCCTTTTTCATAGGTTTTCTCTGATCGTTTCCTTTCCCTCTCTTTGGGATAAATAACAAACGGTGGCGACTCTTCTGATACGGTCCAATAAACTTAGGATCCAATTTCTTTGATTTCAACACACGACCAACACCGGTCACCGGACTGACTCTAAGAAATACGTGGTCACCCTCGTTGAATTCCAAGTCCTTTCTCCTATTATCATGGTAGCTTTTCTGCCTACTCTGGGCCGCCTTCATTTTCTCCCTAATCATTTGGATTATCTCCGCAGTCTGTTGCACAATCTCAGGTCCGAGTATCGTACTCTCGCCCGACTCATACCAACATAGAGGTGTCCTACACCTTCTACCATACAATGCTTCAAAAGGTGCCATTCTAATACTAGAATGATAACTGTTGTTGTAAGTAAATTCAATTAGCAGTAAATGAGTATCCCAAGCGCCTCCTTGCTCGAGTATACAAGCTCGCAACAAATCCTCCAACGACTGAATAGTCCTCTCAGATTGACCATCGGCCTGTGGGTGATAAGCAGAACTCAATTTCAAATTGGAACCCAAAGCTTCTTACAAGCTCTTCCAAAATCCAGAAGTAAACCTCGGGTCTCTGTCAGATACAATGCTCGACAAAACCCCGTGTAACTTCACTATCACTCTGATATAAATTTCTGCTAACTTCGTCAAAGGAAAACTGATGTTAATTAGTATAAAATGTGTTGACTTCGTAAATCTATCTACAATGACCCAAATGGCGTCAAAACCTCTCGCCGTATTCGGTAGTCCAGTCACAAAATCCATTACAATACTATCCCATTTCCACTCTGGTATTTCCATCGGTTGCATCAAGCCGGATGGTTTCTGGTGTTCCACCTTTGACTTTTGACAAGTCAAACAAGCATACACAAACCAAGCTATGTCTTTCTTCATACCCAGTCACCAAAATAATTTCTTCAGGTCTTGATACATTTTCGTAGCTCCTGGATGAATACTCAAGCTACTCCTGTGATTTTCTTGCAAAATTACCCTTTTCAAATCAGGATTATCTGGCACACAAATTCTGCCTCTGAACTTCAACACACCAGAATCATCTACTTTAAAGTCTCCTTCTTTATCCGTTCCGCCTACGGTCATCAAGTCTACCAATTTCAAATCTAGCTTTTGACCTTCTCTTATTTCACGAAGGAACTCATTATTCACTTTCAGCATCCCCAACATTACACTTTCCGAAGTTAACTTACAAACCATGCTCAAGTCTCTAAACTGATCAATCAAATCCATTTCCTTAATCATCAAAGTCGACATATGTATCGTCTTCCGACTCAAAGCATCTGCCATGATGTTAGCTTTATCGGGATGGTAACTCAAGTTAAAGTCATAGTCTTTTAGAAATTCCATCCATCTTCGTTGCCTCATATTTAATTCCTTCTGGTCAAACAAATATTTCAAAATCTTATGGTCACTGAACACTTCGAATATCAACCCGTACAAATAATGCCTCCAAACCTTTAGTACGAAAACCACTGCAGCTAACTCTAGATCATGAGTAGGATAATTCCTTTCATGAATCCTCAATTGTCGTGAAGAGTAAGCCACAACCTTTCCATCTTGCATCAAAAACCGCCTAGTCCCATTTTAGACGCATCACAATATACCACAAAAGGATCATTCATATTTGGCAAGGTTAACACTGGTGCAGTAGCCAACCTTTTCTTCAGTTCTCGGAAACTTTCTTCACACAAAATATCCCACACGAATGCCTGGCCTTTCCTAGTCAACTGGGTCAACAGAAGAGCCAAATTAGAAAACCCTTCGATGAACTTACGGTAATAGCCTACCAAGCCTAAGAAACTTCTAATCTCTGTCACTGGCTTCGGAGCCTCCCACTAAAGCACAACACTCACTTTTGACGGATCCACTGCTATGCCTCCTCCAGAAATAACATGTCCCAGAAAACTCACTTTGCTCAACCAAAACTCACACTTCGAAAGTTTTGCAAACAATTTATTATCCTTTAGCGCCTGCAACGCAACCCTCAAATGCTCTACATGATCTGCTTCCGACTTAGAGTAAATCAAAATGTCATCAATGAAAACTACTACAAACTGGTCCAAATAAGCATGAAAGATATGATTCATGTACTCCATGAACACACTCAGTGCATTGGATAGACCAAACAACATCATTGCATATTCATAATGCCTATACCGAGTTCTGAAAGCTGTTTTCTGAATATCATCTTCTTTCACATGGATCTAATGATAGCCTGACCTCAAATCAATTTTACTGAACACACGAGCTCCCACGAGTTGATCCATCAGATCGTCGATTCTCGGAAGCGGATACTTGTTCTTGATGGTTACTTTATTCAACTGGTGATAATCAATGCACAAACGCATACTGCCATATTTCTTCTTTACTAACAAAACTGGCGCTCCCCATGGCAACACAGTGGGTCTGATAAACTTTTTGTCCAGTAATTCTCCCAACTGAGATTTTAACTCTACCAATTCTGACACTGACATTCTGTATGGTGCCATAGCTATAGGCCTGGTACCAGGGACAAGATCAATCATAAAATCTACTTCCCTCTCTGGAGGTAACTCTGCAACATCCTTTGGGAACACTTCAGGAAATTCCCTCACAATAGGTAATTCCTCGATCGACGACTTACCCTCCATAGATAATGAAGCAAACACCGCAAATACCTTAGCTTCGTCTTTCACTAAGATTCTCAACTCCTTAGTAGATATATGACTATCCATTTCTTCTTCTTCAGGAGTCAGGAATAACAACCTCTTCCTATAACAATCAATATAAACATAGTTGCTCTCAAGCCAATTCATCCCTAAAATAACATCCAGCTTGCTGAGTGGTAGACAGATCAAGTCCACTCCAAAATCCTTACCAAAGATCGACACTGGACAATTCAAACACACTAAAGATGTAGTGACTGACCCAATAGATGGAGTATCAATCACCATCCCTCTAGTTAAAGTAGACGACACAAGCCCCAATCTCTTCACACAATCCACAGAAATAAATAAGTGGGTTGCACCCGTATCAATAATAGCAATCAAAGGAGTGTTATAAATGTAACATGTACCTCTGACCAAACGATCCTCACTGGTAGGCTGAGCTCCCACCAATGCAAACACCTTCCCACTTATCTAAGACTTCTTCTGTTTCTGACAGTGGGTGCTGATATGACCCTGCTCACCACAGTTGTAACAGGTTGGTACGTTGGATCTACCATCCACGACCACATGACCTAGCTTTCCACACTTAAAACATTTCTTCACTTTATTCTGACATTCATTCGCACGGTGCCCCGCGCCACCACATCTGAAACACTTGAGAGGATTGGAAGGATTTCCTCCCCCACTTGGTTTCTTCCCAGCAACATCTTTTTGCTTTCCTTTATCAGTCGGAGCATAGTAAGGTGTATTCTCATGTCTCCGCTTGCCCCTTCTGTCACTTAGATTCTTATAGTGAGCGATTCTAGCTCTATTGTCTTCATCATAGATTCTACACCTGTTCAGCAGCTCAGGAAAGTACCTGATCTTCTGATAGCCGACACCCAGTTTGATCTTAGGACGCAGCCTGTTCTCAAACTTAATGCACTTCGAACTCATAGATGCATCAGTATTGTAATGAGGATAATGCTTCACCAACTCTTCAAACTTAATCGCATATTCTGCCACTGTCATGTTCCCCTGATTCAACTTGATAAATTCAATCTCCTTCTTTCCACGAACATCTTCGGAAAATACCGTTCCAGAAACTCTGCTATGAACACTGTCCAATTAATGGGACCCTCATCAGCTTCCAATCTCTGGCGGGTGTTGTCCCACCTATCCTCAGCCTCACTTTCCAGCATATGGGTACCAAACTGTACCTTCTGATCCTTTGAGCATCCCATGACTCTGAAGATCTTCTCAATATCCTTCATCCATTTCTGTGCTACATCTGGATCATGCCCGCCTTCGAACTTAGGTGGTTTGTTATTCTGGAACTTCTCCAAATTACATAACTCTCTGTTCCCAGCATTCTGATTGATATTCTGACCAATGTTCTCCACTACCCGTGCAACAGCTTGTAACGCATCAACCATCACAACAACATCCCTATGAGCCATACTGCTCAACATCCATGAAAACACAGGTTAGAGGAAACACACGACTATAGACATCCTATAGTTAGACTCTACTACAACACAGGCCGGACGGACCAACCTGCTCTGATACCAATTGTAATACTCCACTCTACCCCGTACGCGTATTATAAAACATATACGGAAATATTACATAAAAATACATCAGAGTTCTCAATCATGTAGGATGTCACACTAAGTCACTTCATTTTTCATAATTAAACCAATGATATCTAGCTTTCAAATAAACAACAGAATAAAGTCAATTGTTTAAACATAATCTCCACCACAAGGTGATCATACATCCTTAATCCAACAAATAAAAGATACGTAACAATAAATCAAGAAAATAAGCAAATATAACGTAATCCCGTCATCCCGTGTTACGTATCAGAGCAACTCCTAGGACTCGATCAAAATAACAACACACTCCAAGCACTACTCAGGTACCTGGTCATCTGCACTCCCCAAGGAGCACAAAAACAACAAACAGAAAAAGGGTGAGAACTACATTCAATAAATAAGCGGTAAAATACACGTGCTAAGGAGTAGTTACACAACACACATATAATCATACACATACAACGCACATACACGTGCCACCTCATTCACTCGACATTAATAGCCCATAATCAGATACAAATATGTAATGTGACTCACTGACTCGACACAATGCATGTGGTACCAACACAAATACACACGGTTCACCCTAGAACCCGATTCCCGTTGGAATCCGGATAAGTCGTATACATTCCTCTGAACTACAACTTATCTCCACAAAGACTTCCACATGAAGTCCGGATGAAACTAGGCACCCATCATGAACCCCCACCTAGCCATCTCCACAAGACACATGACATGAAATGCATGACAACACAATTATGCAATATAATAATTCAAGCATAATTCAGGACCATCAATGATCCACATGAGCCATCTGCTCACCGTAATCCTCTCGAGAATTACCACCATCACACAAGATTATTCACATTCAATAATCGTGGCTCATACTCATCAAAACACACCCCATAAGGGCACACCCATATAATTTCACGTTTTCCCCGATTTAATTCATTACTCATATTTCTTAAGTTCATTTTAGTTCTATTAATCCTACCGATTAAACGGAATTGCGTTCCAAGCGAACACTGGACATAAATCACAAAAACTGGGGAAAAGTCATCCCAGACTGTCCATATGCGTACCAACAAGGTCCATACGCGTATTGCCTGCTGTCATACGCATATGGCCCTCCCTTATGTGTAAGACCAAAGGTTGTCCTTCACCAAAACCCCTCAGAGATACTCCTTACGCATATGGCTACCCCCATACGCGTATTGCGCAGGCTCATACGCGTATCACCAGATGGTCGTGCTGGCACTGGGGACAGGGCACGTCTGCTACACGTACAACTCTTGGGAAGTCCCTCATACGCATATTGACACCTCCAATACGCGTATGACCAGCAGATTTGTCAAAAAACTCAGATGTCATCATTCTCACGAGTTTCCTCTCCAGATCCATCATTCTACCATCTCATTCATCCTAATTCTCAAATTTTATATCGATTCCAATGAATCCTATCTTCTATTGTTTCAAGATTCGAATTATTAGATCTAGTTTCGATTACAGTTAAACCCTTAGTTTCAGATCTGTTAAACCACATCATTTCATCACAGATTCATGGAATTTCCACACGAATTTTCATATTCATACCAGAACCATATATACAATATCATGTAATGATCATTCAACAAAACAACGATCACAGAGAAATCACAATATCACGAAAGTCAGACGAAAGGTGAGAACAAACAAAGTTCCTACGAGAGAAAGGACCTCTCACTACCCTCTCATGTTAAGTCACCAATATTAAAAACCATTCTCCCCCTTACCTTGGATTGAAGCTTTTCCTTGACAACAATGGGGATTTGGCCCTCCTTAGCCCTAGCTCTCCTTTCTCTGTCTTTTTCCTCTTTCACGTGTTAATTGACTAATATTCCACTAACCCTCTCTTAACCCCCTTAATTAGGTTTTAATTCATTTATTTTAATTAATAATAATAATAATAATAATGACTACTATCTTGTAAATATCATTACAAATAATATTTAAATAATAATATCAATAACTATAGTATTTCATTATTGTTATTAATTGGTTAGCATTATTACTATAGGTACCCCAACTAATATCATCAATCACCCTTGCTCCTAACCTCCTACCCCTTAATTAAGGACATCACACAAATACACATCACAGAAAAATACAAAAGTGACTAAATAATTTAAATGGGGTGTTACAGGGGATGTAGCTCAGATGGTAGAATGCTCACTTCGCATACGAGAGGTACGGGGATTGATACCCAGCATCTCAAATTTGTATGTTCTTTTTTTCATTATTTTAAGCCAACAATTTTTTAATTCTATTACTTACTTCTCTTGATTTCTGCCAGTTTTAAGTAAAACAACAGATTGCATTAACCAATAGTAAAAGTCATTACAGAAAGATTTAATAGTTTGATTTAGGACACTCTCCAAGCTAGTTTTGATGCCAAACATATTTTCCTACCCTACAAAATATTGAGCTTTAACAACGTGGTGTCTACTAATATGGATAAGAAGCACATTCTCAAACATGTGCATAAGAGACTTAGAATCTTAAACTATTGTGTCATTTCGTTGTAGCATTTCTCATGTCATAATCATATGTGTTAGTTAACTTCTCAAGTTTTCTTAAACTAATATTATTCTTACTTACAATCGTTAAAGAATATGTGGGGATGTAGCTCAGATGGTAGAGCCCTCGCTTAGCATGCGAGAGGTATGGGGATCGATACCCCGCATCTCCAACTTATATGTTTTTTTTCTTTATTATTTTACAATGTGGTGTCTACTAATGTGGATTACAAGCACATTCTAAAACATGTGCATACGAGACTTATAATCTTAAACTATTGTGACATTTGGCGATAGCATTTCTCATGTCATAATCATATGTGTTAGATAACTTCTCAAATTTTGTTAAACTAATATTATTCTTCCTTACAAACATTCAAGCATATGTGGGGATGTAGCTCAGATGGTAGAGCGCTCGCTTCGCATGTGAGAGGTACGGGGATTGATACCCCGCATCTCCATTTTATATGTTTATTTTCATTATTTTAAGCCAACAATTTTTTTTCTTATATTACTTACCTCTCTTGATTTCTGCCAGTTTTAAGTAACACAACAGATTGCATTAACCAATAGTAAAAGTCATTACAGAAAGATTTAAAAGTTTGATTTAGGACGCTCTCCAAGCTAGTTCTGATGCCAAACATATTTCCTAACCCTCCAAAATAATGAGCCTTAACAATGTGGTGTCTACTAATGTGGATAACAAGCACATTCTCAAACATGTGCATAAGAGACTTAGAATCTTAAACTATTGTGACATTTGGTTGTAGCATTTCTCATGTCATAATTATATGTGTTAGTTAACTTCTCAAGTTTTGTTAAACTAATATTATTCTTACTTACAAACATTCAAGCACATGTGGGGATGTAGCTCTTATGGTAGAGCGCTTGCTTGGCATGCTAGAGGTACGGGGATCGATACCCCAAATCTCCAATTTATATGTTTATTTTCATTATTTTAAGCCAACAAATGTTTTTCTTCTATTACTTACCTCTCTTGATTTCTGTTTTAAGTAAAACAACAGAACACTCTCCAAGCTAGTTCTGATGCAAACATATGTGCCTACCCTAAAAAATAATGAGCCTTAACAATGTGGTGTCTATTAATGTGTATAACAAGCACATTCTAAAACATGTACATAAGAGACTTATAATCTTAAACTATTGTGACATTTGGCTGTAACATTTCTCATGTCATAATCATATGTGTTAGTTAACTTCTCAAGTTTTGTCAAACTAATATTATTTTTACTTGCAAACGTTCAAGCACATGTGGGGATGGAGCTTAGATGGTAAAGCGCTCGCTGAGCATTCGAGAGGTACGGGGAACGATACCCCGCTTCTCCAATTTATATGTTTATCTTCATTATTTTAAGCCATAAATTTTTTTCTTCTATTACTTACCTATCTTGATTTCTTCCAGTTTTAAGTAAAACAACTGATTGCAGTACCCAATAGCAAAAGTCATTACAGAAAGATTTAATAGTTTGATTTAGGACACTGTCAAAACTAGTTCAGACGCCAAATATATTTGCCTACCCTATAAAATAATGAGCCTTAACAATGTGGTGTCTACTAATGTGGATAACAAGCACATTCCCAAACATGTGCATATGAGACTTATAATCTTAAACTATTGTGACATTTGGCTGTAGCATTTCTAATGTCATAATCATATGTGTTAGTTAACTTCTCAAGTTTTGTTAAACTAATATTATTCTTAATTACAAAACGTTCAAGCATATGTGGGGATATAGCTTAGATGGTAGAGAGCTCGCTTCGCATGCGAGAGGTAAGGGGATCGATACCCCGCATCTCCAATTTATATGTTTTTTTTTCATTATTTTAAGCCAACAATTTTTTTTCTTCTATTACTTACCTCTCTTGATTTCTACCAGTTTTAAGTAAAACAACAGATTGCTTAACCAATAGTAAAAGTCATTACAGAAAGATTTAATAGTTAGATTTAGGACACTCCAAGCTAGGTCTGATGCCAAACATATTTTCCTGCCCTACAGAATATAGCGCCTTAAAAATGTGGTGTCTACTAATGTGGATAACAAGCACATTCTCAAACATGGGCATAAGAGACTTAGAATCTTAAACTATTCTGACATTTGGCTGTAACATTTCTCATTTCATAATCATATGTGTTAGTTAACTTCTCAAGTTTTGTTAAACTAATATTATTCTTACTTACAACCGCTCAAGCATATATGGGGATGTAGCTTAGATGGTAGAGCGCTCACTTAGCATTCGAGAGGTACGAGGATTGATACCTAACATCTCCAATTTATATGTTTATTTTCATTATTTTAAGACAACAAACTTTTTTCTTCTTATACTTACCTCTCTTGATTTCTGCCAGTTTTCAGTAAAACAACAAATTGTATTAACCAATAGCAAAAGTCATTATAGAAAGATTTAATAGTTTGATTTAGGACACTCTCCAAGCTGTTCTGATGGCAAACATATTTGCCTACCCTACAAAATAATGAGCCTTAACAATGTGGTGTCTACTAATGTGGATAAAAGGCACATTCTCAAACATGTGCATAAGAGACTTAGAATCTTAAACTATTGTGACATTTGGCTGTAGCATTTCTCATGTCATAATCATATGTGTTAGTTAACTTCTCAAGTTTTGTTAAACTAATATTATTCTTACTTACAAACGTTCAAGCACATGTGGGGATATAGCTCAGATGGTAGAGCGCTCGCTTAGCATGCGAGAGGTACGGGGATCGATACCCCGCATCTCTATTTTTTGTATTTATTTTCATTATTTTAAGCCCACAGTTTTTTTCTTCTATTACTTACCTCTCTTGATTTTTGCCAGTTTTAAGTAAAACAACAGATTGCATTAACCAATAGAAAAAGTCATTACAGAAAGATTTAATAGTTTGATTTAGGACACTCTCCAAGCTAGTTCTGATGCTAAACATATTTGCCTACCCTATAGAATAATGAGCCTTAACAATGTGGTGTCTACTAATGTGGATAACAAGCACATTCTCAAACATGTGCGTAAGAGACTTAGAATCTTAAACTATTGTGACATTTGGCTGTAGCATTTATCATGTCATAATCATATGTGTTAGTTAACTTCTCAAGTTTTGTTAAACTAATAATATTCTTACTTACAAATGTTGAAGCATATGTGGGGATGTAGCTCAGATGGTAGAGCAATCGCTTAGATCGATACCCCGCATCTCCAATTTATATGTTTATTTTCATTATTTTAAGCCAACAAATTTTCTTCTTCTATTATTTACCTCTCTTAATTTCTTCCAGTTTTAACTAAAACAACATATTGCATTAACCAATAGCAAAAGTCATTACAGAAAGATTTAATAGTTTGATTTAGGACACTCTCCAAGCTAGTTCTGATGCCAAACATATTTTACTACCCTACAGAATAATGAGCCTTAAGAATGTGGTGGCTACTAATGTGGATAACAAGCACATTCTCAAACATATGCATAAGAGACTTATAATTTTAAACTATTGTGACATTTGGCTGTAGCATTTCTCATGTCATAATCATATGGGTTAGTTAACTTCTCAAGTTTTGTTAAACTAATATTATTCTTGCTTACAACCGTTCAAGCATATGTGGGGATGTAGTTTAGATGGTAGAGCGCTCACTTCGCATGCGAGAGGTAAGGGGATCGATACCCTGCATCTTCAATTTATATGTTTATTTTCATTATTTTAAGCAAACAACTTTTTTCATCTATTACTTACCTCTTTTGATTTCTGCCATTTTTAAGTAAAACAACATATTGCATTAACCAATAGCAAAAGTCATTACAGAAAGATTTAATAGTTTGATTTAGGACACTCTTCAAGCTAGTTCTGTTGCCAATTATATTTGCCTACCCTCCAAAATAATGACCCTTAACCATGTGGTGTCTATTAGTGTGGATAACAAGCACATTCTCAAACATGTGCATAAGAGACTTAGAATCTTTAACTATTGTGACATTTGGCTGTAGTATTTCTTATGTCATAGTAATATGTGTTAGTTAACTTCTCAAGTTTTGTTAAACTAATATTATTCTTACTTACAAACGTTTAAGCACATGTGGGGATGTAGCTCAGATGGTAGAGGGCTCGCTTAGCATGCGAGAGGTACGGGGATCGATACCCTGCATCTCCAATTTTTATGTTTATTTTCATTATTTTAAGCCAACAATTTTTTTCTTCTATTACTTACTTCTCTTGATTTCTGCCAGTTTTAAGTAAAACAACAGATTGCATTAACCAATAGAAAAAGTCATTACAGAAAGATTTAATAGTTTCATTTAGGACAGTCTCCAAGCTAGTTCTGATGCAAAACATATTAGCTTACCCTACAAAATAATGAGCCTTAACTATGTGGTGTCTACTAATATGGATAACAAGCACATTCTCAAACATGTGCATAAGAGACTTAGAATCTTAAGCTATTGTGACATTTGGCTGTAGCATTTCTCATGTCATAATCATATGTGTTAGTTAACTTCTCAAGTTTTGTTAAACTAATATTATTCTTACTGACAAACGTTCTAGCACATGTGGGGATGTAGCTCAGATGGTAGAGCGCTCGCTTAGCATGCGAGAGGTACGGGGATCGATAACGTTCTTCTATTACTTACCTCTTTTGATTTCTGCCAGTTTTAAGTAAAACAACATATTGCATTAACCCATAGCAAAAGTCATTACGGAAAGATTTAATAGTTTGATTTAGGACACTCTCCAAGCTGTTCTGATGCCAAACATATTTGCCTACCCTACAAAATAATGAGCCTTAACAATGTGGTGTCTACTAAAGTGGATAACAAGCACATTCTCAAACATGTGCATAAGAGACTTAGAAACTTAAACTATTGTGACATTTGGCTGTAGCATTTCTCATGTCATAATCATATGTGTTAGTTAACTTCTCAAGTTTTGTAAAACTAATATTATTCTTACTTACAAACATTCAAGCACGTGTAGGGATGTAGCTCAGATGGTAGAGCGCTCGCTTAGCATGCGAGAGGTACGGGGATCGATACCCCGCATCTCCAATTTATATGTTTATTTTCATAGTTTTAACCCAACAATTTTTTTCTTCTATTACTTACCTCTCTTGATTTCTGCCAGTTTTAAGTAAAACAACAGATTGCATTAACCAATAGCAAAAGTCATTAAAAAAGGATTTAATAATTTAATCTAGGACACTCTCCAAGTTAGTTCTATCTAGGACACTCTCCAAGTTAGTTCTGAGGCCAAACATATTTGCCTACCCTACAAAATAATGAGCCTTAACAATGTGGTGTATACTAATGTGGATAACAAGCACATTCTCAAACATGTGTATACGAGGCTTATAATATTAAACTATTGTGACATTTGGCTGTAGCATTTCTCATGTCATAATAATATGTGTTAGTTAACTTCTCAAGTTTTGTTATACTAATATTATTCTTACTTACAACCGTTCAAGGATATGTGGGGATGTAGCTCAAATGTTAGAGCGATCGCTTAGCATGCGAGCGGTACGGGGATCGATACCCTGCAACTCCAATTTATATGTTTATTTTCATTATTTTAAGCCAACAAATTTTCTTCTTCTATTACTTACCTCTCTTGATTTCTGCCAGTTTTAAGTAAAACAACAGATTGCATTAACCAATAGAAAAAGTCATTACAGAAAGATTTAATAGTTTAATTTAGGACACTCTCCAAGCTAGTTTTGATGCCAAACATATTTTCCTACCCTCCAAAATAATGAGCCTTAACAATGTGGTGTCTACTAATGTGGATAACAAACACATTCTTAAACATGTGCATAAGAGACTTATAATCTTAAACTATTGTGACATTTGGGTGTAGCATTTCTCATGTCATAATCATATGTGTTAGTTAACTTCTCAAGTTTTGTTAAACTAATATTATTCTTACTTACAACCATTCAAGCATATGTGGGGATGTAGCTCAGATGGTAGAGCGCCCGCTTCGCATGCGAGAGGTACGGGGATCGATACCCCGCATCTCCAATTTATATGTTTATTTTCATTATTTAAGCCAACAATTTTTTTCATCTATTACTTACCTCTCTTGATTTTTGCCAGTTTTAAGTAAAACAACAGATTGCATTAACCAATAGCAAAAGTCATTACATAAAGATTTAATAGTTTGATTTAGGACACTCTCCAAGCTGTTCTGATGCCAAACATATTTGCCTACCCTAAAAAATAATGAGCCTTAACAATGTGGTGTCTACTAATGTGGATAACAAGCACATTCTCAAACATGTGCATAAGAGACTTAGAATCTTAAACTATTGTGACATTTGGCTGTAGCATTTCTCATGTCATAATCATATGTGTTAGTTAACTTCTCAAGTTTTGTTAAACTAATATTATTCTTACTTACAAACGTTCAAGCACATGTGGGGATGTAGCTCAGATGGTAGAGCGCTCGCTTAGCATGCGAGAGGTACGGGGATCGATACCCCGCATCTCCAATTTATATGTTTATTTTCATTGTTTTAAGCCAACAATTTTTTTCATCTATTACTTACCTCTCTTGATTTCTCCCTGTTTTAAGTAAAACAACATATTGCATTAACCAATAGCAAAAGTCATTACAGAAGGATTTAATAATTTAATTTAGGACACTCTCCAAGTTAGTTCTGATGCCAAACATATTTACCTACCCTACAAAATAATGAGCCTTAACAATATGGTGTATACTAATGTGGATAACAAGCACATTCTCAAACATGTGCATAAGAGACTTAGAATCTTAAACTATTGTGACATTTGGCTGTAGCATTTCTCATGTCATAATCATATGTGTTAGTTAACTTCTCAAGTTTTGTTAAACTAATATTATTCTTACTTACAAACGTTCAAACACATGTGGGGATGTAGCTCAGATGGTAGAGCGCTCGCTTAGCATGCGAGAGGTAAGGGTTATCGATACCCCGCATCTCCAATTTTTATATTTATTTTCATTATTTAAAGCAAACAATTTTTTTCTTCTATTACTTACCTCTCTTGATTTTTTCCAGTTTTAAGTAAAACAACAGATTGCATTAACCAATAGCAAAAGTCATTATAGAAAGATTTAATAGTTTGATTTAGGACACTCTCCAAGCTGTTCTGATGCCAAACATATTTGCCTACCCTACAAAATAATGAGCCTTAACAATGTGGTGTCTACTAATGTGGATAAAAGGCACATTCTCAAACATGTGCATAAGAGACTTAGAATCTTAAACTATTGTGACATTTGGCTGTGGCATTTCTCAAGTCATAATCATATGTGTTAGTTAACTTCTCAAGTTTTGTTAAACTAATATTATTCTTACGTGCAAATGTTCAAGCACATGTGGGGATGTAGCTCAAATGGTAGAGCGCTCGCTTAGCATGCGAGAGGTACGGGGATCGATACCCCGCATCTCCAATTTTTGTATTTATTTTCATTATTTTAAGCCCACAATTTTTTTCTTCTATTACTTACCTCTCTTGATTTTTGCCAGTTTTAAGTAAAACAACAGATTGCATTAACCAATAGCAAAAGTCATTACAGAAAGGTTTAATAGTTTGATTTAGGACACTCTCCAAGCTAGTTCTGATGCTAAACATATTTGCCTACCCTACAAAATAATGAGCCTTAACAATGTGGTGTCTACTAATGTGGATAACAAGCACATTCTCAAACATGTGCATAAGAGACTTAGAATCTTAAACTATTGTGACATTTGGCTGTAGCATTGCTCATGTCATAATCATATGTGTTAGTTAACTTCTCAAGTTTTGTTAAACTAATATTATTCTTACTTACAGATTGCATTAACCAATAGCAAAAGTCATTACAGAAAGGTTTAATAGTTTGATTTAGGACACTCTCCAAGCTAGTTCTGATGCTAAACATATTTGCCTACCCTACAAAATAATGAGCCTTAACAATGTGGTGTCTACTAATGTGGATAACAAGCACATTCTCAAACATGTGCATAAGAGACTTAGAATCTTAAACTATTGTGACATTTGGCTGTAGCATTGCTCATGTCATAATCATATGTGTTAGTTAACTTCTCAAGTTTTGTTAAACTAATATTATTCTTACTTACAAACGTTCAAACACATGTGGGGATGTAGCTCAGATGGTAGAGCGCTCGCTTAGCATGCGAGAGGTAAGGGTTATCGATACCCCGCATCTCTAATTTTTATATTTATTTTCATTATTTAAAGCCAACAATTTTTTTCTTCTATTACTTACCTCTCTTAATTTTTGCCAGTTTTAAGTAAAACAACAGATTGCATTAACCAATAGCAAAAGTCATTATAGAAAGATTTAATAGTTTGATTTAGGACACTCTCCAAGCTGTTCTGATGCCAAACATATTTGCCTACCCTACAAAATAATGAGCCTTAACAATGTGGTGTCTACTAATGTGGATAAAAGGCACATTCTCAAACATGTGCATAAGAGACTTAGAATCTTAAACTATTGTGACATTTGGCTGTAGCATTTCTCAAGTCATAATCATATGTGTTAGTTAACTTCTCAAGTTTTGTTAAACTAATATTATTCTTACGTGCAAATCTTCAAGCACATGTGGGGATGTAGCTCAGATGCTAGAGTGCTCGCTTAGCATGCGAGAGGTACGGGGATCGATACCCCGCATCTCCAATTTTTGTATTTATTTTCATTATTTTAAGCCCACAATTTTTTTCTTTTTTCTTCTATTACTTACCTCTCTTGATTTTTGCCAGTTTTAAGTAAAACAACAGATTGCATTAACCAATAGCAAAAGTCATTACAGAAAGGTTTAATAGTTTGATTTAGGACACTCTCCAAGCTAGTTCTGATGCTAAACATATTTGCCTACCCTACAAAATAATGAGCCTTAACAATGTGGTGTCTACTAATGTGGATAACAAGCACATTCTCAAACATGTGCATAAGAGACTTAGAATCTTAAATTATTGTGACATTTGGCTGTAGCATTTCTCATGTCATAATCATATGTGTTAGTTAACTTCTCAAGTTTTGTTAAACTAATATTATTCTTACTTACAAACGTTCAAACACATGTGGGGATGTAGCTCAGATGGTAGAGGGCTCGCTTAACATGCGAGAGGTAAAGGTTATCGATACCCCGCATCTCTAATTTTTATATTTATTTTCATTATTTAAAGCCAACAATTTTTTTCTTCTATTACTTACCTCTCTTGATTTTTGCCAGTTTTAAGTAAAACAACAGATTGCATTAACCAATAGCAAAAGTCATTATAGAAAGATTTAATAGTTTGATTTAGGACACTCTCCAAGCTGTTCTGATGCCAAACATATTTGCCTACCCTACAAAATAATGAGCCTTAACAATGTGGTGTCTACTAATGTGGATAAAAGGCACATTCTCAAACATGTGCATAAGAGACTTAGAATCTTAAACTATTGTGACATTTGGCTGTAGCATTTCTCAAGTCATAATCATATGTGTTAGTTAACTTCTCAAGTTTTGTTAAACTAATATTATTCTTACGTGCAAATGTTCAAGCACATGTGGGGATGTAGCTCAAATGCTAGAGCGCTCGCTTAGCATGCGAGAGGTACGGGGATCGATACCCCGCATCTCCAATTTTTGTATTTATTTTCATTATTATAAGCCCACAATTTTTTTCTTTTTTCTTCTATTACTTACCTCTCTTGATTTTTGCCAGTTTTAAGTAAAACAACAGATTGCATTAACCAATAGCAAAAGTCATTACAGAAAGGTTTAATAGTTTGATTTAGGACACTCTCAAAGCTAGTTCTGATGCTATACATATTTGCCTACCCTACAAAATAATGAGCCTTAACAATGTGGTGTCTACTAATGTGGATAACAAGCACATTCTCAAACATGTGCATAAGAGACTTAGAATCTTAAACTATTGTGACATTTGGCTGTAGCATTTCTCATTTCATAATCATATGTGTTAGCTAACTTCTCAAGTTTTGTTAAACTAATATTATTCTTACTTACAAACGTTCAAACACATGGTGGGATGTAGCTCAGATGGTAGAGCGCTCGCTTAGCATGCGAGAGGTAAGGGTTATCAATACCCCGCATCTCTAATTTTTATATTTATTTTCATTATTTAAAGCCAACAATTTTTTTCTTCTATTACTTACCTCTCTTGATTTTTGCCAGTTTTAAGTAAAACAACAGATTGCATTAACCAATAGCAAAAGTCATTATAGAAAGATTTAATAGTTTGATTTAGGACACTCTCCAAGCTGTTCTGATGCCAAACATATTTGCCTACCCTACAAAATAATGAGCCTTAACAATGTGGTGTCTACTAATGTGGATAAAAGGCACATTCTCAAACATGTGCATAAGAGACTTAGAATCTTAAACTATTGTGACATTTGGCTGTGGCATTTCTCAAGTCATAATCATATGTGTTAGTTAACTTCTCAAGTTTTGTTAAACTAATATTATTCTTACGTGCAAATGTTCAAGCACATGTGGGGATGTAGCTCAAATGGTAGAGCGCTCGCTTAGCATGCGAGAGGTACGGGGATCGATACCCCGCATCTCCAATTTTTGTATTTATTTTCATTATTTTAAGCCCACAATTTTTTTCTTCTATTACTTACCTCTCTTGATTTTTGCCAGTTTTAAGTAAAACAACAGATTGCATTAACCAATAGCAAAAGTCATTACAGAAAGGTTTAATAGTTTGATTTAGGACACTCTCCAAGCTAGTTATGATGCTAAACATATTTGCCTACCCTACAAAATAATGAGCCTTAACAATGTGGTGTCTACTAATGTGGATAACAAGCACATTCTGAGACATGTGCATAAGAGACTTAGAATCTTAAACTATTGTGACATTTGGCTGTAGCATTGCTCATGTCATAATCATATGTGTTAGTTAACTTCTCAAGTTTTGTTAAACTAATATTATTCTTACTTACAAACGTTCAAACACATGTGGGGATGTAGCTCAGATGGTAGAGCGCTCGCTTAGCATGCGAGAGGTAAGGGTTATCGATACCCCGCATCTCTAATTTTTATATTTATTTTCATTATTTAAAGCCAACAATTTTTTTCTTCTATTACTTACCTCTCTTGATTTTTGCCAGTTTTAAGTAAAACAACAGATTGCATTAACCAATAGCAAAAGTCATTATAGAAAGATTTAATAGTTTGATTTAGGACACTCTCCAAGCTGTTCTGATGCCAAACATATTTGCCTACCCTACAAAATAATGAACCTTAACAATGTGGTGTCTACTAATGTGGATAAAAGGCACATTCTCAAACATGTGCATAAGAGACTTAGAATCTTAAACTATTGTGACATTTGGCTGTAGCATTTCTCAAGTCATAATCATATGTGTTAGTTAACTTCTCAAGTTTTGTTAAACTAATATTATTCTTACGTGCAAATGTTCAAGCACATGTGGGGATGTAGCTCAGATGGTAGAGCGTTCGCTTAGCATGCGAGAGGTACGGGGATCGATACCCCGCATCTCCAATTTAATAGTTTGATTTAGGACACTCTCCAAGCTGTTAAGTAAAACAACAGATTGCATTAACCAATAGCAAAAGTCATTATAGAAAGATTTAATAGTTTGATTTAGGACACTCTCCAAGCTAGTTTGATTTAGGACACTCTCCAAGCTGTTAGCTGTTCTGATGCCAAACATATTTGCCTATCCTACAAAATAATGAGCCTTAACAATGTGGTGTCTACTAATGAGGATAAAAGGCACATTCTCAAACATGTGCATAATCATATGTGTTAGTTAACTTCTCAAGTTTTGTTAAACTAATATTATTCTTACGTGCAAATGTTCAAGCACATGTGGGGATGTAGCTCAGATGGTAGAGCGTTCGCTTAGCATGCGAGAGGTACGGGGATCGATACCCCGCATCTCCAATTTTTGTATTTATTTTCATTATTTTAAGCCCACAATTTTTTTCTTCTATTACTTACCTCTCTTGATTTTTGCCAGTTTTAAGTAAAACAACAGATTGCATTAACCAATAGCAAAAGTCATTACAGAAAGGTTTAATAGTTTGATTTAGGACACTCTCCAAGCTAGTTCTGATGCTAAACATATTTGCCTACCCTACAAAATAATGAGCCTTAACAATGTGGTGTCTACTAATGTGGATAACAAGCACATTCTCAAACATGTGCATAAGAGACTTAGAATCTTAAACTATTGTGACATTTGGCTGTAGCATTTCTCATGTCATAATCATATGTGTTAGTTAACTTCTCAAGTTTTGTTAAACTAATATTATTCTTACTTACAAACGTTCAAACACATGTGGGGATGTATCTCAGATGGTAGAGCGCTCCCTTAGCATGCGAGAGGTAAGGGTTATCGATACCCAGCATCTCCAATTTTTATATTTATTTTCAATATTTAAAGCCAACAATTTTTTTCTTCTATTACTTACCTCTCTTGATTTTTGCCAGTTTTAAGTAAAACAACAGATTGCATTAACCAATAGCAAAAGCCATTATAGAAAGATTTAATAGTTTGATTTAGGACACTCTCCAAGCTGTTCTGATGCCAAAAATATTTGCCCACCCTACAAAATAATGAGCCTTAACAATGTGGTGTCTACTAATGTGGATAAAAGGCAAATTCTCAAACATGTGCATAAGAGACTTAGAATCTTAAACTATTGTGACATTTGGCTGTAGCATTTCTCATGTCATAATCATATGTGTTAGTTAACTTCTCAAGTTTTGTTAAACTAATATTATTCTTACTTACAAACGTTCAAGCACATGTGGGGATGTAGCTCAGATGGTAGAGGGCTCGCTTAGCATGTGAGAGGTACGGGGATCGATACCCTGCATCTCCTATTTTTATGTTTATTTTCATTATTTTAAGCCAACAATTTTTTTCTTCTATTACTTACCTCTCTTGATATCTGCCAGTTTTAAGTAAAACAACAGATTGCATTAACCAATAGAAAAAGTCATTACAAAAAGATTTAATAGTTTGATTTAGGACAGTCTCTAAGTTAGTTCTGATGCAAAACATATTTGCTTACCCTACAAAATAATGAGCCTTAACTATGTGGTGTCTACTAATATGGATAACAAGCACATTCTCAAACATGTGCATAAGAGACTTAGAATCTTAAACTATTGTGACATTTGGCTGTAGCATTTCTCATGTCATAATCGTATGTGTTAGTTAACTTCTCAAGTTTTGTTAAACTAATATTATTCTTACTGACAAACGTTCTAGCACATGTGGGGATGTAGCTCAGATGGTAGAGCGCTCGCTTAGCATGCGAGAGGTACGGGGATAGATAACGTTCTTCTATTACTTACCTCTCTTGATTTCTGTCAGTTTTAAGTAAAACAACATATTGCATTAACCAATAGCAAAAGTCATTACGGAAAGATTTAATAGTTTGATTTAGGACACTCTCCAAGCTGTTCTGATGCCAAACATATTTGCCTACCCTACAAAATAATGAGCCTTAACAATGTGGTGTCTACTAATGTGGATAAAAGGCACATTCTCAAACATGTGCATAAGAGACTTAGAATCTTAAACTATTGTGACATTTGGTTGTATCATTTATCATGTCATAATCATATGTGTTAGTTAACTTCTCAGGTTTTGTTAAACTAATATTATTCTTACTTACAACCGTTCAAGCATATGTGGGGATGTAGCTCAGATGGTAGAGCAATCGCTTAGCATGCGAGATTTACAAGGATCGATACCCCGCATCTCCAATTTATATGTTTATTTTCATTATTTTAAGCCAACAAATTTTCTTCTTCTATTATTTACCTCTCTTGATTGCTGCCAGTTTTAACTAAAACAACAAATTGCATTAACCAAAAGCAAAAGTCATTACAGAAAGATTTAATAGTTTGATTTAGGACACTCTCCAAGCTAGTTCTGATGCCAAACATATTTTGCTACCCTCCAAAATAATGAGCCTTAAGAATGTGGTGTCTACTAATGTGGATAACAAGCACATTCTCAAACATATGCATAAGAGACTTATAATTTTAAACTATTGTGACATTTGGCTGTAGCATATCTAATGTCATAATCATATGCGTTAGTTAACTTCTCAAGTTTTGTTAAACTAATATTATTCTTGCTTACAACCTTTCAAGCATATGTGGGGATGTAGTTCAGATGGTAGAGCGCTCACTTCGCATGCGAGAGGTACGGGGATCGATACCCTGCATCTTCAATTTATATGTTTATTTTCATTATTTTAAGCCAACAATTTTTTTCATCTATTACTTACCTCTTTTGATTTCTGCCAGTTTTAAGTAAAACAACATATTGCATTAACCAATAGCAAAAGTCATTACAGAAAGATTTAATAGTTTGATTTAGGACACTCTTCAAGCTAGTTCTGTTGCCAATTATATTTGCCTACCCTCCAAAATAATGACCCTTAACAATGTGGTGTCTATTAGTGTGGATAACAAGCACATTCTCAAACATGTGCATAAGAGACTTAGAATCTTTAACTATTGTGACATTTGGCTGTAGTATTTCTCATGTCATAATAATATGTGTTAGTTAACTTCTCAAGTTTTGTTAAACTAATATTATTCTTACTTACAAACGCTCAAGCACATGTGGGGATGTAGCTTAGATGGTAGAGGGCAAGCTTAGCATGCGAGAGGTTCAGGGATCGATACCCTGCATCTCCAATTTTTATGTTTATTTTCATTATTTTAAGCCACCAATTTTTTTCTTCTATTACTTACCTCTCTTGATTTCTGCCAGTTTTAAATAAAACAACAGATTGCATTAACCAATAGAAAAAGTCATTACAGAAAGATTTAATAGTTTGATTTAGGACAGTCTCTAAGCTAGTTCTGATGCAAAACATATTTGCTTACCCTACAAAATAATGAGCCTTAACTATGTGGTGTCTACTAATATGGATAACAAGCACATTCTCAAACATGTGCATAAGAGACTTAGAATCTTAAACTATTGTGACATTTGGCTGTAGCATTTCTCATGTCATAATCATATGTGTTAGTTAACTTCTCAAGTTTTGTTAAACTAATATTGTTCTTACTGACAAACGTTCTAGCACATGTGGGGATGTAGCTCAGATGGTAGAGCGCTCGCTTAGCATGCGAGAGGTACGGGGATCGATAACGTTCTTCTATTGCTTACCTCTCTTGATTTCTGCCAGTTTTAAGTAAAACAACATATTGCATTAACCAATAGCAAAAGTCATTACAAAAAGATTTAATAGTTTGATTTAGGACACTCTCCAAGCTGTTCTGATGCCAAACATATTTGCCTACCCTACAAAATAATGAGCCTTAACAATGTGGTGTCTACTAATGTGGATAACAAGCACATTCTCAAACATGTGCTTAAGAGACTTAGAATCTTATACTATTGTGACATTTGGCTGTAGCATTTCTCATGTCATAATCATATGTGTTAGTTAAATTCTCAAGTTTTGTTAAACTAATATTATTCTTACTTACAAGCATTCAAGCACATGTGGGGATGTAGCTCAGATGGTAGAGCGCTCGCTTCGCATGCGAGAGGTACGGGGATCGATACCCCGCATCTCCAATTTATATGTTTATTTTCATTAATTAAGCCAACAATTTTTTTCATCTATTACTTACCTCTCTTGATTTTTGCCAGTTTTAAGTAAAAGAACAGATTGCAATAACCAATAGCAAAAGTCATTACAAAAAGATTTAATAGTTTGATTTAGGACACTCTGCAAGCTGTTCTGATGCCAAACATATTTGCCTACCCTACAAAATAATGAGCCTTAACAATGTGGTGTGTACTAATGTTAATAACAAGCACATTCTCAAACATGTGCATAAGAGACTTAGAATCTTAAACTATTGTGACATTTGCCTGTAGCATTTCTCATGTCATAATCATATGTGTTAGTTAACTTCTCAAGTTTTGTTAAACTAATATTATTCTTACTTACAAACGTTCAAGCACATGTGGGGATGTAGCTCATATGGTAGAGCGCTCGCTTAGCATGCGAGAGGTACGGGGATCGATACCCCGCATCTCCAATTTATATGTTAATTTTCCTTGTTTTAAGCCAACAATCTTTTTCTACTATTACTTACCTCTCTTTATTTCTGCCAGTTTTAAGTAAAAAAACATATTGCATTAACCAATAGCAAAAGTCATTACAGAAAGATTTAATAGTTTGATTTAGGACACTCTCCAAGCTAGTTCTGATGCCAAACATATTTGCCTACCCTACAAAATAATGAGCCTTAACAATTTGGTGTCTACTAATGTGGATAACAAGCACATTCTCAAACATGTGCATAAGAGACTTAGAATCTTAAACTATTGTGACATTTGGCTGTAGCATTTCTCATGTCATAATCATATGTGTTAGTTAACTTCTACAGTTTTGTTAAACTAATATTATTCTTACTTACAAACGTTCAAACACATGTGGGGATGTAGCTCAGATGGTAGAGCGCTCGCTTAGCATGCGAGAGGTAAGGGTAATCGATACCCCGCATCTCCAATTTTTATATTTATTTTCATTATTTTAAGCCAACAATTTTTTTCTTCTATTACTTACCTCTCTTGATTTTTGCCAGTTTTAAGTAAAAAAACAGATTGCATTAACCAATAGCAAAACTCATTACAGAGAGATTTAATAGTTTGATTTAGGACACTCTCCAAGCTGTTCTGATGCCAAACATATTTGCCTACCCTACAAAATAATGAGCCTTAACAATGTGGTGTCTACTAATGTGGATAACAAGCACATTCTCAAACATGTGCATAAGAGATTTAGAATCTTAAACTATTGTGACATTTGGCTGTAGCATTTCTCATGTCATAATCATATGTGTTAGTTAACTTCTCAAGTTTTGTTAAACTAATATTATTCTTACTTACAAACTTTCAAGCACATGTGGGGATGTAGCTCAGATGGTAAAGCGCTTGCTTAGCTTGCGAGAGGTACGGGGATCGATACCCCGCATCTCCAATTTATATGTTTATTTTCATTGTTTTAAGCCAACAATTTTTTTCTTCTATTACTTACCTCTCTTGATTTCTACCAGTTTTAAGTAAAACAACATATTGCATTAACCAATAGCAAAAGTCATTACAGAAAGATTTAATAGTTTGATTTAGGACACTCTCCAAGCTAGTTCTGATGCCAAACATATTTGCCTACCCTACAAAATAATGAGCCTTAACAATGTGGTGTCTACTAATGTGGATAAAAAGCACATTCTCAAACATGTGCATAAGATACATAGAATCTTAAACTATTATGACATTTGCCTGTACCATTTCTCATGTCATAATCATATGTGTTAGTTAACTTCTCTAGTTTTGGTAAACCAATATTATTCATACTTACAAACCCTGAAGCACATGTGGGGATGTAGCTCAGATGGTAGAGCGCTTGATTTGCATTCGAGAGGTATGGGGATCGATACCCCTCATCTCTAATTTATATGTTTATTTTCATTATTTTAAGCCAACAATTTTTTTCATCTATTACGTACCTCTTTTGATTTCTGCCAGTTTTAAGTAAAACATCAGATTGCATTAAGCAATAGCAAAAGTCATTACAGAAAGATTTAATAGTTTGATTTAGGACACTCTCCAAGCTAGTTCTGATGCCAAATATATTTGCCTACCCTCCTTAATAACAAGCCTTAACAATGTGGTGTCTACTAATTTGGATAACAAGCACATTCTCAAACATGTGCATAAGAGACTTAGAATCTTAAACTATTGTGACATTTGGATGTAGCACTTCCCATGTCATAATCATATGTGTCAATTAACTTCTCAAGTTTTGTTAAACTAATACTATTCTTACTTACAAACGTTCAAGGACATGTGGGGATGTAGCTCAGATGTTAGAATGCTTGCTTAACATGCAAGAGGTACGGGGATCGATACCCCGCATCTCCAATTTATATGTTTATTTTCATTATTTTAAGCCAACAATTTGTTTCATCTATTACTTACCTCTCTTGATTTCTGCCAGTTTTAAGTAAAACAACATATTGCGTTAACCAATAGCAAAAGTCATTACAGAAAGATTTAATAGTTTAATTTAGGACACTCTCCAAGCTAGTTCTGATGCCAAACATATTTGCCTACCCTACAAAATAATGAGCCTTAACAATGTGGTGTCTACTAATGTGGATAACAAGCACATTCTCAAACATGTGCATAAGAGACTTAGAATCTTAAACTATTGTGACATTTGGCTGTAGCATTTCTCATGTTATAATCATATGTGTTAGTTAACTTCTCAAGTTTTGTTAAACTAATATTATTCTTACTTACAAACGTTCAAGCACATGTGGGGATGTAGCTCAGATGGTAGAGCGCTCGCTTAGCATGCGAGAGGTACGGGGATCGATACCCCGCATCTCCAATTTTTATATTTATTTTCATTATTTTAAGCCAACAATTTTTTTCTTCTATTACTTACCTCTCTTGATTTCTGGCTGTAGCATTTCTAATGTCATAATCATTTGTGTTAGTTAACTTCTCTAGTTTTGGTCATTTGTGTTAGTTAACTTCTCTAGTTTTGGTAAACCAATATTATTCTTTCTTACAAACGTTGAAGCACATGTTATTACTTACCTCTCTTGATTTCTGGCTATAGCATTTCTCATGTTATAATCATATGTGTTAGTTAACTTCTCAAGTTTTGTTTAACTAATATTATTCTTACTTACAAACGTTCAAGGACATGTGGGGATGTAGCTCAGATGGTAGAGCGCTCGCTTAGCATGCGAGAGGTACGGGGATCGATACCCCGCATCTCCAATTTTTATGTTTATTTTCATTATTTTAAGCCAACAATTTTTTTCATCTATTACTTACCTCTCTTGATTTCTGTCAGTTTTAAGTAAAACAACAGATTGCATAAACCAATAGAAAAGTCATTACAGAAAAATTTAATAGTTTGATTTAGGACAATCTCCAAGCTAGTTCTGAGGCCCAACATATTTGCCTACCCTACAAAATAATGAGCCTTAACAATGTGGTGTCTACTAATGTGGATAACAAGCACATTCTCAAACATGTGCATAAGAGACTTAGAATCTTAAACTATTGTGACATTTGGCTGTAGCATTTCTCATGTCATAATCATATGTGTTAGTTAACTTCTCAAGTTTTGTTAAACTAATATAATTCTTACTTACAAACGTTCAAGCACATGCAGGATGTAGCTCAGATGGTAGACCGCTCGCTTAGCATGTGAGAGGTACGGGGATCGATAACCCGCATCTCCAATTTATATGTTTATTTTCATTATTTTAAGCCAACATTTTTTTCTTCTATTACTTACCTCTCTTGATTTCTGCCAGTTTTAAGTAAAACAACAGATTGCATTAACCAATAGCAAAAGTCATTACAGAAAGATTTAATAGTTTGATTTAGGACACTCTCCAAGCTAGTTCTGATGCCAAACATATTTGCCTACCCTACAAAATAATGAGCCTTAACAATGTGGTGTCTACTAATGTGGATAACAAGAACATTCTCAAACATGTGCATAAGAGACTTAGAATCTTAAACTATTGTGACATTTGGTTGTAGCATTTCTCATGTCATAATCATATGTGTTAGTTAACTTCTCAAGTTTTGTTAAACTAATATTATTCTTACTTACAAACGTTCAAGCATAGGTGGGGATGTAGCTCAGATGGTAGAGCGCTCGCTTAGCATGCGAGAGGTACGGCGATCGATACCCCGCATCTCCAATTTATATTTTTCTTTTCATTATTTTCAGCCAACAAATTTTTTTCTTCTATTACTTACCTCTCTTGATTTCTTCCTGTTTTAAGTAAAACAACAGATTGCATTAACCAATAGCAAAAGTCATTACAGAAAGATTTATTAGTTTGATTTAGGACACTCTCCAAGCTAGTTCTGATGCCAAACGTATTTGCCTACCCTCCAAAATAATGAGCCTTAACAATGTGGTGTATACTAATGTGGATAACAAGCACATTCTCAAATATGTGCATAAGAGACTTAGAATCTTAAACTATTGTGACATTTGGCGTTAGCATTTCTCATGTCATAATCATATGTGTTAGTTAACTTCTCAAGTTTTGTTAAACTAATATTATTCTTACTTACAAACGTTCAAACACATGTGGGGATGTAGCTCAGATGGTAGAGCGCTCGCTTAGCATGCGAGAGGTACGGGGATCGATACCCCGCATCTCCAATTTTTATCTTTTTTTTCATTATTTTAAGACAACAATTTTTTTCTTCAATTACTTACCTACAATTTTTTTCTTCAATTACTTACCTCTCTTGATTTTTTCCAGTTTTAAGTAAAACAACAGATTGCATTAACCAATAGCAAAAGTCATTATAGAAAGATTTAATAGTTTGATTTAGGACACTCTCCAAGCTATTTCTTATGCCAAACATATTTACCTACCCTACAAAATAATGAGCCTTAACAATGTGGTGTCTACTAATGTGGATAACAAGCACATTCTCAAACATGTGCATAAGAGACATAGAATCTTAAACTATTGTGACATTTGGCTGTAGCATTTCTCATGTCATAATCATATGTGTTAGTTAACTTCTCAAGTTTTGTTAAACTAATATTATTCTTACTTACAAACGTTCAAGCACATGTGGGGATGTAGCTCAGATGGTAGAGCGCTCGCTTAGCATGCGAGAGGTACGGGGATCGATACCCCGCATCTCCAATTTTTATATTTATTTTCATTATTTTAAGCCAACAATTTTCTTCTTCTATTACTTACCTCTCTTGATTTCTGGCTGTAGCATTTCTCATGTCATAATCATTTGTGTTAGTTAACTTCTCTAGTTTTGGTAAACCAATATTATTCTTTCTTACAAACGTTGAAGCACATGTTATTACTTACCTCTCTTGATTTCTGGCTATAGCATTTCTCATGTTATAATCATATGTGTTAGTTAACTTCTCAAGTTTTGTTTAACTAATATTATTCTTACTTACAAACGTTCAAGCACATGTGGGGATGTAGCTCAGATGGTAGAGCGCTCGCTTAGCATGCGAGAGGTACGGGGATCGATACCCCGCATCTCCAATTTTTATGTTTATTTTCATTATTTTAAGCCAACAATTTTTTTCATCTATTACTTACCTCTCTTGATTTCTGTCAGTTTTAAGTAAAACAACAGATTGCATAAACCAATAGAAAAGTCATTACAGAAAAATTTAATAGTTTGATTTAGGACAATCTCCAAGCTAGTTCTGAGGCCCAACATATTTGCCTACCCTACAAAATAATGAGCCTTAACAATGTGGTGTCTACTAATGTGGATAACAAGCACATTCTCAAACATGTGCATAAGAGACTTAGAATCTTAAACTATTGTGACATTTGGCTGTAGCATTTCTCATGTCATAATCATATGTGTTAGTTAACTTCTCAAGTTTTGTTAAACTAATATAATTCTTACTTACAAACGTTCAAGCACATGCAGGATGTAGCTCAGATGGTAGACCGCTCGCTTAGCATGTGAGAGGTACGGGGATCGATAACCCGCATCTCCAATTTATATGTTTATTTTCATTATTTTAAGCCAACATTTTTTTCTTCTATTACTTACCTCTCTTGATTTCTGCCAGTTTTAAGTAAAACAACAGATTGCATTAACCAATAGCAAAAGTCATTACAGAAAGATTTAATAGTTTGATTTAGGACACTCTCCAAGCTAGTTCTGATGCCAAACATATTTGCCTACCCTACAAAATAATGAGCCTTAACAATGTGGTGTCTACTAATGTGGATAACAAGAACATTCTCAAACATGTGCATAAGAGACTTAGAATCTTAAACTATTGTGACATTTGGTTGTAGCATTTCTCATGTCATAATCATATGTGTTAGTTAACTTCTCAAGTTTTGTTAAACTAATATTATTCTTACTTACAAACGTTCAAGCATAGGTGGGGATGTAGCTCAGATGGTAGAGCGCTCGCTTAGCATGCGAGAGGTACGGCGATCGATACCCCGCATCTCCAATTTATATTTTTCTTTTCATTATTTTCAGCCAACAAATTTTTTTCTTCTATTACTTACCTCTCTTGATTTCTTCCTGTTTTAAGTAAAACAACAGATTGCATTAACCAATAGCAAAAGTCATTACAGAAAGATTTATTAGTTTGATTTAGGACACTCTCCAAGCTAGTTCTGATGCCAAACGTATTTGCCTACCCTCCAAAATAATGAGCCTTAACAATGTGGTGTATACTAATGTGGATAACAAGCACATTCTCAAATATGTGCATAAGAGACTTAGAATCTTAAACTATTGTGACATTTGGCGTTAGCATTTCTCATGTCATAATCATATGTGTTAGTTAACTTCTCAAGTTTTGTTAAACTAATATTATTCTTACTTACAAACGTTCAAACACATGTGGGGATGTAGCTCAGATGGTAGAGCGCTCGCTTAGCATGCGAGAGGTACGGGGATCGATACCCCGCATCTCCAATTTTTATCTTTTTTTTCATTATTTTAAGACAACAATTTTTTTCTTCAATTACTTACCTACAATTTTTTTCTTCAATTACTTACCTCTCTTGATTTTTTCCAGTTTTAAGTAAAACAACAGATTGCATTAACCAATAGCAAAAGTCATTATAGAAAGATTTAATAGTTTGATTTAGGACACTCTCCAAGCTATTTCTTATGCCAAACATATTTACCTACCCTACAAAATAATGAGCCTTAACAATGTGGTGTCTACTAATGTGGATAACAAGCACATTCTCAAACATGTGCATAAGAGACATAGAATCTTAAACTATTGTGACATTTGGCTGTAGCATTTCTCATGTCATAATCATATGTGTTAGTTAACTTCTCAAGTTTTGTTAAACTAATATTATTCTTACTTACAAACGTTCAAGCACATGTGGGGATGTAGCTCAGATGGTAGAGCGCTCGCTTAGCATGCGAGAGGTACGGGGATCGATACCCCGCATCTCCAATTTTTATATTTATTTTCATTATTTTAAGCCAACAATTTTCTTCTTCTATTACTTACCTCTCTTGATTTCTGGCTGTAGCATTTCTCATGTCATAATCATTTGTGTTAGTTAACTTCTCTAGTTTTGGTAAACCAATATTATTCTTTCTTACAAACGTTGAAGCACATGTTATTACTTACCTCTCTTGATTTCTGGCTATAGCATTTCTCATGTTATAATCATATGTGTTAGTTAACTTCTCAAGTTTTGTTTAACTAATATTATTCTTACTTACAAACGTTCAAGCACATGTGGGGATGTAGCTCAGATGGTAGAGCGCTCGCTTAGCATGCGAGAGGTACGGGGATCGATACCCCGCATCTCCAATTTTTATGTTTATTTTCATTATTTTAAGCCAACAATTTTTTTCATCTATTACTTACCTCTCTTGATTTCTGTCAGTTTTAAGTAAAACAACAGATTGCATAAACCAATAGAAAAGTCATTACAGAAAAATTTAATAGTTTGATTTAGGACAATCTCCAAGCTAGTTCTGAGGCCCAACATATTTGCCTACCCTACAAAATAATGAGCCTTAACAATGTGGTGTCTACTAATGTGGATAACAAGCACATTCTCAAACATGTGCATAAGAGACTTAGAATCTTAAACTATTGTGACATTTGGCTGTAGCATTTCTCATGTCATAATCATATGTGTTAGTTAACTTCTCAAGTTTTGTTAAACTAATATAATTCTTACTTACAAACGTTCAAGCACATGCAGGATGTAGCTCAGATGGTAGACCGCTCGCTTAGCATGTGAGAGGTACGGGGATCGATAACCCGCATCTCCAATTTATATGTTTATTTTCATTATTTTAAGCCAACATTTTTTTCTTCTATTACTTACCTCTCTTGATTTCTGCCAGTTTTAAGTAAAACAACAGATTGCATTAACCAATAGCAAAAGTCATTACAGAAAGATTTAATAGTTTGATTTAGGACACTCTCCAAGCTAGTTCTGATGCCAAACATATTTGCCTACCCTACAAAATAATGAGCCTTAACAATGTGGTGTCTACTAATGTGGATAACAAGAACATTCTCAAACATGTGCATAAGAGACTTAGAATCTTAAACTATTGTGACATTTGGTTGTAGCATTTCTCATGTCATAATCATATGTGTTAGTTAACTTCTCAAGTTTTGTTAAACTAATATTATTCTTACTTACAAACGTTCAAGCACAGGTGGGGATGTAGCTCAGATGGTAGAGCGCTCGCTTAGCATGCGAGAGGTACGGCGATCGATACCCCGCATCACCAATTTATATTTTTCTTTTCATTATTTTAAGCCAACAAATTTTTTTCTTCTATTACTTACCTCTCTTGATTTCTGCCTGTTTTAAGTAAAACAACAATTTATATTTTTCTTTTCATTATTTTAAGCCAACAAATTTTTTTCTTCTATTACTTACCTCTCTTGATTTCTGCCTGTTTTAAGTAAAACAACAGATTGCATTAACCAATAGCAAAAGTCATTACAGAAAGATTTATTAGTTTGATTTAGTACACTCTCCAAGCTAGTTCTGATGCCAAACGTATTTGCCTACCCTCCAAAATAATGAGCCTTAACAATGTGGTGTATACTAATGTGGATAACAAGCACATTCTCAAATATGTGCATAAGAGACTTAGAATCTTAAACTATTGTGACATTTGGCGTTAGCATTTCTCATGTCATAATCATATGTGTTAGTTAACTTCTCAAGTTTTGTTAAACTAATATTATTCTTACTTACAAACGTTCAAACACATGTGGGGATGTAGCTCAGATGGTAGAGCGCTCGCTTAGCATGCGAGAGGTACGGGGATCGATACCCCGCATCTCCAATTTTTATCTTTTTTTTCATTATTTTAAGACAACATTTTTTTTCATTATTTTAAGACAACAATTTTTTTCTTCAATTACTTACCTACAATTTTTTTCTTCAATTACTTACCTCTCTTGATTTTTTCCAGTTTTAAGTAAAACAACAGATTGCATTAACCAATAGCGATTGCATTAACCAATAGCAAAAGTCATTATAGAAAGATTTAATAGTTTGATTTAGGACACTCTCCAAGCTATTTCTTATGCCAAACATATTTACCTACCCTACAAAATAATGAGCCTTAACAATGTGGTGTCTACTAATGTGGATAACAAGCACATTCTCAAACATGTGCATAAGAGACATAGAATCTTAAACTATTGTGACATTTGGCTGTAGCATTTCTCATGTCATAATCATATGTGTTAGTTATCTTCTCAAGTTTTGTTAAACTAATATTATTCTTACTTACAAACGTTCAAGCACATGTGGGGATGTAGCTCAGATGGTAGAGCGCTCGCTTAGCATGCGAGAGGTACGGGGATCGATACCTCGCATCTCCAATTTTTATGTTTATTTTCATTATTTTAAGCCAACAATTTTTTTCATCTATTACTTACCTCTCTTGATTTCTGTCAGTTTTAAGTAAAACAACAGATTGCATAAACCAATAGAAAAGTCATTACAGAAAAATTTAATAGTTTGATTTAGGACAATCTCCAAGCTAGTTCTGAGGCCCAACATATTTGCCTACCCTACAAAATAATGAGCCTTAACAATGTGGTGTATACTAATGTGGATAACAAGCACATTCTCAAACATGTGCATAAGAGACTTAGAATCTTAAACTATTGTGACATTTGGCTGTAGCATTTCTCATGTCATAATCATATGTGTTAGTTAACTTCTCAAGTTTTGTTAAACTAATATAATTCTTACTTACAAACGTTCAAGCACATGCAGGATGTAGCTCAGATGGTAGACCGCTCGCTTAGCATGTGAGAGGTACGGGGATCGATAACCCGCATCTCCAATTTATATGTTTATTTTCATTATTTTAAGCCAACATTTTTTTCTTCTATTACTTACCTCTCTTGATTTCTGCCAGTTTTAAGTAAAACAACAGATTGCATTAACCAATAGCAAAAGTCATTACAGAAAGATTTAATAGTTTGATTTAGGACACTCTCCAAGCTAGTTCTGATGCCAAACATATTTGCCTACCCTACAAAATAATGAGCCTTAACAATGTGGTGTCTACTAATGTGGATAACAAGAACATTCTCAAACATGTGCATAAGAGACTTAGAATCTTAAACTATTGTGACATTTGGTTGTAGCATTTCTCATGTCATAATCATATGTGTTAGTTAACTTCTCAAGTTTTGTTAAACTAATATTATTCTTACTTACAAACGTTCAAGCACAGGTGGGGATGTAGCTCAGATGGTAGAGCGCTCGCTTAGCATGCGAGAGGTACGGCGATCGATACCCCGCATCTCCAATTTATATTTTTCTTTTCATTATTTTAAGCCAACAAATTTTTTTCTAACAATGTGGTGTATACTAATGTGGATAACAAGCACATTCTCAAATATGTGCATAAGAGACTTAGAATCTTAAACTATTGTGACATTTGGCGTTAGCATTTCTCATGTCATAATCATATGTGTTAGTTAACTTCTCAAGTTTTGTTAAACTAATATTATTCTTACTTACAAACGTTCAAACACATGTGGGGATGTAGCTCAGATGGTAGAGCGCTCGCTTAGCATGCGAGAGGTACGGGGATCGATACCCCGCATCTCCAATTTTTATCTTTTTTTTCATTATTTTAAGACAACAATTTTTTTCTTCAATTACTTACCTACAATTTTTTTCTTCAAGTAAAACAACAGATTGCATTAACCAATAGCAAAAGTCATTATAGAAAGATTTAATAGTTTGATTTAGGACACTCTCCAAGCTATTTCTTATGCCAAACATATTTACCTACCCTACAAAATAATGAGCCTTAACAATGTGGTGTCTACTAATGTGGATAACAAGCACATTCTCAAACATGTGCATAAGAGACATAGAATCTTAAACTATTGTGACATTTGGCTGTAGCATTTCTCATGTCATAATCATATGTGTTAGTTAACTTCTCAAGTTTTGTTAAACTAATATTATTCTTACTTACAAACGTTCAAGCACATGTGGGGATGTAGCTCAGATGGTAGAGCGCTCGCTTAGCATGCGAGAGGTACGGGGATCGATACCCCGCATCTTTCATTATTATTTTAAGCCAACAATTTTTTTCTTCTATTACTTACCTCTCTTGATTTCTGTCAGTTTTAAGTAAAACAATATATTCCATTAACCAATAGCAAAAGTCATTACAGAAAGATTTAATAGTTTGATTTATGACACTCTCCAAGCTAGTTCTGATGCCAAACATATTTGCCTACCCTACAAAATAATTTATATGTTTATTTTCATTATTTTAAGCCAACAATTTTTTTCTTCTATTACTTACCTCTCTTGATTTCTGCCAGTTTTAAGTAAAACAATATATTCCATTAACCAATAGCAAAAGTCATTACAGAAAGATTTAATAGTTTGATTTATGACACTCTCCAAGCTAGTTCTGATGCCAAACATATTTGCCTACCCTACAAAATAATGAGCCTTTACAATATGGTGTCTACTAATGTGGATAACAAGCACATTCTCAAACATGTGCATAAGAGACTTAGAATCTTAAACTATTGTGACATTTGGCTGTAGCATTTCTCATGTTATAATCATATGTGTTAGTTAACTTCTCAAGTTTTGTTAAACTAATATTATTCTTACTTACAAACATTCAAGCACATGTGGGGATGTAGCTCAGATGGTAGAGCGCTCGCTTATTTGTTTCTTCTATTACTTACCTCTCTTGATTTCTGGCGGTAGCATTTCTCATGTCATCATCATATGTGTTATTTAACTTCTCTAGTTTTGGTAAACCAATATTATTCTTACTTACAAACGTTGAAGCACATGTGGGGATGTAGCTCAGATGGTAGAGCGCTCGCTTAGCATGCGAGAGGTACGGGGATCGATACCCTGCATCTCCAATTTATATGTTTATTTTCATTATGTTAAGCCAACAAATGTTTTTCTTCTATTACTTACCTCTCTTGATTTGTGCCAGTTTTAAGTAAAACAACAAATTGCATTAACCAATAGCAAAAGTCATTACAGAAGGATTTAAGAGTTTAATTTAGGACACTCTCCAAGCTAGTTCTGATGCCAAACATACTTGCCTACCCTACAAAATAATGAGCCTTAACAATGTGGTGTATACTAATATGGATAGCAAGCACATTCTCAAACATGTGTATACGAGACTTATAATCTTAAACTATTGTGACATTTGGCTGTAGCATTTCTCATGTCATAATCATATGTGTTAGTTAACTTCTCAAGTTTTGTTAAACTAATATTATTCTTACTTACAACCGTTCAAGCATATGTGGGGATGTAGCTCAGATGGTAGAGCGATCGCTTAGCATGCGAGATGTATAAGGATCGATACCCTGCATCTCCAATTTATATGTTTATTTTCATTATTTTAAGCCAACAAATGTTTTTCGTCTATTACTTACCTCTCTTTATATTTAGAAAGATTTAATAGTTTAATTTAGGACACTCTCCAAGCTAGTTCTGATGCCAAACATATTTGCCTACCCTACAAAATAATGAGCCTTAACAATATGGTGTCTACTAATGTGGATAACAAGCACATTCTCAAACATGTGCATAAGAGACTTAGAATCTTAAACTATTGTGACATTTGGCTGTAGCATTTCTCATGTTATAATCATATGTGTTAGTTAACTTCTCAAGTTTTGTTAAACTAATATTATTCTTACTTACAAACGTTCAAGCACATGTGGGGATATAGCTCAGATGGTAGAGCGCTCGCTTAGCATGCGAGAGGTACGGGGATTGATACCCCGCATCTCCAATTTATATGTTTATTTTCATTGTTTTAAGCCAACAATTTGTTTCTTCTATTACTTACCTCTCTTGATTTCTGGGTGTAGCATTTCTCATGTCATAATCATATGTGTTAGTTAACTTCTCTAGTTTTGGTAAACCAATATTATTCTTTCTTACAAACGTTGAAGCACATGTTATTACTTACCTCTCTTGATTTCTGGCTATAGCATTTCTCATGTTATAATCATATGTGTTAGTTAACTTCTCATGTTTTGTTAAACTAATATTATTCTTACTTACAAACGTTCAAGCACATGTGGGGATGTAGCTCAGATGGTAGAGCGCTCGCTTAGCATGCGAGAGGTACGGGGATCGATACCCCGCATCTCCAATTTTTATGTTTATTTTCATTATTTTCAGTTTTAAGTAAAACAACAGATTTTCATTATTTTCAGTTTTAAGTAAAACAACAGATTGCATTAACCAATAGAAAAGTCATTACAGAAAAATTTAATAGTTTGATTTAGGACAGTCTCCAAGCTAGTTCTGAGGCCCAACATATTTGCCTACCCTACAAAATAATGAGCCTTAACAATGTGGTGTCTACTAATGTGGATAACAAGCACATTCTCAAACATGTGCATTAGAGACTTATAATCTTAAACTATTGTGACATTTGGCTGTAGCATTTCTCATGTCATAATCATATGTGTTAGTTAACTTCTCAAGTTTTGTTAAACTAATATTATTCTTACTTACAACCATTCAAGCATATGTGGGGATGTAGCTCAGATGGTAGAGCAATCGCTTAGCATGCGAGATATACAAGGATCGATACCCCGCATCTCCAATTTATATGTTTATTTTCATTATTTTAAGCCAACAAATTTTCTTCTTCTATTATTTACCTCTCTTGATTTCTGCCTGTTGCGGTGAAATTTGGATGTCAAGCTATTGATTAACTTGAATCTTAATTCATTTACAACCGGTCTTTGATTTATCCGAAGGAAAGGTTAAAGAAAGGAAAAACCTAAAAGGGAGAGATCTAAGGTTCGGGGGTTGGTTAAATTTAGGGAAGGTTTTAGCACCCTAAACTTCCGTAGTACTCTACGGGAACCTTTTGTTTATTTTTTTTATTTATTTCATTAATTATTTTGCTTTAGGGTATATACAAAGGATTGAAAATTAAAAAAGACCTAGGGGTTAATTCTAAGTTTACTCGGCAAGACATCGCATCTTGTGCCTACATATCCTTACGGGAATGGAATCAGAGTAACTGTAGTTCCCCTCAAAAGGGAGGTTAGAAACGTCTTGACTGTGGCCAAGGTTTGTTCAGAGACTCCAATCTCTATGTTAAAAAATGTTAATTAAAATTAAAATAGGGTTAAATTAGGGATTCCACGGCGGAAAACCTTAAAACAAAGTACGGCGACTCTTTTGGCCTAACACTAGGATAAAAGCAATTTTGCCCACGGCGGGACACCTAGGCTAAACAGGGTTTGATCCATTAAAGGGGTAAGGCTATTGACTCGGCGGCCAAAAGGCTGGACCTAATCCTTCGGAAGGATAAAACTATAAAAAAATGTGAAAATACGACAAATCATTATATGGAGGAATAATTAAGGTACAAAAATAAGAAAAGTAATAAAGGCAGAGGGTATAAAGAAACAAAGAAACATTTATGAAAACATGAAGAATATGAAAATATGTAATGACACAGAATGAAGTGAGGGAGGAAAATAGTGTGGGGCTTTGGCCACCACAAGCACATCTCAACCTCGAGCATGCACATGAAATGCCCAAAGAAAGAAAAGTAATAAAAGGTACATAAAATGACACGACAAACATCAAACATCAGGAGTTCCTTACGAAAAGGTTTTAATTTTTTAATATTTAAATTATAAAAAAAAAAGGTTTTAATTTTTTAATAAAAAATATTTAAGTTAAAATTATAAAAAAAAATTGAGTTTAAATTATAAAAAAAAGTTTTTTTTTTGGAGGAAAAGTCTTTTCAGTTTTTTTTAGAACAAAAAAGGCTTTTCATCCAAAAATAGGCTTTTCAGTTTTTTTGGGAACAAAAAGGTTTTTTTTTTTCTTCTTGGGAACAAAAAGGCTTTTCAGTTTTTAAAAAAGGTCTTACTAAAAAAAAGGTTTTAATAATAAATAAAAAAAAGGGTTTTGATTTTAAAAAAAGGTTTTGATAAAAAAAAGGGTTTTGATATTAAAATCTACGGACCTAAACACACATGGAGATTAACATGGCAAAATATGCACATAAACATGAAAAAGCAAAAGGTTTAATAATTTAACGGACCTAAACACATTAACATGGCAAAATATGCACATAAACATGAAAAGACAAAAGGTTTAGTAATTTAACCTACGAAGCGGAGGTTTGCTTCGGTAAATGTGAAAAAGGTTTGAATAAGGGAACACTGGAGAGCTCCAATCCTTCTGACGAGTTGTGGGAACGACCGCCTTTCTTCTCTGGGGATCTCCTTTGTTTCTCCCTTTCTCTCTCCTCTTTTCTGAAGAAAACCTTCTGACCCCCTTTCCAACAAGGCAACACATGTATATATAGGGAACAAATTAGGGTTAACACCAAATTGTCAATAATGTCCCTAAAGCCCATTTTAAAGCCCAGACTAAATAATTAGTTAAGAAAAAATAAAATTTAAATAATTTAAAATAAACTTAAAATAAAAACTAATAATCCTATTGATTCCTAAAATCAAAAATATTATAAAAAAACAAAATTTTTTCTAATATTTTTTATTTTATGATTTTTTGGATATTTTTATGAATAATTTAGAAAAAAGTGAAAAAAATAATATTTTAAAAAATGATTTACTTAAAATACGAAGATAATAATTAAATAATAATAAAAAACTATTTTTGTTATTTTTTAATGAAAGATAGAAAAATTTAGAGTAAAAATAATAAAAAACAAAAAGTGACAAAGGTGAGATTCGAACTCTTAACCTCTCACACTCACAACTCCTTACACATGTCCTCTTGCCAATTATGCCATTTTTACTTTTTAGAAAAAAAATGCATGCCATATGATATTTACCTGCAAAAAGTCAAACGACTACACAAATTTGTTAGTAATTGATTAAATGCAATAAAAATGCAATGAAATGCGACGGCAAATCTTAGGGCAAAATTTGGGGTATTACAGTTGCCCCTATTTAAATAACTTCACCGGGTGATTCGAGCAACGGAGACTCGAGAAATCGTGGTGGAGGGATTTAAATACAGATAACCGAAAATTTTGCCTTTAGACGCAGTGCTATGCAATGATATGGACAAAACAAAACGAACTATAATGCTAAATATGATATGAATCTGATATGACGCGTATGATGAAAATGACAAATGCACGGATACAGACGAAACAACGTCACAGGGGACGACCCATCGAGGAATTGCACTAGGGAAGAAGACATGTCATATCTGGAAGAACGTCGGGTAGACACGACACAAAATTGTTGATAGGTGCCAAGTAAATTAGAAATTGTCCGCAAGGTAAGACCCGGGTAAAACACGAGCTCAGGAGAAAAACGCAAATGGGGATAAAACACCCATGATGCCAAGTAAATAAATTTTGCCCACAAGGTAAGACGCGAGTAAAACACGACCTCAGGGAGAAAAAAAAAGCAAATGGGGGTAAAACATCATGATGTTAGGTAAACCCAGGAATATCTGGTAAACGGGGAATAAAACACCCGGGATAAAGGTACATGGGGGATAAAACACCCAAGGATAGAAGGTAAGTGGGGAGTAAAGCACCCAAGATAGACATGTAAATGGGGAGTAAAGCACCCAGGATAGAAATGTAAATGGGGAGTAAAGCACCCAAGATAAAAATGTATATGGGGAGTAAAGCACCCAAGATAAAAATGTAAATGGGGAGTAAAGCACCCAAGATAAAAATGTAAATGGGGAGTAAAGCACCCAAGATAGAAATGTAAATGGGGAGTAAAGCACCCAAGATAAAAATGTAAATGGGGAGTAAAGCACCCAAGATAAAAAATGTAAATGGTGAGTAAAGCCCCCAAGATAGAGAGGTAAATGGGGAATAAAGCACCCAAGATAGAAATGTAAAGGAATTATGCTATGACATGTGATCAAATGCAAATGCAGACGTCGACGACAAGACTCGACTCTTTCTGTGAGATGACAAAACTGGAGGACTGATTCCTCAACACGGAGATCACTGTCATTCTGTTAAACTGTATCAAGTTGATAGTCACTGTAGGAATGATGAATAACTGCTTGGGGATTATGCAAGTAAACTGCCCCAGGTCAAATGAATTGATAATTGCTTCAGCTGTCTGATTCGTGGAATCGACTGTTTTGATGTATCCTCGGAGGGCTTGCCCCAGTCTGAGTCTTGAACAATTCTCTGGATAAACCAAATCTGAAAAGATATTGCCTTGAACAAATCTTGAACTGATTCTTTGACAGGATGTAAAAGGAACTTGCCCCTGATAAGATCACTTGACCAAGTTTCTCATTGTTTGAAAATTCCTTAGAGGAAAGCCAGTTTGCAAACAAAAATATTCATACAAACAGGGTAATGCAAAGTTCATGCGATTTTTGAAAAATTATTTTTGAAAGATGGAAAATACATGAGTCGTTAGTCAGAACAAGGCGGTTCAAGACACTCAAAGTTTAAAATAAAAGTGTATTGCCAAAATAAATGATTCGCAAGGATCTTTTGGAGTCAGGTTACGCAACCTTGCTGTAGTATACTTTCAAAATAACCTTGCTTCAATTAGGTCTTTTGAGGGTTGTAATGTGGCCTGGTTCACAGTTTATGAAACAAAAGATAAAGGCTCAAAATTTATTTGTACCCACCCAATCTACGTGATGATCTTTAGTCCTATGCTCAGTTAACTCATACTATGCATTCAGGTTCCCATAAGTTAGGGATTTCATTGATCGTAGCAATGATGACTCAGAAGTCAAAGGGACCTATGAAAAGGCAGCCACTACTCCCCTATAACATTTGATTGTTTTGACATTGAGGATTTTCAAGATAAGGATTTAAAAATCTCTTTGTATTATCCCTAAATTTTGCCTGAACTGTTTATTTTAGAGTTTACAGTCAGCGGGATGCCCCAGTTTTGCCTAAGTCTCCTTCATAGGTTTTGACTTAGCGGGCTTCCTTTGATTTTTTTATATTATTTTTTTTTGTGTGAAGGAAAGTGACTGTTTGATTTTAATGATTACGGTGAACCATCATCGACCTTTTGATTAGAAAACATCTTCGACACTTGTTTGACGTGTGCGAAGGAAAATTTGTTAATGAAAGGTGTATCGTATGAACACACAACCAAGTTAACTGAGAACTACCCATCCCAAGGTTAAAATTGTGGGTTTGTAACGAAAGAAACTCCAACTTCTAGGCTCGAAGGGGGTAACGAGGGATTAACCTCCTTATTTCTCCAGTGTTTGGGAATTGAAACAATGCCTTACATCGTCAACAAGGTTTGATTGAAAGCATACTGACAGCAATTATGGGTATAACGTTTTCATCATCCTCCCTCCAATCTTAGCATATCAAAATTTTGGACAAGAAGTAAACATTTGAAAAATAAAGCATAAAGATGCAAATAAATGGACGGAAATGAATTGAATCAAAAGTCGCAATGCTTATTTCATTAATGAAAGTACAAACATAATTAAAAGCAAACAACTTAAACAAAATAAGGAAAGTGCAAACAACGAGAAAAAAAAGGCCCAATGACAAAGCTTCAATTCTGATGTGTTGGCAAGGGATCTGTCTGGACGCTCGGACGACTATCCGTAAAATCAAGTATTCCGGCTCTAATCAGTTCACATACTCTAGCCTTCAATGCAAAACAATGCTCCAAGTCATGGCCTGGGGCACCCTCATGGGAAGCACAATGGAGATCAGCCCTAAATCCAGCCGGAGGATTAAGAGGATGTGGTAAAGCCTTTGTAGTAATCAGTCCTTGCCGGACTAAGTCAGGATATAGCTCTGTGTAAGTCATGAGAATAGGATCAAAGTGACTCCTGTTCCGTTTCTGGTCTGATATCTGTGTCGAGGAATCAGCTTAACGACTCAAAGGTACACTGGAAGACGACAGGACCAAGAATGAGAAACCGGGGGACAAATGCAATGCAAAAATGTGATGCTGATGCCATGCAATGGTTTCAAGAATTTCAACGGTCGATTGCGAATATTGCTTTTTAAGAAAGTTGGAAAAAATTTTAGACTTTAAAATGTAAGGCTTTTCGAATTTGCAAAGGACTGCTAAATTCCTTGAAACTAGAAATGATATGATGCTTTATGGATGCGAAGCATAAATACACATAAGCAAACAAAAGGTCCTAAGTTAGAGGAACAATGAATGGAGTCAAGGTCTACCCTTCCCAAAGAGGTATGTACTATAGGTTGATTGTACCTGCAGAACAAGGGTTCTAAATCAGTGCCCAAAGTCATCAGTCCATCTTTCGGATATTATCGACTTCCCGACTGACTCGAGGGTCAATAATATTCTCAAGAGAACCTCTTTTAAGTGTAGCATCGCGTAGCAACCATTGTAGGACTACTCCCACATAGTTCCCGCACTACATCCTATATAAGGCCAAGATGGTGTAAAGGTACTACGGTTCCTAGTATCACAGACTCCAATCGATAATGGTAAAAGTTTTCACGATTACACTTGATCAACTGAACCATTTTCGAAAGTGTCTCAACTGAGCGGTGATTCTCGAGTCAACTTAGTTGGGACTCACTCCCTATAAGCCTCGTCGAATATATCACCATCCTATAATAATGTCACTCAAGTCCGGGTGTAGGACTTACCTCACAACACAGTAACTCCCAAGCAGGTACCCTGAACAACGTATATACAAATGAGTAAAAATATTAATGAAACAAATATATGAAGAAAAATAAACAAGATAGGGATAACCCTCAAAAATTAGGACTCCCCAGTGAAGTCGCCATTTTCTGTTGCGGTGAAATTTGGATGTCAAGCTATTGATTAACTTGAATCTTAATTCATTTACAACCGGTTTTTGATTTATCCGAAGGAAAGGTTAAAGAAAGGAAAAACCTAAAAGGGAGAGATCTAAGGTTCGGGGGTTGGTTAAATTTAGGGAAGGTATTAGCACCCTAAACTTCCGTAGTACTCTACGGGAACCTTTTGTTTATTTTTTTTATTTATTTCATTAATTATTTTGCTTTAGGGTATATACAAAGGATTGAAAATTAAAAAAGACCTAGGGGTTAATTCTAAGTTTACTCGGCAAGACATCGCATCTTGTGCCTACATATCCTTACGGGAATGGAATCAGAGTAACTGTAGTTCCCCTCAAAAGGGAGGTTAGAAACGTCTTGACTGTGGCCAAGGTTTGTTCAGAGACTCCAATCTCTATGTTAAAAAATGTTAATTAAAATTAAAATAGGGTTAAATTAGGGATTCCACGACGGAAAACCTTAAAACAGAGTACGACGACTCTTTTGGCCTAACACTAGGATAAAAGCAATTTTGCCCACGGCGGGACACCTAGGCTAAACAGGGTTTGATCCATTAAAGGGGTAAGGCTATTGACTCGGCGGCCAAAAGGCTGGACCTAATCCTTCGGAAGGATAAAACTATAAAAAAATGTGAAAATATGACAAATCATTATATGGAGGAATAATTAAGGTACAAAAATAAGAAAAGTAATAAAGGCAGAGGGTATAAAGAAACAAAGAAACATTTCTGAAAACATGAAGAATATGAAAATATGTAATGACACTTAGAATGAAGTGAGGGAGGAAAATAGTGTGGGGCTGTGGCCACCACAAGCACATCTCAACCTCGAGCATGCACATGAAATGCCCAAAGAAAGAAAAGTAATAAAAGGTACATAAAATGACACGACAAACATCAAACATCAGGAGTTCCTTACGAAAAGGTTTTAATTTTTTAATATTTAAATTATAAAAAAAAAGGTTTTAATTTTTTAATAAAAAATATTTAAGTTAAAATTATAAAAAAAAATTGAGTTTAAATTATAAAAAAAAGTTTTTTTTTTTGGAGGAAAAGTCTTTTCAGTTTTTTTTAGAACAAAAAAGGCTTTTCATCCAAAAAAAAGGCTTTTCAGTTTTTTTGGAAAAAGGTTTTTGGGAACAAAAAGGTTTTTTTTTTCTTCTTGGGAACAAAAAGGCTTTTCAGTTTTTAAAAAAGGTCTTACTAAAAAAAAGGTTTTAATAATAAAAAAAAAAAGGGTTTTGATTTTAAAAAAAGGTTTTGATAAAAAAAGGGTTTTGATATTAAAATCTACGGACCTAAACACACATGGAGATTAACATGGCAAAATATGCACATAAACATGAAAAAGCAAAAGGTTTAATAATTTAACGGACCTAAACACATTAACATGGCAAAATATGCACATAAACATGAAAAGGCAAAAGGTTTAGTAATTTAACCTACGAAGCGGAGGTTTGCTTCGGTAAATGTGAAAAAGGTTTGAATAAGGGAACACTGGAGAGCTCCAATCCTTCTGACGAGTTGTGCGAACGACCACCTTTCTTCTCTGGGGATCTCCTTTGTTTCTCCCTTTCTCTCTCCTCTTTTCTGAAGAAAACCTTCCGACCCCCTTTCCAACAAGGCAACACATGTATATATAGGGAACAAATTAGGGTTAACACCAAATTGTCAATAATGTCCCTAAAGCCCATTTTAAAGCCCAGACTAAATAATTAGTTAAGAAAAAAATAAAATTTAAATAATTTAAAATAAACTTAAAATAAAAACTAATAATCCTATTGATTCCTAAAATCAAAAATATTATAAAAAAAACAAAATTTTTTCTAATATTTTTTATTTTATGATTTTTTGGATATTTTTATGAATAATTTAGAAAAAAGTGAAAAAAATAATATTTTAAAAAATGATTTACTTAAAATACGAAGATAATAATTAAATAATAATAAAAAACTATTTTTGTTATTTTTTAATGAAAGATAGAAAAATTTAGAGTAAAAATAATAAAAAACAAAAAGTGACAAAGGTGAGATTCAAACTCTCAACCTCTCACACTCACAACTCCTTACACATGTCCTCTTGCCAATTATGCCATTTTTACTTTTTAGAAAAAAAATTCATGCCATATGATATTTACCTGCAAAAAGTCAAACGACTACACAAATTTGTTAGTAATTGATTAAATGCAATAAAAATGCAATGAAATGCGACGGCAAATCTTAGGGCAAAATTTGGGGTATTACACTGCCAGTTTTAACTAAAACAACAAATTGCATTAACCAAAAGCAAAAGTCATTACAGAAAGATTTAATAGTTTGATTTAGGACACTCTCCAAGCTAGTTCTGATGCCAAACATATTTTGCTACCCTGCAAAATAATGAGCCTTAAGAGTGTGGTGTCTATTAATGTGGATAACAAGCACATTCTCAAACATATGCATAAGAGACTTATAATTTTAAACTATTGTGACATTTGGCTGTAGCATTTCTCATGTCATAATCATATGCGTTAGTTAACTTCTCAAGTTTTGTTAAACTAATATTATTCTTGCTTACAACCATTCAAGCATATGTGGGGATGTAGTTCAGATGGTAGAGCGCTCACTTTGCATGCGAGAGGTACGGGGATCGATACCCTGCATCTTCAATTTATATGTTTATTTTCATTATTTTAAGCCAACAATTTTTTTCATCTATTACTTACCTCTTTTGATTTCTGCCAGTTTTAAGTAAACAAACAGATTGCATTAACCAATAGCAAAAGTCATTACATAAAGATTTAATAGTTTGATTTAGGACACTCTTCAAGCTAGTTCTGTTGCCAATTATATTTGCCTACCCTCCAAAATAATGACCCTTAACAATGTGGTGTCTATTAGTGTGGATAACAAGCACATTCTCAAACATGTGCATAAGAGACTTAGAATCTTTAACTATTGTGACATTTGGCTGTAGTATTTCTCATGTCATAATAATATGTGTTAGTTAACTTCTCAAGTTTTGTTAAACTAATATTATTCTTACTTACAAACGTTCAAGCACATGTGGGGATGTAGCTTAGATGGTAGAGGGCTCGCTTAGCATGCGAGAGGTACGGGGATCGATACCCTGCATCTCCAATTTTTATGTTTATTTTCATTATTTTAAGCCAACAATTTTTTTCTTCTATTACTTACCTCTCTTGATTTCTGCCAGTTTTAAGTAAAACAACAGATTGCATTAACCAATAGAAAAAGTCATTACAGAAAGATTTAATAGTTTGATTTAGGACAGTCTCTAAGCTAGTTCTGATGCAAAACATATTTGCTTACCCTACAAAATAATGAGCCTTAACTATGTGGTGTCTACTAATATGGATAACAAGCACATTCTCAAACATGTGCATAAGAGACTTAGAATCTTAAACTATTGTGACATTTGGCTGTAGCATTTCTCATGTCACAATCATATGTGTTAGTTAACTTCTCAAGTTTTGTTAAACTAATATTATTCTTACTGACAAACGTTCTAGCACATGTGGGGATGTAGCTCAAATGGTAGAGCGCTCTCTTAGCATGCGAGAGGTACGGGGATCGATAACGTTCTTCTATTGCTTACCTCTCTTGATTTCTGCCAGTTTTAAGTAAAACAACATATTGCATTAACCAATAGCAAAAGTCATTACAAAAAGATTTAATAGTTTGATTTAGGACACTCTCCAAGCTGTTCTGATGCCAAACATATTTGCCTACCCTACAAAATAATGAGCCTTAACAATGTGGTGTCTACTAATGTGGATAACAAGCACATTCTCAAACATGTGAATAAGAGACTTAGAATCTTAAACTATTGTGACATTTGGCTGTAGCATTTCTCATGTCATAATCATATGTGTTAGTTAACTTCTCAAGTTTTGTTAAACTAATATTATTCTTACTTACAAACATTCAAGCACATGTGGGGATGTAGCTCAGATGGTAGAGCGCTCGCTTAGCATGCGAGAGGTACGGGGATCGATACCCCGCATCTCCAATTTATATGTTTATTTTCATTGTTTTAAGCCAACAATTTTTTTCTTCTATTACTTACCTCTCTTGATTTCTGCCAGTTTTAAGTAAAACAACAGATTGTATTAACCAATAGCAAAAGTCATTAAAGAAGGATTTAATAATTTAATTTAGGACACACTCCAAGTTAGTTCTGATGCCAAACATATTTGCCTACCCTATAAAATAATGAGCCTTAACAATGTGGTGTATACTAATGTGGATAACAAGCACATTCTCAAACATGTGTATACGAGGCTTATAATATTAAACTATTGTGACATTTGGCTGTAGCATTTCTCATGTCATAATCATATGTGTTAGTTAACTTCTCAAGTTTTGTTATACTAATATTATTCTTACTTACAACCGTTCAAGTATATGTGGGGATGTAGCTCAGATGTTAGAGCGATCGCTTAGCATGCGAGATGTACAAGGATCGATACCCTGCAACTCCAATTTATATGTTTATTTTCATTATTTTAAGCCAACAAATTTTCTTCTTCTATGACTTACCTCTCTTGATTTCTGCCAGTTTTAAGTAAAACAACAGATTGCATTAACCAATAGAAAAAGTCAATACAGAAAGATTTAATAGTTTGATTTAGGACACTCTCCAAGCTAGTTTTGATGCCAAACATATTTTCCTACCCTCCAAAATAATGAGCCTTAACAATGTGGTGTCTACTAATGTGGATAACAAGCACATTCTCAAACATGTGCATAAGAGACTTATATGTTTATTTTCATTATTTTAAGCCAACAAATTTTCTTCTTCTATGACTTACCTCTCTTGATTTCTGCCAGTTTTAAGTAAAACAACAGATTGCATTAACCAATAGAAAAAGTCAATACAGAAAGATTTAATAGTTTGATTTAGGACACTCTCCAAGCTAGTTTTGATGCCAAACATATTTTCCTACCCTCCAAAATAATGAGCCTTAACAATGTGGTGTCTACTAATGTGGATAACAAGCACATTCTGAAACATGTGCATAAGAGACTTATAATCTTAAACTATTGTGACATTTGGGTGTAGCATTTCTCATGTCATAATCATATGTGTTAGTTAACTTCTCAAGTTTTGTTAAACTAATATTATTCTTACTTACAACCATTTAAGCATATGTGGGGATGTAGCTCAGATGGTAGAGCGCTCGCTTTGCATGCGAGAGGTACGGGGATCGATACCCCGCATCTCCAATTTATATGTTTATTTTCATTATTTAAGCCAACAATTTATTTCAGCTATTACTTACCTCTCTTGATTTTTGCCAGTTTTAAGTAAAACAACAGATTGCAATAACCAATAGCAAAAGTCATTACAGAAAGATTTAATAGTTTGATTTAGGACACTCTCCAAGCTGTTCTGATGCCAAACATATTTGCCTACCCTACAAAATAATAAGCCTTAACAATGTGGTGTGTACTAATGTTAATAATAAGCACATTCTCAAACATGTGCATAAGAGACTTAGAATCTTAAACTATTGTGACATTTGCCTGTAGCATTTCTCATGTCATAATCATATGTGTTAGTTAACTTCTCAAGTTTTGTTAAACTAATATTATTCTTACTTACAAACGTTCAAGCACATGTGGGGATGTAGCTCAGATGGTAGAGCGCTCGCTTAGCATGCGAGAGGTACGGGGATCGATACCCCGCATCTCCAATTTATATGTTTATTTTCATTGTTTTAAGCCAACAATCTTTTTCTTCTATTACTTACCTCTCTTGATTTCTGCCAGTTTTAAGTAAAAAAACATATTGCATTAACCAATAGCAAAAGTCATTACAGAAAGATTTAATAGTTTGATTTAGGACACTATCCAAGCTAGTTCTGATGCCAAACATATTTGCCTACCCTACAAAATAATGAGCCTTAACAATTTGGTGTCTACTAATGTGGATAACAAGCACATTCTCAAACATGTGCATAAGAGACTTAGAATTTTAAACTATTGTGACATTTGGCTGTAGTATTTCTCATGTCATAATCATATGTGTTAGTTAACTTTTACAGTTTTGTTAAACTAATATTATTCTTACTTACAAACGTTCAAACGCATGTGGGGATGTAGCTCAGATGGTAGAGCGCTCGCTTAGCATGCGAGAGGTAAGGGTTATCGATACCCCGCATCTCCAATTTTTATATTTATTTTCATTATTTTAAGCCAACAATTTTTTTCTTCTATTACTTACCTCTCTTGATTTTTGCCAGTTTTAAGTAAAACAACAGATTGCATTAACCAATAGAAAAGTCATTACAGAAAAATTTAATAGTTTGATTTAGGACACTCTCCAAGCTAGTTCTGATGCCAAACATATTTTGCTACCCTGCAAAATAATGAGCCTTAAGAGTGTGGTGTCTATTAATGTGGATAACAAGCACATTCTCAAACATATGCATAAGAGACTTATAATTTTAAACTATTGTGACATTTGGCTGTAGCATTTCTCATGTCATAATCATATGCGTTAGTTAACTTCTCAAGTTTTGTTAAACTAATATTATTCTTGCTTACAACCATTCAAGCATATGTGGGGATGTAGTTCAGATGGTAGAGCGCTCACTTTGCATGCGAGAGGTACGGGCATCAATACCCTGCATCTTCAATTTATATGTTTATTTTCATTATTTTAAGCCAACAATTTTTTTCATCTATTACTTACCTCTTTTGATTTCTGCCAGTTTTAAGTAAACAAACAGATTGCATTAACCAATAGCAAAAGTCATTACATAAAGATTTAATAGTTTGATTTAGGACACTCTTCAAGCTAGTTCTGTTGCCAATTATATTTGCCTACCCTCCAAAATAATGACCCTTAACAATGTGGTGTCTATTAGTGTGGATAACAAGCACATTCTCAAACATGTGCATAAGAGACTTAGAATCTTTAACTATTGTGACATTTGGCTGTAGTATTTCTCATGTCATAATAATATGTGTTAGTTAACTTCTCAAGTTTTGTTAAACTAATATTATTCTTACTTACAAACGTTCAAGCACATGTGGGGATGTAGCTTAGATGGTAGAGGGCTCGCTTAGCATGCGAGAGGTACGGGGATCGATACCCTGCATCTCCAATTTTTATGTTTATTTTCATTATTTTAAGCCAACAATTTTTTTCTTCTATTACTTACCTCTCTTGATTTCTGCCAGTTTTAAGTAAAACAACAGATTGCATTAACCAATAGAAAAAGTCATTACAGAAAGATTTAATAGTTTGATTTAGGACAGTCTCTAAGCTAGTTCTGATGCAAAACATATTTGCTTACCCTACAAAATAATGAGCCTTAACTATGTGGTGTCTACTAATATGGATAACAAGCACATTCTCAAACATGTGCATAAGAGACTTAGAATCTTAAACTATTGTGACATTTGGCTGTAGCATTTCTCATGTCACAATCATATGTGTTAGTTAACTTCTCAAGTTTTGTTAAACTAATATTATTCTTACTGACAAACGTTCTAGCACATGTGGGGATGTAGCTCAAATGGTAGAGCGCTCTCTTAGCATGCGAGAGGTACGGGGATCGATAACGTTCTTCTATTGCTTACCTCTCTTGATTTCTGCCAGTTTTAAGTAAAACAACATATTGCATTAACCAATAGCAAAAGTCATTACAAAAAGATTTAATAGTTTGATTTAGGACACTCTCCAAGCTGTTCTGATGCCAAACATATTTGCCTACCCTACAAAATAATGAGCCTTAACAATGTGGTGTCTACTAATGTGGATAACAAGCACATTCTCAAACATGTGAATAAGAGACTTAGAATCTTAAACTATTGTGACATTTGGCTGTAGCATTTCTCATGTCATAATCATATGTGTTAGTTAACTTCTCAAGTTTTGTTAAACTAATATTATTCTTACTTACAAACATTCAAGCACATGTGGGGATGTAGCTCAGATGGTAGAGCGCTCGCTTAGCATGCGAGAGGTACGGGGATCGATACCCCGCATCTCCAATTTATATGTTTATTTTCATTGTTTTAAGCCAACAATTTTTTTCTTCTATTACTTACCTCTCTTGATTTCTGCCAGTTTTAAGTAAAACAACAGATTGTATTAACCAATAGCAAAAGTCATTAAAGAAGGATTTAATAATTTAATTTAGGACACACTCCAAGTTAGTTCTGATGCCAAACATATTTGCCTACCCTATAAAATAATGAGCCTTAACAATGTGGTGTATACTAATGTGGATAACAAGCACATTCTCAAACATGTGTATACGAGGCTTATAATATTAAACTATTGTGACATTTGGCTGTAGCATTTCTCATGTCATAATCATATGTGTTAGTTAACTTCTCAAGTTTTGTTATACTAATATTATTCTTACTTACAACCGTTCAAGTATATGTGGGGATGTAGCTCAGATGTTAGAGCGATCGCTTAGCATGCGAGATGTACAAGGATCGATACCCTGCAACTCCAATTTATATGTTTATTTTCATTATTTTAAGCCAACAAATTTTCTTCTTCTATGACTTACCTCTCTTGATTTCTGCCAGTTTTAAGTAAAACAACAGATTGCATTAACCAATAGAAAAAGTCAATACAGAAAGATTTAATAGTTTGATTTAGGACACTCTCCAAGCTAGTTTTGATGCCAAACATATTTTCCTACCCTCCAAAATAATGAGCCTTAACAATGTGGTGTCTACTAATGTGGATAACAAGCACATTCTCAAACATGTGCATAAGAGACTTATATGTTTATTTTCATTATTTTAAGCCAACAAATTTTCTTCTTCTATGACTTACCTCTCTTGATTTCTGCCAGTTTTAAGTAAAACAACAGATTGCATTAACCAATAGAAAAAGTCAATACAGAAAGATTTAATAGTTTGATTTAGGACACTCTCCAAGCTAGTTTTGATGCCAAACATATTTTCCTACCCTCCAAAATAATGAGCCTTAACAATGTGGTGTCTACTAATGTGGATAACAAGCACATTCTGAAACATGTGCATAAGAGACTTATAATCTTAAACTATTGTGACATTTGGGTGTAGCATTTCTCATGTCATAATCATATGTGTTAGTTAACTTCTCAAGTTTTGTTAAACTAATATTATTCTTACTTACAACCATTTAAGCATATGTGGGGATGTAGCTCAGATGGTAGAGCGCTCGCTTTGCATGCGAGAGGTACGGGGATCGATACCCCGCATCTCCAATTTATATGTTTATTTTTATTATTTAAGCCAACAATTTATTTCATCTATTACTTACCTCTCTTGATTTTTGCCAGTTTTAAGTAAAACAACAGATTGCAATAACCAATAGCAAAAGTCATTACAGAAAGATTTAATAGTTTGATTTAGGACACTCTCCAAGCTGTTCTGATGCCAAACATATTTGCCTACCCTACAAAATAATAAGCCTTAACAATGTGGTGTGTACTAATGTTAATAATAAGCACATTCTCAAACATGTGCATAAGAGACTTAGAATCTTAAACTATTGTGACATTTGCCTGTAGCATTTCTCATGTCATAATCATATGTGTTAGTTAACTTCTCAAGTTTTGTTAAACTAATATTATTCTTACTTACAAACGTTCAAGCACATGTGGGGATGTAGCTCAGATGGTAGAGTGCTCGCTTAGCATGCGAGAGGTACGGGGATCGATACCCCGCATCTCCAATTTATATGTTTATTTTCATTATGTTAAGCCAACAAATGTTTTTCTTCTATTACTTACCTCTCTTGATTTTTGCCAGTTTTAAGTAAAACAACAGATTGCATTAACCAATAGCAAAAGTCATTACAGAAGGATTTAAGAGTTTAATTTAGGACACTCTCCAAGCTAGTTCTGATGCCAAACATACTTGCCTACCCTACAAAATAATGAGCCTTAACAATGTGGTGTATACTAATATGGATAACAAGCACATTCTCAAACATGTGTATACGAGACTTATAATCTTAAACTATTGTGACATTTGGCTGTAGCATTTCTCATGTCATAATCATATGTGTTAGTTAACTTCTCAAGTTTTGTTAAACTAATATTATTCTTACTTACAACCGTTCAAGCATATGTGGGTATGTAGCTCAGATGGTAGAGCGCTCTCTTAGCATGCGAGAGGTATGGGGATCGATACCTCTCTTGATTCCTGCCAGTTTTAAGTAAAACAACATATTGCATTAACCAATAGCAAAAGTCATTACAGAAAGATTTAATAGTTTGATTTAGGTCACTCTCCAAGCTAGTTCTGATGCCAAACATATTTTCCTACCCTTTAAATTAATGAGCTTTAACAATATGGTGTCTACTAATATGGATAACAAGCACATTCTCAAACATGTGCATACGAGACTTATGATCTTAAACTATTGTGACATTTGGCTGTAGCATTTCTCATGTCATAATCATATGTGTTAGTTAACTTCTCATGTTTTGTTAAACTAATATTATTCTTACTTACAAACGTTGAAGCACATGTGGGGATGTAGCTCAGATGGTAAAGCACTCGCTTAGCATGCGAGAGGTATGGGGATCGATACCCTGCATCTCCAATTGCATATGTCTATTTTCATTATTTTAAGCCAACAATTTTTTTCTTCTATTACTTACCTCTCTTGATTTGTGCCAGTTTTAAGTAAAACAACATATTACATTAAGCAATAGCAAAAGTCATTATAGAAAGATTTAATAGTTTGATTTAGGACACTCTCCAAGCTAGTTCTGATGCCAAACATATTTGACTACCCTACAAAATAATGATCCTTAACAATCTGGTGTCTACTAATGTGGATAACAAACACATTCTCAAACATGTGCATACGAGACTTATAATCTTAAACTATTGTGACATTTGGCTGTAGCATTTCTCATGTCATAATCATATGTGTTAGTTAACTTCTCAAGTTTTGTTAAACTAGTATTATTCTTACTTACAAACGTTCAAGCACGTGTGGGGATGTAGCTCAGATGGTAGAGCGCTCGCTTAGCATGCGAGAGGTACGGGGATTGATACCCCGCATCTCCAATTTATATGTTTATTTTCATTATTTTAAGCCAACAAATGTTTTTCTTCTATTACTTACCTCTCTTGATTTGTGCCAGTTTTAAGTAAAACAACAGATTGCATTAACCAATAGCAAAAGTCATTATAGAAGATTTAAGAGTTTAATTTAGGACACTCTCCAAGCTAGTTCTGATGCCAAACATACTTGCCTACCCTACAAAATAATGAGCCTTAACAATGTGGTGTATACTAATATGGATAACAAGCACATTCTCAAACATTTGTATACGAGACTTATAATCTTAAACTATTGTGACATTTGGTTGTAGCATTTCTCATGTCATAATCATATGTGTTAGTTAACTTCTCAAGTTTTGTTAAACTAATATTATTCTTACTTACAAATGTTCAAGCATATGTGGGGATGTACCTCAGATGGTAGAGCGATCACTTAGCATGCGAGATGTACAAGGATCGATACCCTGCATCTCTAATTTATATGTTTATTTTCATTATTTTATGCAAACAAATTTTCTTCTTCTATTACTTACCTCTCTTGATTTCTGCCAGTTTTAAGTAAAACAACAGATTGCATTAACCAATAGCAAAAGTCATTACAGAAAGATTTAATAGTTTGATGTAGGACACTCTCCAAGCTAATTCTGATGCCAAATATATTTTTCTACCCTCCAAAAGAATGAGCCTTAACAATGTGGTGTCTACTAATGTGGATAACAAGCACATTCTCAAACATGTGCATAACAGACTTATAATCTTAAACTATTGTGACATTTGGCTGTAGCATTTCTCATGTCATAATCATATGCGTTAGTTAACTTCCCAAGTTTTGTTAAACTAATATTATTCTTACTTACAAATGTTCAAGCACATGTGGGGATGTAGCTCAGATGGTAGAGCGCTCGCTTAGCATGCGAGAGGTACAGGGATCGATACCCCGCATCTCGAATTTTTATGTTTATTTTCATTATATTAAATTTTTTTTAATCTATTACTTACCTCTCTTGATTTTTGCCAGTTTTAAGTAAAACAACAGATTGCATTAACCAATAGAAAAAGTCATTACAGAAAGATTTAATAGTTTGATTTAGGACAGTCTCTAAGCTAGTTCTGATGCCAAACAGATTTGCCTACCCTACAAAATAATGAGCCTTAACAATGTGGTGTCTAGTAATGTGGATAACAAGCACATTCTCAAACATGTGCATAAGAGACTTAGAATCTTAAACTATTGTGACATTTGGCTGTAGCATTTCTCAAGTCATAATCATATGTGTTAGTTAACTTCTCAAGTTTTGTTAAACTAATATTATTCTTACTTACAAACGTTCAAGCACATGTGGGGATGTAGCTCAGATGGTAGAGCGCTCGCTTAGCATGCGAGAGGTACGGGGATCGATACCCCGCATCTCCAATTTTTGTACTTACCTCTCTTGATTTTTGCCAGTTTTAAGTAAAACAACAGATTGCATTAACCAATAGCAAAAGTCATTACAGAAAGGTTTAATAGTTTGATTTAGGACACTCTCCAAGCTAGTTCTGATGCTAAACATATTTGCCTACCCTACAAAATAATGAGCCTTAACAATGTGGTGTCTACTAATGTGGATAACAAGCACATTCTCAAACATGTGCATAAGAGACTTAGAATCTTAAACTATTGTGACATTTGGCTGTAGCATTTCTCATGTCATAATCATATGTGTTAGTTAACTTCTCAAGTTTTGTTAAACTAATATTATTCTTACTTACAAACGTTCAAACACATGTGGGGATGTAACTCAGATGGTAGAGCGCTCGCTTAACATGCGAGAGGTAAGGGTTATCGATACCCCGCATCTCAAATTTTTATATTTATTTTCATTATTTAAAGCCAACAATTTTTTTCTTCTATTACTTACCTCTCTTGATTTTTGCCAGTTTTAAGTAAAACAACAAATTGCATTAACCAATAGCAAAAGTCATTATAGAAAGATTTAATAGTTTGATTTAGGACACTCTCCAAGCTGTTCTGATGCCAAACATATTTGCCTACCCTACAAAATAATGAGCCTTAACAATGTGGTGTCTACTAATGTGGATAAAAGGCACATTCTCAAACATGTGCATAAGAGACTTAGAATCTTAAACTATTGTGACATTTGGCTGTAGCATTTCTCAAGTCATAATCATATGTGTTAGTTAACTTCTCAAGTTTTGTTAAACTAATATTATTCTTACGTGCAAATGTTCAAGCACATGTGGGGATGTAGCTCAGATGGTTGAGCGCTCGCTTAGCATGCAAGAGGTACAGGGATCGATACCCCGCATCTCCAATTTTTGTATTTATTTTCATTATTTTAAGCCCACAATTTTTTTCTTCTATTACTTACCTCTCTTGATTTTTGCCAGTTTTAAGTAAAACAACAGATTGCATTAACCAATAGCAAAAGTCATTACAGAAAGGTTTAATAGTTTGATTTAGGACACTCTCCAAGCTAGTTCTGATGCTAAACATATTTGCCTACCCTACAAAATAATGAGCCTTAACAATGTGGTGTCTACTAATGTGGATAACAAGCACATTCTCAAACATGTGCATAAGAGACTTAGAATCTTAAACTATTGTGACATTTGGCTGTAGCATTTCTCATGTCATAATCATATGTGTTAGTTAACTTCTCAAGTTTTGTTAAACTAATATTATTCTTACTTACAAACGTTCAAACACATGTGGGGATGTATCTCAGATGGTAGAGCGCTCGCTTAGCATGCGAGAGGTAAGGGTTATCGATACCTAGCATCTCCAATTTTTATATTTATTTTCAATATTTAAAGCCAACAATTTTTTTCTTCTATTACTTACCTCTCTTGATTTTTGCCAGTTTTAAGTAAAACAACAGATTGCATTAACCAATAGCAAAAGTCATTATAGAAAGATTTAATAGTTTGATTTAGGACACTCTCCAAGCTGTTCTGATGCCAAAAATATTTGCCTACCCTACAAAATAATGAGCCTTAACAATGTGGTGTCTACTAATGTGGATAAAAGGCAAATTCTCAAACATGTGCATAAGAGACTTAGAATCTTAAACTATTGTGACATTTGGCTGTAGCATTTCTCATGTCATAATCATATGTGTTAGTTAACTTCTCAAGTTTTGTTAAACTAATATTATTCTTACTTACAAACGTTCAAGCACATGTGGGGATGTAGCTCAGATGGTAGAGCGCTCGCTTAGCATGCGAGAGGTACGGGGATCGATACCCCGCATCTCCAATTTTTGTATGTATTTTCATTATTTTAAGCCCACAAATTTTTTCTTCTATTACTTACCTCTCTTGATTTTTTCCAGTTTTAAGTAAAACAACAGATTGCATTAACCAATAGCAAAAGTCATTACAGAAAGATTTAATAGTTTGATTTAGGACACTCTCCAAGCATATGTGGGGATGTAGTTCAGATAGTAGAGCGCTCACTTCGCATGCGAGAGGTACGGGGATCGATACCCTGCATCTTCAATTTATATGTTTATTTTCATTATTTTAAGCCAACAATTTTTTTCATCTATTACTTACCTCTTTTGATTTCTGCCAGTTTTAAGTAAAACAACAGATTGCATTAACCAATAGCAAAAGTCATTACAGAAAGATTTAATAGTTTGATTTGGGACACTCTTCAAGCTAGTTCTGTTGCCAATTATATTTGCCTACCCTCCAAAATAATGACCCTTAACAATGTGGTGTCTATTAGTGTGGATAACAAGCACATTCTCAAACATGTGCATAAGAGACTTAGAATCTTTAACTATTATGACATTTGGCTGTAGTATTTCTCATGTCATAATAATATGTGTTAGTTAACTTCTCAAGTTTTGTTAAACTAATATTATTCTTACTTACAAACGTTCAAGCACATGTGGGGATGTAGCTCAGATGGTAGAGGGCTCGCTTAGCATGCGAGAGGTACGGGGATCGATACCCTGCATCTCCCATTTTTATGTTTATTTTCATTATTTTAAGTAAAACAACAGATTGCATTAACCAATAGAAAAAGTCATTACAAAAAGATTTAATAGTTTGATTTAGGACAGTCTCTAAGTTAGTTCTGATGCAAAACATATTTGCTTACCCTACAAAATAATGAGCCTTAACTATGTGGTGTCTACTAATATGGATAACAAGCACATTCTCAAACATGTGCATAAGAGACTTAGAATCTTAAACTATTGTGACATTTGGTTGTAGCATTTCTCATGTCATAATCGTATGTGTTAGTTAACTTCTCAAGTTTTGTTAAACTAATATTATTCTTACTGACAAACGTTCTAGCACATGTGGGGATGTAGCTCAGATGGTAGAGCGCTCGCTTAGCATGCGAGAGGTACGGGGATCGATAACGTTCTTCTATTACTTACCTCTCTTGATTTCTGTCAGTTTTAAGTAAAACAACATATTGCATTAACCAATAGCAAAAGTCATTACGGAAAGATTTAATAGTTTGATTTAGGACACTCTCCAAGCTGTTCTGATGCCAAACATATTTGCCTACCCTACAAAATAATGAGCCTTAACAATGTGGTGTCTACTAATGTGGATAAAAGGCACATTCACAAACATGTGCATAAGAGACTTAGAATCTTAACCTATTCTGACATTTGGCTGTAGCATTTCTCATGTCATAATCATATGTGTTAGTTAACTTCTCAGGTTTTGTTAAACTAATATTATTCTTACTTACAAACGTTCAAGCACATGTGGGGATATAGCTCAGATGGTAGAGCGCTCGCTTAGCATGCGAGAGGTACGGGGATCGATACCCCGCATCTACAATTTTTGTATTTATTTTCATTATTTTAAGCCCACAATTTTTTTCTTCTATTACTTACCTCTCTTGATTTTTGCCAGTTTTAAGTAAAACAACAGATTGCATTAACCAATAGCAAAAGTCATTACAGAAAGATTTAATAGATTGATTTAGGACACTCTCCAAGCTAGTTCTGATGCTAAACATATTTGCCTACCCTACAAAATAATGAGCCTTAACAATGTGGTGTCTACTAATGTGGATAACAAGCACATTCTCAAACATGTGCATAAGAGACTTAGAATCTTAAACTATTGTGACATTTGGTTGTATCATTTATCATGTCATAATCATATGTGTTAGTTAACTTCTCAAGTTTTGTTAAACTAATATTATTCTTACTTACAACCGTTCAAGCATATGTGGGGATGTAGCTCAGATGGTAGAGCAATCGCTTAGCATGCGAGATTTACAAGGATCAATACCCCGCATCTCCAATTTATATGTTTATTTTCATTATTTTAAGCCAACAAATTTTCTTCTTCTATTATTTACCTCTCTTGATTTCTGCCAGTTTTAACTAAAACAACAAATTGCATTAACCAAAAGCAAAAGTCATTACAGAAAGATTTAATAGTTTGATTTAGGACACTCTCCAAGCTAGTTCTGATGCCAAACATATTTTGCTACCCTCCAAAATAATGAGCCTTAAGAATGTGGTGTCTACTAATGTGGATAACAAGCACATTCTCAAACATATGCATAAGAGACTTATAATTTTAAACTATTGTGACATTTGGCTGTAGCATTTCTAATGTCATAATCATATGCGTTAGTTAACTTCTCAAGTTTTGTTAAACTAATATTATTCTTGCTTACAACCTTTCAAGCATATGTGGGGATGTAGTTCAGATGGTAGAGCGCTCACTTTGCATGCGAGAGGTACGGGGATCGATACCCTGCATCTTCAATTTATATGTTTATTTTCATTATTTTAAGCCAACAATTTTTTTCATCTATTACTTACCTCTTTTGATTTCTGTCAGTTTTAACTAAACAAGTAGATTGCATTAACCAATAGCAAAAGTCATTACAAAAAGATTTAATAGTTTGATTTAGGACACTCTTCAAGCTAGTTCTGTTGCCAATTATATTTGCCTACCCTCCAAAATAATGACCCTTAACAATGTGGTGTCTATTAGTGTGGATAACAAGCACATTCTCAAACATGTGCATAAGAGACTTAGAATCTTTAACTATTGTGACATTTGGCTGTAGTATTTCTCATGTCATAATCATATGTGTTAGTTAACTTCTCAAGTTTTGTTAAACTAATATTATTCTTACTTACAAACGTTCAAGCACATGTGGGGATGTAGCTTAGATGGCAGAGGGCAAGCTTAGCATGCAAGAGGTTCGGGGATCGATACCTTGCATCTCCGATTTTTATGTTTATTTTCATTATTTTAAGCCAACAATTTTTTTCTTCTATTACTTACCTCTCTTGATTTCTGCCAGTTTTAAGTAAAACAACAGATTGCATTAACCAATAGAAAAAGTCATTACAGAAAGATTTAATAGTTTGATTTAGGACAGTCTCTAAGCTAGTTCTGATGCAAAACATATTTGCTTACCCTACAAAATAATGAGCCTTAACTATGTGGTGTCTACTAATATGGATAACAAGCACATTCTCAAACATGTGCATAAGAGACTTAGAATCTTAAACTATTGTGACATTTGGCTATAGCATTTCTCATGTCATAATCATATGTGTTAGTTAACTTCTCAAGTTTTGTTAAACTAATATTATTCTTACTGACAAACGTTCTAGCACATGTGGGGATGTAGCTCAGATGGTAGAGCGCTCGCTTAGCATGCGAGAGGTACGGGGATCGATAACGTTCTTCTATTGCTTACCTCTCTTGATTTCTGCCAGTTTTAAGTAAAACAACATATTGCATTAACCAATAGCAAAAGTCATTACAAAAAGATTTAATAGTTTGATTTAGGACACTCTCCAAGTTGTTCTGATGCCAAACATATTTGCCTACCCTACAAAATAATGAGCCTTAACAATGTGGTGTCTACTAATGTGGATAACAAGCACATTCTCAAACATGTGCATAAGAGACTTAGAATCTTATACTATTGTGACATTTGGCTGTAGCATTTCTCATGTCATAATCATATGTGTTAGTTAACTTCTCAAGCTTTGTTAAACTAATATTATTCTTACTTACAAACATTCAAGCACATGTGGGGATGTAGCTCAGATGGTAGAGCGCTCGCTTAGCATGCGAGAGGTACGGGGATCGATACCCCGCATCTCCAATTTATATGTTTATTTTCATTGTTTTAAGCCAACAATTTTTTTCTTCTATTACTTACCTCTCTTGATTTCTACCAGTTTCAAGTAAAAAAACAGATTGCATTAACCAATAGCAAAAGTCATTAAAGAAGGATTTAATAATTTAATTTAGGACACTCTCCAAGTTAGTTCTGATGCCAAACATATTTGCCTACCCTACAAAATAATGAGCCTTAACAATGTGGTGTATACTAATGTGGATAACAAGCACATTCTCAAACATGTGTATACGAGGCTTATAATATTAAACTATTGTGACATTTGGCTGTAGCATTTCTCATGGCATAATCATATGTGTTAGTTAACTTCTCAAGTTTTGTTATACTAATATTATTCTTACTTACAACCGTTCAAGTATATGTGGGGATGTAGCTCAGATGTTAGAGCGATCGCTTAGCATGCGAGATGTACAAGGATCGATACCCTGCAACTCCAATTTATATGTTAATTTTCATTGTTTTAAGCCAACAATCTTTTTCTTCTATTACTTACCTCTCTTGATTTCTGCCAGTTTTAAGTAAAAAAACATATTGCATTAACCAATAGCAAAAGTCATTACAGAAAGATTTAATAGTTTGATTTAGGACACTCTGCAAGTTGTTCAGAAGCCAAACATATTTGCCTACCCTACAAAATAATGAGCCTTAACAATGTGGTGTGTACTAATGTTAATAACAAGCACATTCTCAAACATGTGCATAAGAGACTTAGAATCTTAAACTATTGTGACATTTGCCTGTAGCATTTCTCATGTCATAATCATATGTGTTAGTTAACTTCTCAAGTTTTGTTAAACTAATATTATTCTTACTTATAAAAGTTCAAGCACATGTGGGGATGTAGCTCATATGGTAGAGCGCTCGCTTAGCATGCGAGAGGTACGGGGATCGATACCCCGCATCTCCAATTTATATGTTAATTTTCATTGTTTTAAGCCAACAATCTTTTTCTTCTATTACTTACCTCTCTTGATTTCTGTCATTACAGAAAGATTTAATAGTTTGATTTAGGACACTCTCCAAGCTAGTTCTGATGCCAAACATATTTGCCTACCCTACAAAATAATGAGCCTTAACAATTTGGTGTCTACTAATGTGGATAACAAGCACATTCTCAAACATGTGCATAAGAGACTTAGAATCTTAAACTATTGTGACATTTGGCTGTAGCATTTCTCATGTCATAATCATATGTGTTTGTTAACTTCTACAGTTTTGTTAAACTAATATTATTCTTACTTACAAACGTTCAAACACATGTGGGGATATAGCTCAGATGGTAGAGCGCTCGCTTAGCATGCGAGAGGTAAGGGTTATCGATACCCCGCATCTCCAATTTTTATATTTATTTTCATTATTTTAAGCCAACAATTTTTTTCTTCTATTACTTACCTCTCTTGATTTTTGCCAGTTTTAAGTAAAACAACAGATTGCATTAACCAATAGCAAAACTCATTACAAAAAGATTTAATAGTTTGATTTAGGACACTCTCCAAGCTGTTCTGATGCCAAACATATTTGCCTACCCTACAAAATAATGAGCCTTAACAATGTGGTGTCTACTAATGTGGATAACAAGCACATTCTCAAACATGTGCATAAGAGACTTAGAATCTTAAACTATTGTGACATTTGGCTGTAGCATTTCTCATGTCATAATCATATGTGTTAGTTAACTTCTCAAGTTTTGTTAAACTAATATTATTCTTACTTACAAACTTTCAAGCACATGTGGGGATGTAGCTCAGATGGTAAAGCGCTAGCTTAGCTTGCGAGAGGTACGGGGATCGATACCCTGCATCTCCCATTTTTATGTTTATTTTCATTATTTTAAGCCAACACTTTTTTTCTTCTATTACTTACCTCTCTTGATATCTGCCAGTTTTAAGTAAAACAACAGATTGCATTAACCAATAGAGAAAGTCATTTCAGAAAGATTTAATAGTTTGATTTAGGACAGTCTCTAAGTTAGTTCTGATGCAAAACATATTTGCTTACCCTACAAAATAATGAGCCTTAACTATGTGGTGTCTACTAATATGGATAACAAGCACATTCTCAAACATGTGCATAAGAGACTTAGAATCTTAAACTATTATGACATTTGGCTGTAGCATTTCTCATGTCATAATCATATGTGTTAGTTAACTTCTCAAGTTTTGTTAAACTAATATTATTCTTACTGACAAACATTCTAGCACATATGGGGATGTAGCTCAGATGGTAGAGCGCTCGCTTAGCATGCGAGAGGTACGGGGATCGATAACATTCTTCTATGACTTACCTCTCTTGATTTCTGTTAGTTTTAAGTAAAACAACATATTGCATTAACCAATAGCAAAAGTCATTACGGAAATATTTAATAGTTTGATTTAGGACACTCTCCAAGCTGTTCTGATGCCAAACATATTTGCCTACCCTACAAAATAATGAGCCTTAACAATGTGGTGTCCACTAATGTGGATAACAAGCACATTCTCAAACATGTGCATAAGAGACTTAGAATCTTAAACTATTGTGACATTTGGCTGTAGCATTTCTCATGTCATAATCATATGTGTTAGTTAACTTCTCAAGTTTTGTTAAACTAATATTATTCTTACTTACAAACATTCAAGCACATGTGGGGATGTAGCTCAGATGGTAGAGCGCTCGCTTAGCATGCGAGAGGTACGGGGATCGATACCCTTCAACTCCAATTTATATCCAATTTATATGTTTATTTTCATTGTTTTAAGCCAACAATTTTTTTCTTCTATTACTTACCTCTCTTGATTTCTGCCAGTTTTAAGTAAAACAACAGATTCCATTAACAAATAGCAAAAGTCATTAAAGAAGGATTTAATAAATTAATTTAGGACAAGTCATTAAAGAAGGATTTAATAAATTAATTTAGGACACTCTCCAAGTTAGTTCTGATGCCAAACATATTTGCCTACCCTACAAAATAATGAGCCTTAACAATGTGGTGTTTACTAATGTGGATAACAAGCACATTCTCAAACATGTGTATACGAGGCTTATAATATTAAACTATTGTGACATTTGGCTGTAGCATTTCTCATGTTATAATCATATGTGTTAGTTAACTTCTCAAGTTTTGTTATACTAATATTATTCTTACTTACAACCGTTCAAGTATATGTGGGGATGTAGCTCAGATGTTAGAGCGATCGCTTAGCATGCGAGAGGTACGGGGATCGATACCCTTCAACTCCAATTTATATGTTTATTTTCATTATTTTAAGCCAACAAATTTTCTTCTTCTATGACTTACCACTCTTGATTTCTGCCAATTTTAAGTAAAACAACAGATTGCATTAACCAATAGAAAAAGTCATTATAGAAAGATTTAATAGTTTGATTTAGGACACTCTCCAAGCTAGTTTTGATGCCAAACATATTTTCCTACCCTCCAAAATAATGAGCATTAACAATGTGGTGTCTACTAATGTGGATAACAAGCACATTCTCAAACATGTGCATAAGAGACTTATAGACTTAAACTATTGTGACATTTGGGTGTAGCATTTCTCAAGTCATAATCATATGTGTTAGTTAACTTCTCAAGTTTTGTTAAACTAATATTATTCTTACTTACAACCATTCAAGCATATGTGGGGATGTAGCTCAGATGGTAGAGCGCTTGCTTCGCATGCGAGAGGTACGGGGATCAATAGCAAAAGTCATTATAGAAAGATTTAATAGTTTGATTTAGGACACTCTCCAAGCTGTTCTGATGCCAAACATATTTGCCTACCCTACAAAATAATGAGCCTTAACAATGTGGTGTCTACTAATGTGGATAAAAGGCACATTCTCAAACATGTGCATAAGAGACTTAGAATCTTAAACTATTCTGACATTTGGCTGTAGCATTTCTCATGTCATAATCATATGTGTTAGTTAACTTCTCAGGTTTTGTTAAACTAATATTATTCTTACTTACAAACGTTCAAGCACATGTGGGGATGTAGCTCAGATGGTAGAGCGCTCGCTTAGCATGCGAGAGGTACGGGGATCGATACCTCGCATCTCCAATTTTTGTATTTATTTTCATTATTTTAAGCCCACAATTTTTTTCTTCTATTACTTACCTCTCTTGATTTTTGCCAGTTTTAAGTAAAACAACAGATTGCATTAACCAATAGCAAAAGTCATTACAGATAGATTTAATAGATTGATTTAGGACACTCTCCAAGCTAGTTCTGATGCTAAACATATTTGCCTACCCTACAAAATAATGAGCCTTAACAATGTGGTGTCTACTAATGTGGATAACAAGCACATTCTCAAACATGTGCATAAGAGACTTAGAATCTTAAACTATTGTGACATTTGGCTGTATCATTTATCATGTCATAATCATATGTGTTAGTTAACTTCTCAAGTTTTGTTAAACTAATATTATTCTTACTTACAACCGTTTAAGCATATGTGGGGATGTAGCTCAGATGGTAGAGCAATCGCTTAGCATGCGAGATATACAAGGATCGATACCCCGCATCTCCAATTTATATGTTTATTTTCATTATTTTAAGCCAACAAATTTTCTTCTTCTATTATTTACCTCTCTTGATTTCTGCCAGTTTTAACTAAAACAACAAATTGCATTAACCAAAAGCAAAAGTCATTACAGAAAGATTTAATAGTTTGATTTAGGACACTCTCCAAGCTAGTTCTGATGCCAAACATATTTTGCTACCCTCCAAAATAATGAGCCTTAAGAATGTGGTGTCTACTAATGTGGATAACAAGCACATTCTCAAACATATGCATAAGAGACTTAAAATTTTAAACTATTGTGACATTTGGCTGTAGCATTTCTAATGTCATAATCATATGCGTTAGTTAACTTCTCAAGTTTTGTTAAACTAATATTATTCTTGCTTACAACCTTTCAAGCATATGTGGGGATGTAGTTCAGATGGTAGAGAGCTCACTTCGCATGCGAGAGGTACGGGTATCGATACCCTGCATCTTCAATTTATATGTTTATTTTCATTATTTTAAGCCAACAATTTTTTTCATCTATTACTTACCTCTTTTGATTTCTGTCAGTTTTAAGTAAACAAACAGATTGCATTAACCAATAGCAAAAGTCATTACAGAAAGATTTAATAGTTTGATTTAGGACACTCTTCAAGCTAGTTTTGTTGCCAATTATATTTGCCTACCCTCCAAAATAATGACCCTTAACAATGTGGTGTCTATTAGTGTGGATAACAAGCACATTCTCAAACATGTGCATAAGAGACTTAGAATCTTTAACTATTGTGACATTTGGCTGTAGTATTTCTCATGTCATAATAATATGTGTTAGTTAACTTCTCAAGTTTTGTTAAACTAATATTATTCTTACTTACAAACGTTCAAGCACATGTGGGGATGTAGCTTAGATGGTAGAGGGCAAGCTTAGCATGAGAGAGGTTCGGGGATCGATACCCTGCATCTCCAATTTTTATGTTTATTTTCATTATTTTAAGCCAACAATTTTTTTCTTCTATTACTTACCTCTCTTGATTTCTTTCAGTTTTAAGTAAAACAACAGATTGCATTAACCAATAGAAAAAGTCATTACAGAAAGATTTAATAGTTTGATTTAGGACAGTCTCTAAGCTAGTTCTGATGCAAAACATATTTGCTTACCCTACAAAATAATGAGCCTTAACTATGTGGTGTCTACTAATATGGATAACAAGCACATTCTCAAACATGTGCATAAGAGACTTAGAATCTTAAACTATTGTGACATTTGGTTGTAGCATTTCTCATGTCATAATCATATGTGTTAGTTAACTTCTCAAGTTTTGTTAAACTAATATTATTCTTACTGACAAACATTCTAGCACATGTGGGGATGTAGCTCAGATGGTAGAGCGCTCGCTTAGCATGCGAGAGGTACGGGGATCGATAACGTTCTTCTATTACTTATCTCTCTTGATTTCTGCCAGTTTTAAGTAAAACAACATATTGCATTAACCAATAGCAAAAGTCATTACAAAAAGATTTAATAGTTTGATTTAGGACACTCTCCAAGCTGTTCTGATGCCAAACATATTTGCCTACCCTAAAAAATAATGAGCCTTAACAATGTGGTGTCTACTAATGTGGATAACAAGCACATTCTCAAACATGTGCATAAGAGACTTAGAATCTTATACTATTGTGACATTTGGCTGTAGCATTTCTCATGTCATAATCATATGTGTTAGTTAACTTCTCAAGCTTTGTTAAACTAATATTATTCTTACTTACAAACATTCAAGCACATGTGGGGATGTAGCTCAGATGGTAGAGCGCTCGCTTAGCATGCGAGAGGTACGGGGATCGATACCCCGCATCTCCAATTTATATGTTTATTTTCATTGTTTTAAGCCAACAATTTTTTTCTTCTATTACTTACCTCTCTTGATTTCTACCAGTTTCAAGTAAAAAAACAGATTGCATTAACCAATAGCAAAAGTCATTAAAGAAGGATTTAATAATTTAATTTAGGACACTCTCCAAGTTAGTTCTGATGCCAAACATATTTGCCTACCCTACAAAATAATGAGCCTTAACAATGTGGTGTATACTAATGTGGATAACAAGCACATTCTCAAACATGTGTATACGAGGCTTATAATATTAAACTATTGTGACATTTGGCTGTAGCATTTCTCATGGCATAATCATATGTGTTAGTTAACTTCTCAAGTTTTGTTATACTAATATTATTCTTACTTACAACCGTTCAAGTATATGTGGGGATGTAGCTCAGATGTTAGAGCGATCGCTTAGCATGCGAGATGTACAAGGATCGATACCCTGCAACTCCAATTTATATGTTAATTTTCATTGTTTTAAGCCAACAATCTTTTTCTTCTATTACTTACCTCTCTTGATTTCTGCCAGTTTTAAGTAAAAAAACATATTGCATTAACCAATAGCAAAAGTCATTACAAAAAGATTTAATAGTTTGATTTAGGACACTCTCCAAGCTAGTTTTGATGCCAAACATATTTTCCTACCCTCCAAAATAATGAGCCTTAACAATGTGGTGTCTACTAATGTGGATAACAAGCACATTCTCAAACATGTGCATAAGAGACTTATAATCTTAAACTATTGTGACATTTGGGTGTAGCATTTCCCATGTCATAATCATATGTGTTAGTTAACTTCTCAAGTTTTGTTAAACTAATATTATTCTTACTTACAACCCTTCAAGCATATGTGGGGATGTAGCTCAGATGGTAGAGCGCTCGCTTCGCATGCGAGAGGTACGGGGATCGATACCCCGCATCTCCAATTTATATGTTTATTTTCATTATTTAAGCCAACAATTTTTTTCATCTATTACTTACCTCTCTTGATTTTTGCCAGTTTTAAGTAAAAGAACAGATTGCAATAACCAATAGCAAAAGTCATTAAAGAAAGATTTAATAGTTTGATTTAGGACACTCCGCAAGCTGTTCTGATGCCAAACATATTTGCCTACCCTACAAAATAATGAGCCTTAACAATGTGGTGTGTACTAATGTTAATAACAAGCACATTCTCAAACATGTGCATAAGAGACTTAGAATCTTAAACTATTGTGACATTTGCCTGTAGCATTTCTCATGTCATAATCATATGTGTTAGTTAACTTCTACAGTTTTGTTAAACTAATATTATTCTTACTTACAAACGTTCAAGCACATGTGGGGATGTAGCTCGGATGGTAGAGCGCTCGCTTAGCATGCGAGAGGTAAGGGTTATCGATACCCCGCATCTCCAATTTTTATATTTATTTTCATTATTTTAAGCCAACAATTTTTTTCTTCTATTACTTACCTCTCTTGATTTTTGCCAGTTTTAAGTAAAAAAACAGATTGCATTAACCAATAGCAAAACTCATTACAGAAAGATTTAATAGTTTGATTTAGGACACTCTCCAAGCTGTTCTGATGCCAAACATATTTGCCTACCCTACAAAATAATGAGCCTTAACAATGTGGTGTCTACTAATGTGGATAACAAGCACATTCTCAAACATGTGCATAAGAGACTTAGAATCTTAAACTATTGTGACATTTGACTGTAGCATTTCTCATGTCATAATCATATGTGTTAGTTAACTTCTCAAGTTTTGTTAAACTAATATTATTCTTACTTACAAACTTTCAAGCACATGTGGGGATGTAGCTCAGATGGTAAAGCGCTTGCTTAGCTTGCGAGAGGTACGGGGATCGATACCCCGCATCTCCAATTTATATGTTTATTTTCATTGTTTTAAGCCAACAATTTTTTTCTTCTATTACTTACCTCTCTTGATTTCTACCAGTTTTAAGTAAAACAACATATTGCATTAACCAATAGCAAAAGTCATTACAGAAAGATTTAATAGTTTGATTTAGGACACTCTCCAAGCTAGTTCTAATGACAAACATATTTGCCTACCCTACAAAATAATGAGCCTTAACAATGTGGTGTCTACTAATGTGGATAAAAAGCGCATTCTCAAACATGTGCATAAGATACTTAGAATCTTAAACTATTATGACATTTGGCTGTACCATTTCTCATGTCATAATCATATGTGTTAATTAACTTCTCTAGTTTTGGTAAACCAATATTATTCATACTTACAAACCCTGAAGCACACGTGGGGATGTAGCTCAGATGGTAGAGCGCTTGATTTGCATTCGAGAGGTATGGGGATCGATACCCCTCATCTCCAATTTATATGTTTATTTTCATTATTTTAAGCCAACAATTTTTTTCATCTATTACGTACCTCTTTTGATTTCTGCCAGTTTTAAGTAAAACATCAGATTGCATTAACCAATAGCAAAAGTCATTACAGAAAGATTTAATAGTTTGATTTAGGACACTCTCCAAGCTAGTTCTGATGCCAAACATATTTGCCTACCCTCCAAAATAACGAGCCTTAACAATGTGGTGTCTACTAATTTGGATAACAAGCACATTCTCAAACATGTGCATAAGAGACTTAGAATCTTAAACTATTGTGACATTTGGATGTATCACTTCCCATGTCATAATCATATGTGTCAGTTAACTTCTCAAGTTTTGTTAAACTAATACTATTCTTACTTACAAACGTTCAAGGACATGTGGGGATGTAGCTCAGATGTTAGAATGCTCGCTTAACATGCGAGAGGTACGGGGATTGATACCCCGCATCTCCAATTTATATGTTTATTTTCATTATTTTAAGCCAACAAATGTTTTTCGTCTATTACTTACCTCTCTTGATTTCTGCCAGTTTTAAGTAAAACAACATATTGCATTAACCAATAGCAAAAGTCATTACAGAAAGATTTAATAGTTTAATTTAGGACACTCTCCAAGCTAGTTCTGATGCCAAACATATTTGCCTACCCTACAAAATAATGAGCCTTAACAATATGGTGTCTACTAATGTGGATAACAAGCACATTCTCAAACATGTGCATAAGAGACTTAGAATCTTAAACTATTGTGACATTTGGCTGTAGCATTTCTCATGTTATAATCATATGTGTTAGTTAACTTCTCAAGTTTTGTTAAACTAATATTATTCTTACTTACAAACGTTCAAGCACATGTGGGGATGTAGCTCAGATGGTAGAGCGCTCGCTTAGCATGCGAGAGGTACGGGGATCGATACCCCGCATCTCCAATTTATATGTTTATTTTCATTGTTTTAAGCCAACAATTTGTTTCTTCTATTACTTACCTCTCTTGATTTCTGGCTGTAGCATTTCTCATGTCATAATCATTTGTGTTAGTTAACTTCTCTAGTTTTGGTAAACCAATACTATTCTTTCTTACAAACGTTGAAGCACATGTTATTACTTACCTCTCTTGATTTCTGGCTATAGCATTTCTCATGTTATAATCATATGTGTTAGTTAACTTCTCAAGTTTTGTTAAACTAATATTATTCTTACTTACAAACGTTCAAGCACATGTGGGGATGTAGCTCAGATGGTAGAGCGCTCGCTTAGCACCCGAGAGGTACGGGGATCGATACCCCGCATCTCCAATTTTTATGTTTATTTTCATTATTTTAAGCCAACAATTTTTTTCATCTATTACTTACCTCTCTTGATTTCTGCCAGTTTTAAGTAAAACAACAGATTGCATAAACCAATAGAAAAGTCATTACAGAAAAATTTAATAGTTTGATTTAGGACAATCTCCAAGCTAGTTCTGAGGCCCAACATATTTGCCTACCCTACAAAATAATGAGCCTTAACAATGTGGTGTCTACTAATGTGGATAACAAGAAAAATTTAATAGTTTGATTTAGGACAATCTCCAAGCTAGTTCTGAGGCCCAACATATTTGCCTACCCTACAAAATAATGAGCCTTAACAATGTGGTGTCTACTAATGTGGATAACAAGCACATTCTCAAACATGTGCATAAGAGACTTAGAATCTTAAACTATTGTGACATTTGGCTGTAGCATTTCTCATGTCATAATCATATGTGTTAGTTAACTTCTCAAGTTTTGTTAAACTAATATAATTCTTACTTACAAACGTTCAAGCACATGCAGGATGTAGCTCAGATGGTAGACCGCTCGCTTAGCATGTGAGAGGTACGGGGATCGATAACCCGCATCTCCAATTTATATGTTTATTTTCATTATTTTAAGCCAACATTTTTTTCTTCTATTACTTACCTCTCTTGATTTCTGCCAGTTTTAAGTAAAACAACAGATTGCATTAACCAATAGCAAAAGTCATTACAGAAAGATTTAATAGTTTGATTTAGGACACTCTCCAAGCTAGTTCTGATGCCAAACATATTTGCCTACACTACAAAATAATGAGCCTTAACAATGTGGTGTCTACTAATGTGGATAACAAGAACATTCTCAAACATGTGCATAAGAGACTTAGAATCTTAAACTATTGTGACATTTGGTTGTAGCATTTCTCATGTCATAATCATATGTGTTAGTTAACTTCTCAAGTTTTGTTAAACTAATATTATTCTTACTTACAAACGTTCAAGCACAGGTGGGGATGTAGCTCAGATGGTAGAGCGCTCGCTTAGCATGCGAGAGGTACGGCGATCGATACCCTGCATCTCCAATTTATATTTTTCTTTTCATTATTTTAAGCCAACAAATTTTTTTCTTCTATTACTTACCTCTCTTGATTTCTGCCAGTTTTAAGTAAAACAACAGATTGCATTAACCAATAGCAAAAGTCATTACAGAAAGATTTATTAGTTTGATTTAGGACACTCTCCAAGCTAGTTCTGATGCCAAACGTATTTGCCTACCCTCCAAAATAATGAGCCTTAACAATGTGGTGTATACTAATGTGGATAACAAGCACATTCTCAAATATGTGCATAAGAGACTTAGAATCTTAAACTATTGTGACATTTGGCGTTAGCATTTCTCATGTCATAATCATATGTGTTAGTTAACTTCTCAAGTTTTGTTAAACTAATATTATTCTTACTTACAAACGTTCAAGCACATGTGGGGATGTAGCTCAGATGGTAGAGCGCTCGCTTAGCATGCGAGAGGTACGGGGATCGATACCCCGCATCTCCAATTTTTATCTTTTTTTTCATTATTTTAAGACAACAATTTTTTTCTTCAATTACTTACCTACAATTTTTTTCTTCAATTACTTACCTCTCTTGATTTTTTCCAGTTTTAAGTAAAACAACAGATTGCATTAACCAATAGCAAAAGTCATTATAGAAAGATTTAATAGTTTGATTTAGGACACTCTCCAAGCTATTTCTTATGCCAAACATATTTACCTACCCTACAAAATAATGAGCCTTAACAATGTGGTGTCTACTAATGTGGATAACAAGCACATTCTCAAACATGTGCATAAGAGACATAGAATCTTAAACTATTGTGACATTTGGCTGTATCATTTCTCATGTCATAATCATAAACTATTGTGACATTTGGCTGTAGCATTTCTCATGTCATAATCATATGTGTTAGTTAACTTCTCAAGTTTTGTTAAACTAATATTATTCTTACTTACAAACGTTCAAGCACATGTGGGGATGTAGCTCAGATGGTAGAGCGCTCGCTTAGCATGCGAGAGGTACGGGGATCGATACCCCGCATCTCCAATTTATATGTTTATTTTCATTATTTTAAGCCATGATTTATGTCACTCTCCAAGCTAGTTCTGATGCCAAACATATTTGCCTACCCTACAAAATAATGAGCCTTTACAATATGGTGTCTACTAATGTGGATAACAAGCACATTCTCAAACATGTGCATAAGAGACTTAGAATCTTAAACTATTGTGACATTTGGCTGTAGCATTCCTCATGTTATAATCATATGTGTTAGTTAACTTCTCAAGTTTTGTTAAACTAATATTATTCTTACTTACAAACATTCAAGCACATGTGGGGATGTAGCTCAGATGGTAGAGCGCTCGCTTAGCATGCTGGAGAGGTACGTGGATCGATACCCCGCATCTCCAATTTATATGTTTATTTTCATTGTTTTAAGCCAACAATTTGTTTCTTCTATTACTTACCTCTCTTGATTTCTGGCTGTAGCATTTCTCATGTCATCATCATATGTGTTATTTAACTTCTCTAGTTTTGGTAAACCAATATTATTCTTACTTACAAACGTTGAAGCACATGTGGGGATGTAGCTCAGATGGTAGAGCGCTCGCTTAGCATGCGAGAGGTACGGGGGTCGATACCCTGCATCTCCAATTTATATGTTTATTTTCATTATGTTAAGCCAACAACAGAAGGATTTAAGAGTTTAATTTAGGACACTCTCCAAGCTAGTTCAGATGCCAAACATACTTGCCTACCCTACAAAATAATGAGCCTTAACAATGTGGTGTATACTAATATGGATAGCAAGCACATTCTCAAACATGTGTATACGAGACTTATAATCTTAAACTATTGTGACATTTGGCTGTAGCATTTCTCATGTCATAATCATATGTGTTAGTTAACTTCTCAAGTTTTGTTAAACTAATATTATTCTTACTTACAACCGTTCAAGCATATGTGGGGATGTAGCTCAGATGGTAGAGCGATCGCTTAGCATGCGAGATGTATAAGGATCGATACCCTGCATCTCCAATTTATATGTTTATTTTCATTATTTTAAGCCAACAAATGTTTTTCGTCTATTACTTACCTCTCTTGATTTCTGCCAGTTTTAAGTAAAACAACATATTGCATTAACCAATAGCAAAAGTCATTATAGAAAGATTTAATAGTTTAATTTAGGACACTCTCCAAGCTAGTTCTGATTCCAAACATATTTGCCTACCCTACAAAATGACTTAGAATCTTAAACTATTGTGACATTTGGCTGTAGCATTTCTCATGTTATAATCATATGTGTTAGTTAACTTCTCAAGTTTTGTTAAACTAATATTATTCTTACTTACAAACGTTCAAGCACATGTGGGGATATAGCTCAGATAGTAGAGCGCTCGCTTAGCATGCGAGAGGTACGGGGATCGATACCCCGCATCTCCAATTTATATGTTTATTTTCATTGTTTTAAGCCAACAATTTTTTTCTTCTATTACTTACCTCTCTTGATTTCTGGGTGTAGCATTTCTCATGTCATAATCATATGTGTTAGTTAACTTCTCTAGTTTTGGTAAACCAATATTATTCTTTCTTACAAACGTTGAAGCACATGTTATTACTTACCTCTCTTGATTTCTGGCTATAGCATTTCTCATGTTATAATCATATGTGTTAGTTAACTTCTCATGTTTTGTTAAACTAATATTATTCTTACTTACAAACGTTCAAGCACGTGTGGGGATGTAGCTCAGATGGTAGAACACTCGCTTAGCATGCGAGAGGTACGGGGATCGATACCCCGCATCTCCAATTTTTATGTTTATTTTCATTATTTTAAGCCAATGATTTTTTTTCATATATTACTTACCTCTCTTGATTTCTGTCACTTTTAAGTAAAACAACAGATTGCATTAACCAATAGAAAAGTCATTACAGAAAAATTTAATAGTTTGATTTAGGACAGTCTCCAAGCTAGTTCTGAGGCCCAACATATTTTCCTACCCTACAAAATAATGAGCCTTAACAATGTGGTGTCTACTAATGTGGATAAGAAGCACATTCTCAAACATGTGCATAAGAGACTTATAATCTTAAACTATTGTGACATTTGGCTGTAGCATTTCTCATGTCATAATCATATGTGTTAGTTAACTTCTCAAGTTTTGTTAAACTAATATTATTCTTACTTACAACCGTTCAAGAATATGTGGGGATGTAGCTCAGATGGTAGAGCAATCGCTTAGCATGTGAGATATACAAGGATCGATACCCCGCATCTCCAATTTATATGTTTATTTTCATTATTTTAAGCCAACAAATTTTCTTCTTCTATTATTTACCTCTCTTGATTTCTGCCTGTTACGGTGAAATTTGGATGTCAAGCTATTGATTAACTTGAATCTTAATTCATTTATAACCGGTCTTTGATTTATCCGAAGGAAAGGTTAAAGAAAGGAAAAACCTAAAAGGGAGAGATCTAAGGTTCGGGGGTTGGTTAAATTTAGGGAAGGTATTAGCACCCTAAACTTCCGTAGTACTCTACGGAAACCTTTTGTTTATTTTTTTTATTTATTTCATTAATTATTTTGCTTTAGGGTATATACAAAGGATTGAAAATTAAAAAAGACCTAGGGGTTAATTCTAAGTTTACTCGGCAAGACATCGCATCTTGTGCCTACATATCCTTACGGGAATGGAATCAGAGTAACTGTAGTTCCCCTCAAAAGGGAGGTTAGAAACGTCTTGACTGTGGCCAAGGTTTGTTCAGAGACTCCAATCTCTATGTTAAAAAATGTTAATTAAAATTAAAATATGGTTAAATTAGGGATTCCACGGCGGAAAACCTTAAAACAGAGTACGGCGACTCTTTTGGCCTAACACTAGGATAAAAGCAATTTTGCCCACGGCGGGACACCTAGGCTAAACAGGGTTTGATCCATTAAAGGGGTAAGGCTATTGACTCGGCGGCCAAAAGGCTGGACCTAATCCTTCGGAAGGATAAAACTATAAAAAAATGTGAAAATATGACAAATCATTATATGGAGGAATAATTAAGGTACAGAAATAAGAAAAGTAATAAAGGCAGAGGGTATAAAGAAACAAAGAAACATTTATGAAAACATGAAGAATATGAAAATATGTAATGACACAGAATGAAGTGAGGGAGGAAAATAGTGTGGGGCTGTGGCCACCACAAGCACATCTCAACCTCGAGCATGCACATGAAATGCCCAAAGAAAGAAAAGTAATAAAAGGTACATAAAATGACACGACAAACATCAAACATCAGGAGTTCCTTACGAAAAGGTTTTAATTTTTTAATATTTAAATTATAAAAAAAAAGGTTTTAATTTTTTAATAAAAAATATTTAAGTTAAAATTATAAAAATAAATTGAGTTTAAATTATAAAAAAAAGTTTTTTTTTTGGAGGAAAAGTCTTTTCAGTTTTTTTTAGAACAAAAAAGGCTTTTCATCCAAAAAAAGGCTTTTCAGTTTTTTTGGGAAAAGGTTTTTGGGAACAAAAAGGTTTTTTTTTTCTTCTTGGGAACAAAAAGGCTTTTCAGTTTTTAAAAAAGGTCTTACTAAAAAAAAGGTTTTAATAATAAATAAAAAAAAGGGTTTTGATTTTAAAAAAAGGTTTTGATAAAAAAAGGGTTTTGATATTAAAATCTATGGACCTAAACACACATGGAGATTAACATGGCAAAATATGCACATAAACATGAAAAAGCAAAAGGTTTAATAATTTAACGGACCTAAACACATTAACATGGCAAAATATGCACATAAACATGAAAAGGCAAAAAGGTTTAGTAATTTAACCTACGAAGCGGAGGTTTGCTTCGGTAAATGTGAAAAAGGTTTGAATAAGGGAACACTAGAGAGCTCCAATCCTTCTGACGAGTTGTGGGAACGACCGCCTTTCTTCTCTGGGGATCTCCTTTGTTTCTCCCTTTCTCTCTCCTCTTTTCTGAAGAAAACCTTCTGACCCCCTTTCCAACAAGGCAACACATGTATATATAGGGAAAAAATTAGGGTTAACACCAAATTGTCAATAATGTCCCTAAAGCCCATTTTAAAGCCCAGACTAAATAATTAGTTAAGAAAAAATAAAATTTAAATAATTTAAAATAAACTTAAAATAAAAACTAATAATCCTATTGATTCCTAAAATCAAAAATATTATAAAAAAAACAAAATTTTTTCTAATATTTTTTATTTTATGATTTTTTGGATATTTTTATGAATAATTTAGAAAAAAGTGAAAAAAATAATATTTTAAAAAATGATTTACTTAAAATACGAAGATAATAATTAAATAATAATAAAAAAACTATTTTTGTTATTTTTTAATGAAAGATAGAAAAATATAGAGTAAAAATAATAAAAAACAAAAAGTGACAAAGGTGAGATTCGAACTCTCAACCTCTCACACTCACAACTTCTTACACATGTCCTCTTGCCAATTATGTCATTTTTACTTTTTAGAAAAAAAATGCATGCCATATGATATTTACCTGCAAAAAGTCAAACGACTACACAAATTTGTTAGTAATTGATTAAATGCAATAAAAATGCAATGAAATGCGACGGCAAATCTTAGGGCAAAATTTGGGGTATTACAGTTGCCCCTATTTAAATAACTTCACCGGGTGATTCGAGCAACGGAGACTCGAGAAATCGTGGTGGAGGGATTTAAATACAGATAACCGAAAAGTTTGCCTTTAGACGCAGTGCTATGCAATGATATGGACAAAACAAAACGAACTATAATGCTAAATATGATATGAATCTGATATGACGCGTATGATGAAAATGACAAATGCACGGATACAGACGAAACAACGTCACAGGGGACGACCCATCGAGGAATTGCACTAGGGAAGAAGACATGTCATATCTGGAAGAACGTCGGGTAGACACGACACAAAATTGTTGATAGGTGCCAAGTAAATTAGAAATTGTCCGCAAGGTAAGACGCGGGTAAAACACGAGCTCAGGAGAAAAACGCAAATGGGGATAAAACACCCATGATGCCAAGTAAATAAATTTTGCCCACAAGGTAAGACGCGAGTAAAACACGACCTCAGGGAGAAAAAAAAAGCAAATGGGGGTAAAACATCATGATGTTAGGTAAACCCAGGAATATCTGGTAAACGGGGAATAAAACACCCGGGATAAAGGTACATGGGGGATAAAACACCCAAGGATAGAAGGTAAGTGGGGAGTAAAGCACCCAAGATAGACATGTAAATGGGGAGTAAAGCACCCAGGATAGAAATGTAAATGGGGAGTAAAGCACCCAAGATAAAAATGTAAATGGGGAGTAAAGCACCCAAGATAAAAATGTAAATGGGGAGTAAAGCACCCAAGATAAAAATGTAAATGGGGAGTAAAGCACCCAAGATAGAAATGTAAATGGGGAGTAAAGCACCCAAGATAAAAATGTAAATGGGGAGTAAAGCACCCAAGATAAAAATGTAAATGGGGAGTAAAGCCCCCAAGATAGAGAGGTAAATGGGGAATAAAGCACCCAAGATAGAAATGTAAAGGAATTATGCTATGACATATGATCAAATGCAAATGCAGACATCGACGACAAGACTCGACTCTTTCTGTGAGATGACAAAACTGGAGGACTGATTCCTCAACACGGAGATCACTGTCATTCTGTTAAACTGTATCAAGTTGATAGTCACTGTAGGAATGATGAATAACTGCTTGGGGATTATGCAAGTAAACTGCCCCAGGTCAAATGAATTGATAATTGCTTCAGCTGTCTGATTCGTGGAATCGACTGTTTTGATGTATCCTCGGAGGGCTTGCCCCAGTCTGAGTCTTGAACAATTCTCTGGATAAACCAAATCTGAAAAGATATTGCCTTGAACAAATCTTGAACTGATTCTTTGACAGGATGTAAAAGGAACTTGCCCCTGATAAGATCACTTGACCAAGTTTCTCATTGTTTGAAAATTCCTTAGAGGAAAGCCAGTTTGCAAACAAAAATATTCATACAAACAGGGTAATGCAAAGTTCATGCGATTTTTGAAAAATTATTTTTGAAAGATGGAAAATACATGAGTCGTTAGTCAGAACAAGGCGGTTCAAGACACTCAAAGTTTAAAATAAAAGTGTATTGCCAAAATAAATGATTCGCAAGGATCTTTTGGAGTCAGGTTACGCAACCTTGCTGTAGTATACTTTCAAAATAACCTTGCTTCAATTAGGTCTTTTGAGGGTTGTAATGTGGCCTGGTTCACGGTTTATGAAACAAAAGATAAAGGCTCAAAATTTATTTGTACCCACCCAATCTACGTGATGATCTTCAGTCCTATGCTCAGTTAACTCATACTATGCATTCAGGTTCCCATAAGTTAGGGATTTCATTGATCGTAGCAATGATGACTCAGAAGTCAAAGGGACCTATGAAAAGGCAGCCACTACTCCCCTATAACATTTGATTGTTTTGACATTGAGGATTTTCAATATAAGGATTTAAAAATCTCTTTGTATTATCCCTAAATTTTGCCTGAACTGTTTATTTTAGAGTTTACAGTCAGCGGGATGCCCCAGTTTTGCCTAAGTCTCCTTCATAGGTTTTGACTTAGCGGGCTTCCTTTGATTTTTTTATATTATTTTTTTTTGTGTGAAGGAAAGTGACTGTTTGATTTTAATGATTACGGTGAACCATCATCGACCTTTTGATTAGAAAACATCTTCGACACTTGTTTGACGTGTGCGAAGGAAAATTTGTTAATGAAAGGTGTATCGTATGAACACACAACCAAGTTAACTGAGAACTACCCATCCCAAGGTTAAAATTGTGGGTTTTTTGTAACGAAAGAAACTCCAACTTCTAGGCTCGAAGGGGGTAACGAGGGATTAACCTCCTTATTTCTCCAGTGTTTGGGAATTGAAACAATGCCTTACATCGTCAACAAAGTTTGATTGAAAGCATACTGACAGCAATTATGGGTATAACATTTTCATCATCCTCCCTCCAATCTTAGCATATCAAAATTTTGGACAAGAAGTAAACATTTGAAAAATAAAGCATAAAGATGCAAATAAATGGACGGAAATGAATTGAATCAAAAGTCGCAATGCTTATTTCATTAATGAAAGTACAAACATAATTAAAAGCAAACAACTTAAACAAAATAAGGAAAGTGCAAACAACGAGAAAAAAAAGGCCCAATGACAAAGCTTCAATTCTGATGTGTTGGCAAGGGATCTGTCTGGACGCTCGGACGACTATCCGTAAAATCAAGTATTCCGGCTCTAATCAGTTCACATACTCTAGCCTTCAATGCAAAACAATGCTCCAAGTCATGGCCTGGGGCACCCTCATGGGAAGCACAATGGAGATCAGCCCTAAATCCAGCCGGAGGATTAAGAGGATGTGGTAAAGCCTTTGTAGTAATCAGTCCTTGCCGGACTAAGTCAGGATATAGCTCTGTGTAAGTCATGAGAATAGGATCAAAGTGACTCCTGTTCCGTTTCTGGTCTGATATCTGTGTCGAGGAATCAGCTTAACGACTCAAAGGTACACTGGAAGACGACAGGACCAAGAATGAGAAACCGGGGGACAAATGCAATGCAAAAATGTGATGGTGATGCCATGCAATGGTTTCAAGAATTTCAACGGTCGATTGCGAATATTGCTTTTTAAGAAAGTTGGAAAAAATTTTAGACTTTAAAATGTAAGGCTTTTCGAATTTGCAAAGGACTGCTGAATTCCTTGAAACTAGAAATGATATGATGCTTTATGGATGCGAAGCACAAATACACATAAGCAAACAAAAGGTCCTAAGTTAGAGGAACAATGAATGGAGTCAAGGTCTACCCTTCCCAAAGAGGTATGTACTATAGGTTGATTGTACCTGCAGAACAAGGGTTCTAAATCAGTGCCCAAAGTCATCAGTCCATCTTTCGGATATTATCGACTTCCCGACTGACTCGAGGGTCAATAATATTCTCAAGAGAACCTCTTTTAAGTGTAGCATCGCGTAGCAACCATTGTAGGACTACTCCCACATAGTTCCCGCACTACATCCTATATAAGGCCAAGATGGTGTAAAGGTACTACGGTTCCCAGTATCACAGACTCCAATCGATAATGGTAAAAGTTTTCACGATTACACTTGATCAACTGAACCATTTTCGAAAGTGTCTCAACTGAGCGGTGATTCTCGAGTCAACTTAGTTGGGACTCACTCCCTATAAGCCTCGTCGAATATATCACCATCCTATAATAATGTCACTCAAGTCCGGGTGTAGGACTTACCTCACAACACAGTAACTCCCAAGCAGGTACCCTGAACAACGTATATACAAATGAGTAAAAATATTAATGAAACAAATATATGAAGAAAAATAAACAAGATAGGGATAACCCTCAAAAATTAGGACTCCCCAGTGAAGTCGCCATTTTCTGTTGCGGTGAAATTTGGATGTCAAGCTATTGATTAACTTGAATCTTAATTCATTTACAACCGGTTTTTGATTTATCCGAAGGAAAGGTTAAAGAAAGGAAAAACCTAAAAGGGAGAGATCTAAGGTTCGGGGGTTGGTTAAATTTAGGGAAGGTATTAGCACCCTAAACTTCCGTAGTACTCTACGGGAACCTTTTGTTTATTTTTTTTTATTTATTTCATTAATTATTTTGCTTTAGGGTATATACAAAGGATTGAAAATTAAAAAAGACCTAGGGGTTAATTCTAAGTTTACTCGGCAAGACATCGCATCTTGTGCCTACATATCCTTACGGGAATGGAATCAGAGTAACTGTAGTTCCCCTCAAAAGGGAGGTTAGAAACGTCTTGACTGTGGCCAAGGTTTGTTCAGAGACTCCAATCTCTATGTTAAAAAATGTTAATTAAAATTAAAATAGGGTTAAATTAGGGATTCCACGGCGGAAAACCTTAAAACAGAGTACGACGACTCTTTTGGCCTAACACTAGGATAAAAGCAATTTTGCCCACGGCGGGACACCTAGGCTAAACAGGGTTTGATCCATTAAAGGGGTAAGACTATTGACTCGGCGGCCAAAAGGCTGGACCTAATCCTTCGGAAGGATAAAACTATAAAAAAATGTGAAAATATGACAAATCATTATATGGAGGAATAATTAAGGTACAAAAATAAGAAAAGTAATAAAGGCAGAGGGTATAAAGAAACAAAGAAACATTTCTGAAAACATGAAGAATATGAAAATATGTAATGACACTTAGAATGAAGTGAGGGAGGAAAATAGTGTGGGGCTGTGGCCACCACAAGCACATCTCAACCTCGAGCATGCACATGAAATGCCCAAAGAAAGAAAAGTAATAAAAGGTACATAAAATGACACGACAAACATCAAACATCAGGAGTTCCTTACGAAAAGGTTTTAATTTTTTAATATTTAAATTATAAAAAAAAAGGTTTTAATTTTTTAATAAAAAATATTTAAGTTAAAATTATAAAAAAAAATTGAGTTTAAATTATAAAAAAAAGTTTTTTTTTTTTGGAGGAAAAGTCTTTTCAGTTTTTTTTAGAACAAAAAAGGCTTTTCATCCAAAAAAAAGGCTTTTCAGTTTTTTTGGGAAAATGCTTTTCAGTTTTTTTGGAAAAAGGTTTTTGGGAACAAAAAGGTTTTTTTTTCTTCTTGGGAACAAAAAGGCTTTTCAGTTTTTAAAAAAGGTCTTACTAAAAAAAAGGTTTTAATAATAAATAAAAAAAAGGGTTTTGATTTTAAAAAAAGGGTTTTGATATTAAAATCTACGGACCTAAACACACATGGAGATTAACATGGCAAAATATGCACATAAACATGAAAAAGCAAAAGGTTTAATAATTTAACGGACCTAAACACATTAACATGGCAAAATATGCACATAAACATGAAAAGGCAAAAGGTTTAGTAATTTAACCTACGAAGCGGAGGTTTGCTTCGGTAAATGTGAAAAAGGTTTGAATAAGGGAACACTGGAGAGCTCCAATCCTTCTAACGAGTTGTGGGAACGACCACCTTTCTTCTCTGGGGATCTCCTTTGTTTCTCCCTTTCTCTCTCCTCTTTTCTGAAGAAAACCTTCCGACCCCCTTTCCAACAAGGCAACACATGTATATATAGGGAACAAATTAGGGTTAACACCAAATTGTCAATAATGTCCCTAAAGCCCATTTTAAAGCCCAGACTAAATAATTAGTTAAGAAAAAAATAAAATTTAAATAATTTAAAATAAACTTAAAATAAAAACTAATAATCCTATTGATTCCTAAAATCAAAAATATTATAAAAAAAAACAAAATTTTTTCTAATATTTTTTATTTTATGATTTTTTGGATATTTTTATGAATAATTTAGAAAAAAGTGAAAAAAATAATATTTTAAAAAATGATTTACTTAAAATACGAAGATAATAATTAAATAATAATAAAAAACTATTTTTGTTATTTTTTAATGAAAGATAGAAAAATTTAGAGTAAAAATAATAAAAAACAAAAAGTGACAAAAGTGAGATTCAAACTCTCAACCTCTCACACTCACAACTCCTTACACATGTCCTCTTGCCAATTATGTCATTTTTACTTTTTAGAAAAAAAATGCATGCCATATGATATTTACCTGCAAAAAGTCAAACGACTACACAAATTTGTTAGTAATTGATTAAATGCAATAAAAATGCAATGAAATGCGACGGCAAATCTTAGGGCAAAATTTGGGGTATTACACTGCCAGTTTTAACTAAAACAACAAATTGCATTAACCAAAAGCAAAAGTCATTACAGAAAGATTTAATAGTTTGATTTAGGACACTCTCCAAGCTAGTTCTGATGCCAAACATATTTTGCTACCCTCCAAAATAGAGAGCCTTAAGAGTGTGGTGTTTATTAATGTGGATAACAAGCACATTCTCAAACATATGCATAAGAGACTTATAATTTTAAACTATTGTGACATTTGGCTGTAGCATTTCTCATGTCATAATCATATGCGTTAGTTAACTTCTCAAGTTTTGTTAAACTAATATTATTCTTGCTTACAACCATTCAAGCATATGTGGGGATGTAGTTTAGATGGTAGAGCGCTCACTTTGCATGCGAGAGGTACGGGGATCGATACCCTGCATCTTCAATTTATATGTTTATTTTCATTATTTTAAGCCAACAATTTTTTTCATCTATTACTTACCTCTTTTGATTTCTGCCAGTTTTAAGTAAACAAACAGATTGCATTAACCAATAGCAAAAGTCATTACATAAAGATTTAATAGCTTGATTTAGGACACTCTTCAAGCTAGTTCTGTTGCCAATTATATTTGCCTACCCTCCAAAATAATGACCCTTAACAATGTGGTGTCTATTAGTGTGGATAACAAGCACATTCTCACACATGTGCATAAGAGACTTAGAATCTTTAATTATTGTGACATTTGGCTGTAGTATTTCTCATGTCATAATAATATGTGTTAGTTAACTTCTCAAGTTTTGTTAAACTAATATTATTCTTACTTACAAACGTTCAAGCACATGTGGGGATGTAGCTTAGATGGTAGAGGGCTCGCTTAGCATGCGAGAGGTACGGGGATCGATACCCTGCATCTACAATTTTTATGTTTATTTTCATTATTTTAAGCCAACAATTTTTTTCTTCTATTACTTACCTCTCTTGATTTCTGCCAGTTTTAAGTAAAACAACAGATTGCATTAACCAATAGAAAAAGTCATTACAGAAAGATTTAATAGTTTGATTTAGGACAGTCTCTAAGTTAGTTCTGATGCAAAACATATTTGCTTACCCTACAAAATAATGAGCCTTAACTATGTGGTGTCTACTAATATGGATAACAAGCACATTCTCAAACATGTGCATAAGAGACTTAGAATCTTAAACTATTGTGACATTTGGCTGTAGCATTTCTCATGTCACAATCATATGTGTTAGTTAACTTCTCAAGTTTTGTTAAACTAATATTATTATTACTGACAAACGTTCTAGCACATGTGGGGATGTAGCTCAAATGGTAGAGCGCTCTCTTAGCAAGCGAGAGGTACGGGGATCAATAACGTTCTTCTATTGCTTACCTCTCTTGATTTCTGCCAGTTTTAAGTAAAACAACATATTGCATTAACCAATATTTCTGCCAGTTTTAAGTAAAACAACATATTGCATTAACCAATAGCAAAAGTCATTACAAAAAGATTTAATAGTTTGATTTAGGACACTCTCCAAGCTGTTCTGATGCCAAACATATTTGCCTACCCTACAAAATAATGAGCCTTAACAATGTGGTGTCTACTAATGTGGATAACAAGCACATTCTCAAACATGTGCATAAGAGACTTAGAATCTTAAACTATTGTGACATTTGGCTGTAGCATTTCTCATGTCATAATCATATGTGTTAGTTAACTTCTCAAGTTTTGTTAAACTAATATTATTCTTACTTACAAACATTCAAGCACATGTGGGGATGTAGCTCAGATGGTAGAGCGCTCGCTTAGCATGCGAGAGGTACGGGGATCGATACCCCGCATCTCCAATTTATATGTTTATTTTCATTGTTTTAAGCCAACAATTTTTTTCTTCTATTACTTACCTCTCTTGATTTCTGCCAGTTTTAAGTAAAACAACAGATTGTATTAACCAATAGCAAAAGTCATTAAATAAGGATTTAATAATTTAATTTAGGACACACTCCAAGTTAGTTCTGATGCCAAACATATTTGCCTACCCTATAAAATAATGAGCCTTAACAATGTGGTGTATACTAATGTGGATAACAAGCACATTCTCAAACATGTGTATACGAGGCTTATAATATTAAACTATTGTGACATTTGGCTGTAGCATTTCTCATGTCATAATCATATGTGTTAGTTAACTTCTCAAGTTTTGTTATACTAATATTATTCTTACTTACAACCGTTCAAGTATATGTGGGGATGTAGCTCAGATGTTAGAGCGATCGCTTAGCATGCGAGATGTACAAGGATCGATACCCTGCAAATCCAATTTATATGTTTATTTTCATTATTTTAAGCCAACAAATTTTCTTCTTCTATGACTTACCTCTCTTGATTTCTTCCAGTTTTAAGTAAAACAACAGATTGCATTAACCAATAGAAAAAGTCAATACAGAAAGATTTAATAGTTTGATTTAGGACACTCTCCAAGCTAGTTTTGATGCCAAACATATTTTCCTACCCTCCAAAATAATGAGCCTTAACAATGTGGTGTCTACTAATGTGGATAACACGCACATTCTCAAACATGTGCATAAGAGACTTATAATCTTAAACTATTGTGACATTTGGGTGTAGCATTTCTCATGTCATAATCATATGTGTTAGTTAACTTCTCAAGTTTTGTTAAACTAATATTATTCTTACTTACAACCATTCAAGCATATGTGGGGATGTAGCTCAGATGGTAGAGCGCTCGCTTTGCATGCGAGAGGTACGGGGATCGATACCCCGCATCTCCAATTTATATGTTTATTTTCATTATTTAAGCCAACAATTTATTTCATCTATTACTTACCCTACAAAATAATAAGTCTTAACAATGTGGTGTGTACTAATGTTAATAATAAGCACATTCTCAAACATGTGCATAAGAGACTTAGAATCTTAAACTATTGTGACATTTGCCTGTAGCATTTCTCATGTCATAATCATATGTGTTAGTTAACTTCTCAAGTTTTGTTAAACTAATATTATTCTTACTTACAAACGTTCAAGCACATGTGGGGATGTAGCTCAGATGGTAGAGCGCTCGCTTAGCATGCGAGAGGTACGGGGATCAATACCCCGCATCTCCAATTTATATGTTTATTTTCATTGTTTTAAGCCAACAATCTTTTTCTTCTATTACTTACCTCTCTTGATTTCTGCCAGTTTTAAGTAAAAAAACATATTGCATTAACCAATAGCAAAAGTCATTACAGAAAGATTTAATAGTTTGATTTAGGACACTCTCCAAGCTAGTTCTGATGCCAAACATATTTGCCTACCCTACAAAATAATGAGCCTTAACAATTTGGTGTCTACTAATGTGGATAACAAGCACATTCTCAAACATGTGCATAAGAGACTTAGAATATTAAACTATTGTGACATTTGGCTGTAGCATTTCTCATGTCATAATCATATGTGTTAGTTAACTTTTACAGTTTTGTTAAACTAATATTATTCTTACTTACAAACGTTCAAACGCATGTGGGGATGTAGCTCAGATGGTAGAGCGCTCGCTTAGCATGCGAGAGGTAAGGGTTATCGATACCCCGCATCTCCAATTTTTATATTTATTTTCATTATTTTATGCCAACAATTTTTTTCTTCTATTACTTACCTCTCTTGATTTTTGCCAGTTTTAAGTAAAACAACAGATTGCATTAACCAATAGAAAAGTCATTACAGAAAAATTTAATAGTTTGATTTAGGACAGTCTCCAAGCTAGTTCTGAGGCCCAACATATTTGCCTACCCTACAAAATAATGAGCCTTAACAATGTGGTGTCCACTAATGTGGATAACAAGCACATTCTCAAACATGTGCATAAGAGACTTAGAATATTAAACTATTGTGACATTTGGCTGTAGCATTTCTCATGTCATAATCATATGTGTTAGTTAACTTCTCAAGTTTTGTTAAACTAATATAATTCTTACTTACAAACGTTCAAGGACATGTGGGGATGTAGCTCAGATGGTAGAGTGCTCGCTTAGCATGCGAGAGGTACGGGGATTGATACCCTGCATCTCCAATTTATATGTTTATTTTCATTATTTTAAACCAACAAATGTTTTTCGTCTATTACTTACCTCTCTTGATTTCTGCCAGTTTTAAGTAAAACAACATATTGCATTAACCAATAGCAAAAGTCATTACAGAAAGATTTAATAGTTTAATTTAGGACACTCTCCAAGCTAGTTCTGATGCCAAACATATTTGCCTACCCTACAAAATAATGAGCCTTAACAATATGGTGTCTACTAATGTGGATAACAAGCACATTCTCAAACATGTGCATAAGAGACTTAGAATCTTAAACTATTGTGACATTTGGCTGTAGCATTTCTCATGTCATAATCATATGTGTTAGTTAACTTCTACAGTTTTGTTAAACTAATATTATTCTTACTTACAAACGTTCAAACACATGTGGGGATGTAGCTCAGATGGTAGAGCGCTCGCTTAGCATGCGCGAGGTAAGGGTTATCGATACCCCGCATATCCAATTTTTATATTTATTTTCATTATTTTAAGCCAACAATTTTTTTCTTCTATTACATACCTCTCTTGATTTTTGCCAGTTTTAAGTAAAACAACAGATTGCATTAACCAATAGCAAAAGTCATTACAGAAAGATTTAATAGTTTGATTTAGGACACTCTCCGAGCTGTTCTGATGCCAAACATATTTGCCTACCCTACAAAATAATGAGCCTTAACAATGTGGTGTCTACTAATGTGGATAACAAGCACATTCTCAAACATGTGCATAAGAGACTTAGAATCTTAAACTATTGTGACATTTGGCTGTAGCATTTCTCATGTCATAATCATATGTGTTAGTTAACTTCTCAAGTTTTGTTAAACTAATATTATTCTTACTTACAAACTTTCAAGCACATGTGGGGATGTAGCTCAGATGGTAAAGCGCTTGCTTAGCATGCGAGAGGTACGGGGATCGATACCCCGCATCTCCAATTTATATGTTTATTTTCATTGTTTTAAGCCAACAATTTTTTTCTTCTATAACTTACCTCTCTTGATTTCTACCAGTTTTAAGTAAAACAACATATTGCATTAACCAATAGCAAAAGTCATTACAGAAAGATTTAATAGTTTGATTTAGGACACTCTCCAAGCTAGTTCTGATGCCAAACCTATTTGCCTACCCTACAAAATAATGAGCCTTAACAATGTGGTGTCTACTAATGTGGATAAAAGGCACATTCTCAAACATGTGCATAAGATACTTAGAATCTTAAACTATTATGACATTTGGCTGTACCATTTCTCATGTCATAATCATATATGTTAGTTAACTTCTCTAGTTTTGGTAAACCAATATTATTCATACTTAGAAACCCTGAAGCACATGTGGGGATGTAGCTCAGATGGTAGAGCGCTAGCTTTGCATTCGAGAGGTATAGGGGTCGATACCCCTCATCTCCAATTTATATGTTTATTTTCATTAT